>JANFOE010000233.1:0-724687 GCA_025667525.1 Glebionis coronaria
AAAAGACTTATTTAGAGATAAAGAGGGTAAATTGCATAATTTAATACTAACTCGTAAAATGGTCAAATTAATATATCTTGTAAGGAATTAAATAAAAGTCCATATATTAAAATTTGGAAATTTATTACAAATTTTATCTAACTAATGTAATTAAAACTAATTTAATTTAATCCAAAGATAAAAAAATACAAATAAAAAGGAATGAAGGAAGAGATCGGATTGGCAAATAGATAGTATTGTAGAACGATTTGTTGTGGACGACCGATTCGAATCAGTCGCCTCGCTCGAGATTGTTGAGACCAGCCTTAACGATCAAATTTAACCCAAACTTGTTTTGACCCGTTACAACATGTGCAATTGCAGCCTTTTCGATATAAATTGAAAGGTCAGATTTATATTATCAGACGATTTACACAAATCAAGAGTGATAAACCATGTAACATTGTCGATGACGCTCAATAGTCAGGATTGTCATACCTGCTAAATTACAATGAAAAGCAACTTATATTTAATATTTTGAGCAGTAGCTAGAGCCAAAAGGGGTGTGACCATGTGGTATTGACACTTTTTAATGAGGATTCTGTATTCTTTCATTGCAAGTAATATGCTTACAAAAAACATTGTCTTTATTTGATAAACTTCGCGTTCGACCAGAACAACTTTATAGGACATCAAGGAGTTGCGTGAAGTACTACATTGGTATTTATTACTAATATTTTACTACTACTACTATGAAATCAAAATACGGGTTCTTTTTTCATGGTACATATTTCACAAAACCAAATCTATAATTCTATGAGACCTAAGGGATAAGTTATATAAGGAATCAACTCGAAACAAAACTGTCATGCGACAGGTTTCAAGATCTCAGTTAGAGACCATGAATCTGACACAACCTGAAATACGTTGAGCTAGAGGGTCATATGACCAGATCAGAGGAGTGTCTGAGATGGTTTAACAGGTAACAGTAAATTTATCCGCAGCACCACCCGGATTAGAATTTAATACAGTTTGTAGTGATACAATCAAGGAACATGTAATTCAAGAGCCAAAAACTTGTGTCACAAATTCACAATATAAGGAAGCCAAAATATCTCGAGCATGAATAATACAACAGGATTGGGTGCATGCTCATCAAATTCAGTACTATTTGCCGCTTTTCCATCCCAAGGATCTGTATGTATTGTTCAAACTTAAAAACGTAATGTTTAAAATGGTTTTAAGAAAAGGTGAAACTTACAGATTTAGCACTCTCAATCACAGAGATCTGTATTCCTAGCTAAGAAAATGCCAAGGTATGGAACTTTATTCACTCGGGCATACTTGGAAGCAAGTCTAATTCCCTTCGCACAACCATCTCCAAATGCACCAGGAATCAAAACGCTTGCTGAATTTTAAACATACTAATGTTTAGTTTAGAGAGCTATAAAGAATTTGAAATCCACAATAATCAAACTAAAATTTAACCTAAAGAAACTTTTCTAACATTTTTACTAACGTAATGTTACAGAATACATACCATTTCGGATATGTTATCCACTAATTTCCCATCTCCATAGTTCTTTCGCAGCGTTAAAAGTGCCAAAGAACAACAACCACGGTTTGCATACAAAAGCTTCATTATCTGTCAAAAAAATCAACCAATCATGATGCAATGAATGTTGTCATCTTTTGCCAGTTTAGTGTAAAAAGACTTAAACTTATGGATGAACTAACCAAAAGCTTCAGAGAACGAACCTGATACCTAATATTTGAATAAGCTATCGTGTTCATGCATAGTCTAACTGAAAAGGAAACAGGCGACTAAACAGGTTAAAAGTCGCATGAAGTGTTTTTAAACTGATTAAACCTCCTTATTTTCTTTGCTAAGTACTTACTGTTGAATATTTAACATGCCAGGAGATTGCATAAACTCTATAAAGCATGACACGTGTAGAACTCTGAATTGCAGACCTATGTCTAAATCTGAATTCCATCAGCTTCTCATCAGCTTCTTGTGTAGGCAAATCCCAATTCCATTTTCATATTTCACATTATACATAACATATTAGAAACTTTAATCATGAGCAGAAAGACTTAGTGTTGCCTATGATTGCAGATGCTATGAAATTATCATGTATATAGGTTCTTTCCTAACGGCTAAATGTTTTCTTGATTAAAAGAAAAATATGATCATGTTAAAGAGTTTAGGTAACCTTACTCTCACCAGCTATCTATACCTTACTGAAGCAACAACATCATGCCAAAGAAGATTTTAAAGATCATAATGTGTCGAATGTTAATGACATTATACTACTTATAATAAAAAGATACCCACTATAATGCGTTTGACCCTTATAATGCGTCAGCTGTTGATGGTTTAGAGTGTAAGTATATCTACCATAAATACAGAAACTGCTGCACAAAGTCTCAAGCTATTGATCGTTTAGGAGTGTTTAGGATTAATTAGATTTTCTGGTTATGCTTAAAAGTAAGCACTTATAACCTGCTTATACTCGATTATTAAGACTATTTACAAATCAGCTGCCCAAAGTTTAACAATATCAGCTCATATTTATATATTAATTTAAATGTAGTACCTGAACTATGGTCGCAGCCTCGTTCCTTCTAACGCGCGTAGATTTATCTATTGCTCCCATTGCTGCAAGGCCGGTTTGAAGTATTATTAATGCACATTTTCCTGAAAGTTTGCATGGTAGTACATGCTCTTTAACTTTGGATTCATTCTGTCTTTTAGTGGGAGGATACTTGCAACCTGCAACACAACAATAAAGTTATGTGTTATGTCATCTAATCGAGCGTTAATCGTCCGAAGTTTTATGTGTAAATTTACAACAACAGCTTACCAGATTATGTTACCCTCCTTAGCTTGTTACCCACTGTATTGATACCTCGCAACAGGCCATATGCTGTTTATTAATTGGCGAGTATTTGTTATTAATTCCCTGCAATGCACCAAAAATTCATGAGTGTATAAATATTTAGTTACAATAGTGATAGTGATACGGATGGGAGATGAAGGTACAGCTAGGTAATACCTGGCAGCACACAAATGCAGGACAACGGCCTTGTGATGCCTCTTCACCGTCGTATGGTTACCTGATGGCAACACAAAAAACAAAAAAACACACGATGTTCATTTTATGCATCACTTAATTCTCTCAAAAAGATGTAGCATAAAATTCAATCAAGTTTAATATGTATGGTGCAGTCAACGTATGCTATAGCGCAAAATCTTCTCATATATTCCTAAAAGCAAATGCACGGTTGTGTTTACCATTATGGCCGATACAAATTGTGTGGACAGCCGGTGGCACATGACGAAATCCCAGCACTTAAGCAAATGTGTCTTTTAAGGCTTACAATGGATGATAGGGTGGTTTTAGCAGGTTATGTCAGGTGCTAATACCATGTTTTTTATATGGGACTTGCTTAAGTGTCGATTATTTTTACTCAAATATTGTTTTAATTTAATAATTATTTCATGAACGACATACTGACTTAAATGGAAGACAAAGCAGACTTTGTTTTACCTATTAAAAAGTGCCTCACTGATGACTTAAATCATAAAAGTTGATGGTACCTGGAGCCTGCAAAGCCTCAAGACCAGGTAATTCCTTTGAGTTCAAGCCTCCAAATCTGTTTCTAACAGTAAAAAATATATTGTTTTCGCTTACATAAGTGATGATACATGCAACAATTAGCCGAATATATGGTTATACATTTTCATTTGATGTTTTATCACATATGTATTTGCTTTAAAATCACGTTTACTATGGCAAAATAGCACCTTAATAGACTTGGCATCAGAGTATGGAAATTTTGTGAAGGTATTAGAGCAATACGATACATACCTGAAATGATATGGCGGAAGCAATCGATTTAAGTTAGTTTTAACAGCAACAAAACTCCTCACTCGTGAACAAATCTGCACATGTATCGGGAGCTGCTAAAAGTATGTAAGAAATGAGAGGTTTATGAGTATAAAAGCACAAAAAAGGTTGTAAGGAGTTTACCTTAGACATGTATAGAGGGATGATAGCAGATGATAAGCCAAAGAAAAGCTCCAACTATAAGAGGAATCACATTGAGTAGAAATATTTGCTTCTCAATTGCAAGCTTCTCAGCTTCTTTAGAAGTTAATGAACCATTCGTATCTTTATTGTGTTGGCTCGAAATCTTAGTTTTAAATCCAGATGTCCCCTACTTGGTAGCAAAAATAATACACCAGAGATCATGTATTAACTATGATAAACCTACATATGAGATTAAATGCAAGAACCTCTTCATCTCCGTGTTGAGGCTCCAACAGAGAAAAATCCACAGTCCATAGAGTCAGTTTGGAATCCAAGTAACTACAAACTTTGTTGAGACCATGTGAAGCTGATTCACCCTCTTTTTGCAGGCATAGAAGTTCTTTCAACCCAAAAGTGTCCACAATTGTTAGCTAGAATATTAAACGGGTTTCTTGAACTGTGTCTTGACACCAAGTAAGGGACTCTGAGCGATTTTTTTTTTTGTTTTGGGGAAGCACCTAATAAATAGTGTAGAAACTCATCAATACAAATAACATGCACAACATAAGCTCAAAAAAAAACATATTCAGGAATTAAATATGCTGTTTTATTTGATGAATTTGATGTACTACATCAAAGCTAGTTAGTGAACAAACATAATTTAATATTAGAGTGTACCTTAGATGGCCTCCCATATTGAAAATCATGATTCCCATACGATTTATGACATAGATTCCTTCTTCAATTGCCCTACACTTCATTCATTTAGAAGGTTTTAGCGCAACCGTGTTGACTTGTGAGAACCATTTACGGTCTTCTAATTGTTATGTCTGTGTTGTATAGGTGTGTTTAGTTATTAGTGCTACATGGTAGTTTGATTGTGTGTAGTGATGCTAGCTGTCAGTTTGTTATTCAATGGAGGTACCAGATCATGTCAAGGAGTCGGTGAAGACTCCACAACAAATTAAATTCCAGTGGCAGCATAAAAGACTGCTTTTGTGATACTCCTTCTTGCATTGTCACTCATAAGCAGATGGGAGTTTTGCTGAACTTTTTGATTGTATATTTTTCATAGCATTACTACATTTCAAAAAGACCATAAATCTATTCTCTTTGGCACATTCATAAAAGGATGCAAATAATCATCTTTGCACAAAAAAGAGAGACTGATCTGAATCATTTTCAGTTACACGTGGACACCGTCTTAACATAAGAAAGTAACCAGCTAAAGACATTCGTCTTACCTGATATATCAAGCTTTTGCTAACAAAGCTTCCTAGTAGGTTTCATAAACTTCCCTATCCTTAGCTTCAGACAACAAGTGTTTGAGTTCCCTATCCTTATATGTTGTATGCATTCTCTTTTTGATGTATATATTAGACCATTTATGTTGTATGAATTCTCCTTTTGGTGTATAATCATGGCTTAACCCTTTTAAGGAGCTATGTGTTTAGTGTTGCTAATATTATGTCTATGGCCCTTACTAACTATCAATCTGAGTTATCATCACATAATTTTTAGCGTACATATCAGATACTAACTTATTCGTTATAGCAACTCTCAGAATTCTGTAATTTATCACTACATCAATTCTCGCTTAGCCTACAATTCTGTAAATGTAATCCTTTGTTATTTTTTATGACATTTGGATATCAGTAATTTACGCAAAAATATGTATCATCACTTGTAAACCTCAGTTATAAACCTTAATAACTATGTTTTAAAAAATTGTATATTTAAGCATTATATGTTGTTGTGTCATTGTGTCGTGTGTAAAAACACAGAATCTTTAAAGCCTCCATTTTACGGTTCAGTGCCAAAGTTGCCATTCTGACCTGTTATAATTATACTGAACTCAGTAATTATCTTGTTACGACCCATACTTAGAATTACCCATTCTAACCTGATTTGACTTGTAAACTACTCATCATAAGAGCTGAACAAATCAAAATATATAGAGCCTATAGTATTTATCAAGTTATAGTTTCTCAACCTTTAAAAGTTTCAGATATTTTAAAAATAGTTGCACATCAATTTGCAGCCTCCTGAAACACCATTTTACTGGTGCAGTTGTACAACAGCCCCAAACACCCACTCATACCACTAAAAAGGCCCTAAGTTTAGTGTTGTATAGTCAACAAAAGGTACCTGAGGGCTGAAGGTAAAAGGTTTACAGTTTGTATTTATAGAAGAAAACAATTATAAAGTGCTATTACCTGATATATAACGCCGATAAACCTTACAGTAGCCGCAACATGGGAAATCGACACGGTCAGATCAAATCCCAGTTGTAAACAAAAGTCGCACATATTTTCTTTTCTTAATCCTTTCATCTATAAAATATATCACAGGTGGAACGGATGGTTATAATGGCATGTTAACCGGGAATATATTTTCCTATTTATGCAATGAGAAACGATATCATAAATACAGTCCACATACACTCTTGGTAAATCTTATTAGTAAATTCACAAGGCACTTACCAATTTAATCACCAAACAGCAAGTCCCCTATCATCCCATGGAACACAAATATTGGTATTTTCGCTAAGTTGTTCAAGGTATTTTTTAGAATGAGTTTGGCAGTTGAGTATAGTACCTTGATGTCATCTCACGTTATTATCCATCGAGAAGTCAATGGAGCCAACATGTCATGCCCCTTAAACCTGATCGAATCACAGAAAATATTGCCTAAATATCAAGCAACTAACAATTTCTTTTACACATTTCAAAATGCATAAAACTTCATCTTATTGTAAAGCTTACAAAAAACTTAAACATACATGCACACACTACATAACAATATACTTGAGACACATACGGCTGGTAATGCATTACATAACTACTATTTTCATCTATTTAAATCACTTCAATATACTTGTAGAAAAAATAATACACAAAAACAGAAAAAAAATCAGAGATCATATATTAACTATGATAAACCTACATATGAAATTAAATGATAGAACCTCTTCATCTCCGTGTGAGGCTCCAATAGAAGTTTAACTTTTTCTTGCTTTCTACATGTTCGTCCACTTATCTTTAAGATCCACAGTTGAACGACCGCTACTTTGTTCATTGAAACCCTTGATAGCTTGATATAATACACAAATCCCAGATTTAAAAGATAAAGAGACTAACCATTCTTGAAATCCGTTAAGCGCTTGCGTAATTACATCCATCTTGTTGGCCCTTGTAGCTTCACCAACTAAAAGGAAATAAGCATCTGAGTTGCATCAAGACCATACTATTGTCGATCATCAAAGTACAAAGAAAATGTGGACATCTGCATTAAACAAAGTATCTCAGTTGTGAAAAGTTGTTTAAGAAAAAACTCAAACCTGATATTCTTAATATGCTCAAAAAAGTTCTAATATAGGTAGTTTCATATAAAAGTCTTCGAGAACTAAACTAATAAATATGTAAGCAGAAAGATTGCACAACATAAATGAATACATGTTGAAGAAAAAACACACCTCCGCAATCCTCCCGCGCTTCAATCCCGGTTTCATGATGCAATGGTGTGCTACGGTTGGAGTACCCCATCCTAAAACACCAACAGATCCTAATGAGTCCTTGTGCACACTAAGAATGACTTCCTTGTTGCTTGAGTCGATGCAAGTCATTACCCAATTCTAAGTCAGTGAACACGCATGTGGATCTTCACTTTTGTTCGCTTAGTAGGGTTGGTTTGGCACTTTGTTTGATGAACTGATGATGCATACGTATAATTAGATATAACCAACCTTTTTTCATTATATCAGATATATATCAAATATGGAGATTTTAATCAGATTCCTACATGAAAAAAAAACAAATCAAACGTGCCTGGGATATGGGGTTAATGAATTTTTGAAGGTGACGAAATGATTTGTCAATCATAGATACGATACCTTGGTTTCAGAGTTAGTTTGCATATGGATATTCGACACAAGATCTCCATATATGACAGCGGTTGGCGGGTTAGTTTGCCACTGAAACCATCAAACCGCTGCAGCTAAACCATCATTCCATGGGATGATACTTCTTGCATAAATGTATTATCTTAAGAATATAATTAATATTAACATGAACAGAGATAATGAAGATACCGTGAATCATATTAGTGATTGATTTTGTTAGATTGATTTTTTTGTTAAAAAAGTTGACGTCCCACATATAAGAGAATCGTGTTTGATGCCTGCAGAGCGTTGTTGTAAAAGGAGTTCCTACCCACTTTTGATCCACACTCAGGGATTATAGTTTCAAAACAAAAATAAAAGTAACAGCCAGTTTATTAGAATGATCAAGGTTTAATGTCTTGCAAATTTAAATGTTGACATATGTTTCTTTCAGGTATTCCAATTTTGAATACAATAGATAACCACCGTATCATAAATATTTTATGGAAAAACAAAAATACACGATCCATAGGCATTTGCAAGTTACTTACGTAGTATTAGATTAAAATAAAAAAACATTGGATAATAGAATTCTATCGATATGTCTTGTTACCATTAGATTCTTCAGCATCGTCATCTCCTGAAAATGCTTGATAGGCTGGAAACCCATTATAACTTTGTATTGCAGATATGTTTATTGTTGTGCACATAATCTATTAAAAATACTTTACTCTTTGCATCTAGGTCTGTCAAAGGCGGATCTTGATCTCGATCAATATATGTGATCATATTGATCAAATACGTCGGTACAATGTTCCTATACATCAATTCATTTAAGTGGATCAATAGTCGGCCAACATCATTGTATAACTGAGTTAGGAAAATATCAAAACAAACTTACATGCGGTCTTAGGATCAATGGGAGACAACCTGCAATGCAAAGAGATGCAAACAAATCATCATATTAGGACGATCCTAAAAGATTTAGGGTATAGAGAAACCTTTATCATCATTCGACTGAACATTTGTAATTGTGTGAAAGCGCATGTTTGAGCTTTGAGCGCAGTGTTTTTTAATGATGGATCGTCGTATGGTGTGATGATTATAGATGGGAGGGTCTTTTTATGAAGTGAATGAAGGCTTTTCAATTTGTTTTTCAAATCAGTACCACAAATATTTGCTTGCTCAAGTGGTTGAGCTTCGGTGGCTGGTTGTATTTTCTCGAGTTCGAATCCTGCAGCTAACATCTTTTTAGAAAAAATTCTGAATTTCGTATAAGACATTAAAAAAACCGAAAATTAAATATTAAAAAAAATAATTCCGAAAATTGTGGAAAATAAATGTGACATGGCATTATGAGGTGCTTATGTGGCATATCCCTCCTCTTATATATAATGTAAAGATATATATATATATATATATATATATATATATATATATATATATATATATATATATATATATATATATATATATATATATATATATATATATATATATATATATATATATATATATATATATATATATATATATATATATATATATATATATATAGAGTGAGGTTATTATACAAGAAATCTTATAATACAATAAATAAGGTGAATTGTGGAGGTGACATGTGTCATCTTTTCAAATCATTATTCCACATCATATTGCCATATCATGTCTTTTACTTCAAAAGAAATTGAATTTTTTTGAAAATAAATTTCGGAAAAAACAATTTCGTTAAATTGTTTTTCGAAATTTAAAAAAAAAAATTTTCGAAAAAAAAATATTTTCGAAGATTTTTTTTTTTCAAATTTTTTTTTTCAGAAATATTTTTCGGATATTTTTTTCAAATATTTTTACTGAATCACAGTTACATGTTTTACTGCATCAAAGTTAAATTTCGAAAAAAAAAAATTTTTAATTTTTTTTTTCAAAATAATTTTTTCTAATAATTTTTTTGGAAAAACAAAAATTTCAGAAATGTTTTTTTCATAATTTTTTTACTGCATTACAGTTATATGTTTAGTGCATCATGATTATAAATTAATGCATTACAATTTTAATTACTACATTATAGTGCATTCACCAATGTTTTATCTATGATGCACAAAAATTGTAACTACAATACGGTAAACTATTACATTAATGCACTAATAATACAAGTGATGACTAGTGATAGAACTTTTATTCTCTAACGGAAAAATATAATGTATTTACTTATAATGTATCAATCTCATAATTATGATGCATTAAAGTTATAAATTACTATATCACTCGTGATGCACAAAACTTATAATTACAATGCGATACACAATTATTATATTGCACCAAAAATAAAAGTGATACTAATGATATATTTGTATTCTCTAACGGATAACTATACTGCATTTACTTATAATGTATAATTGTTGTAATTTTGATGCATTAATGTTATAAATTACTCCATCATTCGTGATGCACAAAACTTAAAAATATAATGATTTTTACTTACTGCATCATAGTTATGCATATAGAAAATCAATGTTATATTATTAGTAATCACATGTATTTTGTGCATGATAGTTATAATTTGACACGTCGTAGTTTTAAATGTGTTGCATCATATATATGAGAATTACACCATAGTTATAAGTTTTGTGAAGGAATTATGATGCAATAACTTAAAACCGTGATGCGTTAACTTATAAACATGATGCTCTAAAACGTATAACTGTGATGTGCTGTATTTTTATTGAATTGTTGTAGCGCATCGCACTCCAAATTTCAGTGCATCAAAAGTATAAATATGGTGCATAAAGGTAATAAATTAGGGTCTTATTCGTGATGCACTAAATTATGTAACCGTGATTCTCCATATTTTTTTCCATAATAGTTTTAAAAAAAAAAAAAATTTTGAAAAAAAAAAATTCGATTTTTTTTTTAATTTCGAAAAAAAAATTATGAAATTTTTTTTTTTTAAATTCGAAAAAAAAAAATTTTGAAAAAAATTATTTTCGAAAAAAAAAATTTTGAAAAAATTTATTTTCGAAAAAAAAATATTTTTTGAAAAAAAAAAAATTTTTTGAAAAAAAATATTTACGAAAAAAAAATATTTTTTGAAAAAAAATATTTTCGAAAAAAAAATATTTTTGAAAAAAAATATTTTCGAAAAAAAAATTATTTTTTAAATTTTTTTATTAAGGAGCTGATATGGAAAAGTGATTTGTGATAATGTTGTGACACATGTTACTCCCACATCCATCCCTTCTATTATATTTATTCTATTATAAGAATTGTTTTATTTTACCCCAACTCTATATATATATATATATATATATATATATATATATATATATATATATATATATAGATATATATATATATATATATATATATATATATATATATATATATATATATATATATATATATATATATATATATACATATATATATATATATATATATATATATATATATATATATATATATATATATATATATATATATATATATATATATATATATATATATATATATATATATATATATATATATATATATATATATATATATAATATATATATATATATATATATATATATATATATATATATATATATATATATATATATATATATATATATAATATATATATATATATATATATATATATATATATATATATATATAGATATATATATATATATATATATATATATATATATATATATATATATATATATATATATATATATATATATATATATATATATATATATAATATATATATATATATATATATATATATATATATATATATATATATATATATATATATATATATATATATATATATATATATATATATATATATATATATATATATATATATATATATATATATATATATATATATATATATATATATATATATATATATATATATTGAAATTGTGTATAATGCAGTTCGTTTTTCTCAGTTCTTCCTAATTGAAAGTCCAACCAATATCGGGTTTTTAACTGTTTTTGGTTGTTAATTTTTTTTGGATATTCTATTTGCTAATTCAACAAAGCCTTGCAAAACGGAAAAATATTACCTATTTATATGTAAAACATAGTGCACTTACCAAATTTTATTCAAGTAATATTCAAAATGTAAAATTTAAAACTACAAGGACTGAAATTGTAAATTCTAGGAAATATAAATGCTTAAAATGAAAATTCTAACAAGTCTAGGGACTAAAAATGTAAATCAGCAAACTAAAAGGATCAAAAATGTGAAACTTGTAACAAACTAACCAAAATGCAACAATTTACCAAACTTTCTAACTGATTTTAAACTAACTCAAAACTGCAAGGACTTATGTGTGAAAACCCTAAAAAGATGGAATATTAGCCATGATTAGAAACTGCTCAAAACATCAAGGACCAAAATGCAATTTTAAAAACTTTAAAATCCAAAAACGGGTTTGAGAACAAATAAGCTCGTGTGAGCTTATTACTGCACCAAATTCAATGAGACCAATTGCAAAAGACTCTAAATTCAAAATAAGCTATGTCTGTAAGAAGATTTTGACTGAAAGTTCAAAATAAGCAAATAAGCACTTCAAGATAAGCCCAAAATAAGCTATAGAACAGACTAGACAAGCACAACTTGATTTTCTTGCCAAAACTGATTAAGCAACTCAAATGATGAATGGGAAATCAAACAAGAACGAATTTCATCAAGAAATAAGCTAGAAATCTGAATTAAACTAAATTGTGCTTATCGTTGACCAGACGTTGACCAAACTTTTTGTCAAAAAGCTGAAACTCTCAAATTTCATGTAACACTATATTCTAAGTGGATTTGTGAAGAAAAATGCTTTGGTTAATGAAGAGAATCAAGAGAACTAAAAATTCAGTTTCAAGTTACAGTAACATGGCCTAACTCAGCTTTTCATGATTTTGCTTATTTCTATTTGCTGAATGAAAACTGTGTAAAAAGCTCTTGGAATCTGAAACTTTATGATGTTAACTACAATTGAGAACAAGTATGGTGCAATTTCATCAACAAACAATCAAATGCCAGCCAAAAGAAAATGAGAACTTTTTGAGAGCTAAACTGACTAAAATGAGACCCAAACTTTTTATAGCCAATTGCCTTTTTAACCAGTTATTTGACTTGAAACTTACTCAAAATGCTTTAATATGACCTACAAATTAGTAATGAACATCTACTTTTCAAATATCCAACACTTGAAAACTCTTAATCAGCTAGTACCAAACACTCCTTATACTGAGATTTGAGAAAATTTCAAAGACTTTTAAAGACCTAGTTTAAACTGAATCAAATCCTTTATCAAACCAAACTAAAGACTCAAAATGAGATGTTTTAAGACTACAAGCAAGCACTAAGAACAATTATTACTCAATTGAATGGCAAAGACTAAAATTGACTGAAATAAGGCTAATACTAGAAAATGATCCAAAATCTATAAGCAGGTAAACAAGAATTAAGCTACAAGTAAGTAAACTATCAATCAATCAGCCAACTAAACAACTTTGATCATGCATTCAACAAGATTTACACTAGGAAATGTAGCATGCATTTGACAAATTTAGGTGAACCAAAATCAGAACTTCAAAACCTTTTGTAGTAATCCATTGGGAAGAAGAGGAGTGCTGAACTCTCTTATCCTAGTGATAACCACCACCTTATCACTAGATCATCAATCAACTATCAACAACAGCTACTAATCACTAGGAATCATCATTCTGACTTGAAAACTTCAAAAATGCTAAGCTTGAACTGAAATCACAACAACAGCTACCAATCTTCTTCAAAGTCAGTTATGATCATTCAATGATCATAACAAACTCAATTCAGCAACACAATGATCAAATAGGAGCAAGGAATGAACAGTAGGATGAATATGAGATTTGGCGGGAAAATGAGAATTCAAATTTTATTCATGGAAAGTTGTTACAAAGTTGTTATAAAGCTGCTAACTAACTAACTAACTCAAGAGTTTGTCAGACTCTTGAGTAGTTAAGCTAAAAAGGAAGAAAGTTGAAAGGAAAATGTAAAGTGTGTGTTTTTACAATTTTAAACTACTTGTTACAAATGAGGACTAGCAGGCTATTTATAGACAAGAAGAGGAAGTTTGTTGGGGATGATGACGTGTTGAGACCAATCCCAGGTCTCCACGTGGCATGATTCTGCAAAACTTATCTTCAAAGTATGAACACAAATTGGGGCTTTCTTCTAGGGTTGATTTCTTGTTAATTGGTTGATACCATTGTGTTCGTCTCTCCAAAATAGGCACTTTTGATGTTTACAACTTTTCATGATATTCATTGTAGCTCAAAAACGATCCTGGAAATATTTTGGTAGCTTGAAGATGATACGTGGCACGTTCTGAGTGGTCAAAATGAAGTCACACGGATTAAACTGTAGAGATATGGTCATTTAATGTGGCGGCTGTTAGTGGGACTTAAATGCACCTATTTGGCAATCCGTGTGCAATGTATACTTGCTTCTCATTGGCTGGAATTTGTTGCACATGGATTGATCTTGAACTAGTTTCCAAAATAGGCAGATTTAGCCCCTCTACTTTGGCAGATTATGCTTTAAGGCTTGTAACTTCATTTCTTTGACACTTTTAGTCCTCCAAACTTCATCTTTGAGCAGAATTGATCCTTTGACTTTGTTGACTTGATAGTTGACCAATTTTGACTTTGATCTTGACTTTTTACAATATTTGCACTTTAGTCCTTCAACTTTGGCAATTTGTCAAGATAGGTCCTTTTACTTCAAAGTCTTGTCACTTTTGATCCTTCTTTGTCTTTTTCATCCATTTGAGCTTAATTTTTCCTTGTTTGCTTGAAAATGTATCCTTTTTCCTACACAAGTGTACACAAACACAAACATACCACATAATACTGTTTTTGCAAGATAAATTGGTATTTTGCTTCATGTTTTAGGGTTATTTGTTGATAAAAGGATATGAGTTTAAGCTCATATCAAATCCCCTACACTTGAACATTGTCATGTCCTCATGCAATATTATATATTAAAGCTCAAATTTACATTCTCCTCATAATTAACCCACCTTGGCCATATGAGATGCATCTACACTACTCTAAACTACATGATGCATGATTTTGAATATTTACAATACAATGCAAAGAAAACCATTCTATTTATATATTTTTTATTTTTCATAAATGGTTTTGATGGAAATAACTCGTAAAGAAATCAATGACTTAGATTAGGGCTTGGGTACCATGGACATTTATCACCCTCAAGTTTCACTTTCCCCATACCAAGCTTAAAAATGGGATCATTGCATTCACAAGTAAAAAGTGCATCAACTTATTCATGACAATTAAATGTGGAACCGGTTATTATTTGAGCAAATTGCTTGTGGGCAAATTTGTCATTTATTCAAGTGTGAAGTATAAGAAGTGTAAAATCCAAAAATAAGGAAGCACGGTTTTAATCCTAAGTAATCCTCTCATCCATTACTTGAAAGACCGCTCACAATTAATACAAGTCCGTTTCAAGAATAATAAGTCATTCGCCTTATGTGTAAAATCCTCATGTCATGCTTTCATAAGTAGCTACACACTCGCTAAGGAAAGTAAAATAAAACTCACGCAATAATTTACATCCGCCATCTTTTTGAGACTTTGGATCTTCAACCCCGCAACCCGTCAAGGTAATATTGGATTGGAGCAATCTATTGAATCCCTGCAACCCGTCAAGGTAATATTGGAACTCAATAGTCACTATAATTAACACCACACTGCCCCTCTTGGGAGTCTTGTATAATTATTTTTTTTTCTTTTCTTTTTCTTTTTTCTCTTTTTTTTCTAGACACTCATTTTTTTTTCATAAGCCGCTCTTATTTTTCTTTATTCCTCACAAAGAAAGTTCAAAAGAATAAAAGGAAAAACACCCGCTAAATATTGAGCATGACATAAGTCTAGTACACATAAAACGTTCTAACTTAGAATCTTAAAACGTACTCATACCAACCATGAATGATTAGGCAAAAATGCATAAGAGATTACAAACCAATTAAAACCGTTCTTGATTATTTATTAACAATTATATATATGCGAAGAGAATAGAGGCAAAGAAGAGAAGGGTTTAGCCACAAGTAATTATCATGAAGTTTATCTAGCCCTTTTATACTTGCTTCAACTCTATCATTTCCCATTCTCCACAAATTTAAAATCTCAAATAATGAGATTGGTGGATGCTTAGCCTAATAGACCAATAAAGGACTACATGGTTAAGGATACTAGCTAGAGAATGCTAAGATAAGCAAACTCGGGTTGAGTCAAAATATCCATGGCGGGCCTAATATGTCAAAGAAATCTAAACTTGTTAAAACCATGTTTTATTATATTTTTTTTTCTTTTTATATATTTTGATGCAAAGCAAAAGAAAAGATATATACAATGCAAATGTGTTATGCAAATGAAAAATGATTAATGAAAAATATGAATGCATATTTTTGTTGGCCAAAGTAGATCAAAAATTTGAAAAATGTTGAAAAATCAATTTTCCATGTTATCATGCAAGACAATGACAAGTTCTAGGTAAGGTCACTTCGATAGAAGACCCCCCTACACTTAAGCTAAACATTGTCCTCAATGTTGAAGAGTATGGAAGTATAAAAACTTCCCCTACACTTATGACAATGAATAGACTTTGCTTAACCCAAGTTAAGGAAAGGACAACTATTAGTGAAATCATGTTTAAGCACAATGTGTCAATGAAAAATCACTATAGTAACGAAGTGAACCGGATACAAGGGCCTCCTCCATAAGCTCCAAAGCATGAGATGAGTGAGCAACCCTACAAACAATCATGAAGACAAAAGAAGGTCTCCCCTACACTTATCTCCAAGTCTATACCTTTATTTCTAACCTACAACACTCTAAACCTAGTTATACGATGCTTGAGTTAATGAGTCTCTAGCTCGACTCGTCCCTCAATGAATTAATTCATGGGGAAAATGGGGATCTCTTGGACCATTTCAACGGAAATGTCCTCCCCAAAGTAATGCTTAACACGGTGACCATTCACTTTAAAATTTGGACCATCGGGTTGTGACAACTCAAGAGTTCCATATGGAAACACTTGAGCAATAGTGAATGGACCGGACCATCTCGACTTAAGCTTGCCCGCAAAAAGTTTCAATCTTGAGTTAAAGAGGAGAACCGGCTCTCCAACTTTGAACTCACGATTCTTGATCTTAACATCATGCAATTTCTTAGTCTTTTCCTTGTAAAGCAAAGAATTTTCATAGGCATTGGCTCTCAATTCATCCATCTCATTGAGTTGATCTTTCCTATGTGAACCGGCTTGGTTTAAATCAAAATTAGCCCACTTGAGAGCCCAAGATGCCTTGTGTTCTAATTCGAATGGGAGGTGGCACGCTTTTCCATAGACAAGCCTATAAGGAGTACAACCAATTGGTGTTTTAAAGGCCGTCCTAAACGCCCACAAAGCATCATCAAGCTTATCCGACCAAGAAGCTCTATGCTCTCCCACCGTTCTCTCTAAAATTCTCTTTAAACCACGATTTGTGACCTCGGTTTGACCATTTGTTTGAGGGTGATACGCGGTAGAAAGTCTATGATTCACTCCATATTTCTTCATAACTCTCGTGAATTGATCATTACAAAAGTGCGTACCACGATCACTTATGATGGCCCGAGGTACACCAAATCTAGCAAACAATTGTTTCAAAAACTTCACAACAACTCTAGCATCATTGGTAGGTAAGGCTTTAGCCTCCACCCATTTAGACACATAATCCACCGCCACAAGTATATACTTGTTTCCCTTAGAGGATGGAAAAGGTCCCATGAAATCAATGCCCCATACATCAAATATCTCACACTCTTGGATAAAATTTTGTGGCATCTCATCACGTTGTGTAATTTTTCCTTGTCTTTGACACACATCACAAAATTTCACCATTTCATGGGCATCTTTGTAAATGGAAGGCCAATAGTAACCCGAATCAAAGACTTTCTTGGCGGTGTAGTTAGGCCCAAAATGTCCACCCGTAGGTCCTTTATGACACGCCTCTAAAATCTTAAATGCCTCAGGCCCATCTACACACCGTCTAATGATTTGGTCCGCACATTGCCTAAAAAGATATGGATCATCCCAAAAGTAATACTTAACTTCCTTAAGAAACTTCTTCTTTTGTTGATAAGTAAGACCCTCAATAAGCACATTGCCCACAAGATAGTTTGCGATATCCGCAAACCAAGGAGTGGCATCCTCTTGGGAAGAGATAAACATGAGCTACTCTAATGGAAAGGATTCATTGATTTCTTGGTGTGGTAAATCTCCTTGAAAAGGATGCTCAAGTCTACTCAAGTGATCCGCCGCTAAATTCTCGGCCCCTTTCTTATCACGAATCTCTATCTTAAACTCTTGAAGTAACAAAACCCATCTCAAAAGCCTAGGCTTAGCATCTTGTTTGGTCATAAGATACTTGAGAGCGGAATGATCCGTATACACTATGGTTTTGGAAAGCACAAGATATGGTCTAAACTTCTCAAAAGCATATACTATAGCAAGCAACTCTTTTTCCGTGGTAGTGTAATGAAGTTGTGCACCGGTCATGGTTTTACTCGCATAGTGTATAGGTTGAAAATGCTTATTAACTCGTTGTCCTAAGACGACCCCCACCGCATAATCACTAGCATCACACATAAGCTCAAAAGGTAATTCCCAATTTGGAGAAACCAAAACGGGAGCCTTAGTCAATTTTTCCTTAAGAGTCTCAAAAGAGTCTAAACAATCTTGGTTAAAAATGAAAGGAGCCTCTTTCTCCAAGAGGTGAGTCATCGGTCTAGCTATCTTAGAAAAATCTTGTATAAAGCGCCTATAAAATCCCGCATGACCTAAGAAACTCCTCACACCTTTAACCGAGGTGGGTGGGGGAAGCTTAGCAATCACATTAATTTTAGCTCGATCAACTTCTAATCCCTTGTTGGATATCTTGTGTCCTAAAACAATCCCCTCTTTCACCATAAAGTGACATTTCTCCCAATTAAGCACCAAACGTGTTTCCTCACAACGCTTAAGCATCCTTTCAAGATTGGTGAGACATGAGCTAAATGAATTTCCAAAGACGAAAAAGTCATCCATAAAAACCTCCATGGTTTGCTCTATCATGTCATGGAAAATCGCCATCATGCACCTTTGAAACGTCCCCGGTGCATTACATAAGCCAAAAGGCATCCTCTTGTAAGCAAATGTACCGTAGGGACAAGTGAATGTGGTCTTTTCTTGATCCTTAGGGTCAATGGGTATTTGGAAATAACCCGAAAAGCCATCAAGAAAACAATAGTACTCATTTCCCGCTAAGCGTTCAAGCATTTGATCCATAAAGAGAAGCGGGAAATGGTCTTTCCTAGTTGCCTCATTGAGTTTTCTATAATCAATGCAAACTCTCCAACCGGTCACAAGTCTCGTGGGAATAAGCTCATTGTTCTCATTAGGCACCACGGTGATTCCACCCTTCTTTGGAACACAATGAACCGGGCTAACCCATGGAGAGTCGGAAATAGGGTAAATCATCCCCGCATCTAAGAGTTTAATCACTTCCTTCTTAATAACCTCATAGATTTTTGGGTTAACTCTCCTTTGGTTTTGAATGGCGGGTTTATAGTCATCCTCCATAAGGATTTTGTGTGTACAAAAATGTGGATCAATTCCCCTTACGTTGGATATTTTCCATGCTAAAGCTTTCTTATGTTTCTTAAGAACTTCAATAAGTTGCTCCTTCTCATCCTCTTTCAACTCTTTAGCAATGATCACCGGTAATTGGTCTTTGCCCTCTAAGAAAGCATACTCTAAGTGGGATGGAAGGTCCTTAAGTTCAATAGGAGGTTGACTCTCTATGGAAGGTTTTACTATGGAAGGTTCCTCAATGGTAATCTCTTGTGGAATAGGGGAAGGAATAGGGTCCTCATTGAGCAACTTTTGGATTGTAAGAATATCTTCTTCCCAATTAATGGGAGAATCATCATCACCAAGAAAGTTTGACTCAAATTCCTCCAAGAGGAAATCACTCTCTCCAAAAGGTGTTAAAGAAGGAGAAATTGAGGCCACGGTTTCAACATGGGGCATCTCATCACTAGTACTCTTACAAGCATCATGAAAGTGTTCATTACACACTTCATCTAGCACATCAACAATGTTAATAGTCTCACAAGGTCTAGACTCCTTAACCTCTTTCCTATCACAAACTTTCCCTAACTTAAACACCACTCTCTCATCTTCTACTCTCATAATTAATTCTCCTTCCGCCACATCTATCAAGGTACGACCCTTTCTCAAAAACGGTCTACCAACAATCAAAGGCACTCTAGGATCCATGTCATAATCAACCACTACAAAGTCGGCCGGAAAGGTAAACTTATCCACACCTACAAACACATCTTCCACTATACCTACGGGGTGAGCTATGGTTCGGTTAGCTAGTTCAAGAGTCATCCTAGTGGGAGTGAGCTCGGGAAGAGATAGTTGTTTCCAAACCGATAAAGGCATGAGGTTTATGCTTGCCCCTAGATCCACCAAAGCCATGCAATTTTCAACACCGGGAAAATTACAAGGTATCAAGAAGCGCCCCGGATCTCCAAGTTTTGTTGGTAAGGTTTTAAGTAACACCGCGGAACAATTTTCATTAAGGGATGTGTTGGGCAAATCAACCAATTTTTCTTTGTTTGAGAGCAAATCCTTGAACATCTTAGCAAACTTTGGCATATAAGCAAGAGCTTCCGCAAAGGATATATTGATGTTGAGTTGCTCGAACATCCTTAAGAAATTGGAGACTTGGATGTCATCCTTGCTCTTTAACTTGTCCTTTTTCAACCTTGAAGGATATGGAAGAGTAGGTTTTGGTGTAGGTGGAATAGGTGTTGTAGTGGAAGATTTGTCTTTGTTAGCTTCTTCATTGGGAAGTGTGGAGGGTAAAGGAGAAGTATGAATAGGTTGAGAAGGTGTGTTTGAGTGAATAGGAGCAGTTTGAGGAGGTGAAGTAGAAGTAGAAGGCTTGTCACAAGTAGGAGCACAAGTGGGTTGGACAATAGTAGGTTTAAGAGGTGAAGGATCCTTTGTTGTTATGCCACTCCTTGTTGTAATGGCATTGACATTGGCCCTTGGATTAGTTTGTGTGTTGGAAGGTAAAGCCCCTTGTGGTCTTTGATTTAATGCCATTAAAACCCTATTGGTTTGTTCCTCCGCTATACGTTTCATTTGATCATTCATTTTCTTCTCAATAGCTTGGAACTTCCTTTCATTCTCTTGGAACTTCCTTTCATTCTCTTGATTCATTTTGTGCAAGAAATCCATTGTGTTATAATCTTGTGGCACATAACCTTGAAAACCTTGAGGTTGGAAAGGTAAAGGTTGGGCATTAAATCCTTGATTTGGTGGATAAAAGGTACTTGCTTGAGGTTGAAATTGATTGGGTACCTTGTAGTTATTTCCTTGGTAAGGTGGTCTTTGCCCTTGATTCCTTGGTAAAATTTGAGGAGAATTTTGTTGAATTTGGGTGGGTGGTTGGGGTGGGAATCCGGGTGGAGTAAGGTAGTTTTGGGATTTGTAAGAAAGGTTATTTGGATTGATATTTTGCTTGAAGTGTTCACGATGTTCCTCTTGGTAAGCATAGCATTCCCCTTGATAAACTTGCACCTTATCACATTGTTCATAAGAATGGGGACATCCACAAGTGACACAAGAAAGAGTAATGGCATTCACATTATTTGAAGAATTGTTCAAAGAAACGGTCTTAAGGGCTTAAACTATCTCTTGAGTCATTTCTTGTTGTCCTTGTTTGACTTGTTGAAGGATCTCTTGTTGAAATTTGAGGAGTTGGTTGTCACAAGGGGTTTGAGAATTGTTTTGGATAACATGAACCCTTTCTTCAAATTGATTGTTTGTTTGAACCATTGCTTTAGTCTCAATGATGTCCAAAGCCTCTTGGTAGGTTTTAAGAAGAATATTCCCTCCCGCGGAAGCATTGAGTGAATCTTGGTGGTGAGATTTAAGGCCATTATAGAAGATATTGATTTGGTGAACATGATCCAATCCATGATTAGGGCATCGCCTCAATAACTCACTATACTCTTCCCAAGCATCACTAAAGGATTGACTAGGTTTTTGTTGAAAGCCTATAATTAAAGTCCTCAAAGCCATAGTCTTATGTGGAGGAAAGAACTTGTTCAAAAACTTAGTGGTGAAACCATCCCATGTGGTGATACTATCGGGTGGTTGGGTATCTAACCAATGCTTAGCGAGTCCCTCTAGGGAAAATGACACTAACATCATCCTAATAACCTCATGTGGAACTCCATTATGCTTAATGGTATTGCAAAGAGAAAGGAATCTCTTAAGGTGAGCATGAGGATCCTCATTCTTGTTGCCAAAGAAAGGTGATTGTGAAACCATAGTGATCATAGATGTATGTAGCTCAAATGTGTTTGCGGGAAAGTCGGGAATCTTAATAGCACTAGCATATCCATGAATATTGGTTTGCATACGTTCCAACAAAGAGCGATTATCAATAGCCATGGCTTCTTGTGGTGGAGGAGTCAAAGCACGATTCTCGTGATCGGCTTGATGGACGGTGGTAGTCTTACTCTTTCTCTTTTTCTTCCTTTTCGGAGGAAGAGGTTGTACACCAATCGGTATTTGTGCACGCCCGCGAGTGAGCATGCAACTCAATACGAGGAATGAGAGAGAAGCTCTCGTGTGACTTTGAAGAGAAATGGATTATCCTCTTCGAGTTTCAATATTAAATATCCACAAGAAAATAACAATATACTTATGTACTACTTGGGTGCAAGACCCTCAATGAAGCCTTCCTTCTTAGAATACTTACAAGTGAACGGGGGGTTAGGTGGTGCGAAGCACTTAAATACCTATTGACCCTTAGATGGCATTTTATAGCACATCGCCTTTCTATTCACTTAAATGTTCGTATTCTTCGAATTGTTGCTTATTGAGAGTATTTATCTATTCTTGCTTTATCTTGTTTGATCGATACACGTGTCAAGGACCGGAACGCCCCTCAACACGGTGTATTGCCTCGGCAATACTTATGGAAGATATGTAGATTGGTTGTTCTTATACGTATACGTATTTACTTATAATAATATATGGAAAATATTTTTGTATTTATGAGTTTTTTAAAAGAAAATACTATATGTACATAAAAACCGAGAGAATCCAATAATATATATTTTTGGGTGCAATCTCTTAGGAAAAAGATTGCTTTTGGATTTTTTTAATTTTTTTTGGTCAATTCTTTAGGAAAAGAATTGTTTTGTTAATTTTTTAGTTTTTATATATTTTTATATTTTTGATTTTTTTATTTGTTTTTGATTTATGATACGTAAAAATAACGTTCACAAGGTGAACGGATCCCAAAAGCCAATGAAAACCGTCAATCGATAGTCTCTCGTAAAGTCAAAGACCCGGCAGTGGCGCCATTTGAAATTGTGTATAATGTAGTTCGTTTTTCTCAGTTCTTGCTAATTGAAAGTCCAACCAATATCGGGTTTTTAACTGTTTTTGGTTGTTAATTTTTTTTGGATATTCTATTTGCTAATTCAACAAAGCCTTGCAAAACGGAAAAATATTACCTATTTATATGTAAAACATAGTGCACTTACCAAATTTTATTCAAGTAATATTCAAAATGTAAAATTTAAAACTACAAGGACTGAAATTGTAAATTCTAGGAAATATAAATGCTTAAAATGAAAATTCTAACAAGTCTAGGGACTAAAAATGTAAATCAGCAAACTAAAAGGATCAAAAATGTGAAACTTGTAACAAACTAACCAAAATGCAACAATTTACCAAACTTTCTAACTGATTTTAAACTAACTCAAAACTGCAAGGACTTATGTGTGAAAACCCTAAAAAGATGGAATATTAGCCATGATTAGAAACTGCTCAAAACATCAAGGATCAAAATGCAATTTTAAAAACTTTAAAAGCCAAAAACGGGTTTGAGAACAAATAAGCTCGTGTGAGCTTATTACTGCACCAAATTCAATGAGACCAATTGCAAAGACTCTAAATTCAAAATAAGCTATGTCTGTAAGAAGATTTTGACTGAAAGTTCAAAATAAGCAAATAAGCACTTCAAGATAATCCCAAAATAAGCTATAGAACAAACCAGACAAGCACAACTTGATTTTCTTGCCAAAACTGATTAAGCAACTCAAATGATGAATGGGAAATCAAACTAGAACGAATTTCATCAAGAAATAAGCTAGAAATCTGAATTAAACTAAATTGTGCTTATCGTTGACCAGGCGTTGACCAAACTTTTTGTCAAAAAGCTGAAACTCTCAAATTTCATGTAACACTATATTCTAAGTGGATTTGTGAAGAAAAATGCTTTGGTTAATGAAGAGAATCAAGAGAACTAAAAATTCAATTTCAAGTTACAGTAACATGGCTTAACTCAGCTTTTCATGATTTTGCTTATTTCTATTTGCTGAATGAAAACTGTGTAAAAAGCTCTTGGAATCTGAAACTTTATGATGTTAACTACAATTGAGAACAAGTATGGTGCAATTTCATCAACAAACAATCAAATGCCAGCCAAAAGAAATTGAGAACTTTTTGAGAGCTAAACTGACTAAAATGAGACCCAAACTTTTTATAGCCAATTGCCTTTTTGACCAGTTATTTGACTTGAAACTTACTCAAAATGCTTTAATATGACCTACAAATTAGTAATGAACATCTACTTTTCAAATATCCAACACTTGAAAACTCTTAATCAGCTAGTACCAAACACTCCTTATACTGAGATTTGAGAAAATTTCAAAGACTTTTAAAGACCTGGTTTAAACTGAATCAAATCCTTTATCAAACCAAACTAAAGACTCAAAATGAGATGTTTTAAGACTACAAGCAAGCACCAAGAACAATTATTACTCAATTGAATGGCAAAGACTAAAAGTGACTGAAATAAGGCTAATACTAGAAAATGATCCAAAATCTATAAGCAGGTAAACAAGAATTAAGCTACAAGTAAGTAAACTATCAATCAATCAGCCAACTAAACAACTTTGATCATGCATTCAACAAGATTTACACTAGGAAATGTAGCATGCATTTGACAAATTTAGGTGAACCAAAATCAGAACTTCAAAACCTTTTGTAGTAATCCATTGGGAAGAAGAGGAGTGCTGAACTCTCTTATCCTAGTGATAACCACCACCTTATCACTAGATCATCAATCAACTATCAACAACAGCTACTAATCACTAGGAATCATCATTCTGACTTGAAAACTTCAAAAATGCTAAGCTTGAACTGAAATCACAACAACAGCTACCAATCTTCTTCAAAGTCAGTTATGATCATTCAATGATCATAACAAACTCAATTCAGCAACACAATGATCAAATAGGAGCAAGGAATGAACAGTAGGATGAATACGAGATTTGGCGGGAAAATGAGAATTTAAATTTTATTCATGGAAAGTTGTTACAAAGTTGTTATAAAGCTGCTAACTAACTAACTAACTCAAGAGTTTGTCAGACTCTTGAGTAGTTAAGCTAAAAAGGAAGAAAGTTGAAAGGAAAATGTAAAGTGTGTGTTTTTACAATTTTAAACTACTTGTTACAAATGAGGACTAGCAGGCTATTTATAGACAAGAAGAGGAAGTTTGTTGGGGATGATGACGTGTTGAGACCAATCCCAGGTCTCCACGTGGCATGATTCTGCAAAACTTATCTTCAAAGTATGAACACAAATTGGGGCTTTCTTCTAGGGTTGATTTATTGTTAATTGGTTGATACCATTGTGTTCGTCTCTCCAAAATAGGCACTTTTGATGTTTATAACTTTTCATGATATTCATTGTAGCTCAAAAACGATCCTGGAAATATTTTGGTAGCTTGAAGATGATACGTGGCACGTTCTGAGTGGTCAAAATGAAGTCACACGGATTAAACTGTAGAGATATGGTCATTTAATGTGGCGGCTGTTAGTGGGACTTAAATGCACCTATTTGGCAATCCGTGTGCAATGTATACTTGCTTCTCATTGGTTGGAATTTGTTGCACATGGATTGATCTTGAACTAGTTTCCAAAATAGGCAGATTTAGCCCCTCTACTTTGGCAGATTATGCTTTAAGGCTTGTAACTTCATTTCTTTGACACTTTTAGTCCTCCAAACTTCATCTTTGAGCAGAATTGATCCTTTAACTTTGTTGACTTGATAGTTGACCAATTTTGACTTTGATCTTGACTTTTTACAATATTTGCACTTTAGTCCTTCAACTTTGGCAATTTGTCAAGATAGGTCCTTGTACTTCAAAGTCTTGTCACTTTTGATCCTTCTTTGTCTTTTTCATCCATTTGAGCTTGATTTTTCCTTGTTTGCTTGAAAATGTATCCTTTTTCCTACACATCATATCATATATATATATATATATATATATATATATATATATATATATATATATATATATATATATATATATATATATATATATATATATATATATATATATATATATATATATATATATATATATATATATATATATATATATATATATATATATATCTTTACATCACGTCACCCGCCTACTAATCCACGTCAGCACAATTCATGTAATCTCGATTTTTTTTAAAAAGTTTTGTTCCTATCAAGATTCGAACCTGAGTTTACCAGTTCAGAGGCAAACACCTCAACCAACGGAGCAAGCTGGAACTTGTGATAGATAATTAAAAACACGATATATATGCCACGTTGGCCAGATAAGTATATAAATATTATCATTAGATCCTAACTAAATCAGTCATTCTGTTTAATTTTTTTTCCTATCTAAACCCTAATACCATTATCCTTTACCTTCATCTTCTTTTGCAGGAACATAGGGAGGTCTATAGTTGGAAATCTCTCTCTATCACTTTAATTCTTTTAATCTCTCTCTATCACTTTAATTCTTTTAATCTCTCTCTATCACTACAATTCTCAAACCCTAATGATGATTTATTATATTTGCACCACTATGGTGAAGGGTTTGTATGTGCGTTGGCTGAACAAGGTTATGGTAAGCATGTTTTTTTATTCTCTTTATCATATCAATTTAGGCGAGGTGTTTCAGTTGTGAGGCATGAATGTGCAATGCAGTTATTTTATCAACGTTATCGAAATTAGTGGTCAAGATCTACGTATTATGAAATTTACGATGTTTCTGGAGGTTGCAAGAGCTCATCACCTTAACTGATTTATATAGAGGGTTTGGTAGGAAAAAAGGCATGCCTTATTATCTCTTTTCATTCTAATGGGTTATTTTCTTTTGCTCATCAATTGTCTCCTACTATGACAGGAATATTAATTAGGTGTATTTGGTGTAATATATCATTGTGACTATCTTCTTATCAAGAGTGTAATATATCATTATCAATATTTAGGTAGATAGAAGAGCTTAAAACAAGCCATGCAATATTGAGCACTTCATGACTACATAAATTTAAAGGTACATATTCATTTAGTTCTTTAAGGTCTCATTGTATATGATCTATTTAGCTGGTAACTGATATGAGATACGGTGTTTAAGAGATTTTATGGTGTTATACTATGCATCATTGTCGGACTAGAATATAATATGTGACATGGGGTGTCCTTTTTTAAAGCTTAGTGTTATAAACTTCTCTCTTCATGGTCGTCTCCTGGTTAGGCCAACCCGATAGATTAGTTCAGAACAATTTATTTTACACTATTAGTCTAAAATATCTATTGCCTCATTTTAAACTGCTTTAAACTAACAATCCTACATCGTTAGTGCACTTGCTTTACATATTTGTCGTTTTCGATCTATTTACCATCTTCAGTGATGCAAAATCAGACATATGTTCAAAAGGTATCTACTTAATAAATACGCGTTCAACTAACTATGGAACTGCTTTATTTTCAAGCTTATGCAGATTGTCACGAAACTGCCATCCGGAACCAATTGGAACTTTGATGTCTATTGGTATACAAAGATACTAAGGGTTGTGTCGGCATCCTTTTCCTATGGAAAAATTGGTATTATTATAGACTTTGGCGGTACTATTATTAAGCCACCTATCGAAGGTATGATGACACATTAATGAATTACTTCTACCTATTCTGCAGCAAATGACATGCACAGGAGTGGGATGGTCGCTGGCTCAGTGTCTTTTGGTTGAACGTGGTAATTGTATATTGCTACATTTGGTAATTGAAAGAATATAGTGGTCATTCTCGGCATGCATGGAAGGTGACTGAATGGTAAGTGTTTCAATATTATCATATTCCATCATGTCTGCGGTTTTAAGCTATAGTGTAAATAGGCTAATGCATAAACTATTTGTGCAGTTTCTATCTATTGTATACATTGCTGGCCCATACTTCTCTTTTCATTAGTTACTCATGTATGTGTAAACTTTATGACATCATCTGATTTCATGTCTCTCCTAAATAGGTAAGTGATAGCATCATTAACAAAGGAAGCGGAGGAGAAAAAGGCACTTGCAAGACAAAATCCCTTACAAGTTACTGTAATAAACAAACCAATTATCGACATGCAATAACTAAGACGACCGTCTTCAAGATAGTTTGGGTGGAAAAAAGTTGTAGACTAGGAGTGAGTACAAGCAAACTGTGAGATACGATGACAATATTTGGGGTACACTACACTGCGGTGTATAATGAGGTGCTGATCATTAGAATTTGATGCCAAAATGACACATTGCACTTGATAGGTTTGTATACAGATAATTAGGAATTTTATGAATTACTCCTACTTATTCTGTAGCAAATGATATGCAGGAGTCGGGTGTTGCTTGCTCAGTTTCTTTTGGTTGATGGTTGTAATTGTATATTGCTGCATTTGGTCACTGAAAGAATAAAGTGGTCAATCTCGGCATGCATGGAAGGTGACTGAATGGTAAGTTTTTCAATATATCAGTCTATTCTGCCTGCGGTTTTGAGCTATTGTAAATAGGATGATGCAATAAACTATTTGTGTAGTTTTTATCTGTTGTATGCTGGCCCATACTTCAAGAGAGTTTTGGTGGAAAAAAGTGGTGGAATAGGAGTGAGTACAAGCAAACTGTGAGATACAATGACAATATTTGGGTACACTGAGGTAGGGGTGTAATCAAGCCAAGCTTTTATCAAGCAACTCGAGCTCGAGCTCGAGCTTGGCTCGATCAAGCCAAGCTTTTATCAAGCTCAAGCCCAATCTCAAGCCCAAAAAATAGCTCGAAACTATATCAAGCTCAAGCTCAAGCTTTTGATAGCTCGGCTCGAGTTCTTATCAAGCTTTTTCAAGCTTGATCAAAAATATGTTTTTATGATGAATTTATATAAGCAACTAATTGTTAATTTGAGTATTAACCTAATTTTAAGGGCTAATTTCATAAATAAAAGATATATTTTAGAATGACTTTTAACTCTGATTTCATTTATATTTTATTTCTTTGTATTTTAAATGATTCTTTATTTTTGTAAATTTAATTATTACATTTACTCAGTACTTGGTATAATACAATATGTGTATAAATATTTTTTGTACTCTTCTTAATACTAAACGCAACGTGTCTAGATTGTGCTCGCATTCACATCATGTAATGGCCTTTGGGACCTTAATCGTATTGGAATGCAAAACACATTTTGAAACCAAGATTGTACGATAATTTTGTTATTGGTTTTATTAATGTTAAATAAATCAAATTTGTTTTAAATAATAATTTTTGTTTTTTCTATTTTTATACATATGTTTATTGATGAGTTTTATTATAAAAAGTTAAATTTATACACAATCAAGCTTTTCAAGCCAAGCTCAAGCTTTTATCAAGCCTTATCAAGCCAAGCTCAAGCCTGGATTGGTGAAGCTTGACAAGCTATCAAGCCAAGCTCAAGCCTACAATTTTAGTATCAAGCCAAGCTCAAGCCCTACTAAGCTTGAGCTCGGCTCGGCTCGATTACACCCCTACACTGAGGTGTATAATGAGGAACCTGATCATTAGAACTTGATGAAAAAATGACACATCCTCTATATAATAATGAAGGGTTCTTAGAGGTTTATATCCATAATTCTTGAATCTCTATTTTGTAATCCTTTGTTCTGATTGTTAGTGTTTTGTCTAAAATCCGAATTATACCAAAAAGTATCCATACCACCAGGCACCAGCTACATCACTAGCATCAACTGGTGGTAAGTACGTGCTTAGGTTCTTTAGAAGTGGGCCTGCAAAGCCAGCAGCACAGCACCACCCCTGCAGCAGAATTTGAGAAGAGGGCTTTCCTGGTACGCGTTAGATGTTTTTCATGTGGTTATATATGCTTTTATGCATATGCCATAAGTAACATTATAGAAATACCATTTATGATAAATGTTAGAAATACCATAAGTAATGTAATTTCTGATAAATATTAGAAATACCATAAGTAACGAAATTACGTAAGATGAAAAAACTAAAGCCTGCAAAAAGAGTTGAAGCAACTAATAGCTAGAACATAATTTCGTTATTCATAAATGGTATTTCTAATTCTAATTGTAGGTAAGTACATTCATTACTGCCTTATATACGTAGCTCATTATAAACTTTTCTCAAAATTAAGATATCTGATAAATATTACGGTATTTCATTCATTACAAATTGGTAGACTTTGTAGGCGACATGTTTTTTTCTAGCGGGTAGGAAGTAAGAATGGTTTAAAACACCTATTTATATGATTTAAAAATTGATTATATTTCTTGTGCCTATTATGTATTTCCTTTTCATCTGATCATTATTTTAAACCAATGATACTTATATGATCATGATAGTTTTTTAATATGTTATAGATACGTATATCCGGACAGACTTGGGAACCGGCAAAGGTTCAGGATGGAATTTCACGATTCCTGATGCTCCAGGTGGGCAGTCACATTGATCAAATATGTGGAATGGCAGGTGGGTTTAGAGTGTTGCATCTGCTCAGATTGTTTTTTGTTGTTTTTATAGGAAGCTCAGTATGTAAACAGGAAGGTTCCTTTTAGACAGATTGATTCTCTTTTCATCTTTCTGACATGCAGTCAGCTTCCTCTATATGGTACTCATTACACGACGGTTGCAGATCCTTTCTACTGGATATGTGTTATTTTGACTTCCAACCGTGAGACCGTCACGGAACTTGGTGTCACCCCCATTGTGACTTTTGGATTGGTTATGCCGCTATTATTTGGGTAAAAATTTATTGAAATGGACAACAATGTTCGTGGGGATGGAGGTAATTTTTTTATTGGAAATCTTTAATCAAAGGCGTATAGACTACTTTAAAGCGTGTTGGAGGAACACTTTCTGATGTTTCTAGGCTATTTTATTGCACAAATTGCAGGCAGACGTGAAAGAAAAACTGAGCACTCATCCTTCTAAGAGGTATCATTTTCGTCACTGCTTTCTTATTATTCTGTTAGAAAGTTGCGATTCTGTTTCACTCCTTCAAATATTTGTAGATAGTTTACTATAACATCGGAAATTCACAATCTCTCGGGCAACAACCGATCACTTTCTTTGGATAGGTTCTTTCACTATGTGATCATCCCACTATATTGGAGAAGAGTGGAACACGAAGTTTGTTTAGGTACTGATAAACTGGTGTTGATTATGTAATTTTTTTCATACGTTTTTATATGCATATAAGTAACCTGATGTGTATCATTAAACTTAGTTCATTACATGTCTCAAATGTTACTTTGAATTTGGTTGTGAGGATTCCATTAATCAAGCATGGGAGATCCTTGATCAAATTCCTGGAAGAGTAATTGGTGCTTACACTCACAGTCAGGTAAACCGCTCTCTGCTTGCAGATTTAATATAATGAATGTTAGTTTTTTATTACAAATTTTTAAGCACGTAATGCACTGTCGATAAAAAGTTACTAAGATGTGTTTTGTAAGGTTATTAAGGGATTATGTGATACGATAGTTGTTGGTACACCAATATTTAGCATCAGATTGATCACCCTCGACAAGCTATTAGTAAAGTTTTTAAGTTCTCAGGTTTCATTACTTAGATTTTTCTTGAAGTTGAAGATCATTTTTGTAGTAATTGGGTGGAATTGGGTTATTCATTTTTACACCACCACATGTGGACTATGCTACTGATGGCTCAAATGTCGTTAAAGATGGTAATGAGAGTACTTCAGTGATATGATATGACCATGCTAGCACCTTTGAAGCGAACATGTTTTTTTATAAATTATATGATCAGTGGACATAATCCACTTCATCTCATGTTTTTTTATATGTATGACCAGTGGACATAATCTGCAAATAATCTTAAGCAAACAGCCCTTTTTCGTTAGGTTTGATTCCTGTAAACGCCTAATAACCAATACACTGGAACCCATTGTATCAGGAGCTAATGATACATGTATTACATTTTTATTTTATTTGAACGGCGAGTCAGTAATTAGTGATTCGAGCTTACAGTGACATCCGATTGGGCAGTATGCAAACATCGAACCTTCTCCTTAGGGGATGCTAAACCCCACTCCTGCTTCTTAATTCGGACCCCTAAAGGTTTTTGGTGAGACTCGAACTCGAGACCTCTCTAAGAATACCTCCCCAAAGTTACCTTTGGTGGCCAACTGAGCTAGCTCAGCTGGTTGATACATGTATTACATTACGATTTGAAAAGTTCAGACCAAAAAGTTCATACCAGCAAAAGTTGTCGAATGGTGTTACAAAACAGGATGAAGAGTTCCCTGAGACGTTAATGATCATTAAGATACTAAATCTAGACCAAGAAATTGAAAGAGACAATGGTGCCGGAATTTTTTAACTACAAAAGTCAATATAGAAAGCTGATATTCCTGGGCTAAGAAAAGATATATGAGTGGTTCGTCGCTTCTTGAAAATGTTGTTTCTTCTAATAAGTTAGTCATCAATGATGAAAGCCTGAAAGGTACTTATCATTCTCATATAATTTGATAATATAGTTGGAAATAAAATTTGTGATGTATGTGGGCCTTCTCTGGTTAATTGTGTTTATTAAGGGGTTTTTGTATACATGATATTTAGAGATTTTTTCTATATGACAACAATATAGTATACTACGGCTTCATTGTAAAAAATTGATCCTTGATACGGTTTGGTGCTGCTACTATTTAAATGGAATTTTTAACTTGAAACAAACTAATTAGGATTGTTTGAGTAGTGAATAAGTACGTTTGGATCATTTGCACAAGATTTGGGTCCAATAATTTTTTAGTCTTGGAAGCTGTTTGAAGTTTTTTATATAGCTTAGTTTTACACGATCTTAATGCATAACTTGGTAGATTAATATATATATAGATCTCTTGCTAACATTATTTGGTTGATAGTTAAATTCTTGACTTCGACTAAGTGCGCATTTCCTGAAACTGAAAAAAAGCTAAAAAACAAAACATGAACCCGTTAGTAATTTGCATGGGTCTGAAAGGCTCCTCATGTCTCGCTAAAGCCTTGCGAAGACATGAGGCTTGATCTCCATATCACGAAATAGACTAATTGACTTTAGTGTTTGGCGTGCGATGGGGAGTGAAAAAATGTGAAAAAACGCGATAAAATATTTTTATGTAGAAGTGAAAAAGAGTAAATTTAAATATAACTTTTTAACTTTATTCTTTGTGTATGATACTTTTTGTAAACTCAATATATTTATAATATGATATAAATTAATGTATAATTTCACATTTTGGGACACTTTAATTCACGTTTTAAGAAAGTCATCATTCTTCACGGCTCGCAATAGCGTAAGACTTGGTCATACTACCACGCCCACACTTACGTTATTTATAACCTTGCTAATTAGCATGTATGACAGTTCATGATGGAGATTTACACTTTTACACGGTGCCCATACAATATAGGAAACATTTAAACATTTTATTGATACAAATTGATCTTTTGTACTGCAATTCCTTATATATTTAGATTTGGTTGTTTATGCTCTTAATAACTTCGATGTTCGCTATAACTTGGTGATAAAATGATTCTACCTTTTTAGTAAAGCAAATTTTATGTGTAGTTTTGATATTTATCGACTACATGAATACGTTCCGTAATAACATTCAATAATCAAGTCTGACAATTCATTAACGGATTAATTCTATTATTTTCTTAAAAGAACAAAGCTCATATAACATTTTACATCATTTTTGCTTACATATTTATATTACTATTTACCAAAAACACATTCTTTTTATGTGTTGTGTATAATTTTCATTAAATTTAACACGAAGTCTATAAGTTACCTATGAAAAAAATGGTTAGTAATATAACAAACATAAATAAATTGATAAACGATGATATTATGCTTAAAAAACTTTCAAATTTGTTTTAACACCAATAATTAGCTACATAAGTGTATCTATGCAATAATTATAAGATAAAATAAAAAGATAAAAAAATAAATATTGAATTAAAAAACATAAATTTTTTAAAATCTGATAAAATTATATTATAAAAAATAACTAAGTTTAAAAGGTATTTCAAGTTAGAAGTAAAAGTGATTTTTAATAATTTATTACAAAATAATATCACAAAAAGTTGTTAAAAAATGTATGGTTAAGATTGCAAATAATTATGTCAATAGAGCGCTCTAAAATGAATATTTCCACAAATAAAAAGTTTAAAAGTGTGATTTTTTTAGTATTTCTAAAAAAAGTCTCAAATACTTTATAATAGTAGTAAATTTGTGTCCTTTTTAAGAATCTTTAACCATAAACTATGATACATTAAAAACAAACAAGTAAAAAAACAAATGCATTAAAAATATAAAAAAATTGTCAAAAAAATAATAATGCGTTTTTTGATCATATATCCGTCAAAATTGATAGTATGTTTAACCATACACTATAATGATCATATATATGCGTAAACTAATAATATGTTTAATCATAACCTGTAAATAAAAAAGAAAACTTATAATTCAATAATGAAAGTAAATTAAGAACTAAATACGCAAACAAAATTCAAAAAAAAAACAAAAAATACAATCTTAATAAGTTTTGTGCATGTGAGAGTCAGGTTTAGCGGATGTGGATACTTTTACCTTCCTTAATTGAAACTAAATATAATTTATGCCGACTAATAAGACATTAAAATAAAACTATACTAAAAATAAACTTACAAGCAAATATTTATCACATAATAAAAAGTTAAACGATAATCATAAGTCATACCGTCCATCGGACGGGTTTTGCTACTAGTATATATATATATATATATATATATATATATATATATATATATATATATATATATATATATATATATATATATATATATATATATATATATATATATATATATATATATATATATATATATATATATATATATATATATATATATATATATATATATATATATATATATATATATATATATATATATATATATATATATATATATATATATATATATATATATATATATATATATATATATTGTGACAATCCGTCAATTTATGGTTGATATTTTATTTTCAGATATTATTTAAAAACATTATTTTAAGGTTATATTATGAACTCACTTATTTTTGGGAAGAAATTTGGATTTACATCTTGAAGTAGCATCGACTACGTCTAAACCGGAGGATTCTACGTTACGTGCTTACGTTTACATACACCGTTTTGGTGACAGTCCGACATTTCAGAAAATAAATTTGGCGTGAATATTATTTTGAGATTTTAAATTTGTGTTGGTTCATAAACTCACAAATTTACGAGAAGAGATTAGGACTTACGATTTTAATTTAACGTCCTTTACGACTAAACCGGAAACCTTAGGATTACGTATTTACGTTTTCGAACTCCGTTTTTGATGAGACAATTTTTATTAGATTCGTTTTATGCCGTTGATTCATAATTTATAAAAACGTTTTTCGTAAAACGACCCGAGGGCACGCAAATCGAGGAAACTAGAATCGAGGAGTACCCGTAATTAATTGGGGATGAGACAAGAATAAACTTGTCCCACCCCCACTCTTGGACGGCAAGAGTAAGCAACACCAACACCCTTGGTGTCATTTTTATGGACACTTGTCCATTAGCTTCAAAATGAAGCCACTCATCCCACAAAACCACTAGCTAAGTTATCCCTTTCATTTGTGACATGCAAAACAACTTTCTCTCCCTTTCTTCCTCTCATTTTGCCGTCCCACCATCACCCTTAAACACCATCATCATACAATTTTTAACCACAAACATTTGTTATAATTAACATATGTTAATCTCCATTCAAAGAGATGAAGATTGGTGCAAATTATAACATCAAAGGAGGAGTTTCTATGGAGTCTTGGGGCTGATTTTCCACAAGGAGTTCTTGAAGAATGGTGGTCTTGAAGATGGTCTTGGTTTATCACAAGTTTCTCCATCAAAATCCATGTCTTGATCATAACCTACATCATCATGGTGGTATAAAGATTGTTCTTCCCATCCTCTTGTTATTTTGATTATGTAATCATGTATTTTCTTTCCTATTGTATATGTATATGATGAATATATGATGATAAAAATATTGTGTGGGGATTTGGTGTTGATAATCATGGGTAAAAAGATGAAAAACCATATGTAAAAAGGTTAAAATCATGCTTAAAATGATGGCTGTATAAAACAGTAAAGAATCATATGATAAACTGATAAAATGGCTTGAATAGATTAATATACAGTAAGCTATGAGTTTTGTACACATGTGAGAGTTGGCCATGCAATATAATCATTATAATGAGTGAGATATGATCAAAACAAGTTTAGAGTACCAATCTGAATAGTCAGTATTGGACGGACTGTTAAGGATATTTAGAATTGGATTGAGCAGTAGCTAAACTAAGTTAATTTTAGCAAATATCATGTAGTTTATGGTGTCCAAAAATGAGCTTCAATCTCCTTGTAGAACTCAAGATATGGTAAAAATGGTGAAGGTGAAAGTAAAAATCAGATTTTGGGAAATTAATGTATAATAGTATTATATAAGCACTCAAATAAAAATAGTATAAAATGTGAATTAAAACCCACTAACTTATATAATACATTTATATAAATATGTATAAGGATAAATAAATGGACATTTTATAAAAATGGTAATTTGGTTAGTTTTATAAGTTATAAAAACTATACACATGATTTTTACGACTTTTTCGGCTAATACAGTAAAATTAACGTTTTTGCCAAATAAAACTTAGACGGTCGGACCCGTCTAATGTAAACTTTATAAACTCACATACTGATATATAAATATATATAACAAGTAAAAACCGATAAAACCCGAACTATATAACATACGGACATTAACGGGCTAAGTTAACGTTATTGGACTAATAATACAACAAAATGGGCTAAAACACTTATAAACTTATTTATTGGGCTTAACCCATTTGGGCCCAACATGTAAAGTGTGATACTGATAATAAAAGTATAATTGGGCTAATATAATATATTGGGCTTGTAATGGGCCTATTGGGCCTAAAACATGTAAATAGGTAAAACTAGTAAACTAGTATAAAAGTTATCAACACATAATACTAAAATGAGTAAATGAGAATATGTAAACCCATTTGATCATCATATATATAAAATCATCATATGTATACATAATTGTTATTTTTGTAAAGTCATTGGACAAAAGTCTAAGACGAGTATTATTTGTCTAGGTTTCCGTGGTTGAAGCACGTACCGTACGTCCGAGTTGCCGATAACCCGCTTTCCCACATCAACGTGAGTTCATAGCCTCGCACTCTTTTAAATGTTTTTATAAATGTTTTATAAACCCGCGAGGGAGATAACATGTTAGTTTTTATAAAATAGGACACCATTTGTCCCGATTGTCTGTTTATTGATTTGGACCCGAATGATTGTATGACCCGATAGATGAGATAAAATGGATTATTAAAGTTAGGTTATGTCACTAAAAGTCCCATTAGCATGAGTTGTGAACAACCGGGATTTGGTAGACGCTTATGCATATAATAGTACTATTTGGGGACGATCACCCCAGTTCGCGCCTTGACGGTTGATCCCCGTCGTGCCACATTGATTGGTAAACGAATTTATGTATGAGAAGATTTACATAGCGTGACCTTTGTGACGACACGCTAATTTAGATGGGCAAATGAGTTTCGGGCTAGCTACCCGTTGTTTGTTGCAGTAAGGTAACAATGTCATGTGGCTTATAATAATCCAATTAACTAAATACTGCTATACGCACCGAATTAAAAAATATTGCCTGACTAGCAATACGGGGTCATATTATTGATATTATGTTTGTGTTTTGGTTTTATATAACCATATTCATGTAACGGTTTTTATTTAACTCTACACGACGTTATAAAACGTATTATATGGTATTTTTACGACATTGGCTCGTATAATGGTTTTGAAGGCGAAAGCCTATATTGTGATTTTGACAAGGATTTGTATAAAATGTTTTTTTTGGCCTATTTCATGGTCTATTATAAAGATTTGTATAAAATGATTTTCGGTAATAAATATATACCGATGATATATTGACGGTTTATTAAACTCTATGAATTCACTCGGCGTTATCGCTGACCTTTTCTTTTAACATGTTTTATCTCAGGTACTTGAAGGTAATTCTCGGAAAGACGACAAGAATTCATGGCCCGCACTTAAACAATAATTTCCATTCAAATGCTTTGTAAAACTTTGTATGAAAAAAATGACTTGGGACCTATGTAAATTTGATATTTATGAATGGAAATGCTTTTATTATTAAACGACGCGATTTTTATGCGTTGTCTATGATGTGAGTAATGTGCTATCCCGTAACACCAACGAGTCTTCCGCTGTATTGAGTTGTATAAATTTAGGGGTGTTACAGTTTGGTACCAGAGCTCTCGTTATAGAGAACGAAAGATTTTTAAAATTAAGGTTTTGAATAAAACATTTCAAAATCTTTTAACTATAAACATTTTTCTAAAAATGTCTAAAAATCTTTTGACTATAGCGGTGCCGAAGAATTCTCGAGTTACCGACAAGGCCAAACTGAGAAGTGTTATTTTAATATATATATATAACTTGGATTATATATATATGATGTAATTTGATTACATGATTGTTTGATGATTATTTTAATATTTATACGAGGTATTTATACGACGTAGATTGTCACAAGGAACCCTAAATCCCCTAGTAAATTAATCGAAGCTATTCTCGTAGGAATTCTAGCTATCCTAGATCAAAACCAAGTTGTGGATATTTATGATCCCAACAAATGGTTGATATTCATAGAAATATAGATATTAGTTGATTGTGATATTGAAAAAGAATTGGCGAGATTAAATCTGATATCGATGTCATGATGATCTTTCTTTATAGAGTGGAGTTTGACAAAACGTTGCCACCTAGAATGATGTCATCTGATTTGTTGTCATCCAATTCTTAAATTGAAATCGAAAGTGGTGAATGTTGCACTTGAGGCTGTCATTGGAACCATTACCCAAAAGCCTCATGCCACTAGTACCTTTCTGAGAAGTCTAATTGAATGTGTGAGTCATTTCATACTAGTGACTCATTTGATAATTGTTGTTGTAAGAGCTATAGGATTGGAAATTAAGTATTGATCATATCAAGATTTTATTGCCCTTTAAAGGTCTAAGAATAAGATTGAAAGTATTGGAAAATGAGGTAGGATATCGAATTGAGTATAAAATTGGTTAAAACTTGAATAAAGTAAAATTTAACTTGTATGGAATATAAGATTGATAAGAGGAAGTCGTTAAGTTCTATGATTAAATTATAAGGTTTTAATTGGTTATTGATTCATGTTAAGGGTTGTTCCTAGGCCATTGTCCACTAATGAGGATGCCCAGTGTCCAAGAAATAAATTGAAGAAATCTTCTTCTGAATTGAGACCGATGGATCTTCTGGGACAGGTGGAACACCTAATAACTCTTGTAGATTAGTATTCATTGTGGTATCTTTTAAAAATCCCTAACTTAACTGAGACATCAGCTGGTAGGATGAGTTCTGAGAATTGTATGACATAGTGACACGTAATGTGTTACGGTACAATTTTGACTTGTTTGTGATTAATGAAAAGACTACTTCTGATTGCTAAATTCTACATGTATCGATGTTATCTATCTTTTATTGCTTCATCCTAATGTTCTCATTAGTGATGCAACCATTGAGCAAGTACTCATCTTGATTTGAGCTACGTTTTGAATTATTCTTCGTGAGTGCCATCGAGGTCATGAACCTCATGATTAATTGGCCAAGCTCATTTCCTATCGTATTGTAGTTAGTTCTTGGTGAACAACTTTTCATCACTCTTTTGCAGATCACTCATTGTTTTTATAAGTTGAAACAATATTACTTGAGAAAAATTGTGTTTTCATCACCATATGGATTATTTAAAGTGAGACTTATAAATAATCATTATTGAAATAAAGTTGATTATGAAATACCTTGGAAAACTTAATTGCTTTCATAACAAAGAAAATCTGTGTAAATTTATTTTTGATTCTTATTTAAGAATTAAGCATGGAAATGTTTTTATTATAAACATGACGATTCAATTTTGACGAACTGAGTATTGCATCGTTAATCTTGAAATTGTATATAGTTGCGCGCCTACATACAGTTTGGAAGTGACCATGCAAGGCTGATTAGTAGTCACCATGAAATTATTAATAAACACTAAATTTTCTTTGAAGATTGTGAAAGATTAAATTTTATGAGATCTGCAAGAAGTGAAAAATAGGGACATAGTGTTAGGGACATCGACATATGTGCCTGTAGCATCTATTCTTCTGAGTTGAATTTACTCACCTGTGGAAATTGTCTTATTTGACAATTGACAATTCTTTCTTGTCCAATTCTCCCGTAGTGAGATTCTTAGGAAAAGTATATGATTACCGAGTGTTGATACCCGACTGGATGTATCGACGTTCCTATCATGTCTTTTGAATTGATTTCATTTGAGTGACCTGGGTAACGATCCGAGGAGATTTCGAATGCGTACTCAAATTATGAAAACATAGGATATATTCATATTCGTTAAATGTTTTCGTCTGTGTCTGATTAGAAATTCTTTCGCGTAGATTATGCGTTGACCTTACTCTTTTAATGATAGTTGTGTCTCCATATATCCTTGAATTTGTGAAGGATTATGTGTAACACCCCCAATTTCATGTCATAGCAGCGGAAGGGTCATTGGGTGTTACTATCATGGTTCAACCTCAATATCATAGAAAACGCCTCAAAATGAGTCGTTTTAACAAAACATACGTCCATTCATTTGTTTAAGGATAAAACAGTTTACACACGGTCCCAAATAGTTTTAAGTTTACACAACCAACCAAATAATAAATGTTTCTTAGAATAGACATAGTTTAGAAAAGCGGGCCAAAACATTTTAATTTAGCAAGCTTCGTGAAACCACCTTCCTTGAGTGCCTTCTTCATGGACCTGAGATAAAACATGCTATAAAGTCAACAAAAATGTTGAGTGAATCTATAGAGTTTAAATTTAAATAAATGAACACAAGTATTCTGAATAAACCTTCCGTAGTTGACAATCATGTGGATCAGACATAATTATCGTTGTTATTTCATAAGTCTCGTGAAATTGAACGTTAACATATATTATTTCAGCCCAACACACCTAGCCAAGTGCGTATATTTCTCTTATACAATTGCATCCGATGTTTCATTACTGGTGCATCACAACACCACACGATAGCTAGTCGCGACCGGACTGGGCGTCACCCCGATAGATCTATCCATAGTATTAGCGTTCTTTCGATTAACAATTCACGATTCATGGGTCTTTAAGGCTAAACAAACTTATATAACAACTTTCATCTAAGCATACAATCGGGTCCTTTGTGTTCAATTTTAAAAGAATGAGGGTTTACCACAACTTCTCGTTGTACCCTACATTTATATAATGTTTTTCCAATAATAAGGGTTTCCACAACTTCTCGTCGTACCCCTCTTATTTTAAATAAAACAAGCATGTTATCCCCCTCGCGGGTTTTATAAAACAAGTAAACATGTAAAGCGAGGCCATAGACTCACCTTGGTACGATAGTAGTGACGTGACGATCGCCGACGATTTGTGATGCCCTTTTAAACACGAAGACCGCAACCTACCAATTAAGGCGCGTTCGTTAATAAACGACTCAAGTATAAATAATACTTAAATAATACGAAAGTCAATTTCAAATGACCATGAAAATCCCGAAAAATTAAGAAAAATATAAGTGTACTTCTATACCCTTTTATTCAACACTTATTCATTTAAATTATTTGCACCCTCGACATTGACCCGTCATAAGACGCCAAGTCAACGCAAGTCAAACCATCATTTTTACTTCCCTCGGACCAGTAGCTAAGTCATTTATATAATGACTTAACACTCGAGTAAGTCACTATGTCCAATAGTGAATACTCAACTCACGCCATACAAGTATTGAACTACGTGTCCAAAATACCACTCAGCATGTACACTCCAAATGTACACACCAATCTAACCTATCTAGACATGTCCGATTTCGACGAAACTTGGTGACAAACTCACACCTAATATGAATAAAACTCAGTTTAAATTTCATTCAAAAATATTACTTCTAAGACCTTCTGCCCGACACACCTTCGTGTTGCAAAAACCGGACAGTTTTACGCTTTTGACTTGTAAAACCATTTTGACTTATTTAGACAATTCCGTTTGCAAAACCGACACTCGGGTTTGAAAATAGACTCATGACCTGAGGTTTATCAACTTACAACAGCCCTTGAACATTTTTAAAACTCATTTTATAGTCCCCGAGATTCGTTCCAAATATCGACAACAATTTTCGGATTGTGCCGATACCCGTCTCCCGGTACACAAATACTAAAAGTAGCATAACTTTTCGCTCGTAATGAGTTAGAAGCTCTACTTTAGCTCAAATCGAAGCTAACGAAATTCTCTACGACCCTATCTTATTAGTTTACCAAGTTTACCACAGTAACAATTTCAAAAACGGACTTAAAGTTACTGCCCAAAATAGCCTATCTAAAAATCATACCAAATCAAATTTTCAACCCATTCCAACAATTCCTATAGTCCTAATATGATCCTAATATCATAATAACACATCTAATTAACTCATAACACCCTCAAATTTAATCTTACAAAAATTAAATATATAAAAATCTTGCATGCAACCAAAACCCACTATGAATATAATAATAATAACAACATATATAACCAAAGAAATGGATCAAACACATGTTCTTCACCAAAATCTTGAAAAAAAATTAAAGTGTATGCATGTGGGAAATTTTTATACCAATGTGAAGCTTATTGAATTTCCAAGATGGGACTTTCTTTAGTTTTTGGAGAATCAAAGTAAAATTTGATGTAACTTGGTGGATTTAGGGGGGAGGGTGGACGGCAAGAACAAAGGGAGAGAGAGATTGTGTGTGTTTTTGTGTAAAAATGAATTTTAAAATGAAAAATGGTTAGTGGAATTTGTTTAAATAGTGGGGTGAGGGTAATTTTTGCCAAACTTGCATTCTTTTGGTCCCAAAGTGCAAGTAAATAGTTTACAAGGTAGAAAGTGTAAATTGTAAATTTTAAAAATATTTACGGGGCTCGGGTTTCGTAAAAATACTTTTCGTAAGTTAAAACGCTTCATAAAAATAATAATAAAGCTTCGACACGACTTAAAACGTAATTAAATCGAAAACGTCGAAAATATACAATATCGAGACAATCGATAATAAAACGTAAATTTTTGGGCATCCGTCGGTATCGCGATCACTACTAGTTGTCGTCATTCGTTAAAACGTAAAATACGAGAAATAAAGATTAAATATAATAAAAATCATTTTCATGATTATTTGAGAATATAATATCGATACCTAACATATTCCTTGTCGGTTTTCATCTAATCGACATTCTTACGCTAGTTTCAAGTCATAACCTTCTCGGTTAGTCGATAAATTAAAATTCTCATTAAAGTAAACACGTAATACGTAATAGTCGAGATTAAAATAACGACCTTAAATTGACGGGTTGTCACATCATCCCCACCAAATTAGGATCTTCGCCCTCGAAGATCAACTTGCGTTCTTGCCCGATCGCTTGTTGAAATCAAAGAGATGAGGGTAATTCTTCCACATTTGGTCTTCTCGTTCCCAAGTAAACTCCGGTCCTCTACGAGAGTTCCATCGAACTTTGACGATAGGTATTCGGCTTTGCTTCAGTTGCTTGACCTCGCGATCCATGATCTCGACCGGTTCTTCAATAAAATGCAACTTTTTATCAACCTTAACCTCGTCTAACGGTATAATGAGTTCTTCATCGGATAAACACTTCTTCAGATTCGACACGTGAAAAGTGTTATGAATCCCATACAGTTCTTGTGGTAGTTCGAGTTGGTATGCCACAGGTCCTACTCTAGATGTAACCTTGAATGGTCCGATATAACGAGGACTTAACTTCCCACGTTTTCCAAATCGTACAACACCTTTCCATGGTGATACCTTTAGCATAACCTTATCTCCCACGTTAAACTCCAATGGTTTTCTTCTTACATCCGCATAACTCTTCTGTCGGCTTCGAGCAGACAACAACCTATTCTTAATTTGCACAATCATATCCGTCGTCTCCCTAATCAAATCTGGTCCAGTGAGTTGGGCATCACCAACCTCACTCCAGCTAACGGGTGATCTACATTTCCTCCCATACAGTGCTTCAAAAGGTGCAGCTTTAATACTCGCGTGATAACTGTTATTGTACGAGAATTCGGCCAAATGTAAGTGCTTATCCCAGCTACTTCCAAAGTCTATCACACAAGCACGTAGCATATCCTCCAAAGTTTGGATTGTTCTTTCGCTTTGCCCATCAGTTTGTGGATGATAGGCTGTGCTCATATCCAAATTGGTTCCTAACGACTTTTGAAGTGATCTCCAAAATCCAGAAGCAAAACGACTATCTCTATCGGAAATGATTGAAATAGGAACACCATGCTTGCACACGATTTCCTTTAGATAAATATCGGCGAGTTTCTCCAATCCGAATCTCTCGTTGATTGGAATAAAATGAGCGGATTTAGTTAAACGATCGACTATAACCCAAATCGCATCGAACCCAGACGGTGTCCTTGGGAGTTTTGTGATGAAGTCCATCGTAATTCGCTCCCATTTCCAGACTGGAATTTCAGGTTGGACAAGTAATCCTGACGGCTTCTGATATTCAGCTTTCACTTTTGCACATGTTAAGCATTTCGCGACGTATGTTGCAATATCAGCTTTCATATTCGGCCACCAGTATAACTTTTTCAAGTCTTGGTACATTTTGTCCGATCCAGGATGAATAGAATACTTGGACTTATGAGATTCTAACATAATCAAGTCTCTCAGTCCACCATATAATGGTAACCAGATTCGACTTCTCAAACATTTGATACCATCGGGTCGCGTCTCAAATGTTTCACCGTCTCCTCTAAATCTTTCGGCAGCAATATTTTCCTTCTTGCATGCTTCAACCTGTGCGTTCCGAATCTGCTCAGGTAAGTTATTATGAACTGTCACTACTAGAGCACGCACTCGAATCGGTTTCTCCCTTTCCTTTCGACTTAACGCGTCAACTACCACGTTCGCCTTTCCTGGATGATAACGAATTTCGCAGTCGTAATCACTTAATAGTTCAACCCATCGACGTTGTCTCATATTCAGCTCCTTTTGATCCAGTATGTATTGTAGGCTTTTATGATCAGTGAATACGGTACACTTCGTACCATACAGATAATGTCTCCAAAGTCGCAGAGCGAAAACCACAGCGCCCAATTCCAAGTCATGGGTAGTGTAGTTCTCCTCATTCTTCCTTAATTGTCTAGAGGCATATGCGATCACCTTTTCGCGTTGCATGAGAACAGCACCGTATCCTCTGAGAGATGCATCGCAATAAACAACAAAATCTTCACTTCCTTCAGGTAACGATAAAATCGGCGCACTACAGAGTTTCATCTTCAGGGTTTGGAAAGCTTCTTCTTCATCATCGCCCCACACATACGGTTTATTCTTCTGAGTCAGCTTCGTTAATGGTTTCGATATCAAGGAGAATCCTTCAATAAACCTTCGGTAATAGCCAGCCAGACCTAGAAATTGTCGCACTTCAGTTGGAGTAGTCGGAGCACTCCAATTCTTGATGGCTTCGATCTTTGCAGGATCAACATGTACTCCACTTTTATCGACCACGTGTCCGAGAAATTGTACAGAATTAAGCCAAAAATCGCACTTCGAGAACTTAGCGTATAACTTTTCGTTCTTTAATAAGTTCAAGATAATCCTTAAGTGTTCGGCATGCTCTTCATTGCTCTTGGAGTAGATTAGAATATCATCTATGAAAACGATCACGAATTTATCAAGATACGGCTTGCAAATGCGATTCATTAAGTCCATGAATACAGCAGGTGCATTAGTCAACCCAAAAGGCATAACCAGAAACTCATAATGACCATAACGAGTTCTAAAAGCCGTAATAGGAATATCTTCCTCACGTATGCGAAGTTGATGGTAACCAGAACGAAGATCAATCTTGGAGAAAACACGAGAACCTTGAAGTTGATCGAATAAATCATCAATTCTTGGAAGCGGATAACGATTCTTGATCGTCAGCTTATTCAGCTCTCGGTAATCAATACACATACGAAACGAACCATCTTTCTTCTTAACGAATAAGACAGGAGCTCCCCAAGGTGACGAACTCGGTCGTATAAAACCTTTATCAGATAGCTCTTGCAATTGCACAGATAACTCCTTCAGCTCGGATGGGGCTAAACGATATGGCGCACGAGCCACGGGTGCAGCACCAGGAATTAGGTCAATTTGGAATTCTACTTGCCTTGGAGGAGGAAGTCCAGGCAAATCTTCCGGAAACACTTCAGGAAAGTCACGGATAACAGGTACATCTTCAGCACGTTTCTCCTTCGGTTCTTTCTCCACTACTTTAGCTAGGAATAACTCACAGCCTCTTTCGATATACTTACGAGCCTTAATGCACGAAACGATTTTCAGTCGTGAATTACATTGATCACCTTCGATAACCATGGTCTTATCGTCTAAAGGAATCCTAACTTTCTTTTCTCCACACAAGATAGACGCATTATACTTGGATAGCCAATCCATTCCGATAATAATATCAAAACTTCCCAATTCAACAATCATCAAGTCTATCTTAAAAATACGGTTCAAGAGATTTAGAGAACATCCTAGGAGCGCACGATTGGTTCTCACTAATTTACCATCAGCTAGTTCTACCTCATAACTTGCGTCTAATTCGACAGGTTTGATATCAATTAAGGTACTAAAACTTGTAGACACAAAGCTTTTGTCCGCACCAGAATCAAATAAAGCTGTAGCATAACGGTTGTTCAGTAAAAACGTACCAGTGACAACCTTCGGGTTTTGCTTCGCTTCGGCTTCTCCCAACTGATAAGCTTTTCCTTGGTTATCTCCACCACGTGCATTCTTTGGAGGTTGAGGGCATTGGTTCCTCATGTGACCTTTACCTTGGCAGTTATAACACGTCACTCCCTTCTTTCCTTGTCCCCAACAGTCTTCAGTCTTGTGACCTAACTTGTTGCACTTTCCACACTTAGTACATTCACCAGTATGAGACTTCTTGCATCGTTGACATCTGGTTCCTTTATCAGCAGTTGCAGCTTCAGTCATTGCATTAGCGTTGCCCCTCCTTCGGTTTTGATTTCTGTTGTGAGATTGACGGTTATCACCACGATCATCATTGTCGTTTTCAGCTCTTCTTTTGTTGCCTTCAGAAACACCATCAGCCTTGTCTTGGATGATTTGACCCATTAGTTGGTAGGCCATACGAACAGCTTCATCAATATTGGCAGGTTTAGATGAGGTCACATCCCCACGGATGTTGGTCGGTAAGCCTCGAATATACTGCTCTACCTTCAAGTATTCAGGGTTAACCTTGTTGGGACAAAGTAGAGCAAGTTCATGGAATCTGTTGGTGTATCCATCGATGTCAGTACCCTTCAGTCTCAGCTGATATAATTCCTGTTCTAACCTTTGAACAACACTCCTTGGACAAAATTCCTCAGTCATCCATCTTCTTACCTCAGCCCAAGGTGTAGCATACGCAGCATCCATACCCAATGATGCCATTCTTCCATTCCACCAAGTTAATGCTCGCCCTTGAAGAGTAGCAGAGGCAAACATCACTTTATCTCCTTCCTCGCTTCCACTAAATCGAAACACGGATTCAAATCTCTCAAACCATTGCATTAACCCAACAGCGCCTTCAGTACCCTTAAAAGTTGGAGGTTTGCATTTCATGAACGAGGTATAATTGCACTTCTTATTTTCAGGAATCACCGGTCTATCCGCATCACCAGTTCCAGCACCACCAGTAGCGCCAGTTCCAGTAGCGCCAGCTCCAGTAGCGCCAGCTCCAGTGTTGCCAGCTCCAGTGTTGCCAGCTCCAGTATCGCCAGCTCCACCAGATCCACCAGCTCCACCGGATCCACCAGCTCCACCGGATCCACCAGCTCCACCAGATCCACTAGCTCCACCAGATCCACCGGCTCCATTATTCAAGTTTGCCATAAATGCATTCATAGATATCTGAAATTGATCAGCTACTATAGCACGTAACTGAGTCTCAGTCAACTGTTTAGGCGGCATGATCCTGTTACACAATTCACATCAAAATGAGTATTCATTCGACACTTGTGATAACAAAACATGAATAACACAGAATAAGAATAGATAGATGAAAAGAAACAATAATGGATGATAGAACGAAGAATAGAATTTTAGACAAGGAACGAAGATTCACGAGGAATGAGTCAAAAGACAGGGATTTCTATTGTGACAATCAGCGTCGTTTGTAAATCACGTATTAGTATTATAATAATCAAATAATAGACATTTATAAATAAATAAATGTAATCCATTATGCTTCAAGCATAAATAATAATTAAATATGTATAACATATATATATATACTTTGCTTGTTCTCGTCCATTGGCAACTCGGAGGTTTCGCTTGCAGATGTTATAGTCAAAAGATTTCAAAACTTTATTTTTGGAAAATCTTTTCGTTCTCTATAACTTGAGCTCTGATACCAATCTGTAACACCCCCAATTTCATGTCATAGCAGCGGAAGGGTCATTGGGTGTTACTATCATGGTTCAACCTCAATATCATAGAAAACGCCTCAAAATGAGTCGTTTTAACAAAACATACGTCCATTCATTTGTTTAAGGATAAAACAGTTTACACACGGTCCCAAATAGTTTTAAGTTTACACAACCAACCAAATAATAAATGTTTCTTAGAATAGACATAGTTTAGAAAAGCGGGCCAAAACATTTTAATTTAGCAAGCTTCGTGAAACCACCTTCCTTGAGTGCCTTCTTCATGGACCTGAGATAAAACATGCTATAAAGTCAACAAAAATGTTGAGTGAATCTATAGAGTTTAAATTTAAATAAATGAACACAAGTATTCTGAATAAACCTTCCGTAGTTGACAATCATGTGGATCAGACATAATTATCGTTGTTATTTCATAAGTCTCGTGAAATTGAACGTTAACATATATTATTTCAGCCCAACACACCTAGCCAAGTGCGTATATTTCTCTTATACAATTGCATCCGATGTTTCATTACTGGTGCATCACAACACCACGCGATAGCTAGTCGCGACCGGACTGGGCGTCACCCCGATAGATCTATCCATAGTATTAGCGTTCTTTCGATTAACAATTCACGATTCATGGGTCTTTAAGGCTAAACAAACTTATATAACAACTTTCATCTAAGCATACAATCGGGTCCTTTGTGTTCAATTTTAAAAGAATGAGGGTTTACCACAACTTCTCGTTGTACCCTACATTTATATAATGTTTTTCCAATAATAAGGGTTTCCACAACTTCTCGTCGTACCCCTCTTATTTTAAATAAAACAAGCATGTTATCCCCCTCGCGGGTTTTATAAAACAAGTAAACATGTAAAGCGAGGCCATAGACTCACCTTGGTACGATAGTAGTGACGTGACGATCGCCGACGATTTGTGATGCCCTTTTAAACACGAAGACCGCAACCTACCAATTAAGGCGCGTTCGTTAATAAACGACTCAAGTATAAATAATACTTAAATAATACGAAAGTCAATTTCAAATGACCATGAAAATCCCGAAAAATTAAGAAAAATATAAGTGTACTTCTATACCCTTTTATTCAACACTTATTCATTTAAATTATTTGCACCCTCGACATTGACCCGTCATAAGACGCCAAGTCAACGCAAGTCAAACCATCATTTTTACTTCCCTCGGACCAGTAGCTAAGTCATTTATATAATGACTTAACACTCGAGTAAGTCACTATGTCCAATAGTGAATACTCAACTCACGCCATACAAGTATTGAACTACGTGTCCAAAATACCACTCAGCATGTACACTCCAAATGTACACACCAATCTAACCTATCTAGACATGTCCGATTTCGACGAAACTTGGTGACAAACTCACACCTAATATGAATAAAACTCAGTTTAAATTTCATTCAAAAATATTACTTCTAAGACCTTCTGCCCGACACACCTTCGTGTTGCAAAAACCGGACAGTTTTACGCTTTTGACTTGTAAAACCATTTTGACTTATTTAGACAATTCCGTTTGCAAAACCGACACTCGGGTTTGAAAATAGACTCATGACCTGAGGTTTATCAACTTACAACAGCCCTTGAACATTTTTAAAACTCATTTTATAGTCCCCGAGATTCGTTCCAAATATCGACAACAATTTTCGGATTGTGCCGATACCCGTCTCCCGGTACACAAATACTAAAAGTAGCATAACTTTTCGCTCGTAATGAGTTAGAAGCTCTACTTTAGCTCAAATCGAAGCTAACGAAATTCTCTACGACCCTATCTTATTAGTTTACCAAGTTTACCACAGTAACAATTTCAAAAACGGACTTAAAGTTACTGCCCAAAATAGCCTATCTAAAAATCATACCAAATCAAATTTTCAACCCATTCCAACAATTCCTATAGTCCTAATATGATCCTAATATCATAATAACACATCTAATTAACTCATAACACCCTCAAATTTAATCTTACAAAAATTAAATATATAAAAATCTTGCATGCAACCAAAACCCACTATGAATATAATAATAATAACAACATATATAACCAAAGAAATGGATCAAACACATGTTCTTCACCAAAATCTTGAAAAAAAATTAAAGTGTATGCATGTGGGAAATTTTTATACCAATGTGAAGCTTATTGAATTTCCAAGATGGGACTTTCTTTAGTTTTTGGAGAATCAAAGTAAAATTTGATGTAACTTGGTGGATTTAGGGGGGAGGGTGGACGACAAGAACAAAGGGAGAGAGAGATTGTGTGTGTTTTTGTGTAAAAATGAATTTTAAAATGAAAAATGGTTAGTGGAATTTGTTTAAATAGTGGGGTGAGGGTAATTTTTGCCAAACTTGCATTCTTTTGGTCCCAAAGTGCAAGTAAATAGTTTACAAGGTAGAAAGTGTAAATTGTAAATTTTAAAAATATTTACGGGGCTCGGGTTTCGTAAAAATACTTTTCGTAAGTTAAAACGCTTCATAAAAATAATAATAAAGCTTCGACACGACTTAAAACGTAATTAAATCGAAAACGTCGAAAATATACAATATCGAGACAATCGATAATAAAACGTAAATTTTTGGGCATCCGTCGGTATCGCGATCACTACTAGTTGTCGTCATTCGTTAAAACGTAAAATACGAGAAATAAAGATTAAATATAATAAAAATCATTTTCATGATTATTTGAGAATATAATATCGATACCTAACATATTCCTTGTCGGTTTTCATCTAATCGACATTCTTACGCTAGTTTCAAGTCATAACCTTCTCGGTTAGTCGATAAATTAAAATTCTCATTAAAGTAAACACGTAATACGTAATAGTCGAGATTAAAATAACGACCTTAAATTGACGGGTTGTCACATTATGAGTTATTATTAGTCTTTTGAGAAGTTCACATCTTATCGACGGCAATAAAACTAGAAAGTTGATAGTGCCAGTAGAATGGATTGATTGATTATGACATGACGACATTGTCTTAATTGATGGGAACTCGAGTAGAAATCCCCTAATAAATAAGATGTTGATTATCAAAAGTAATCTAAATAAATTCTTGACGGACGACCATATCCTGCATTTAGACTTGAAATTATACCGTGAATGGCTTTGAATTAGTCATAGATATTATAATCTAGAAAGAACTTAACATGAATGTGTTAAAAGATGTTTATGTTATCTGAAACTTTAGGAGGTATTTATTGGTGAATTACCTAGACTTTTGCCATTAAGGCAGATTGAAATTGGTATTGATTATATTCCCGGTGCTGCACCTGTGGCATGTGCACTGTACGTCAGCACCATCTAAATTAAAGGAATTACCGTACAACTGAGAGAGTTGTCGGAGAAAGATTTTATTCGACCAAGCTCGTCATCATGAAGAGCTATGGTGTTATCATTCCTTATATTTATAGATTACTATGAACTGAGTAAATTGACGATCGAAAACGATATCCATAACTCGAAATGGAAGATTTGTTCGATCATTTACAAGGTTCTAGCGTATGTTTTAAAGATTTGATCCACGGCATGGTTATTATCAACTTCGCATCTGCGAAAAAGATTATCTATTCCAATCACTACATCCAGAACTTGTAATGAACACTATGAGTTTCACATGATGTCGTTTGGATTGACTAATACACATGTAGCATCCATAAATTTGGTGAATCACGTGTGTAGGCTGTAATTTGATAAATTCATGCTTGTGATCATTAAGGACCATTTGTTTGATTATAAGAATAAGAAGGAGTTGATAATTATTTATAGATTGCCCTGAATTGGCCGAACAATGAAAACCTGTACCTTGAATATTTAACATGAGATTTAAGACTTAATCTTTTACATTATTTGATCGTGTGATTAAAATATAATGGAATCTATATTGACTCTTCAAAAATTAAGAGCCTTTTTAAGACTTTGGGTTTTACCAAAAAGGAAGTGCAAATGTGTTTTGACAAATGTTTTAACAAAGAACTTTTGAGGGATTATTCCCTTATACTAAGAACGTTTAACTAAACTCCTGTTTAGGGGTAAATGTTTCTGTATACCTCAAGACAACCTAAGAGGGATTGAGAAAACCATTTAAACCATGACTTGAAATTTGAAACGATACTTTTTGCTTTTCAACTAAGAAAATTTTGACCAAAATATAACCAAAGATTTTTCAAACATTTACGAATCTTATTAATTAATTTCGATAAATCTACGAAAATCTTGTTATTAAAATTCAAATTTATTTTGAGCCTTTTATATAACTGGTCGAACTAAGAAAATTAAAATTTTTACGTTACGTTTCATAAAAATTAAATATTTATTATTTAATTAGTTGTAATAATTATTGACGCTTTAAACGTCAGATTAAGCAAAACTGATAAAAATAATAGCTGAAACGAAACTGAAACTTAGAAAATATGAAGAAAGGTGAACGTAATTACTGACACATTATGTATAAAATATAAAGAACCAATTAGGACATGTTCCTTAATAATGAAGGTGCAAAATAAATTGCCGAACAATATAAAAATAGCCGATGTTTGTAAGAAGAATAATATAGATAATAAAAAGGGGTTCGCGGCAAATATGAACCATTAGAATTGAGAAGCCGATGGTGTTAGATGTATAAAAGGCCACTTGTGGTTGCCTAAATATGGAGATTTTGAGATGTAGTCATGTTGGAATCTCGTAAGTATAATTATTCTATTCATGTCATTTCTGACTAAATGTATCTTTATCTGAAGAAGTTGTACTAATGGCAAATTATGAAGGCAGACATCGCCCCATACATTAGTGAACGTCTAACTATTGCAAAGGTCATCATCTGAATTTGATTCGATTTGGGTCATCGTCGACAGACAAACCAAATCTACTAATATCATTCCTGTTAATGATAGATTCTTGATGAAGAAATTGACTCTTTTGTATTTAAAGGAGTTATGTAAAGCATGGTGTGCCTGTATCGATCATCTCTATCAAGATCCTCGCTTCACATTGATTTCTAGAGATTTGCTCAGAAGTCATTGAGAACGAATCTTGATAAGGGTACTGTACCACCCCAATCGAAGGGACGAGGTAAAGTAACGATACAAAATACTATAAGTGCTGTTTTATGTTTGAATGATTGACCTTTGGTAATAAACCATATAATCGTTTTCATTTGGAGAGATTATCATTGAAAACTATCGTATTAGGATCGAGATCGAATCTTGTTAAGATTTAAAAATTAGAGCATCTGTAAGCAGGAGTTGAGATGAAGACACCCGACATACACCTATTGTGAGTTGGACATGTCTTTTAGGTTTAAGGTTTCCTATGATGGCGAACCTAACCTTACAAAAATACTCGACCCGTGAGACCTGAAATGATTATTGAATATAGGATCTGATTATTGACTGCCGATAGTGGGCAGGAGGTTATGTGAATATGAAATATAGATCTTGAAGTGCCAAATGGGTAGCGAAGTTGTGCCAAAAATTTTAACCATGGAAAAATGAATTGGTGATCTGAAAGATCATGGGATATAAGTCCCCGTTGTATGTGACTATTGAGATGATGTAAAAAGATTGGTTTGAAAGGCATATAAGCCGGATCTACCCTAGGACTTCAAGGACTGCGTGAATTATGTTTCGTATATCAAACTTGATAAAATATCCATCAAGTGAGAATCTGATCACTTCTTGATAAAGTGTAGATCGGCGAAAAGTTGCATTCATAAAAAACCCGTGAACATCATGGATAGAGAAAGTAAGTCAACATTAAGCCTGATCTTATTCCCGTAATTATGTTTGATGAAACTCGCGTATTGTAATGGATTACACTTGTGAGAAAAGACTGAATGTGGAGGAAATACCCACACGGCTTTAACTCTATAAGAAGCGAGTAGTAAGATGATCTTTGGGGACAAAGATCCTGTTTAGGGGTAAATGCTGTGACAATCCGTCAATTTATGGTTGATATTTTATTCTCAGATATTATTTAAAAACATTATTTTAAGGTTATATTATGAACTCACTTATTTTTGGGAAGAAATTTGGATTTACATCTTGAAGTAGCATCGACTACGTCTAAACCGGAGGATTCTACGTTACGTGCTTACGTTTACATACACCGTTTTGGTGACAGTCCGACATTTTAGAAAATAAATTTGTCCGTGAAAATTATTTTGAGATTTTAAATTTGTGTTGGTTCATAAACTCATAAATTTACAAGAAGAGATTAGGACTTACGATTTTAATTTAACGTCCTTTACGACTAAACCGGAAACCTTAGGATTACGTATTTACGTTTTCGAACTCCGTTTTTGATTAGACAATTTTTATTAGATTCGTTTTGTGCCGTTGATTCATAATTTATAAAAACGTTTTTCGTAAAACGACCCGAGGGCACGCAAATCGAGGAAACTAGAATCGAGGAGTACCCGTAATTAATTGGGGATGAGACAAGAATAAACTTGTCCCACCCCCACTCTTGGATGGCAAGAGTAAGCAACACCAACACCCTTGGTGTCATTTTTATGGACACTTGTCCATTAGCTTCAAAATGAAGCCACTCATCCCACAAAACCACTAGCTAAGTTATCCCTTTCATTTGTGACATGCAAAACAACTTTCTCTCCCTTTCTTCCTCTCATTTTGCCGTCCCACCATCACCCTTAAACACCATCATCATACAATTTTTAACCACAAACATTTGTTATAATTAACATATGTTAATCTCCATTCAAAGAGATGAAGATTGGTGCAAATTATAACATCAAAGGAGGAGTTTCTATGGAGTCTTGGGGCTGATTTTCCACAAGGAGTTCTTGAATAATGGTGTTCTTGAAGATGGTCTTGGTTTATCACAAGTTTCTCCATCAAAATCCATGTCTTGATCATAACCTACATCATCATGGTGGTATAAAGATTGTTCTTCCCATCCTCTTGTTATTTTGATTATGTAATCATGTATTTTCTTTCCTATTGTATATGTATATGATGAATATATGATGATAAAAATATTGTGTGGGGATTTGGTGTTGATAATCATGGGTAAAAAGATGAAAAACCATATGTAAAAAGGTTAAAATCATGCTTAAAATGATGGCTGTATAAAACAGTAAAGAATCATATGATAAACTGATAAAATGGCTTGAATAGATTAATATACAGTAAGCTATGAGTTTTGTACACATGTGAGAGTTGGCCATGCAATATAATCATTATAATGAGTGAGATATGATCAAAACAAGTTTAGAGTACCAATCTGAATAGTCAGTATTGGACGGACTGTTAAGGATATTTAGAGTTGGATTGAGCAGTAGCTAAAACTAAGTTAATTTTAGCACATATCATGTAGTTTATGGTGTCCAAAAATGAGCTTCAATCTCCTTGTAGAACTCAAGATATGGTAAAAATGGTGAAGGTGAAAGTAAAAACTCAGATTTTGGGAAATTAAAGTATAATAGTATTATATAAGCACTCAAATAAAAATAGTATAAAATGTGAATTAAAACCCACTAACTTATATAATACATTTATATAAATATGTATAAGGATAAATAAATGGACATTTTATAAAAATGGTAATTTGGTTAGTTTTATAAGTTATAAAAACAATACACATGATTTTTACGACTTTTTCGGCTAATACCGTAAAATTAACGTTTTTGCCAAATAAAACTTAGACGGTCGGACCCGTCTGATGTAAACTTTATAAACTCACATACTGATATATAAACATATATAACAAGTAAAAACCGATAAAACCCGAACTATATAACATACGAACATTAACGGGCTAAGTTAACGTTATTGGACTAATAATACAACAAAATGGGCTAAAACACTTATAAACTTATTTATTGGGCTTAACCCATTTGGGCCCAACATGTAAAGTGTGATACTGATAATAAAAGTATAATTGGGCTAATATAAATATATTGAGCTTGTAATGGGCCTATTGGGCCTAAAACATGTATATAGGTAAAACTAGTAAACTAGTATAAAAGTTATCAACACATAACACTAAAATGAGTAAATGAGAATATGTAAACCCATTTGATCATCATATATATATAATCATCATATGTATACATAATTTTTATTTTTGTAAAGTCATTGGACAAAAGTCTAAGACGAGTATTATTTGTCTAGGTTTCCATGATTGAAGCACGTACCGTACGTCCGAGTTGCCGATAACCCGCTTTCCCACATCAACGTGAGTTCATAGCCTCGCACTCTTTTAAATGTTTTTATAAATGTTTTTTAAACCCGCGAGGGAGATAACATGTTAGTTTTTATAAAATAGGACACCATTTGTCCCGATTGTCTGTTTATTGATTTGGACCCGAATGATTGTATGACCCGATGAATGATTAAATGACCCGATAGATGAGATAAAATGGATTATTAAAGTTAGGTTATGTCACTAAAAGTCCCATTAGCATGAATTGTGAACTACCGGGATTTGGTAGACTCTTATGCATATAATAGTACTATTTGGGGACGATCACCCCAGTTCGCGCCTTGACGGTTGATCCCCGTCGTGCCACATTGATTGGTAAGCGAATTTATGTATGAGAAGATTTACATAGCGTGACCTTTGTGACGACACGCTAATTTAGATGGGCAAATGAGTTTCGGGCTAGCTACCCGTTGTTTGTTGTAGTAAGGTAACAATGTCATGCGGCTTATAATAATCCAATTAACTAAATACTGCTATACGCACCGAATTACGAAATATTGCCTGACTAGCAATACGGGGTCATATTATTGATATTATGTTTGTGTTTTGGTTTTATATAACCATATTCATGTAACGGTTTTTATTTAACTCTACACGATGTTATAAAACGTATTGTATGGTATTTTTACGACATTGGCTCGTATAATGGTTTTGAAGGCGAAAGCCTATATTGTGATTTTGACAAGGATTTGTATAAAATGTTTTTTGACCTATTTCATGGTCTATTATAAAGATTTGTATAAAATGATTTTCGGTAATAAATATATACCGATGATATATTGACGGTTTATTAAACTCTATGAATTCACTCGGCGTTATCGCTTACCTTTTCTTTTAACATGTTTTATCTCAGGTACTTGAAGGTAATTCTCGGGAAGACGACAAGAATTCATGGCCCGCACTTAAACAATAATTTCCATTCAAATGCTTTGTAAAACTTTGTATGAAAAAATATGACTTGGGACCTATGTAAATTTGATATTTATGAATGGAAATGCTTTTATTATTAAACGACGTGATTTTTATGCGTTGTCTATGATGTGAGTAATGTGCTATCCCGTAACACCAACGAGTCTTCCGTTGTATTGAGTTGTATAAATTTGGGCGTGTTACATATATATATATATATATATATATATATATATATATATATATATATATATATATATATATATATATATATATATATATATATATATATATATATATATATATATATATATATATATATATATATATATATATATATATATATATATATATATATATATATATATATATATATATATATATATATATATATATATATATATATATATAACCTTTAGACCCGTCCGATGGACGGGCTAGCTTTAAGAATATATTTTTAATGAAAAATGAAGTTATGTATGTTTATATTAGAAGTTTAGTATATGTAGTGTTAGTTATGAGATTAATATTTTAATAATGTAGCATAGAATAGAAAAAAATAACGTGGTTTAAGATATTTTACTTATTTAAGAATATTATGAGTTAATAAAATTGGCATAAACGTTATGAATAAGTTTGTTACATTAAAATTTTCTATAATTTTAATAATATTCTATAAATATTTTAAGTATTTTTGAATTTTATGAGGTAATAAATTTTGTATATGTAAATGTTATGAATAACTTTTTTACATTAATTTTTTTTTGAAATTAATATTATTGTTTAGCTTTTTTTAGCAAAAACATTATAGTTAATTATTTATTAGAAATGATTTTGTTTTGTATGTTTTGTGGTAAAGTGTATTATAGCAAAAGTAAGCCCAGAAAGCTCATTCCTGGTATTATTTTTTGTCACGTGTATAATATAGCAACAATATATAGCCTAGTTTAAAACTTGACAGTCCGAATATCTAAAAATATTTTCATTTTAGTAAGTCAAACTATTGTGAATCATTTGTAATTCTTATTTTGTTTTTGAAGCATTTTATGGAAATCCTTTAATGAATTACATGTGTCATTTTTATAGAATTTTTTATTTAAGGCGTCATTTGTAATTCCTATTTTCTTTTTGAAATATTTTATGGAAACCCTTAATTTTATGGATACCCTTTAATGAAATAATTACATGTGTCATTTTTAGAATCTTATATTTAAGGCATCATTTGTAATTCTAATTTTTTTGAAGCATTTTGTGGAAACCCTTTAATAATTTACATGTGTTATTTTTATAGAATTTTGTATTTAAGGCATTGTTTTACCATCCTTCCTTATATATTTTTATAGAATTTTGTATTTAAGACATCATTTGTAATTCATGTTTTCTTTTTGAAGCATTTTATGGAAACCCTTTAATGAATTACATATGTCATTTTTATAAAATTTTGTATTTAAGGCATTGTTTCACCATCTTTGTAAAACCCGCATGCTTTTACCATGAATAGTACCCCGTTAGATCTTACATACAAGATTAGAACTTTCCTTTTATAGTATGTTTACGTTCACATATAAGAATTTTAAGTATTACGTACGTGTTAGAACACGATAAGTATTTATTACGTATGAACACACGATAATTATTCAAATAATAATTATAATCACGAACATGCGATCATGAAATCATGAACGTAATGTAATCACGAGAGAATATTAATTACGTATATATATTTATTACGAACACGAATAAATATATTAAGTCACGATCAAAAATCACTTAGAACACATAAAACACGAACACGATAAAACACGAACACACTATAATATTTAGACTCGAAAAAGGTACGGTTACCCCATGTGGGGCCCCCTACCCGCGGCTACACCAAGAAAATGGGCCAAGCCTATTTTAATTTTACTAAAACAAGGGAATTAGGAAAATCTTGTGTGATTTATCACAAAACAAGAAAAATAACAAAACCCTAATTCTTTCTTCTTCTCTCTTTTGGCCGCCGGGTTTGATCACCAAAAAGGGGTGTTCGGTTGATTTTTGATCTTGGGAATTGTGCAAGCATTCGTGTGTGTTCATCCTTAATTGATCCACGTAATAGGTATAACCTTTTTAACCCTTTTCTTTTATGTTTTGATTTAATGAATCACATAAAATCATGATGTTTTTAAAAACTAATTAAAAACAATTATTAAAACATGTCTATGATCATGGGGTAAATCAAAACAAGGGTTTTTAGGGGTGTTTGTGTTGGCCGACGCCTAACCGAGCCCAAGGGGGGGGGGGGGGTCTCGGCTTGGCTTATGTTACACCACCGAGACCATATGGTGTCGGTATGGTGATGGTGGTTCCACGACAGCAGCAAACAAGGGGAACCCCGACCTTGGTTCGGGGTATGGTGTTGATTTCGGGTCCGGTTCATGGTTTCTAGTCACGGGTCCGGTTCATAGATTATTTTTAAGGTTTATGATTTTAATAGATATGTGTTAAAAATTAAATTAATAAAACATGACATGATTATTTTAATTAACATGACTTAGGTTATAAATTTAATTATTAGATCATGAATTTTAACCTAAGTATTTATATTTAACTAGAATTTATAATTAATTAATTATTAAAAACCATGACTATAATTAATTAATTAACATGACTTAGGTTATATTATTAATAATTAATAATACATGTTTTAACCTAAGTATTTTACCTTATTTAATTAAAATCATGATATATTTAATTAAATACTTTTAACCTATAGTTTATTTAATTTACATGTAATAATTAATAAACTACACTTTATAACAACATGACTTAGAATAATAATCAGAAAACACTTAAGCTTATATAATTAGCTTATTTAACCAGCTTATATCTATTTATGGAAACTTTCTATTTTTAGAAACTTATTTAATTAAGGCAACTAATCTATTTATGGAAACTTTCTATTTTTAGAAACTTATCTATTTTAAGCAGTAAATTTATTTTTGGAAACATTCTATTTTTGGAAACTTTCTATATTTGGAAACTTTCTTTTTTTGGAAACTTTCTATTTTTGGTAACTTTCTATTTTTGGAAACTTTCTATTTTAGGAAACCTGCTATTTTTGGAAAGTTACTTATTATTACACAACAAGTATAATAATACATGAAATAGAAGAAATACTTAATCAGAATAGACAGAATATAAGATAAACACAGTATAAAGCTTTAAACAGTAAAACATGACATGAACGTATAAAAAAGCTAAGACATGACATAAAACCAGTTACGTATTCAGTAATCAGATACTTATACACGTATGTATTTATGTAGCATTAGTGATACCGAAGTAGGACTCTCTTCCGTTCGTCTTCTTCGTTCACTGGACATAAGGTACGGATTCCCGTCCTTTCAGTATGGACATTCTTTCCTTATTAGGATTCCCCGTATGCAGCCAACTGTTTTCCCATAGTATAAGTTTATATGTTTGATTGCTTATGTTTAATTAGAATACCTAAAGCCATATACATGCATGACCAGTTTCACCTAGTTATGGAGGTACCATAACCATAACACTAGAGGCACTGGTGTTATGACTTCCCCACGGCGGAGTGATTGCTCGTGGCGTCCCTTCAGCTTTTGGCCATATTATTATATTTATCATGTGGGGCGTATGGGTGCATCCTAGTTCATGTTTTTCAGCAGATTACTCAGTGTGAATGTGGTGTGTGCCTTTCATCCTTCACAAGGAGCTGATCCCTCATACCCAGAACCAGTATATTAAATTAGAGGCAGCCCCTCTAATTTGCATGATGAGGTCACCCCTCCAAGTATTTATGCACGGTGGATTTTCATGACCTATATTGGCTAATGGTAAAATATGTTAAACAGTTTTTACAAGATAAACATAAGGCTTTTCAAACTATAAAACCAGACTAAGACTTAACCAGGTTATTTGGGACTTAGTTTCTTCCGCTGTTATATGCTTATATGCTTATACTATTCACGCTTTATTGTACATCCGTGCACTAAGCGTATTGCTCAGCCGTTTTCCTTTTTATGTTCCCAAAACGGCAGGTACTCAGGGACGCTCGTAGACTTAAAGCGTACGTGCATATGGACTAGAAGATTTCTAGCATTTCTTTACTTTATGCATTATCTATACTTTGATACTCTTTCCATGGACATTGTTTAGTCCTTTCATTTACAGTACTTATGTTTGTGTGTGATGTACTTTACTTTTGGACTACCGATGTTTGATTTCCGATATTTCCTTTTATGGTCATGTAATGTTTCAGACATTTATCCTTGTATGCTTTGATGACACGCCATAATTATGCGTGACATTCCATTTATCAAAATGGGGTGTTACAATTATGGTATCAGAGCCAAGGCTTCGACCTACAGGCTCTCAAAACATGACCTGTGATTAGTGGGTAGTCACTATGGTCTTCCTAGAACTGACAGTCGTTTTTCATGCATTCATCATTTTTATGCATACATATATATGTCATTGTCGCAGGTTTATGACTAAGTAATGGTTGGTACAGGACTGGCCCTATTTAGTCGCATGTGTTTTATCGAAACTTTTAAATTTGGGACCGACCCATAGGCGTCCCCTCGCCATGTCTTTTATTTTGGGTGAACTGACCATAGGCGTTCACTCTCGAGCATACAAAAGATTTCCTAAACTGCATCATGCATTCATATACAAATTTTCTTGCATAAAATTTTTCTCTTGATTTATTGGTATAATTTTTTTTTCATGTATATATATATATATATATATTTTATGTTTTGATCTGTTTAATCATATGTTTTATGTTATACTGTCAGATGGTTCTCACACGCGAGCAGGAACAACTCAATGCAGCAATCCAAGCTGCAATGCAAGCTTTGCTTCCTCAACTAAGGAATGACATCAGGGCTGAGGTTCAGGCTGCCAACAATCAACAGCAAAACCAAGCACCTCCTCCTCCTCCTCCTCCGGTGACATTGGCAATATGACTGGAGAGATTCAACAAGCTCCGTCCTCGAGCTTTCGAGAGAACAGATACCCCTACTGAAGCTGAAAGCTGGTTGGCTCACATCGAGAATGTAACACCCCATTTTGATAATAGAATGTCACGCGTAATTATAGCGTGCCATCAAAGCATACAAGGATAAATGTCTAAAACATTACATGACCATAGGGATAACCGGAATCAAACATCGGTTCCTAAAACATAATAAAGCAAAAGAAATGAATGAAAGACTAAACAAGCATAAGTGTATGAAGGCAAAAAGGAAAAGAAGTCTCTAGCAGCTTCCATCCTATGCACGTCCTCCAAATGCTCAAGTCTTTCCTAGGGTACCTACCGTTTAGGGACATGGAAAGGAAAGTAACGGCTGAGCAAAATGCTTAGTGCACGGATATAGACATAGTATAAATGACTAAAACATAATAAAGACTTAATAGCAGCGGAAATGTATAAGTCCTGGATAACCTAGAACATGTTCATAAAACTGGTTTTATAGTTTGAAAAGCCTTATGTTTATCTTATGGCAACTGTTTAACATATTCTACCATTAGCCAATATAGGTCATGAAAATCCACCGTGCATGAATACTTGGAGGGGTGACCTCATCATGCAAATTAGAGGGGCTGCCTCTAATTTAATATACTGGTTTGGGTAGGAGGGAACAACTCCTTGTGAAGGATGCAAGGCACACACCACATTCACACTAAGTAATCTGCTGAAAACATGTAACTAGGATGCACCCATACGCCCCACATGATAAATATAATAATATGGCCAAAAGCTGAAGGGACGCCACGAGCAATCACTCCGCCGTGGTGAAGTCATAACACCAGTGCCTCTAATGTTATGGTTATGGTACCTCCATAACTAGGTGAAACTGGTCATGCATGTATACGGCTATAGGTATTCTAAAATAAACATAAGCAAATCAAACATATAAAATTATACTACGGGAAAACAGTTGGCTGCATACGGGGAATCCTAATAAGGAAAGAATGTCCATACTGAAAGGACGGGAATCCGTACCTTATGTCCAGTGAACGAAGAAGACGAACTGAGGAGAGTCCTACTTTGGTATCACTAATGCTACATAAATACATACGTGTATAAGTATCTGATTACTAAATAGGTAACGGGTTTTATGTCATGTCTTAGCTTATTTTATACATTCATGTCGTGTTTTATTGTTTTAAGCTTTAAACTGTGTTTATCTTATATTTTGTCTATTCTGATTAAGTATTACTTGTATTTCATGTATTATTATACTTACTGTGTAATAATAAGTAACTTTCTAAAAATAGCAGGTTTCCTAAAATAGAAAGTTTCCAAAAATAGAAAGTTACCAAAAATAGAAAGTTTCCAAAAATAGAAAGTTTCCAAAAACAGAAAGTTTCCAAAAATAGAAAGTTTCCAAAAATAGATTAGCTGCCTTAATTAAATAAGTTTCTAAAAAAATAGAAAGTTTCTATAAATAGATTAGCTGCCTGAATTAAGTAAGTTTCTAAAAATAGAAAGTTTCCATAATTAGATATAAGCTGGTTAAATAAGCTAAGTATATAAGCTTAAGTGTTTTCTGATTATTTTTCTAAGTCATAATGATATAAGGTATAGTTTATTAATTATTACATGTAATTTAATAAATTATAGGTTAAAAGTATTTAATTAAATATATCATGTTTGTAATTAAATAAAGTTAAATACTTAGGTTAAAACATGTATTATTAACTATTAATAATATAACCTAAGTCATGTTAATTAATTAATTATAACCATAGTTTTTAATAATTAATTTATTATAAGGTCTAGAAAAATATAAATACTTAGGTTAAAAATTCCATGATCTAATAATTAAATTATAACCTAAGTCATGTTTTATTAAATTAATCATGTCATATTTTATTAATTTAATCTTTAACATATGATTATTAAAAACATAACCTTAACATAAACCATGAACCGGATCGTGACTAGAAACCATGAACCGTACCCGTAATCAACACCATACCCCGAACCACTTCGGGGTTCTCCCTTGTTTACTGCTGTCGTGGGACCCACACCACCAAATGGAGACCATGAGGTCTCGGTGGTGGTTGACAAGCCAAGCCGAGACCCATTAGGGTTCGGTTTAGGCGTCGGCTAGACAAACACCCCTAAAAACCCTTGTTTTGATCTACCCCATAATCATAGACATGTTTAATAAATGTTTTTAATTAGTTTTTAAAAACATCATGATCTTATGTAATTTATTAAATCAAAACATAAAAGAAAAAGGTTAAAAAGGTTATACCGAATGCGTGGATCAATCAAGGACGAACACACAACGATCATTGTAAAAATTCCAAGGTTAAAATCAAACAGAATCACCCCTTGTTGATACTTATAGGTGGCGGCCAAAAAGGAGCAAAGAAGGAAGGAGAAAAACTCTTTTTAGGGTTTTTGATGTTTTTACTGTAAAGTGAAAATGAAAACAAAGATTTACCTTAACCCTTTTTTCTTAGTAAAATTTGATGGGCTTGGCCCATCCTTCTTTGGTGTGTCCGCGGGTAGGGCCCCACATGGGGTACCCGTACCATTTTCCGAGTCTAAATATTTAAGTGTTCGTTCGTGTTTTAGTCGTGTTCGTGTTTTATGTGTTCTCGTTAAATATTAACCGTGACTTAATATATTTATTCGTGTTCGTAATAAATATATATACGTAATTAATATTAGCTCGTGATTAAATTACGTTCATGATTTCATGATCTCATGTTCGTGATTAATATTATTCTTGGAATAATTATTGTGTGTTCATACGTAATAAATACTTATCGTGTTTTAACACGTACGTAATACGCGTAATTCTTATACGCGAAACGTAAACATGTTATAAAAGGAAAGTTCTAATCATATACGTACGATCTTAAGGGTACTATTCATGGTAAAAGTATGCGGGTTTTACAACTCTTCCCCCTAAAAAGAATAATTCGTCCCCGAATTATAGATAATGTAACTGAAAGAGAAACATACCCGAATCAAACCGAGAGGGTATGTAAGATAAATGAACGTCCAGGAGACCTAGCAGAAGGAACACAGAACGTGACATGTCTTGAAAGGACATGGAACGTGACGTGACTGAAAGGACATATCTAATTGATATGAGGCAAACGGATAAGAAGTCCGGATGAACTTGTCCGTTTCCAAGTGGCTTCCCTCTTGGAACGGTTCCTTCACAAGATCTTGACACAAATCATAAATCTTGGTCCTCCTGACCTTGCCTTTGAATAAGAAGAAGTTCTTGGTTATCAACTTAAGGTAGATCCCCTAAATTTGATCGAGGGAATAAGAATTAACGTGTAAAGGCAACTATAACGTTATCGTGCAAAACACTCTAACTTAACTGATAATTTGAAATGAGACACAAAGAAACGTAGTACGTGAAAATTTTTGAACGTGACACGTGAAAATTTTTGAACGTGATACGTTGAGATATGATGAGTGTAGTATGAGTGAACATATCGTGACCATGATACGTGTGACATATCTCGATCATGATATGAGGAACATGGAATGAACATGACATGTGAAACATATCGTGAACATAGAATATAATGGCGGTAACGCCAAACGCTACAAGGTGAGACATAGAATATGACGAGAAACGTCTATCTGAGGATAGGGAGTTATACTAAACTTAGGTCTGGTCTCTCAAGTTCTTGCAAAACTTCCCATAATAATTAAAAAAATGAACGTAAAATCGTAAGCCGAGATGCCATCATGAACGTGAATAGTGTCATGAGCGCGAGCGCGAAAGCAAGTCGTGAAATTAGAACAAGGACGTGAAGTAAATAAGGAGCACAATTATGAATATTTGTCTGACCCGATAACTGAGGAATTGCCAAGTGATCGGATGAGCCTTGGCTGGAACATGTCCGATCAATCTGTTGGTTCTGACACCCTTGCGGATGTGAGGATTCTGCAGACTTGATCAAACTGTTTGTAATAAACCGGATAACATCATGCTTCTTCTGAGTTTGCGTTAAACTGGTAACCAAAATCCGTGGAGATCTTGTCCCATTTCAATTCACAATTTCAGATGATGAAACATCCCAGTCTGTTGGTGTCCTATCTTAACCTGTTGGTATGTCAGGTACCTAGATATGAACGTAACTGTATCCTGCTCGTAGAACTTGATACATAGGAGTTTGCGAAACTCTGAGTCTCTGAGTTTAGACTTCCCCTAGCGTAGGATTTTCTAGAACACCTAATGTAGTGTAGGGTTCTCTCCTTTACGCCTAAGCTTAGTCATGGTAAGATTAACCGTAGAAACCCATGTGATTCAACGTGTCACTGTAATCAAACAGAATTTAGAATGGAAAATTTCAGGGTGAAATTTCTCTTGTCATAGAATTTGCACATAGTGCAGATATGGTCTTCCTGTTCTTCTCTAGGCTTAGAGGAAATCAGGTTATCCTCAATGAAAACACTGATGAACTTGCTACGAGTTCATGGAAACTAATTCTTATAATGCCGTTGGAGCATTGATGAGACTAATTCAAAATCATAAACCTAGCATGGCCGAGTCGTGTACGAATAGCAGTCATGGACATGTCCTGCTCTTTCACTCGTCACTGTTGGCAGCATGATCATGAGTTCGATCCTGGAAAAGTGATTAACACTATAAGATCGATTGGACATGTTGTCAATACGTAGAGGAGAATAACGGTCATGAATGGTGATTTGTTTAAATCGACGGTAGTCGACACATAATCTCATGGTACCGTCCTTCTCCTTGAAGGTTCTTCTGGAATATATGGGAAGATTTTGGAATAATCACTAGCTATGCGTAAAAGGACTTAAGTAGTCGTGTCTTACTGACATCTAGAAAATTTTAGCGACCATGGCTAACAACGCACATGCTTGTAAGCAATGATAATTTGTACAGATTTTCCTGATGGAAAATCAAGCTGAATGTATTCAGGAGTCTGGACATTACTGTACGTAATTATGAATCGTAGCATGGTGTGCTGTTCATAGTCCATAATTAGGATAAAATTCATCTCGTGTCTGTCCGAGGAAATGCGTTAGCAGCTTGGATCTCATCATTAAGCTGAAGGAAAACCTTCGTATACGTGGGAATACGTAAGGCGTCCACCATGGTCATGAATATATGAAATATGGTGAAAGAAATGAAAGTGACATCGGCAACGTGAGAGTTCTCACAGATGCGCCGGTAATGGTATTGAAATTCTTGTGGCCTGATTAATACATGGCACAACAAAATTGATATACCCTTGGAGGGTACCCTGAATTTCTTAGAAATGTTCCATAGTTGGACGTGAGTTATGTGTCTTGACTCGTGTCTTGGAACTATAAGCATGACATATGTCTTGACTGGTGTCTTGACATGTGTCTTCAGAAAGTATACGTGAAACATGTGTCTTGACTGATGTCTTGACATGTGTCTCGAGACGTAAAACCATAGAACTACAATATTAGGTTATTATGCCAGACTTGGCGGATCGGTTGGTCTACTGATCCTTTGTATGTCTGATCACGTCCGCGGTCGGAGCCTCGGTTGCGATTTCTAGGATAGTTTCAGTCATAGTAGTGGTTACTATCGTCATGTCTGTCAGTTCCATGACGGTCATTCTCATGACCGTGATTCATGTAACTATTCAGCTGAGTGGCCGGCTGGTACCGGTTTGCACTCATATGGCTGAAATGACAGCCGAATGACGTGTGACATGTAACTAAGAATTAGTGACAATGATTGATGGAAATCGTCTGATGGTGAAGCATCTTCTCGTCCAATTGCTTTGCTCTGACGCCTTTGTCTTCGTCTTGTAAGATCTCCAGGTTGTGAACAGCATCCGCATCTCGTAGCATCTCCAAACGTCAGCAACATCAACCTTTAGTAACCTTTCCAAGTTATGAGCGGCATCGGCAATCTTGTAGAATATTAGCAAGTGAACATACGTCTGAGATGATTTAGAATTGACTAGCGAATACTCGTGAAGTATTGCAAGTGAAATACACATGGATTAAGGTATGTGAAATACACATGGAATACGGTACGTGGAGTACACACAGAATGCACATGAAATGATCGGTATGGGGTCGATCATTTGTCATGATTTAAGGAAAGTATATCGTTTAAAAGGTTATGAAAACCATCATGATAACTTGGCAGTATTAGCATAGACATCATTCTGGTTGTATCGAAAAACGTTAAAGTGTGGTTACACAAAATTCAACGATGATTTGCCTGACAGTATGATCAGTGAAAACCAACCATGAATATCATGAAAGCAGGATTCAATGAAATCGAACAATGCCTTGCATGAAAGCATAAATAACAAAAGAGGCGTAAGACGTAATCAACATGAAGATAGAATTATCATGAAGAAACATGAAACCATCTATCATGAAGGAGTGTATAACATAATCAGCACGAAGCTGGAGTTAACCATGATAGTATGAAAACATACTTGACATAAAAACATATTAACTTATGAGGGGACATGAAAAAAAATTATGCTAGTAAATCATGAGAAAATTTTTATGCATGAAAAACAGTGCATGAATGCGTAATGTAGTTTATCAAAACCTTTATATGTGCGAGGGGACGCCTATGGGTTGGTCCCAAAACAAAAGACATGGCGAGGGGACGCCTATGGGTCGGTCCCAAAGTTAAAAGTTTATCAATGGTCTCACTTGATTTAATTAGAGCAGCTTTGCATTCTTCAAAATTTTGAGTGAGCGTAGCGTTTGCCTTCTTTATTTGTTTTTGACTCTTTCTAGTTTCTTTGACATCTTTTTGTAAAGAATAAATCAAGTTAGCAAGTGCAATACGCTCCTCGTCATCATCATACTCATTTGCATGTTGATCATTCTCAGACTCATTATTGCACATGTCTGATGAGTCGGGTGTGCTATTACTATCAACCGTTCCCATCATACATGTGTCATTAATGGCTTTGGGTAGCTCAGAATGCTCATGAATATTACCAAACACATTATATTCCTCTTCAGTATGTACCTTATCGATTGGCTCAGTATCAAAGATAGGACCATTGTCATCTTCAGTAACGTTGAGAACTTCTTCAACCTTTTCCATGTAGGAGTAATGTGCTTCAAGTTCTTGATCGGAGGCTTCATCATCAGTATCATCAAGCATTGATCCTTCCTCAGCGGATAGTTTAACCCCGACTTCCATCTTCTTACATAGCAGCATCTTTTCCTTATGATATCTAGAGTCCCTAACCCGTTTCGGCTTCCTACATTCCTTCGCCATATGCCCATAGCCTTGACAATTAAAGCACTGATTCCCACTTTTTTGAACCACTTGAGTACCAACAGTTTCCCTATTCCCAGTAGCAGTAGCAATCCTCTGAGTATCATACTTAGCATTTTGTCTGTCATACCGTATAGAACCCTCAACATGTGTTAGATGACGTTGATTATACCTTGGAGGACTTTCATCACGTTGACGTGTGTCATACCTTCGAGGACTCTCCACATATTGGTTATGATTTTCGAAGATTGTTGTTGGTGGGTTTGAAGATTTTCTTGTAGGTCGTCATAATGAAAGCAATTTGTTGCTTCATCTCCCTATCCTTCTGAGCTAGTTCTTCATCACTGTCCTCTTCAGATGATGGCTCAGGTGATGGTGATGGTGCTCTTGGTTCTTTGTCTCGTGATCTTGTGGGAGCAGAATACTTAGATGAAGTGGATTATCTTGGTAAGGAGGATGTAGTGGAGTACCTTGGTGAAGAGGATGTAGTGGAGTATGACTTTGGAGCACAATAGCGATGATCATGGACGTGTTGAGTGGTAGACACCAAAGCAAGTGGATTAGCAGTCTTTGTTATCCTTTCAGCTCGAAGTTCATTCGCCTCCTTTTGAAATTGTTTCATAACGTCAAAGAGCGTGTGATAGTTGTCCTCGTCTAACTTACTATGTTGTTTCACCAAAGTTACGAACCGTGTCCACTCTGGTTGTAGTTACTGTAGAAATTGCACATTGACTTGCATAGTGGAGACTTGCAAATTGTTTCTTGTCATGTCATTCATCATCTTGTAGAACCTTGAGTAATATGAATCAATTGATTCCCCATCCAATGAAGTAAACTTACCAAAGTTCCAGAATAAGTTAGTTTTGACATCTTGCTTGTTAAGTGATTCTCCTTACTGCAAGCGTTCAATAGCAAACCACATCTCTTTAGCAGTAGAGCAAGCATCAACCGTTGAGTAAATTTCATCCCCAATCCCACTAAGAATCAAATATATTGCTTCTTTCTCTGCATCAATCCAAGCACGTTTCTCTTTCAAAGTGTTCTCATATGTTTCCTCAATTGTTTGCTCATCGGAACCGGTCGTCGAGTCGGTTGCTGGAATTCCAGGAGTGGTTATTGTAGTGAGAGTATAGAGTCCTTCTTTGATGCAACGTCGAAGAAAATCACCATTGGGTTTAGTATCAAGAAATCGAATAAATCGTGATTGCCATTGTGCATATCGACCAGTCACAAGCATTGTTGGTCTCTCTTTATTACCCGCCACCATGATGTTGTTGTTTGTCACACGATATTGATATTAGGTTTTTGCTAGGTTCAATTGTTGTTCTCGGTATCTTAACGAATTAATCTAGGTTCTCTATGTGACTCTATTGTCCTCTGGTGAAACAAAAATGTGTCGTTGTAGTGTTTAAAATAAAAGTGCAAAACAATTAAAGTAAAAGTGCAATTAAAGTAAATCTAAGTCTAATTAAAGTAAGTGCAAGTATTTAAAAACGTGACTGAAATTAAAGGGAGCTAAAGTAAATGACGCAAATTTAAATCTAACTAAGGCAATCTTAAATCGAAACTAAAATTTAAACTAAGGCAAGTCTAAAATAAAGCTAAGGCAATTAAACTTAAAGTGCAACTAAAATAAAAGGCGGAAAAAATAAAGCTTGAAAATAAAGAAATTTAAAAAGAAAGACTAAAAAGAACTGAAAGAAACCTTGATTCGGAAGTTCAAAACTTCCGAATGAAATGGCTTGACTCGGAACTTTTTGAGTTCCGAATGAAACAATCTTGAGTCGGAAGTCCTTGATTCGGAAGACTTCCGAATGAAGCCCCCCTTGATCCGGAACTTTGCCCTTGGTTCGGAACTTTTGAGACTTCCGAATGAAGCCCTGCTGATCCGGAACTTTTAGAGTTGATCCGGAACTTTTAGAGTTCCGAATGAAGCTTGACTCGGAAGTATTTGGTGTTGATCCGGAACTTTTTCCTTCGGAAGTATTGATCCGAAAGATTTCGTCCGGAAGTTTGAATGTTCCGGATGAACCTCTTGAGTCGGAACTTTTGTTGTTGACCCGGAACTCTTCCGGATGAAGCCACTGATTCGAAACTTTGAAGTTCCGAATGAACAACTCCTTCTCTTGGCTCGGAACCTACCTGGGAATACAGTAACAGAACAAACACCCCCGAAGAACAAGGGAATCACAGTAATAACGATCTAACACAGATTAATCAAAATCAAAACAAAAGATTTAAACAAATTAATAACGAAACAACAAACAATCGTAAACAAACAATCTATATCAATTAAACTAACAAATTTAACCACAACAATCAAAAACCACTTGATCAAAATAAGAACATGAACATGAACACAAACATAAACATAAAAATCAAAGATCAAGAAAGGTAGATAAGAGATTAACAAGATAAAATAAAGATTGACAAGAATTAAATGAAAACTTACTTGAAATTAAAGGAATTTAATGTGCAAGACAAGGTATTTAAATTGACAAGTATTTAAATGACATGAATTAAAGGTGCAAGGTAAGTAAATGGTGGAAGACTAATTGTCACACTTAGCCAACAACTAAAAATGATTAAAAACTAAACTATATATAGGGGAGGATTAGGAAGCTTCCTCCCCTCCTTCATTTCTTCTTAATTGCGAGATTAAGTCCCTCCTTCTTTTAATCTTCATTAATTGCATCATTAGTCCTTTATTCTTCTAATCTTCTTTAAACTTGGACTTTAAGGACTTTTGGCTTGGGATTTCTTTGAACTCGTCTTTAATTTCTTCAATAAATTAGACTTGAGTTTCTTGGCTTTAAGTAAACTTCCGTCTTTTTACTTTTTCTTCGATAAATCTTCAGAATTGGTCTTGTACTTCCGTTCTTTATGCACTCTTGACTTCTTGACTTCGTCTTTCATCTTTTTCTTCAATAAAAGCCCGTAAATGCCCGTGAATGCCCGTGTTTTCTCCACTTTTCACCTTTTCGTCTTAAATCACAACAAAAACACAAACGACGCATAATTCCCACATAAAGGACATAAAATACACGTTTTGGTCCGGTTATTATTGTAATTAAGTGGTAGAAAGGATGGGTGTTTACACACCTATCAATATTCTTGAGAAGAATCTATGTCGAGAACTTTGAAATAGATGTAGTGAAAACGGATCTTAAGTAGATGTGTTGTGATTGTTGTTGTGAGAAAAGATGTTAAAATCCCCTAAAAATGTTCTCAATAATCCAAAAAATTCCAAGACAAACAAAAAACACACGATATTAAGTGTGACTTCAGAATACCTGGATATTAAGTGTGAACTTCGGAATGGTTGATCTTCGGAATAGCAACGAAATCTCTTCGCAATATACTTCCCAAGTCACTTCGGAATTCCAACAAAACCAACTTCGGAATCCCCCCCAAAAACGAACTTCAGAATAAGAGCAAAAAGATACTTCGGAATAAACTTTCCAACACACTTTGGAATCCAAAAACAAGATCAACTTCGGAATCCGAAAAACAAAAACCAACTTCGGAATATTAATAACTTCGCAATACTACACATTGGAATCGAAACCGCAAATCCACTTCGCAATCAAAGAACTTCAAACTTTTAACTTCGGAATAAACCTGAGAACTTCGTAATTCTCTTCGGAATGTGAACTTAAGTTACTTCGGAATATGAGATTAGATCAATTTCAGAATAACTATAGTATGAACTTCGGAATCATTTTACTTTTCATCTTCGGAATACATTTCCCAGTTAACTTCGCAAATATCGTTTGTTATATGATATCTTCAGAATACTTAAGTGAGGAACTTCGGAATAATAACAACCTTGGTGACTTCGAAATATAGATGAACTTCACTTCGGAATGAGAAATTGTTGAGAACTTCAGAATTTTGTTGAATGTTGAGATCTTCGGAATTATGAAATGATGCACGTAAAACCCTTGTGACCACTTCGGAATAACACTTTCTTATCCCGAATTTTACGTGATCTGAGATCACAGTGACTCGAAAAATACCCCAAAATCCCCCAAATAACAAATTTTTTTTGATTTAGACCAAATAAATTAACCCAAATCACTACCACTTCTATGTAGGAGATTTATAACAAGATTTGAAACTCAAAAGCATGAAAAAAAATTGAATTCGTGATATTTATGAAGAAATAAAAATGACGAACCAATGAATCAAACAACTAACAATCACTAATCTACCCCGTGGCGATTGATACCAATTGTTGTTCCCATAATTATTCACTTCACCATGGTTGATTATATGATTATACAAGAAATAAAGATAGAAAAATAGATGGATTCTAGAGAGAGAAAGTAGTGAGAAGGTGGAGAAAACTAGGTGAAATTAGATTGAGAAAAATGAAAAGCCTTGCCACCCTCCTAACATTCTAGGAGGGTGCTTATATAGTCCACCCACATGTGGGCTTTCTTTTGGACTATATTGTTTTGGGTCGGGCTTGAATAAATGCTTAATACCTTTAAAGAGGCCTTTTAAGCTAGCCATCAAGCCCGTAATGTCACGACTATTTTAACTAACTATTACAACGTTCTAATAAATATTACAATATAAACCTATGACCGAACATTCTTGTTTGACTCAATATTTTGAGGCTAACAAGGACACTCCATTCGCGCTAGCCTATGGAACCTAGGCAGTCATCCCAGCGGAAATTGGGATACCAACAATCCACACGGCGGAAGTTAACGTCGTCGCAAACAATGAGGAACTCCGGGTCAATCTAGACCTACTCGAGGAAAAAAGGATATAACAGCTATCAACGAAGCTAAATCTATGGCACGGATGAAAGCTTATTACAACTCCAAAGTCAAGGGTGTTTCCTTTCGGCCGAGGGATTTTGTCTATCGTGCTAGTGAGGCAAGTCGCGCGGAGAACACGGGAAAAATTGGTCCAAAGTGGGAAGGGTCGTATGAGGTCACAGAAGCTTTGGGTTAGGCGCGTACAAGTTGTGTGATGCGGAGGGCCGTGACTTGGATCGTATATAGAATATTTGCAACCTCAAAAAATGCTATCTCTAAAAAGCTACGGCCTCTGCATGAACAGTTCGCTGTAGATAGCTTCAATAAAGATCCATGTATTTTTGTTTTCATGTTTTCGAGGTTCTATTTGTCTTAGGATTTTATTATTCTGTCAAAAATCGTAACCGTTATTATAAAACGTCGTGGTGCCTAGCTAGCTTCACGGCTCGTTCTTGTGAAAATTCTTGTCTTTGGTGTCCTTAGAATTATTTTTTGTTTATAATCTTAAGGGTTATTTCTTATTCATATGCATTCATTCAGCCGTACATGTACTATTCGCTCCCAGGTGGAGTAAGAGGATTAAGTGAACCTAATAATTCAACTTGTCGCATAAGAGGGATGCAACCCCCGCGACACGGATCATGTATCCTTACTAGACACCTTATTCACAAGACGTTGTAATAAGTTTCCACATGCCGTACTTATATAGTGCAGGACATGATAAAGACACACAGTGCACGTCTAGTAAATTATAGTCTTAGTATTATTCTTAAACAGCCATGACACGTCATGCAAAAGATACACGATATCTAAGAACAAATACAAGTTTCAAATATACAAACAAAAGACGCCGTGATCATCACAGACACATATATTAATAACTATTCTAAGTGTTCGAAATTGAATTACATGATAAAGTCGTGGACATACACGAACGAATATACCTTACAAAGAGAGTAGTACAAGTGTTCAAAAGTTACTACTACACATATTATAAAGGAGGCAGGAACTCACCTACTTCTTTCCTCCCTTCGGCTATCAATGAACATAGTGCCTCACCACATGCCTCTTTCCTGCTACGAGCCCGGGCTAGGTTTGCTTCAAGGGCCTCGCCCAACGCCTTCTCTCCCTTCATGACCTTCGAGTTTGCATCATAAATTGGAAGGGTGAGTTGGCTGGGGTCTGGTATAAGATGGGCCAGGGGTCCACTCCACTTTCTGGCCATGCGTCTGGGCGAAGCTTCGCCATGATATCTTCGTTTGCCTCGTCCTTCATAGCTTCAAGTTCGGACAGGAACGGGTACTCCAAGTCTCCCAAGACACCCATAGAAGAAGTCATTTTTGCCTCGGCCCCCGGGTTGAAGTAGGCGTGCCTGGTAATGTCTTCTTTCTTGCTTATTAGCTCGGCAGCCTTGGTCATACCTTCATGTGGTCGCGGTCAATACCATCTGACACGACGTCGGCAAAGGACTGTACGAACTGAGGTGCCTCCATCAATCTCATCACTGCTAGGCGTGTCCCTTGGCCCAACATCCACCTACGACCAGTGATGGCCGTAAGAAGTTGGGGGCACAACACTTCATCAAAATATGTAGCTAGTGGGCTCAGTTCATTGTCCACCTTCTCCAGGGTCTCAGACATTCGCCTTTCCATTTTAGTCCGCTCCTTGGCAAACTCTTCCTTCAAAGCTTCTTCGCCCTTAACCAACATCCGCATCTTCTCTAGTTCCTCTGTGAGGGTGGATGTTTGGTCAGCCGCGGTCTTAGTAGAGCCCTCGGCTGCGGCTACCTGTTTGTATGAAAGCTAAAGGTTATTTTTTGCTCATAAGCTACTTCTATTGGGACATTTTGTAGGATGGGGAACATACCTTGTCATGAAGGATTCGAGCATCGGCCTCCATTTCTTTAATATGATATTCCTGGGCAGCGGCATAGCTGGATTGTTCTTTCATTGTTGCTTCCGCCATGGATAAGTTCGATTGCAAGGTAGATATTGTTTTCTCATGTTTCTCTACCAATTTTTCCCGGCGGGCAACTTTCCTATCGGCACTCCGCACATGGCACAAGGCCGCTTCAAAACGACGTCGCAGAGCCGTACCAACAGTCATCTGGTGCGCCCAGGCGACGTTGAATTGCTCTAAGAGGGTTCCATGGTCGAACTCATCAAGATCTCGCGCCAGGCTAGGGGAGTTATGTTGTCCACAAACTCTTTGCATTCCTCCTTAGACTCCATCCTTGTTAGCTCGGATATATTCCATGTTGGGCGCAGGCTGGTGGCTGGACCCCCAGAATGTGGTTCTTTCTCCTGAGTGGGAGGAGGAGATGGTGGAATGACGGTTATCACGGGGATGGTTCCTAATACATAGATTTTGTATATAAAAAGTTATCGTCTCGTCTCGATTCGAATTGAAAAAGGTTAAAAATGTGACTCAGTCGTTCTTGGTGAAATGTAAAATAAAATGATTATCTATTTTAAAATAAAAGAGGAAATATAAATGTCGTTGAGTAAAGGTAAAAATAAAGTAAAAACAAAAGCTTTAAAATGTGACCTAAGTTTAAGGGTTTAAAGATGAATGACGAAAATTAAAACTTTATAAGTAAATAAGAAAACTTAAAACTTAATCAAAATATAAACTTAAAATTAAACTAAGATAAAACAATTCAAAATTAAACTAAGACAAAGTGTTTGAAAATAAGTCTAAGAAAAATGGCGGGAAAAGTAAAATTCAAAAACAATACTAGAAACTGAATCTAGTTCTAATCCGGAATATGAAAGTAAGTCCTAATCCAGAATCCGTAATACTGTCACTATATGGAATCCAAATTTTCTTAGCTATCCGGAATGTGTATGCTTTACACTATCCGGAATACTAGTTCTTTCACCAATCCGGAATCTATGTTGTAGTTGCTATTCGGAATAATAAGAAACCCACTATCCGGAATGTATGTTTTGACTGTAATCCGGAATAAGAGAAATCCCAACTATCCAGAATGTATGTTCTTGCTGTTATCCGGAATTCGTGTTTCACATGAAATCCGGAATCTCTCAATAACACTCCTTATCCGGAATAAGGTTCAACCCTAATCCGGAATACCCTTTTCCACTTGATACCCGGAATGTGCAACTTGTGTTAATCCGGAATGCTAGTTTATAGTGCTATTCGGAATAACGAATTTTTACCTATATCCGGAATACTAGGGTTTTAAATAAACCCGGATAAGGACTACAATGAGCAAAATGGATAAATAAGCTAAAAACTAATAAGCACTTAACCAAAAACTACCAAATAAATTTTAAGAAAAACTAAATAAGCCAACATTTAAAAACTTTTAAAAACACTAAATAATAAAAATATTTAAAATCAAGTTATTATAAAATAACTTTTAAAAACACTTAATTAAAATTAAGAAAAGCAAACAATAAGATAGAAAAGCAATAAGCTAAAACATAAAACACTTAAAAATCAATAAGCACAACAATAAAGCTAATAAACATAAAGATTAAATCAAACTACATGATTAACCAACTCAAAACATAAGATTAAAAAGATTAAGAAAGGAAGAATGAGAATGATTAATTGAAAAAGCTTAAAATTAAGATGATTAAGATTCAAAAATACAAGATTAAAGTAAAAGCTTGAAAAACATTAAGAAAAGCTAGAGAGAGAAATTAATATTAAGCTACTCCTAATTACCTTACAAAAACTAAAACTAACTACTAGCTAACTAACACCCTCCTAATGACACATTAGGAGGGCATTTATAGGAGGAGTACATGTGATGATGCTTTCTTCTTTCTTCTCGTCTTTTCGTCTTTCAAATTCTTCGACTTTCTCGACGTTGTCTTGGGATTTGTCGATATAAATTGAACTCGTCTTATAATTTTCTTCTTCTATTAGACTTGGTTCTTCGACTTCATTAAACTTCCGTCTTTAGACTTTTTCTTCGATAAATATTCAGAATAGGACTTGGACTTCTGTTCTTTTTGCACTCTTGATCTTTTGACTTCGTCTTTTGTCTTTTTCTTTGATAAAATCTCGTGAAAGCCCGTGTTTTCTTCCTTTTTCATCTTTTGGTCCTAAAACACAATAAAACACAAACGACGCATAATTCCGAATTTTACGACATTAAATGTACGTTTTGGCTTGGTTATTATTATAGTTAAGTGGTAAAAGGATGGGTGTTTTCACACCTATCAAATCCCCTATACTTGACCATTGCAATGTCCTCATGCAATGTATTAGTTACAAAGCAAGATTTACATTTTCCATTATAATTAACCTACCTTGGCCTTTATTAAACATAAGACATTTAGGGAATTTAAAGAGTTAGGAAATTACAAGATATTTAAAACAAGTAGAGATATCGAAGACTTACATTAGGGCTTTGGGATGTCATGAATGTTTATCACTCTCAAGTTTCACTTTCCCCACACCAAGCTTAAAAACGAGATCATTGTTATAATAAGTTAGCAAACTAACACAAACTCATGTGGCCCAATTATTCACTTAGACTCCCTTATTCCTAGGTGTATCTCTTATATTCTATTGTTGTCTTGAATGATCACGAAGATGCATTGTTTACTTATTTCGATAGTTTATTTAGGCTGAAAATAAAGTAGGACGATTTAATCAATAGTTAGCTAAAGGACAAAATCTTTTAAAACTGCTTCTCGGGACCTCATAAAGTTCATATCTTGGCCTAACTCGCTTCACGATTTGAGACCTTTCCCGGACCGATATTTGGCATTGAATTCATACTTCAAATCTGGAGAGACGTTCATGAAATAATGGTCTTCTCTTCATAATAGGAATTTCTCCACTTGAAGTTTTTGAGAGATTCCTCATACTTGGACCACGACTTCTTCATTTTTCTCCAATCTTTATTTGGGATTTTGATATACAACGATCCGCCTCCTTTTAGGACTTGGATCTATTTATCCTCATACCTTGTTAGGGCCTTTTTGGATAGACTTATCCATGATATTTAGGGGAGTATTTGCTTTTCGTCGTGTGTCTCGATCCTTCATATTGATTTTCGATAAATGATTCTTCACATCACCTTGGATCTTTAGGAACAAAATGTAGCCCTCATTCCTTGCTAGGGCCTTTTCGGACTCGCCAATCTTCGCATCCTGCTTCAATAAGTTTTGCCTTGGCTATGAACTCTAATTAATACCGAGCAATTTTTAAACGATCTTGGGCTAGAAGCTAAGTAACTTTTCAAATCGTACGACGTTACTTATTGCAATTAAATTTATTAACAAGCGATGGGAGAAAAAGCTCATAATTAACTCACATAAATTCATGAAAGAATACCAATCTTATCATTGACTCTATCATCTCTCGTTCTCCACAATTTAAAATATCAAGGAATGAGACTCGTGGATGCTTAGCCAATTAAATCAAAGTTTTGGGTTTTCAAGTCATCTATAGGATCTTGCAATTTCTTAGACTTTTTCAAGTTTTAGAATTCGCATTTTAAAGTTCCCTTGATAAACGAATTTCTAGGATCAATTATAGGAACTTGTGAAAATTTATTGTTCTTAACCCGTATGAGTTAAGACTTTCGCGTTTTAAAGTTCCCTATATAAAAGTCTAGCAAAACTTGACTTAAACACGTTAAGGATACTAGATAGAGTAAACTCAAATAAGTGAACTCGGGTTGAGTCAAAAGATTCATGACGTTGAAAAATACATCAAAGACATCAAAACTTATTAAATCCATTTTATTAAAATTTATTCTATCAATGAAAGAAAATAACGATAACAAAGGAAAATACTAATAGGCCAAAATAGATCAAAAATTTTGGAAAATGTCGAAAAATAAATTTTCCGGTTAAAATGAGGACAAATACATGGAAAATCCCACTTAACTTCGATAGAAGTCCCCCTAAACTTAATATAAACATTGTCCTCAATGTTTAAGCATGTGGAAGTAACCTCCCCTACACTTAGGACATTGTGCACGTTGTTTAAGTCTTACTGAGGAAGAGACAACTAAAGTGATTCCTATTTTAATATTAAAGAATATCAAATAGTGAATCAAAAGAGTTTAGGATAAAACCCGGAAGACGGGAACACGGAATCACGGGTCGTCAAAAGTCATCTAGAATGGATCTTTGAAAGCTCGAATCCCTGCACATCATAAGAAATAAAACAACAAACATATACTAGGGTCTCCCCTACACTTATTATAAAAACGGAAGAAAAGGATAGATACTCGGGTTGCCTCCCGAGAAGCGCTTGTTTTTTTATCACCGAGTCGTGAGCCTGACTCGACCTTGATTAGAATGGTAAGAACCTTGAAGAACATCCACCGGGATCAAATACATGGTTTCCGTCCAACAAATAGCACAGGCTTAAGGTGAACAAGGCAAGCCAAAGAAGAGTAGGCAAGGTTCCCTTAAGCATTTGTTAAGCACGGTGGTATAAAGTATGATGAAGTGCAAGCATATCTCCATTGTTTCCAAAAATCTTTCCTTTTATTTCATCAGATGGATACTGAGATGGCTTAAAAGTCATGATTCCCGGATCGAACACCTTTTCCTTTAGGGGAAAGTAAGACTCGGGCTCAGTAGACCTTGAAGAAGATCCGCTCATAAATCGCACAATCTCATCGTCAGAAGGTGGATAGAGAGGTGTCAAAACATAAGTACTACGGATGTTGGTTTCGTCCGGTTTCTTCTCCTTTGAAACGGGTTTATTAATATCCGAAGGAGGATAAAGACCAAAATCAAAGTCCAAAGGAGGAGAATCATTCTCATTGGAAAAGTATGTATTAAGGAAATTGGAAAAATCTTCCTCAAATGAGTAATTATCCAAAGTATCAAGAGTGTTAGGTGGAGGATCTTCATCAAAAGTAGGAGCAAGGTCATCATGTGAAGAATCACTCGAGAGAGTATCAACATCATCAAAATCATCATAAGTTGGCATGTCTTTATACTTTGAAGCAAAATTATCATAATCATCCCCATCAGAACTAGAATCATCATCATAGTCATCATAGATTGGTGGAGAATCATAAATTGGTGGGGGATCATAAATTGGTGGGGGATCTAAATTAGAGAGAGAATCATTAGAATCATCCACATCGTCTTGGAAAAGTGGATTATCATAACAAGACTCGAAAAGAGGATTATCATATACAACAAAATCTTCAAGCTTTATACTCTCCAAAGTAGTGGTAAGCTCTTCTTGAAGCACATCAATCATTTTCACTTATTCTTTGTCATTTGATTTACTTGTAATCTCCCCATCTTAAAGACTTGTGCATCATTCCTGACCCTTAAGATTAATTCACCTTCGGCAACATCGACTAAAGCTTTCCCGATTCTCAAGAATGGCCACCCAAGTATTAACGGAATACGAGGGTCCATTTCATAATCAACAACAACAAAATCGACCGAAAAAGTGAAGGTACCAACTTTAATGAAAACATCTTCGGCAATACCCGCGGGGTAAGCGAGAGTTCGATTTGCTAGCTCAAGAGTCATCTTTGTTGGTGTAAGGTCGGGTAATGATAGCTTTTTCCAAACACTTAATGGCATCAAATTAATACTTTCCCCGAGATCGGCTAAGGAAGTAAATTCTTCAACTTTGTTAAAAATGCAATGCAACACAAAACGACCGAGATCTCCAAGTTTTTCCGAAAGTTCTTTAAGAATGACTGCAGAACAGTTTTCATTTAAGCGTGTGTTGACAAACTCAGCCAACTTTTCCTTCTTGTTAAGCAATTCGTTGAATGCTTTGAAAAATTTCGGCATTTGGACAAGTGCTTCAACAAGGCTAATGTTGAAATTCATTTGGGAGATCGTCTTCAAAAAGGAAGTAACTTGAGAATCCTCTTTTGTGAGAAATTTTCACTTCTCTAACCGAGAAGGATAAAGGGATGTTGAGTTTAGGTGATGAAGGTGTAGCAGGTAAAGGTTGAGATGTTGAAGGTTTAAAGGTGGAAGGTGGGGTTGGTGAAAGGTGTTTCTTGGGTACTTCTTTCGTGAGAGGTGGAGACGGTAATGGAGAACTAGTACTAGGTGTAGAAGTAGGAGGGATAAATGGAGGTGGAGGAGGTGTAGATGGAGTAACTTGGGGAGGGATATAAGGTCCTACTAAAGTTTCTCCACTGCGTGTAGTAATAGCACTCACATTAGCTCTAGGGTTTGTTTCGGTGGTAGTAGGAAGAGCACCTTGGGGACGAAGGGCTTGTAACATTTGAACGAATTTCCTATTTATGGACTCTTGCAATTGTCTATTAGATTCTTGCATTGCGTGCATTATTTATCGTGTTCATTCAATTTTTGCAAAACCAGGTCCATTGGCGGATGAGGTAAATTGAACCCTTGTTGTTGAAAACCTTAGTTTGGGTATTGGTTATAAGGTGGAAAACCTTGAGGATTGAAACCTTGGTTTGGAAAGCATGGATTTTGCATGTGATAGTTTCCCTGATTTTCATTTGAGCCCCTCACATTGGCATTTCCTTGAAAATTAGCTCTTGGCGGCCCTTGGTTGTTTTGGTTGGGTGGGGGTGGTCTTTGTTGAAAGCCGGGTGGAGCCAAGTAATTCGTCGACTTGTAAGACAAGTGATTAGCATCGACATTAGGCTTGAAATGAACTCTCTCGGTGTTGTTGTAAGCATACACTTCCCCGTGAGATTGATCATAAGCTTTATCACAATTAGAATAAGAGTGTGGCCCACCACAAGTTTCACAAGTTATATTAAGAGCACGGGTATATTGAGTTGGAGGGTTATCTCTTAGAACAAGGTGTTTTACTATAGAGGTAAGCTCCTTAATTTGAGTAGTGACTTCACTCTCACTGGTAGTAGCCATAGTAGCCCTAACACTCTTGGTTTGGACTTTGGATTTGTTTACAATGATAGCCCAAGCTTCATTCATAGTTTTAACCAAAATATTACCCCCCGAGGCACTATTTAGTGAATCTTGGTCATTCAAACTTAATCCATTATAAAAAGTATTAATTTGATGTACCTTTGTAAAACCGTGTTGTGGACACTTTCTTAAAAGTTCCTTAAAACGATCCCAATATTCACTAAATGTCCACCGTACTTTTGTTCAAAGTTGATAACGTCATTCCGCAAAGTGGTAGTACGTGAGGGTGGGAAAAAATAATTGATAAATTTGGTCTCAAGGACCGTCCATGTTGTAATACTCTGGGGTGGTTCCTTATCAAGCCAAGTCTGGGCTTGTCCCTCGAGGGAGAAAGGAAAGAGGAGCAAACGAATTGCCTCTTGTGAAACCCCATTGTATTTAACAACATTGGATAAGTGTACGAACCTTTTTATGTGATCGTGTGGATCATCATGAGTACGACCTAAGAAAGGTGTTGCGGAAACCATTTGAATGAAACCGGATTTGAGCTCGAAGTTGTTGGTGTCAATAGCCGGCACCACAATCGCATCATCGTTGCCTTCGACGTGTGATTGTAAGAGCTCGATCATTGGACGATTCTCCATTGTGTTGACCACGGGAGGCTCTACAACAGGAGGATCAATAATAGCGGCTTGTATGGGCTTCATTTTGCGTGAACGAGTACGCATACACCTACAAAAGAAAAGAAAAGCAAAGAAATAGAAGAAATAAAGTTAACGTGAAAAAGAAAATATTTTTGGTGCAAAACTTTGAAAAAGAAATGCTTTTTAAGATTTTTCAAATGTTTTTGGATTTTTGAAAATTTTAATTTTTATGGATATTTTGAAAATTTTTAAGCAAGAAAAAGAACGTTAAAAAATGAACGGATCCCAAAATTCAACGCGTCTCTCACATAAAACCGTTAATCTTCACGAAAAGAGCCGGCAGCGGCGCCATTTTAATACAAATAAAACTTTAAAATAAAAGAGGAAATATAAATGTCGTTAAGTAAAGGTAAAAATAAAGTGAAAACGAAAGCTTTAAAATGTGACTTAAATTTAAGAGTTTAAAGATGAATGACGAAAATTAAAACTTTATAAGTAAATAAGAAAACTTAAAACATAATAAAAATGTAAACTTAAAATTAAACTAAGATAAAACAATTCAAAATTAAACTAAGACAAAGTGTTTATATATAAGTCTAAGAAAAATGGCGGGAAAAGTAAAATTCAAAAACAATACTGGAAACTGAATCTAGTTCTAATCGGGATTATGAAAATAAATCCAAATCCGGAATCCGTAATATTGTCACTATCTGGAATCAAAATTTTCTTAACTATCCGGAATGTGTGTGCTTTACAGTATCCGTAATACTAGTTCTTTCACCAATCCGGAATCTATGTTGTAGTTGCTATTCGGAATAATAAGAAACCCACTATCCGGAATGTATGTTTTAACTATAATCCGGAATAAGAGAAATCCCAACTATCCATAATGTATGTTCTTGCTGTTATCTGGAATTCGTGTTTCACATGAAATCCGGAATCTCTTAATAACACTCCTTATCCAGAATAAGGTTCAACCCTAATCCGGAATACCCTTTTCCACTTGATATCCGGAATGTGCAACTTGTGTTAATCCGGAATGCTAGTTTATAGTGCTATTCGGAATAACGAATTTTTACCTATATCCGGAATACTAGGGTTTTAAATAAACCCGGATAAAAACTACAATGAGCAAAATGGATAAATAAGCTAAAAACTAATAAGCACTTAACCAAAAACTTAAACCAAATAAATTTTAAGAAAAACTAAATAAGCCAAAATTTAAAAACTTTTAAAAACACTAAATAATAAAAATATTTAAAATCAACTTTTTATAAAATAACTTTTAAAAACACTTAATTAAAATTAAGAAAAGAAAACAATAAGCTAGAAAAGCAATAAGCTAAAACATCAAACATTTAAAAATCAATAAGCACAACAATAAAGCAAATAAACATAAAGATTAAATCAAACTACATGATTAACCAACTTAAAACATAAGATTAAAAAGATTAAGAAAGGAAGAATGAGAATGATTAATTGAAAAAGCTTAAAATTAAGATGATTAAGATTAAAAAATAAAAGATTAAAGTAAAAGCTTGAAAAACATTAAGAAAAGCTAGAGAGAGAAATTAATATTAAGCTACTCCTAATTACCTTATAAAAACTAAAACTAACTACTAGCTAACTAACACCCTCCTAATGACACATTAGGAGGGCATTTATAGAAGGAGTACATGTGATGATGCTTTCTTCTTTCTTCTCGTCTTTTCGTCTTTTAAATTCTTCGACTTTCTCGACGTTGTCTTGGGATTTGTCGATATAAATTGAACTCGTCTTATAATTTTCTTCTTCTATTAGACTTGGTTCTACGACTTCATTAAACTTCCGTCTTTAGACTTTTTCTTCAATAAATCTTCAGAATAGGCCTTGGACTTCCGTTGTTTTTGCACTCTTGATCTTTTGACTTCGTCTTTTGTCTTTTTCTTTGATAAAAGCCCGTGAAAGCCCGTGTTTTCTTCCTTTTTCATCTTTTGGTCCTAGAACACAATAAATACACAAACCATGCATAATTACGACTTTTACGACATTAAATGTACGTTTTGACTTGGTTATTATTATTTTTAAGTGGTAAAAGGATGGGTGTTTTCACACCTATCAGTTCCCTACCAACTTCTCTCTCATACGCCACGGTCGTAGGATCCGCCCTGTTATTCAGAGGAAACTCATAAGTCTTTTTCGGTTTTTGCTTACTAGAATAAACACAAGGTACGCAAGATAAGAGATAAGGATACAACAGGTGAACTTACGTTGATATTGTAGGCGTAGTATTGGTGCGGGCCACAACATTTACTGGCGTCACCTTCCACACAGTTGTCTCTACCTGCTGTTCTGTTATGACAGGGGGGGAAAGGGGTGGTCCAGCGGTAGGGTAGTGCTGCTCCCTTCATGGTATTGGGGGTGATCCTCGCGCAGCCTCTTAGGGGACGCGTTGAAGGCCCCCGCTTCCACTTCTACTTCTCTTACAACCCTCCTCGAGGATTTGTGTTTCCTAGAAGTAGGCTTTGGCTGCTTAGAGGTTCCAGTCTCATTTGCCACTTCCTCTTCATCGTCATCACCGAATAGACGGTTGATGGACGGATCGGTTGGCTGCTCTATGTTCTCACCTTGGTTTTCACCTTGGAGGACAGTGACGTTCTCTAATAGCAGCTCACCACCATCTTCATTGGTGAAGTCCAGCGGCAACTTCTCTATCACTGGTTCATGTACGCCGCACTGCGGCTCCGGCGTTTCTTCGATGGGGATGGTCATGTTTGCAGTCGTGAGAAGTAGAGGGGGCTCACCCTCACGTAGTGGTCGGGATCCCTCCTCAACCTTATTCGGATCCCCCTGGCGTAGTAACCCAAATAACTTCATCTCTGCAGACATATGCATACATGTACGTTAGTCTGATTGAAAGCATGTTATATACGTTTATATGGAAATATATCTATATATAAAGAAACACCCACCCTCTCTACGGCTGTTCAAAAATGTGGGATATCTGTCCTCTCGTCCATAGTAGTTGCGACTGATGCCTACTAGGCACAAGAAATTCTCTAGTAGGCCTTTGTGGAAATATGTGTGGTTGGTATCTAATATCCTCATATCCCTACTACTGTATGTATCTTTGGGAGGCGGATAATCTATTGGAGCTCTGTTTTTCAGGCGGAATCGAGTAGGAAATACCTTAGCATCTACGAAAAAATAATGGTCATAACAACTTTTCAATGAATCTAAAGCCTTGGTATAAAACATGAGTGCATTACCTGACCGTTTTTAAACAACAACCAGCCGTTGACCATTTGAGGTGCATAAAAAACCCTAAAAAGACTTACAGTAGGGATTATACTACATGTATGGCATGTAATCTCGAATTGATTGATCTTACACGCTCCTATACAATGGAGTTGGGTTATATGGAAATCATAATGTGTCATTAGGAGGGTATTTATAGGAGGATTAACATGTGTTGTTCTTTTCTTCTTTCTTCTCGTCTTTTCGTCTTTTAAATTCTTCGACTTTCTCGACGTTGTCTTAGGATTTGTCGATATAGATTGAACTCGTCTTATAATTTTCTTCTTCTATTAGACTTTGTTCTTCGACTTCATTAAAATTCCGTCTTTAGACTTTTTCTTCGATAAATCTTCAGAATAGGCCTTGGACTTCCGTTCTTTTTGCACTCTTGATCTTTTGACTTCGTCTTTTGTCTTTTTCTTCGATAAAAGCCCGTGAAAGCTCATGTTTTCTTCCCTTTTCACATTTTGGTCCTAAATCACAACAAAAACACAAACCACGCATAATTCCGACATTTACGACATAAAATACACGTTTTGGCTTGGTTATTATTATAATTAAGTGGTAAAAGGATAAGTGTTTTCACACTTATTAAATCCCCTACACTTGACCATTGCAATGCCCTCATGCAATGCATTAATTACAAAGCAAGGTTTACATTTTCCATTATAATTAACCCACCTTGGCCTTTATTAAACATAAGACATTAAGGAAATTTAAAGATATAGAAAATATCAAAATATTTGAAAGAAGAAAACAAGTAAAGAGATCGAAGACTTACATTAGGGCTTTGGATTGTCATGAATGTTTATCACCCTCAAGTTTCACGTTCTTCAAACTAAGCGTAAAAACGAGATCATTGTTATTATAAGTTAGCAGACTAACACTCACTCATGTGGCCCAGTTATTCACTTAGACTCCCTTATTCCTAGGTGTATCTATTATATTTTATTGTTGTCTTGAATGATCACAAGGATGCATTGTTGACTTATTTCGATAGTTTATTTAGGCTGAAAATAAGGTAGGACGATTTAATCAATAGTTAGCTAAAGGACAAAATCTTTTAAAACTACTTCTCGGGACCTCATAAAGTTCATATCTTGGCATAACTCGCTTCACGATTTGAGACCTTTCTCGGACCGATATTTGGCAGTGACTTCATACTTCGAATCTTGAGAGACGTTCATGAAATAATGGTCTTCTCTTCATAATAGGATTTTCTTCACTTGAAGCTTTTGAGAGATTCTTCGTACTTGGACCATGACTTCTTCATTTTTCTCCAATATTTATTTGGAATTTTGATATACAACGAACCGCCTTCTTTTAGGACTTGGATCTATTTATCCTCATACCTTGCTAGGGTCTTTTTGGACAGACTTCTCCATGTTCTTTAGGGGAGTATTTGCTTTTCGTCGTGTGTCTCGATCCTTCATATTGATTTTTGATAAATGATTCTTCACATCACTTGGGATCTTTAACAACAAAATGTAGCCCTCATGTCTTGTTAGGACCTTTTCGGACTCGCCAATCTTCGCATCCCGCTTCAATAAGTTATGCCTTGGCTATGAACTCTAATTAATACCGAGTAACTTTTAAACGATCTTGTGCTAGAAGCTAAGTAACTTTTCAAATCGTACAACCTTATTTATTGAAAATATATTTATTAACAAGCGATGTGAGAAAAAGCTTATAATCAACTCACATAAATTTATTAAAGAGTACCAAACTTATAATTGACTCCATCATCTCTCGTTCTCCATAATTTAAAATCTCAAGGAATGAGACTCGTGGATGCTTAGCCTAATAAATCAAAGTTTCGGGTTTTCAAGTCATCTGTAGGATCTTGCAACTTCTTAGACTTTTTCAAGTTTAGAATTCGCATTATAAAGTTCCCATGATGAACGAATTTCTAGGATCAATTATAGGAACTTGCGAAAAGTTCTTGTTCTTAACCCGTAAGAGTTAAGACTTTCGCGTTTTAAAGTTCTCTATATAAAAGCCTAGCAAAACTTGACTTAAACACGTTAAGGATACTAGCTAGAGTAAACTTGGATAAGTAAACTCGGGTTGAGTCAAAAGATTCACAACGTTTAAAAACGAACCGCCTCCTTTTAGGACTTGGATCTATTTATCCTCATACCTTGCTAGGGTCTTTTCGGATAGACTTCTCCATGTTCTTTAGGGGAGTATTTGCTTTTCGTCGTGTGTCTCGATCCTTCATATTGATTTTTGATAAATGATTCTTCACATCACTTGGGATCTTTAACAACAAAATGTAGCCCTCATGTCTTGTTAGGACCTTTTCGGACTCGCCAATCTTCTCATCCCGCTTCAATAAGTTATGCCTTGGCTATGAACTCTAATTAATACCGAGTAACTTTTAAACGATCTTGTGCTAGAAGCTAAGTAACTTTTCAAATCGTACAACCTTATTTATTGAAAATATATTTATTAACAAGCGATGGGAGAAAAAGCTTATAATCAACTCACATAAATTTATTAAAGAGTACCAAACTTATAATTGACTCTATCATCTCTCGTTCTCCATAATTTAAAATCTCAAGGAATGAGACTCGTGGATGCTTAGCCTAATAAATCAAAGTTTCGGGTTTTCAAGTCATCTATAGGATCTTGCAACTTCTTAGAATTTTTTAAGTTTAGAATTCGCATTTTAAAGTTCCCATGATGAACGACTTTCTAGGATCAATTATAGGAACTTGCGAAAAGTTCTTGTTCTTAACCCGTTAGAGTTAAGACTTTCGCGTTTTAAAGTTCCCTATATAAAAGCCTAGCAAAACTTGACTTAAACACGTTAAGGATACTAGCTAGAGTAAACTTGGATCAGTAAACTCGGGTTGAGTCAAAAGATTCACAACGTTCAAAAATTAAAACCACTTTATTAAAATTTATTCTAGCAAAGAAAGAAAATAACTATAACAAAGGAAAAAAAACTACTAGGCCAAAATAGATTAAAATTTTGAAAAATGTCGAAAAATCAATTTTCCGGTTAAAATGAGGAAAAATACAAGGAAAAGCCCACTTAACTTCGATAGAAGCCCCCCTACACTTAATATAAACATTGTCCTCAATGTTTAAGCATGTGGAAGTAAACTCCCCTACACTTAGGACATTATGCACGTTGTTTAAATCTTGCTAAGGAAGAGACAACTAAAGTGATTCCTATTTCAATCATAAATGATAAAATAATGAATCAAAAGAGTTTAGGAAACCGGGAAGACGGGTACACGGGATCACGGTTCGTCAAAAGTCATCAAGAATGGATCTTTGAAAGCTCGAATCCCTGCACATGATAAGAAAGAAAACAACAAACACAGATTAGGATCTCCCCTACACTTATTATAAAAACAAAGAAAAAGGATAGATACTGCGGATTGCCTCCCGAGAAGCGCTTGTTTTTGTTCACCGAGTCGTGAGCCTGACTCGACCTTGATTAGCATGTTAAGAAGCTTGAAAAACATCCACCGGGATCAAATACATGGTTTTCATCCATCAAGTAACACAAGCTTAAGGCGAACAAGGCAAGCCAAAGAAGAGTAGGCAAGGTTACCATAAGCAAAGATTGAGCACGGTAGTAGACAGTATGATGCAGTGCAAGCATATCTCCATAAGTTCCAAAAATCTTTCCTTTTATTTCATCAGATGGATACTGAGATGGCTTGAAAATTTCAAACCTGGATCGAACACCTTTTCCTTTAGGGGAAAATAACACTCAGGCTAAGTAGAATTTGAAGAAGATCCGCTCATAAATCGCACAATCTCATCCTCAGAAGGTGGATAAAGAGGTGTCAATACATAGGTACTACGGATATCAGTGTCATCCAGCTTCTTCTCCTTTGAAACGGGTTTCTTCATATCCGAAAGAGGATAAAGACCACAATCAAAGTCCAAAGGAGGAGAATCATTCTTATTTGGGAAGTATGTATTAAGGAAAGTGGCAAAATCTTCCTCAAATGAGTAATTATCCAAAGTATCAAGAGTGTTCGGTGGAGGATCTTTATCAAAAGTAGGAGCAAGGTCATCATGTGAAGAATCACTCGAAAGAGTATCAACATCATCAAAATCATCATACGTTGGCATGTCTTTATACTCTGAAGTAAAATGATCATAATCATCCCCATTAGAACTAGAATCATCATCATAATCATCATAGATCGGTGGAGAATCATATATTGGTGGAGGATCCAAATTGGATAGAGAATCATCCACAGCATCTTGGAAAAGTGGATTATCATAAGAACACTCGAAAAGAGGATTGTTGTAGACGACAAATTCATCAAGATTTGTACTTTCACATGTAGTTGTATCAAGCTTGTCTTGAAGCACATTAATCATATTCGCCGATTCTCTTACATTGGATTTGTTTGTGATCTTCCCCATTTTAAACACTTGTGCATCATTCCCGAACTTTATAATAAGTTCACCTTCGGCAACATTGATTAAAGTTTTTCCAGTTCGTAAGAATGGCCGTCCAAGTATTAACGGAATACGAGGGTCCATTTCATAATCAACAACAACAACATTGACCGGAAAAGTGAAGGTACCAACTTTAATAAAGACATCTTCAGAAATACCAACGGGGTAAGCGAGAGTGCGATTTGCTAGCTCATGAGTCATCTTTGTTGGTGTAAGATCGGGTAATGATAGGTTTTTCCAAACACTTAATGGCATCAAATTTATACTTGCCCCGAGATCGGCTAAGGTAGTAAATTCTTCAACTTTGTTAAAAATGCAAGGAAACACAAAACGACCGGGATCTCCAAGTTTTTTTGGAAGTTCTTTAAGAATGACTACAGAACAGTTTTCATTTAAGCGTGTGTTGACAAACTCAGCCATTTTTCCTTCTTGTTAAGCAATTCCTTGAATGCTTTGACGAATTTCGGCATGTGTACAAGTGCTTCAACAAGGCTAATGTTGAAATTCATTTGAGAGATCATCTTCAAATAGGAAGTAATTTGAGAATCCTCCTTAGTAAGCAATTTGCACTTGTCTAATCGGAAAGGATAAGGGATGTTGGGTTTAGGTGGTGTAGGTGTAGCAGGTGAAGGTTTACAGGTGGAAGGTGGGGTTGGTGAAGGGTTTTTCTTGGGTACTTCGTCATGTAGAGGTGGAGAAGGTAATGGAGAACTAGTACTAGGTGTGGAAGTAGGCGGGATAAATGGTGATGGAGGAGGTGTAGATGGAGTAACTAGGGGAGGGATAGATGGTCGTACTAAAGTTGATCCATTGCGTGTAGTAATAGCACTCACATTCACTCTTGGGTTGGTGACGGTATTTGAAGGAAGATAGCCCGAAGTAGAGGGTTGATTACCTTGAAAGAAACTTACCATCATATTCTTCAGATCATTCGTTTGATTGCTTAAACAGGTTTGCATATCATGTCGAAGCTCAGTTCGAATATCATTCCCTTGCTTAGTGATACCTCCTTTCAATTTGATGATTTGGCTTTGAAGATTCTTAACTACCTCTCCTTGGGTCCTCATGAAAGCTTCAACATCATGGTTATAAGTTGTGGGTGGAGTGATGGGTGGAGCTTGGGGAGCGGGAGGGTGATATGGAGTAGAATCTCGAGGTGGGTTTGGATTGCTTCTATTGTAGTTGTTGGGGTTGTGGTTTTGAGGAGAAAAAGCGGGTGAAAGAAAGTTGTTAGAACGGTAACTTAGCAAGTTACGATCACCTTGAGGTCGGGCTTGATAGCATTCCATTGAATAGTTACCATGAGCCGCATACACATTTTCCAGATTGTCATGAGTAGAAGGACAATCAGTGTATGAATGAGTACCGCCGTAGATCTCACAAGAAAGTGCTACAGCTTTAACTTGTTGTTGTTGATTCGTAGCTATGAGTAGAATATTTTTGTTCATTTCGGCCATCATGCGGGTGAATTCGGTCATCTCAGGGTTTGATGAAGTAGAAGAAACATTGACTCTCGGGTTATTCCTTGAAGTTGCGGATGAATCCCAATTTTGGTGATGAGTAGTCATGTTCTCTATAAGCTCTCTACACTCCTCAGGTCTTCTTTTCATAAATGTGCCACCGGCGGCTGCATTAATCGTATTACGATCACGAAAAGTTAAACCGTTGTAGAAAGTATCAATTAAGGTGACGGGGACAAATCATGATTAGGACATCAGTCGATCAAAACATTATAACGTTCCCAAGCATCAAAAAGTGATTCATCAGGTTCTTGTGTGAAACCACTGATTTGATTATGAAGGCTCGTGACCATGGATGGTGGAAAGTAGCGCGACAAAAATCGTTGAGTCATCTCGTCCCATGTATGAATTGAATTCTTCGGAAGACGATCAAACCATTTTTCGTCATGGTGGGATAAAGTGTGTGGAAATAGATGAAGGCGAAGAAAATCCATAGTAACACCGGGAAACTTCATGCTTTGAGTGACAGTAACGAATTTGTCGAGATGTTTGTTGGCATCATCATCCGGTAATCCGCGAAATGGACAAGTGTTTTGAACTTGTTAGATCATGTGATGCTTCAACGAAAACTCTAGAGCCGTGATTTGCGTCGGCAGTCGGTCCTCCGCGTCCATTCATTGTTGGTTGACAAAGCTCCTCCATCGTTCGAAGGTCTGGTTGAGGGCCATTGTTGTTATTATTCATGTTTGGGTGAGGTGGATTATTGTTGTTGTACACACCAGCCATATCTAAGTCTTCAAGAGTCTCGGGCTCAAAATATATTTACTTGGGAAAAAAATAAAATCTTTTTGGTGCAAAACTTTGAAAAAGAAATGCTTTTTTTGATGTTTAGACGTTTTTTGTATTTTTGAAATTTTTTATTTTTATGGATTTTTGAAAATTTTTAAGCAAGAAAAATAACGTTCACGAGTGAACGGATCCCAAAACTCAAAGCATCTCTCACAGAAAACCGTTAATCTTCACGAAAAGACCCGGCAGCGGCGCCATTTTAATAACTAGATTTTACTAGATTAAAAATTTGTTCTTTGAAGTATGTCTTATCGAATTGATTACCGGTTAAACGTGCGACTCAGTCATCTTTTGGTGAAAAGAAATAGTTTGGTCGTTGTTTAAAATGAAATTGCAAAACTTTAATGTAAATAACAAAGTAAACAAGGCTTAAACTGATTAAAATGTAAATTGTGAAAAATTAAGACTTTAAAAGTAAATTAATTAAATGACGAAAAAAAAATTAAAGCTTGACAAAAAGTAAATTTGACAATTTAATAAAAATGCAAACTTGAAATGTAAAATAAAGTAAAACAACTAAAATAACACTTTAAGAAAAATGGCGGGAAAAATAAGTATTTAAAAACTAAAACAGGTATCAAAAACAAAACATAAGTCTGGAAACCAAATACCTTACCTAGATCGGAATCTGTGCATGCACAACCTAGTTCAGAATATCACGTCACAAACCTAATTCGGAATGTGGGAAATCATCCTAGTTCGGAATGCAGGTAATTCGGAATACAAATTCTATAGACAGTTCGGAATCCACATCACTTACATAATCCAGAATCCATGTTCCTACACTTAGTTCGGAATACAATGCACTACCTAGTTCGAAATGTCTGTCACACATATAACTCGGAATGCAGAATCCTCACCTAATTCGGAATCCTAGAACAGGACCTAATTCGGAATCCTGATGAACCACTCTATTCGGAATGCATGGACAGGACCTAGTTCGGAATGTAGGACTTCTCAACGTAATTCGGAATGAACTAGGTTTCCACCTAGTTCGGAATGAACTAGGTTTCCACCTAGTTCGGAATGAGCTGTTATAGAACCTAATTCAGAATCTCCTGTGTTGCACTTAGTTCGGAATAGCTGACTACTGGACCTAGTTAGGGAAACTAGGGTTTTGGCATAACCCGAACTAGATCAAAATTTAAGCAAAACTAAAATAAGCTAAAAATCAAATAAGCACTTATCTAAAAACATAACCAAAATGATTTTAATAAAAAGCAAATAAGCCAAAATTCAAAAACTTCTAAAAACACTTAATAATAAAAATATTTAAAATCAACTTTTTATAAAATAACTTTTAAAAACACTTAATTAAATTTAAGAAAAGCACACAATAAGCTATAAAATCAATAAGCTAACACAATCAAACACATAAAAACATAACAAACAATCAAATAAGCATGACAATAAGCAAATAAGCATAAAGATTAAGCAAAACAAGAAAGGTAGAATGAGAGATTAATATAAAACTTGATTAAAATTAAAGATTCAACAACAAAATTAAAACTTACTTGAAATTAAAGACAAGAAATTAAGATGACAATATGAAAGTGCATGAAATTAAGTGGAAAGGCTAAGTTGTCAATTTAGCTAACACCTCCTAATATGTCATTAGTAGGGTATTTATAGGAGGATTAACATGTGTTGTTCTTTTCTTCTTTCTTCTCGTCTTTTCGTCTTTTAAATTCTTCGACTTTCTCGACGTTGTCTTAGGATTTGTGGATATAGATTGAACTCGTCTTATAATTTTCTTCTTCTATTAGACTTTGTTCTTCGACTTCATTAAACTTCCTTCTTTAGACTCTTTCTTCGATAAATCTTTAGAATAGGCCTTGGACTTCCGTTCTTTTTGCACTCTTGATCTTTTGACTTCGTCTTTTGTCTTTTTCTTCGATAAAAGCCCGTGAAAGCTCATGTTTTCTTCCCTTTTCACATTTTGGTCCTAAATCACAACAAAAACACAAACCACGCATAATTCCGACATTTACGACATAAAATACAGGTTTTGGCTTGGTTATTATTATAATTAAGTGGTAAAAGGATAAGTGTTTTCACACTTATTAATAGTCCACAACCGGGTCATGGACCCGGCCCACGGGTACTACCCGCATCTGGCCCGTCACGGACGGGTTGGATTAATGTCATTTAAGCTTATGGGCTTCGAATGAATAGCGGTCGCATAGATGTGTGCGGCCGATGGCCTGGCACGGCCGGTACAGGGTTAGACAAAATCACAATCTTATTAGGATTGAGATTTACCCTAAAGTGGAGGATATACACTAACCATATTTAGAAGATAACAACCAAACTAATTATGGCACTTATCCTTTGCTTGGGGCCGAAACATCGGTGACAGCCCATTAGGGTTTCACCGCATATAGAAGGAACTCCCAAGGGTTCCACAAAGGTATCACATTCTTCATACTCTCAATCTATAACCGATTACTAACCCTAAACCGATTACTTACTCTCACGCCGGAGTCTAATCGCGGGATACGCTCCCACGGTAAGCTTAACACGTGTTGTTTTAGTGTGCAGGATCTCAGTAATAAGTTCACTTGGTGCAAGAGCTGGAACACCACATATCCGAATTAAGCCTAATTCAGATCAAGCAAGGATCATCCAACTGTTGTATCAACACTATTAATGCAAATTTTAAAATCGATGGACTAAAGTTATAATTTTGATCAAACCACAAAGACTATGTATGTAATTTTGTCTTTACAAGACGGTAAGCCCGCGCTTCGCAGCTGGAAGTTTGGCAATCGAGTATGTACATAACATATTTTCTTTCCAATTAGATGTTTCACATTGTTATCAACACAAACAGTAGCTGAAGGCACGACAAAACTACTCATTCACAAATCAACTTAGATTGTTACACATGAGATTATTTTCATTTTCAGTGAATAGCAAATTTCTACATATCATGTATCCTTCGTCAGATTCTTCGTAACAACAGTCCATCCTCCTTCTACTTTTTGTTCTTATATCCCTTTCTCCACTTTTGACTCTTCGCATTCTCCTGTACTTCACAAAAATGAGTAACGCGAGTCAGCAAAAACATTATATATATACAAACCAAACAACTGTATATAATAAACACAAACCTAGTCAAACAGTGCAAAACGTTTTTCAGTTCAATTTCACAAATTGACCATTTTAAATTGGTGGCAATGAAGTGATCAGAAAATGAACACACTTTTAAATAGAGACCTGCAGATGTGAAGTGGTGGGTGCGTCTTATATTTGGCTATGTACCCGTGTGACGGTGAAGAATGGCTATAATGTTTTTTTTGTTTTTTCTCTAATTTTAATGTCAGCTAAGTTTCGACTTTAGAGTCTAGGAGGCTTACGTTGTGTGTGACTACTCAGATTCAGGTATGGCGGGGTTTAGATAATAGTAACTCCGTAATCCATAATGATATTGTTGAGCATGGTGGTTAAGAAAAATCGATGTAAATCGCTTCACTTTGAGTGGGCTTGGCCCGCGCTGTGACCTACCACCTTTTACCACACGCTGAAGTTGATTGAGTACATCCACATACGGTCGGTGCTGGTACTAAAGAAGGAAACGGGAGCATGTTAAGAACATGTATATTCATAATGATTTCCAAAGATACTATGAATTACAATAAACACCAACTTTCATAAGGGTCGAAGGTGGTTACTGCAGGTTCACTTTTAAAACATGGTGGTGTAGCGTCATTTATACCAACAGAAGTGTCTGCGCTTGTTGCGTTAGGCTTACCATGGACTTGGGAGCTTTCTTGGTCTTCTGGTGACGTGCTTTTTCGAGTCCGGTAACGTGATGACGAACCATGATTTGGCAAAACTGTTGATGGAACATACAATTTTAAACCCTTAAAACTAAGCGGGTAAGAATGACAGCAATTGTAACTGCAAGAAATATCAAAACCTTCTGTTTGAATTAGTACGTGCTTTCTGCATTGGAAACCATCTAACGACCCAGTTGTTGGGCCGCGGCTTGTGAGCCTGGCTGGCTGTCAGTTAGCCTCCTTTAACAACGTCTTACTTTCAAGAGAACCGAGGGCACACCCACACTAAAGGTTCAATATTCACACTATGACGTGTAGAGCCACTATTGAAGAAGTTATACCTGCATCATCAATACAAACACACACAACATTCCTTGAATTAGCTTAAGGGTACGCCCTAGAGGTAAAATGCTCTCCTTTTAGGCTTCTTTTTCTTTTCCCGTAACGTAACGAAAAACCAAGCAGTTCACGGACATCGTGAGTCACCAAAGAAGACATCATTCAACAAAACTTGTAACAGAGTGAGAAAGAGCAAGTAAATAAGCAAAACAAAATATAAGAATCATATGAGTAAAATGCAAACCGATTTAAAAGAAAGAAGCTTACATCCCTCACGAAGAGAAGGAAATCCATTATTTTGTGCATGTAAGTTGTGGCCCATATAAACGGCATTTGAATTGGACGTGGAATTCCAAGAAATAGCATAGAATCGAGGTGTAGTGTAGTATTTAGGGGTGAGCATCGGTCTAGGACCGGACCGGACCGGCTAAGACCGGACCGGACCGAGGACCGAAATGGTCCGAAACCCCGGACCGAGACCGGACCGAAATGGTCCGGTCCGATCCGGGTTGGTCCGGTCCGGTTCGGTCCTCGGTCCGGTCCGGTCCTATTAGGCATAATTAATGAGATTTTGGTAAGACTGAAACGGACCAGACCGAACCGACCGGACCGAGGACCGAATTGGTCAAAAACCCCGGACCGAGGACCGGACCGAAATTGTTCGGTCTGGTTCGGTTCAGTCCGGTCCGGTCCGGTTTTCTGGTCCGGGTCGGTTTTGGGTCTGCCGTGCTCAGCCCTAGTAGTATTTGCTTCAGGATTACCGCGTCTCAAAGAATAAAGATCATAAGGTGGGAAACATGTCTCCGTTAAACCACTCGCACATCGCAGATCTAAAACGCGCATTGTGATATTCCCGGTTTTAAATTCTGGATGTTGTGCTACATCTACCAAGCACACCCATTTCAGCAGCTAAACCAACCTATTGCAGCCCTCAAAACCAATACCCATTTGAGACCTCAATACCTTCAAAAGAGTAAAACTACTTATGTGCTTAAAAGGTGAGCATATAACCATTTAAATAAGCAATCTAAAACACCCAGAAGTCTAAATTCACAATTATTAAGATATATAACCATCATATCTACAGTCCTATCATAACATTGTTATTAACAAAATTAAAGGAGAACTAATATACAAATAATAGTCAATGAATCATCTTATTTCTAATAGAGTGTCATCCAATTTTGGGTGTTTGGATAAGGCAATTTGAGTAGTACCCGCTCATATCATTCTCTAAATACAGTAACTTGTTTTTAGTATCGAGTAATGCAAAAGATAGTTGCATCATCACAGGCAAACAATTCTAAAGGAATTACAACGTATTATGTTATGCATAAGATAGGCTCAGAAAACGGACAATGAGAAAGCAGACACGCCCGCCATGGCTACAACCGTAATGGGCTGCCCAGCCAAGTTGCGGGTGGTCTCAACTTTATCCATTATTGATCATCATCGCCAAGAGACATCAATCAAGACGCTTTTAATAAAACAAACAGTTTTTATACAATCACTTTGGCCTCACCATCATCAACCCGTTCAAAACTGGGGGCATCGATCCTTTTCAAAACAAACTGTCACGACTTTGCAACTCGTAAAAAGGCAGCCTCAAATAAGCCAACCATCATTATTACTATATAGACTGTTTTGGGAATTTAGCGTTCATAGTGTGAAAATGTTGTGAACATTAATCTGTCACCTTTACCAGGCCATAAAAACGCAGGGTCAGATATGGCGCTGACAAGAACCTATTTCTGTGTCCGTTTAGCTGACTGTTACCAACCCTCATAGACTTGGGGCAACGGTCGTGGTTAGAGTCACCTTTTTAGGCTTGGGTAGGGTAGGCTAAGATAAAGTACAATGGAAGAAAGAACGAAGACGCACGCCATGGCTGCAGCCGTAAGAGGCTGCCCTGCCAAGATGCGTGCGTCCTCAACTTTATCCGTACTCGATATTCATATCATCGGACGTCGCCAACCCATCAAAGAAGGGGGCAACGACCCTCACAATAAGCGACAAATGAAGCCACTGTTCATGGAACACAAAAACTGTGCAAAACCAACGATAACAAACAGCAAGTACAACAATCAAAATTGAATGTTATGATTCCTTTTATTAACCCACCACATTAAACCAACAACAAATTCCATTTCTGCCACTTCATTAAAAGGAAAAGCAACAACAAATATATGAATCAAAAGTAACTGCTAAAATGAAGTTACTGTTGATAACACAAACAGTTTGTGTCATAAAAGAAAGCCAACAATAATCAACCGCAAGTGTATAACTTTGGATACACGAAAAAAATAGTTACGAATATTACCTCATTTAATTGGATTTTCGTACGCAGAAAAGTAATGGTAGACATAAGAACAGCAACCATGAATCATCATCAACTGGATACAAATATGCAGACAAAAAGGAATCAACATCACCGTATCCTAACCGTGTCCAACCCTTCAAAGATTGCATAGAGCGATCATCGCCAACCCATAAAAAAATTAGGGGCAACGATCCACATCAAGACACCCACGGTATTAAAAAAATGAAGATCCAATTAATATTTAATGATCTTCCATGGTTTATGTGTGTGATGTTGGAGTTTTGTACACCTTTATGAAAAGGATGCACAAAGTAGGGCAAGCGTGCACGACGATTTAGGAAAACCGTGTGTGAATGACCCTAAGTGAGTTCGTTCTCGAGGAGGCAAGTGTGTTGTGTTAAGAGTTGATTAATGTTTGTGATTATAAAGATTGAGAAAGAAATAGGATTAGAAGAGAAAGACGGTTACAAAGACGAATTAAACTATGACGAAAAAAGCGAACACGTAAAACCGTAAATAGTGCCAAAATTAAAATTTAAGCCTAAAAATTCCTAAAAATTACTAAAAATCCCCAATAATATTCTAAGAGTTTACAAAAAATCCAAACTTGCTAAAACCTTTTAATTAATTCAATAATGACTTTTTAATGCTAACTAAAGCCCTAAAAATCACTTTTAATTATTAAAAAGCCTTAAACAAGATCTAATAGTTTGTAAACCTCAAAAATATCCTAATTAAGCTAAAAACTATTTTTAAAAATTTTAAAACCAAATTAAACTATTTTTAAACACTTAAAAACTATTAAAAACAATTAAATCATGAATTAATTCTAGAAATTAATTGAAAAGTCTAAAAAATATTTGGAAAGTGATAAAACTCCTAATTAAGTGTCCTTAACCTAGGAAAAATATAAAAACTAAAAAAAATAAAACTTTAATTTTTAATAATAAAATAATATTAAAATATTCAAAAAAATAAAAAGTTTGTAAATAAATTCTAAAAAATTTCCAAAAATCCTAAATAATGTAACTAAAACAAAAATGCAAACCAAATTTTCTGAAACCTATTTAATAATTTTATATTAAATTTTAAAGTTAGCTAAAAACCCTAAAATCCAATAAAATAAAAAATAAGCTAAAATGCAAACCTAATAAGCTGTAAACCTCAAAAATATGATTAAAAACCTAAAAACTATTTTTTCAGATTTTTAAATTACTTTTTACTATTTTTAAATGACTTTTTAAACATTAAACTTAAAATAATCCTAATAGATTAATTAATAATGAGAAAAATAAACTTTTTGCTCAGAAAAATCAAAAACCCTTATAAAATCCTAGGAAAAATGCTAAACATGAAAAAGCTAGAAGAAATAAGCTTGAAACAGCTTAATGAAAAGCTGTTAGCCATATAAGCTAAAAAACAAACACACCTTAAATAAGTAATGAAATGAGAACTAAACGTAAAAAGCCATCTTGATCACTGGTTAACACGCTAGCCCTTGGAAAGCAAGGTCGCGTGTTCGAGTCCAGGCAGGGTGAGTTTTTTGCAAAATTTTTCTTTTTTTTTTCTTTTTAATACTTAATCCAGTGACCTATTAACTTACTAAAACACAATCACAATCCAAAATTAACCAAGATTAAGACCTAGGAAAGCCAAAACGTGCCCAGTTTTGATGAACTTTCTGATGAACACTTATGGTGTTCTTCACTTGTGAAGATAAAGGACAAGAGGGCTTGTCTTGCTTTTGTGGACGTTTTTGGTGAACAACAAGGCACCCTTATACTCTTTGGAGTATAAGGAGTCAGATTCAATGCAAAAATAAGCAAGTAGTAAACAAGATTAAACCAAATGCACAAGAAACAAGTTACTGATATTGTATGTATGTGACTGAGTGTATTTTGCTGATACACTTGGCACTCAAATGGATTTCAAAGCTCAACAACTTGCATACACTCTCATCAAATGACATGCACTCAACTCACACTCCTTCTTAAACCTTCTTTCTAACAAATTATCAACTTGAAGCACCAATTTCACCAAAAACAAGCAGAGAATTGAAGTTACTGATTTTTAGCTATATCTTCAAAATTTTATCATGCAAAGTGTTCAAAACTTGTTCAAACTGAAACTTAAGCACTCTAAACACCTAATTACTGACTAATGAGTGTATTCTAACAGCTTTTATCACATAATCACCCAAGTAATCTTAATTAATGTGCAAAACCAAACACCCCTTTAAACTTCAAATTAAAATTTTTTCAAAGCAAATCCAATCAAAACTTAACCAAACTGAATGAACACTATCTAAACATGCATACAAGTCCTATTTAAGCAGTTTTAAGCACTAAAACATACACTTAACAACTTAACATGCAAAATCACATAAGGCATATAATTTCAGAAAAATGAAGATGGAAAAGGGAAACAATGAGCTACCTTAAGGGTCCTACATCCAGGACCCTTAGTGATTGAAAAACCACCTCCAAACAAGCCCGGGCTTGTGCAGAACTTGGATGAGATTCTAATGGAGTTTTTCTTTAACAAAAATGGATAAAAATGTTCCTTGTTTTGAACCTGCTAAGAGAGAACAAGGGAGACTATGTAAAAGCTTAAAACTTGCTCCTAGCTTATAGATTAAGCTAGAAGAAAGCTTGAGCTTGTGGGTAAGGATATGATAAGCTTAAAAATAGGAAATGACCAAACCAATGGATATTTTAAACTTGGGTACCCACTACACCAGAACAAGCCATGGTGTTATGGACATACACAAGCTCAAATACCATCAATCCAACACACTTAATCAACATTGTATCAGATTTGTATGAATTTTTAAGATCTGAAAAAAAACTTGAAAAACAAACAGAAACTTGGAAACTTAAATCTTTTTGCTGAAAATCAAATCAAACTCAAACAATTATAATTTAAATCAACTGAAATGTAAAGGGAACTCAATATTTCTCATCAACAAACTCAATACCATTTATATTACTTCATAAACTGGATTTACAAGATTTTTGAAAAAAGGAGAAAAATCAAGAAGAACTTAATGCTACGTCCTATGTGCCTTTATATAGGCTTACATTTGTTCTAGAAAGCTGAAAGAAACCTAAAAACCCTAATGTGTAAACTTCCTTCATTGCCCTTGGAAATTCGGATATTCTTATGAAGATGCTTGTTTTTGAATTAGGTCAAGAGGGTCCATGTGATGTTCTTGGACTGATGTGGGGGTGCCAGAGGTGTCAAACTGTTTTTGGAGCATTGGATGACACGTATGGAGCAAGAATGAGCCTTTTAGCCGTTGATGGGTTTGTACACTTTGTTTTCTTGTGCAGGGGAGGGTTGGAGGGACATGTGAGAGGGGATGGTGACATTTTGGGGAGGTGGGATGTGATTAGGATGTAGTAAATCAGAGTTCTGGAAATTATGGGGGTAAAACCCTTTGTTTTGAGGTGATTAAAAATTTAGGGTTTATGGGATTAAGGTGTTGAATAGTTGGGTTTGATGCAGGATTAGGGATGGATTAATTTAAATCTTTGTTTGCCCCCAAATTTAAAATCGGTTTAAAATTAATTTAAAAAGTGGTGAGTGGATTTGTGACGTGGAGGGGAGGGTGAGTATGATTGGTGGAGGGTTTAAGGTAGGTGAGGTGGCAGCTTGTGAGTGGGGGATTTGTCTTAGGTTGTCTGGGCAATAATGGCCCCTCACTTTTCTTCATTCTTTCACTTTGTATAAATTGGCACACACTTCATTTCCCTTTGTAAACAAGTTTCATCATTTGGCAATTTTGGCACGAATTGTTTCCAAACTTCAAACAAGGACTAAACATGCAATTTCTTCATTCTTCAAGGACTGTTCTTGACATGTTTTCAAACTTTAAGGACTTTGACTTGTTTGTTGACTTCTTGAAGGACCAATATTGAAAATTTAGTTTTGTTGAGGGAGTAAATTTGCCAATTCTTCAAAGTTAAGGGTCCTTTTTGTAATTTTGACAAACTTTAGGGACCAAACTTGTAATTATGAAGATACAAGGGTATAAAGTGTCAATTCTTCAAACTTGGAGGACCAATCTTCATAATTCTTCAAATCTTCAAGGGTTGACTTTGGAAAATTCTTCATTAGAGCTTGGTTCATTGTGCGGCTTCGTTTCCCGTGTTCGTTTTTGATTGATTCTTGTGATCTTTTGTCATTTTCTTAGTATCCGTACCTAAAATACACAAGCAACAAACACAAGCATATATTTGGGTATTTTGATGATATTTTATGCATTTTAAGCCCTATTTGGACGATGAGACTATGTATAAAAGCAGTCTCATCACTCCCCCATACTAAACCATTGCCGTGCCCTCACGCAATACTAGAATAAAGTATCAAAGCATCTCCAAAATTCATTTTATTGACTTTTATTGAATGATAAACTAGCTACACTACTACTATTACTACTACTACTTGCGTTTTAGACATAATGTATGATTTTCATCGCAAAATGGGACGTTTAGGTTCATAGAATAAGAACACGTGAATGCTTCGTTAGAAATAATTTCATCGTCCTTGATTTTCACTCCAATTCCATGCCAAGCGTGCAACGAGATCATTGTCATTATAAGTTAGTAATGCTATCACTACTCATATGCCCTAATCACGTACTTATCCTCCCATTATTCCTAAGTTGTATCTCTTATATTTTATTTTGTCTTGAATGTTTCACGAGGATACATTGTTTGACTTATGCGATAATAGAGATTTAGGTCTAAAAATAGAGTCCTAACGGTGTAATTAAAACCATCAAATCAATAACCCCTCCTAATAGACAATGATGTTAAAAAATTAAGTTGACAAGAAGAATCGATAAACACGGTTTTATAACGGTTTTGAACATGATACTTATTACCCAGACTTTTATATGCCCCCTAACGGAAGGGCCTTATTATCTTTGGTTTACCTCCATCTTTTATTCAACTTCGCCATGAAGCTTTTATTATGACTTCGGTCTTGCCTTGCCTTTTATTATCCGCCTCATCGGTGGTTTTATTAGCCAAAGACGTATATCCTCACGCTAAAGCGAATTTTAGATCTTTAAAGCTTCGAAGATTAAGGCTTGATTCACTTTCAATTTTTGCATAGATTTTAGGCCTTGTGGGGCTTCAAATTGTTTGCTAGATTTAGGTGAGCACTTGAAATCTTATTATTGGGTGAAGCTTTGCCAATACTTCAAAACAGTGACGCTGGCGATACCTTAATGTCTTCCCAATTTAATTACACGGAAGCTACTAGAAAAGACTAGAAACCCAACAATCCTAACTAAACCGCTAAGTCAATATTTATTAAGCAAAAAATATTTACATGCGAAGGGAGAATAAGCAAACAACGAGAACACATGAGTTTTTGAAAGAATACGAGTACTCTACGTTTAGCATAGTAACTTATAATTAACTCTATCATTTCTCGTCCTCATTTAAGAGACTTAGCCTAATGTGTAGTTAAGGAATCAAAGCTAAGTACTCAACACGCACGGTCGAGTCAAAAATTACTCTTATTCTCGCCATCGGAAAATCTACATTCGTGTCTTCAAACACTTATAAAACATGAGAAAAATTTAAAAATTTGGCCATTTTTAGCCTTATTTTGCAACAAAACGATAAACAAAAAAATAAACTTTGGAAAGCGTGAAGGTTTGGCAAGGCAAGTATCTATTCACCCCCCATACTAAAGTTAAACATTGTCCTCAATGTTTCGAGTCTAGGGGTGCAAACACCCCCATACTAGAGACGTAGTCGAATGCCTAATCTAGCATGGAAAGGGTGTAACCATTAAATTAATAGCCGTTTATGAAGTGTGCTAAAAACCTAAGGTTAGAACATCAAAAGGATATATCATGGATATTGAGAAATGTCTCCAAAGCAAACGATCGAGTGCTCCCATAAAACGAACACGAGAGGCTCCAATCGTGAAGATCATGATCTAAAAACCACAATTCACAAACAACCACGAAACAAAGGTTGGAAGGGCACAAATCCCCACACGTAAGCTACATTAGAAAGCGATAATATGTACATAGGATAAGCATGGGACTCCCCCACGAGGCACCTCGTTTTTGATTACCGAGTCATGAGCTCGACTCGATCCCCTCAATACTAATTATCATTGGGGAAGGTGACTTGGTCGAGGTAGTTCAAGGATGGAACTTCGCCACCAAAGTAGTGCTTCAACCTATGTCCATTCACCTTGAAGTTAGGACCATCATCTTGAGCTAGCTCGATGGTCCCATACGGAAACACTTGAGTCACAGTGAATGGACCGGACCAACGGGATTTCAATTTACCGGAAAAGATTTTCAATCTTGAATTAAAAAGCAAAACTTGATCCCCAATATTAAAAACCCGGTTTTTAATTTTAGAATCATGCAACTTTTTAGTTTTCTCTTTATAAATCAATGAATTTTCATAAGCAATATCTCTCAATTCATCCAATTCATTCAATTGCATTTTCCGGTGTTTTCCCGCTGTCTCCATGTCATCATTACAATGCTTTAGGGCCCAATAAGCCTTGTGTTCTAATTCGATAGGCAAATGACAATTCTTTCCATACACAAGCTTATAGGGAGTGCACCCAATGGGCGTCTTATGAGCGGTCCTAAAGGCCCATAAAGCATCGTCTAACTTATCCGACCAAGATTGTCGGTTTTCCCCAACGGATCTCTCCAAGATCCTTTTCAAAGCTCGGTTTGAAACCTCGACTTGCCCACTCGTTTGTGGGTGATAAGCCGTAGAAAGACGATGTGTAACCCCATATTTCCTTAGAACCCTTTCAAATTGGTCATTACAAAAATGGGTTCCACGATCGCTTATGATAGCACGAGGGGTTCCAAACCGAGAAAACAATTGCTTCAAAAACTTGACTACCACACGAGCATCATTGGTGGGCAAGGCCTTGGCCTCCACCCACTTAGAAAGGTAGTCAACCGCAACGAGAATGTACTTATTACCACGAGATGATGGGAACGGTCCCATAAAGTCTATACCCCAAACGTCAAAGATCTCACATACTTGGATGATATTTTGTGGCATTTCATCTTTTTGTGAGGCTTTTCCTTGTCGTTGGCATGCATCACACGACTTCACAAGATCTTGTGCATCTCGGTAAATAGTAGGCCAAAAGAAGCCGACATCAAACACCTTTTTAGCCGTGAGATTAGCACCGTGGTGACCACCCGTGGGTCCCTCATGGCAAGCTCTAAGGATGTTAGAAGCTTCGGTGCCAAAAACACAACGTCGGATGATTTGATCCGCACAAGTTCGAAACAAGTAAGGGTCGTTCCAAAAGTAGAACTTGACATCACGAAAGAATTTTCGTTTTTCTTGAGTTGTCATACCCTTAATGATGAAGTTACCCGCATGGTAATTTGCAAAATCCGCAAACCATGGGGTGGAAGAATCAAGCTTAGAATTCACTACACCAAGTGTCTCGAGCGGAAATGTTTCGGTAATTTCCTTGGGCTCGTAAACACTTTGGTGAGGATCTTCCAAACGTGAGAGATGATCGGCCGCTAGATTCTCGGCTCCTTTTTTGTCAACAATGGTGTGATCAAATTCTTGAAGGAGGAGAATCCAACGAAGTAATCTCGGCTTAGCATCTTGCTTTGCCATGAGATACTTAATAGCCGAATGGTCCGTATACACTATGCATTTCGTCAAGACGAGGTAAGGTCGGAATTTCTCAAATGCATACACCACGGCAAGGAACTCCTTTTCTGTTGTAGTGTATTTAAGTTGAGCCCCGGTCATCGTCTTGCTAGCATAGTGAATAGGCAAGAAGTGCTTATCATGACGTTGCCCCAAAACGGCCCCTATAGCGTAATCACTAGCATCACACATAAGCTCAAAGGGGAGGTTCCAATTGGGAGCAACAAGAATGGGAGCTTCGGTAAGTTTCCTCTTAAGGATTTCAAAGGCTCGTACACACTCTTCGTCAAAGAAAAAACGTGCCTCTTTTTCAAGAAGATGTGTAATGGGTCGAGAAATCTTTGAAAAATCCTTGATGAATCGACGATAAAAGCCCGCGTGGCCTAGGAAACTCCTAACTCCCTTGACGGTTTTGGGATGAGGTAATTTGGCGATGACGTCTACCTTAGCTTGATCTACCTCAATCCCCGCTTTCGAGACCTTGTGCCCTAAGACGATTCCACTCTTAACCATAAAATGACACTTTTCCCAATTGAGCACAAGGTTGGTTTCCTCACAACGTTTTAACATTCTCTCTAGATTCGACAAACACGAAGTGAAAGAATCACCAAACACGGAAAAGTCATCCATGAAGACTTCCATCGTCTTCTCGATCATATCATGAAAAATAGCCATCATGCATCGTTGAAAAGTTCCCGGTGCATTGCAAAGTCCGAATGGCATTCTACGATAGGCAAACGTTCCATATGGACACGTAAACGTAGTTTTTTCTTGATCACGAGGATCGATGGGAATTTGGAAGTAACCGGAAAAACCATCTAAAAAGCAATAGAAATCGTTTCCCGCAAGACGCTCCAACATTTGGTCCATGAAGGGCAAGGGAAAATGGTCTTTTCGAGTGGCTTCGTTCAACTTTCGATAGTCAATGCACACTCTCCATCCGGTCACGAGTCTAGTGGGAATCAACTCGTTGGCATCGTTTGGCACAACGGTCATCCCTCCCTTTTTAGGACACAATGAATAGGACTCACCCAAGGGCTATCAGAAATAGGGTAAATCATTCCCGCGTAAAGGAGTTTAAGGACCTCCTTTTTGATGACGTCGTGAATTTTGGGGTTCACCCTCCTTTGACTTTGGATTGTTAGCTTGAAATCCTCCTCCATTAAGATTTTGTGGGTACAAAACTTGGGATCGATTCCCTTAATGTCGGATAACTTCCACGCAATCGTCCCTTTGTGGTCCTTAAGAACATCGACAAGTGCGGTTTTTTCATCATTCGAAAGATCCTTCGCAATAATAACCGGCAACTTGTCGTCCTCCTCCAAATAGACATATTCGAGGTGAGGAGGTAAATCTTTCAACTCGAGGATAGGTGGTTCCTCAAGTGAAGATTTAGGCTCGATACTCATAACCTCCTCGGGTGGAGGAAATGGGAAATCGTTGAGAAAATCCTTGATAATCGAGAAGTCCTCATCGTTGTCGAGGTCTTCGTCACAAGTACGTGGAACATCGAATTCTTCCAACGTAAAACCACCACCTTCGAAAGGAGTGAAGGTTGGTGTCGAATTATCAAGAATTGGATCTAACATAGTGGGATTGCCACTAGTTTCTTCATCACCAAATCCTAAAACTTCTTGTGAAAATTCCTCGCAAACCACGTCGATCATATCAATGAGGTTTATGGTAGCAACGGAATAAACATGAGAAAGTTGAGAAATTTGAGTTGCGTTTATAACAAGTTCCTCGTCGTTGAAACGTAAGGTGATCTTTCTAGCATGCACATCAATTAAAGCCATAGACGTATCTAAAAACGAACGACCTAAAATAAGAGGAACTTGAGGATCCGTGGGGATATCAATGACGATAAAGTCTACGGGATAGTAGAACTTCCCCACTTTCACAAAAACGTCTTCCACCAAACCACATGCAAGAATTGTGGAATGGTCGGCCAACTCAATAGACATTCGTGAAGGAGTAAGATTAGGAAGATTGATCGACTTGAAGATTGCAAGTGGCATCAAGTTAATGCTAGCACCAAGATCGGCCAAGGCATAACATTCTTCCATATCTTGAATTGCACAAGGGATCAAAAATTTACCGGGATCACCGACTTTTTGAGGTATGCGATTAAGATAAACCGACGAACAACTAGACATTTGGTGCAATTTCTCCTTGTTGTTCAACATACTCTTAAAGTTAGCGGCAAATCGAGTCATCATGACCAAAGCATCGGCGAAACTCACATTAAAGTGCAAATCACGAAACATTTTCATAAAAAGCTCAAATTGGTAATTATCGCGCTCTTGTCGTTTCTCCTTCCTAAGTCTCGATGGGTAAGGCAAGGGTGGTGTGGGTTGGGGCATAGGCATAGCCTTTGGAACCTCGGGTTCTTCCTCAATTTCCTCCACCGTTAGAGTAATTGGTTGAGGAGTTGGTTCTTTAAGTGTCTTACCACTTCGTGTGGTAATCACTTTCATCTCTCCCTTCGGGTTTGAAATGGTGTTACTAGGCAAACTACTCGAAGTAGAGGCTTTGTTCCCCATGACGGCTTCTAAAATGGCATTAAGCTTAGCATCAAAACTATTAAACTTCAAATCTTGACTAGCGGCTTTTTGGTCAATTCTTTGTTCAAGCCTAGCATGACTTTGCTCTATCTTGTTGTTTTGACCTCGAATTTGGTTAGCAAAATCATTTTTCAATTCATTCCTCATGCTAAGATTTTCTTTAACAAAATTAGCTAACTCCTTGGTGTTCTTAGCCGTGTCCCTAGCTTGATTAGCCAATTGCTCTTGAATGTTTTCCAAAATCTTATCATTTGCCGTGGCGTAATTCACAAAGTCCATTGGAAGTTCTTTAGTGTAAACATTTTGAAGACCTTGACTCGTGTTTTGAAAATTACGGTTTTGGTTTTGGTTTTGCAATTGGCTACTACTACTCCCTTGATTCTCATAGTTGTTATTACCCTTGTAATTGTTCCTTTGATTGCTTTGGTAACCAACTTGATTGTTTCGATAATTGTTAGCATTTTGATTTGGTGGAAAACCCGGTGGAGTCAATTGATTAGTGCGAGGAACTTGACCGTTTTGGTTATAAGTTCCCGCGGCCGCGAAGGCACTCGAAGTGTTACCACCGTTGGTAATGCACTCGGAATAATCGTGAGCTCCACCACAATACATACAAGAAACCTCAACCGCTTTAATCGTAGCGGGAGCGGGTTGTTCACTAACTTTAAACTCAACTAACAATCCTTTCACTATATCAAAAATTTTGTTTTCCAAATTAGCCTCGATTTGGCAAGCATCAACGGTGTGTGACAATGAAGGCGAAGACGAAGACGAAGTCTTACGAACACTCGACGTGCTACGAGGACTATACACCTTAGACCTATTCTCAATGATTAACAATGCTTCCTCGACCGTCTTACACAAAAAATTACCACCCGCGGCGGCATTAAGATAATCACGCTCATGATCGTTCAAGCCATTATAAAATGTGTCTATTTGATGCAAGTCGGAAAAACCATGATGAGGACATTCGTGCAACATTTCCTTAAACCTATTCCAAGCCGTTGAAAAACTCTCATTATACTCTTGTGAAAACTTTGAAATCTCGTTTTTCAAGTGCGTAGTCTTAGAGGGCGGAAAAAATTGGTTCACGAATTTTGAAACGAGATCCTTCCACGTCAATATAGAATTGGGTGGCTCTTTCTCTAACCAAATTTTTGCGGGCCCCGCTAAGGAATACGGAAAAAGCATCATCTTAATCGAGTCGTTTGAGACGTCCTTAAACTTGCATGTGGCGGTGAGACGATTAAATTGGCGAATGTGGTTATGAGGGTTGTCCTTTTCGTCACCTCGAAACTTGTTGTTTTGAATCATGGACAACAAACCCGTCTTAACCTCAAAATTCTCCGCAAGGATAGCGGGAATCACAATCGCTTCTCCATAACCCTCGGTGGGTGCTTGAAGCAACTCCATCATAGTTCATTAGCCATGGGTGCTTCTTTCACTATAATGGGTTCGTCAATAGGAGACTCCTCACTAGTAGGAGTGATTGATTTGTTTCTTCGTTTACGAGCACGTCTTGCTTTAGAGCGAGTTTGCATAAACGTCACGTACAACGAGAAGGCGAGCAAAGAAGATTCTTTTTGGTGTTTTTACTTTTTTCAATTTTTTTGTGGTTTTTGATTGTTTTTACTTTTTTTTGGATTTTTGGAATGTATTAGGTAGACACAAATCTACAAATCTCCTCCTTAATCAAATCTCTCGATTAAAGAAGCCTCAAGGAATGAAAACGATCACGTGAAGTGAACGCCTTCGATGACTTTAGAACGATGGTGGAACACCAAATCGTTCAAGAGGGTTTAATCAAATGAAACCAAGAAAATATATATGATACTTAGTAATACTTTGGGCGGCAAAACCCTCGATTAGCTTTCAAAATCAAAATACGCACAAGCAAGCGGAGGAAACGAGGCGGCGAGAAGCACTTAAGAGCCTTTTTCCTTTAGGTCGTGAAATACAACCGCCTTATACCCACCTTATAGTTTGTATTTCTCAAAATCGATCTTCTCGAAAGTATTTATCTATTTTTGCCTTTTTCTTTGGTTTGAGATTCGAATACAATGATTGGGTAATGACCTCCCAAGTCAAGGTTGTGATTTCTCACGTATTTGGAGTACTTGTAAATTTATTGTTCTACGTATACAATATATTAATAGTATTCACAAAAAACGAAAAACCGATAATACGTATTAGTAGAGTGCTACTAATAAAATAGCTATTATGGCTAATATAAAAACAACAATGGTTCAACCAAAACACAACACGCCTCCCCGGCAGCGGCGTTAAAATGATGTTGGAGGTTTGTACACCTTTAGGAAAAGGATGCACAAAGTAGGGCAAGCGTGCACGACGATTTAGGAAAACCGTGTGTGAATGACCCTAAGTGAGTTCGTTCTCGAGGAGGCAAGTGCGTTGTGTTAAGAGTTGATTAATGTTTGTGATTATAAAGATTGAGAAAGAAATAGGATTAGAAGAGAAAGACGGTTACAAAGACGAATTAAACTATGACGAAAAAAGCGAACACGTAAAACCGTAAATAGTGCCAAAATTAAAATTTAAACCTAAAAATTACTAAAAATCCCCAATAATATTCTAAGAGTTTACAAAAAATCCAAACTTGCTAAAACCTTTTAATTAATTCAATAATGACTTTTTAATGCTAATTAAAGCCCTAAAAATCACTTTTAATTATTAAAAAGCCTTAAACAAGATCTAATAGTTTGTAAACCTCAAACATATCCTAATTAAGCTAAAAACTATTTTTAAAAATTTTAAAACCAAATTAAACTATTTTTAAACACTTAAAAACTATTAAAAACAATTAAATCTTGGATTAATTCTAGAAATTAATTGAAAAGTCTAAAAAATATTTGGAAAGTGACAAAACTCCTAATTAAGTGTCCTTAACCTAGGAAAAATATAAAAACTAAAAAAATAAAACTTTAATTTTTAATAATAAAATAATATTAAAATATTCAAAAAAATAAAAAGTTTGTAAATAAATTCTAAAAAATTACCAAAAATCCTAAATAATGTAACTAAAACAAAAATGCAAACCAAATTTTCTGAACCTATTTAATAATTTTATATTAAATTTTAAAGTTAGCTAAAAACCCTAAAATCCAATAAAATAAAAAATAAGCTAAAATGAAAACCTAATAAACTGTAAACCTCAAAAATATGATTAAAAACCTAAAAACTATTTTTTCAGATTTTTAAATTACTTTTTACTATTTTTAAATGACTTTCTAAAAATTAAACTTAAAATAATCCCTAATAAATTAATTAATAATGAGAAAAATAAACTTTTTGCTCAGAAAAATCAAAAACCCTTATAAAATCCTAGGAAAAATGCTAAACATGAAAAAGCTAGAAGAAATAAGCTTGAAACAGCTTAATGAAAAGCTGTTAGCCAAATAAGCTAAAAAACAAACACACCTTAAATAAGTAATGAAATGAGAACTAAACGTAAAAAGCCATCTAGATCACTGGTTAACACGCTAGCCCTTGGAAAGCAAGGTCGCGTGTTCGAGTCCAGGCAGGGTGAGCTTTTTGCAAATTTTTTTTTTCTTTTTAATACTTAATCCAGTGACCTATTAACTTACTAAAACACAATCACAATCCAAAATTAACCAAGATTAAGACCTAGGAAAGCCAAAACGTGCCCAGTTTTGATGAACTTTCTGATGAACACTTATGGTGTTCTTCACTTGTGAAGATAAAGGACAAGAGGGCTTGTCTTGCTTTTGTGGACGTTTTTAGTGAACAACAAGGCACCCTAATACTCTTTGGAGTATAAGGAGTCAGATTCAATGCAAAAATAAGCAAGTAGTAAACAAGATTAAACCAAATGCACAAGAAACAAGTTACTGATATTGTATGTATGTGACTGAGTGTATTTTGCTGATACACTTGGCACTCAAATGGATTTCAAAGCTCAACAACTTGCATACACTCTCATCAAATGACATGCACTCAACTCACACTCCTTCTTAAACCTTCTTTCTAACAAATTATCAACTTGAAGCACCAATTTCACCAAAAAACAAGCAGAGAATTGAAGTTACTGATTTTTAGCTATATCTTCAAAATTTTATCATGCAAAGTGTTCAAAACTTGTTCAAACTGAAACTTAAGCATTCTAAACACCTAATTACTGACTAATGAGTGTATTCTAACAGCTTTTATCACATAATCACCCAAGTAATCTTAATTAATGTGCAAAACCAAATACCCCTTTAAACTTCAAATTAAAATTTTTTCAAAGCAAATCCAATCAAAACTTAACCAAACTGAATGAACACTATCTAAACATGCATACAAGTCCTATTTAAGCAGTTTTAAGCACTAAAACATACACTTAACAACTTAACATGCAAAATCACATAAGGCATATAATTTCAGAAAAATGAAGATGGAAAAGGGAAACAATGAGCTACCTTAAGGGTCCTACATCCAGGACCCTTAGTGGTTGAAAAACCACCTCCAAACAAGCCCGGGCTTGTGCAGAACTTGGATGAGATTCTGATGGAGTTTTTCTTTAACAAAAATGGATAAAAATGTTCCTTGTTTTGAACCTGCTAAGAGAGAACAAGGGAGACTGTGTAAAAGCTTAAAACTTGCTCCTAGCTTATAGATTAAGCTAGAAGAAAGCATGAGCTTGTGGGTAAGGATATGATAAGCTTAAAAATAGGAAATGACCAAACCAATGGATATTTTAAACTTGGGTACCCACTACACCAGAACAAGCCATGGTGTTATGGACATACACAAGCTCAAATACCATCAATCCAACACACTTAATCAACATTGTATCAGATTTGTATGAATTTTTAAGATCTGAAAAAAAACTTGAAAAACAAACAGAAACTTGGAAACTTAAAACTTTTTGCTGAAAATCAAACCAAACTCAAACAATTATAATTTAAATCAACTGAAATGTAAAGGGAACTCAATATTTCTCATCAACAAACTCAATACCATTTATATTACTTCATAAACTGGATTTACAAGATTTTTGAAAAAAGGAGAAAAATCAAGAAGAACTTAATGCTACGTCCTATGTGCCTTTATATAGGCTTACATTTGTTCTAGAAAGCTGAAAGAAACCTAAAAACCCTAATGTGTAAACTTCCTTCATTGCCCTTGGAAATTCGGATATTCTTATGAAGATGCTTGTTTTTGAATTAGGTCAAGAGGCTCCATGTGATGTTCTTGGACTGATGTGGGGGTGCCAGAGGTGTCAAACTGTTTTTGGAGCGTTGGATGACACGTATGGAGCAAGAATGAGCCTTTTAGCCGTTGATGGGTTTGTACACTTTGTTTTCTTGTGCAGGGGAGGGTTGGAGGGACATGTGAGAGGGGATGGTGACATTTTGGGGAGGTGGGATGTGATTAGGATGTAGTAAATCAGAGTTCTGGAAATTATGGGGGTAAAAACCTTTGTTTTGAGGTGATTAAAAATTTAGGGTTTATGGGATTAAGGTGTTGAATAGTTGGGTTTGATGCAGGATTAGGGATGGATTAATTTAAATCTTTGTTTGCCCCCAAATTTAAAACCGGTTTAAAATTAATTTAAAAAGTGGTGAGTGGATTTGTGACGTGGAGGGGAGGGTGAGTATGATTGGTGGAGGGTTTAAGGTAGGTGAGGTGGCAGCTTGTGAGTGGGGGATTTGTCTTAGGTTGTCTGGGCAATAATGGCCCCTCACTTTTCTTCATTCTTTCACTTTGTATAAACTGGCACACACTTCATTTCCCTTTGTAAACAAGTTTCATCATTTGGCAATTTTGGCACGAATTGTTTCCAAACTTCAAACAAGGACTAAACATGCAATTTCTTCATTCTTTAAGGACTGTTCTTGACATGTTTTCAAACTTTAAGGACTTTGACTTGTTTGTTGACTTCTTGAAGGACCAATATTGACAATTTAGTTTTGTTGAGGGACTAAATTTGCCAATTCTTCAAAGTTAAGGGTCCTTTTTGTAATTTTGACAACTTTAGGGACCAAACTTGTAATTATGAAGATACAAGGGTATAAAGTGTCAATTCTTCAAACTTGGAGGACCAATCTTCATAATTCTTCAAATCTTCAAGGGTTGACTTTGGAAAATTCTTCATTAGGGCTTGGTTCATTGTGCGGCTTCGTTTCCCGTGTTCATTTTTGATTGATTCTTGTGATCTTTTGTCATTTTCTCAGTATCCGTACCTAAAATACACAAGCAACAAACACAAGCATATATTTGGGTATTTTGATGATATTTTATGCATTTTAAGCCCTATTTGGACGATGAGACTATGTATAAAAGCAGTCTCATCAGTGGGTGAATCACCTTTTGTTGTCACTTCAAAAGAGCAAGAAGGAAGTGATGAAGCCAGTTCAGACTCAAGTGCAATGATCATAGAACAACCAAAAAGACTTGAGTATGGTGATGAGTTGGCAAAAGAGAAGTTGAATGAGTTGAAATTGCAGGTTGATTTTGATATGCCAGAGGTTGTTCAAATGTACCATGCTTGGGAAGATAGGTGTATGGAGAATCCACATTTGACCATTTCAGATCATATATAGGGTTTGGAGATTCTTCTCAGAGTACAAAAGGATTGCAAGGTCATTCTGAAACACAAAGCAAGCAATGTTCTCTCAAATTTGAAAAGGGATAGAAGGGAGTTGTACTGCATGCTGCTCAGATGTCATGGAACAGGGTGGACTTATAAGAAATTGATTGGGTTGACATTTGAAGAGTTGGAGTGCAGAGCTTATCCCATTTGGGTAAGTGTGCAGGAGGAAAACACTCTAAGACTTCTTTCTGATGAAAGGAAAGAAGAACCTGCAGAAGAAATAGAGCTTAAGAAGGCAATGATTGTTCCCAGACCTGTGAAGAAGGGTGTCCCTCTTGAGTTTCCCAAAGATATGGAACCATTAAATCCAAGTGAAGCTGTTATAAGAAGGAGCCTCAAGATCTTACCATTAGAAGCTTCAGATATGGTACAAGTGTTACCACTTGATTCCAGAAACCCTATTATAAGCTATGAAGAAGATGAATATGGGTTTTGGAAGATTGGCAGGTATGGAAAAGAGGTTCACACTTTTACCACTCTTATATCTTTGTTTGTAAGTTTTGATAGAGAAGACTTGGTAGACCTATGGAGGTTGTTAGAGGCCAAGTATGAGACTCAAGATCCCACTTCAGTCAATGCAATAAAACTGTGGTCAACATTCAAGAGAATGTGTGGACCAAGAGATGAAGATCCTGCTATTTGGAAGGATCTTGAAGATGACCTCAGTGGTCTTCAATGGAGATTGTATTCAGCTGCTGGAGTATATTATTTGAGTTCTACAAAGTTTGCTGAGTATCTACTTGTAGATGGTCAGTATTTCATGTCCAAGGAAGTCTTGGAGAAGATGAAGAACACACAGCTGGAAATTGATTATTCAAGTGACGTGGCCAAATGTTTGATCAGATTTTTTTATTACCAATATGAGAAGGTTTGTAAGATTCCTCCTAGTTCTTAATGTTTATTCAGAAACTTGATTACTAGAGTAGATATCAAGTTTAGGGGAGGATTGTTGGGAATAAATTATAGCAGTCTACTTGAGCGCTGACAAGAGTAAAACAAGCGTTAATAGGAAGAAAACAAACGCTGACAGATCAAGCGTTGACTAGAAAAAGTCAAGCGTTGACACATTGAAGACAAGCACTGATGGAAGGATATGATCTACGCGTTTATTATATTCTAGATTACGTCTAGTAAAGATAGGAACAACAATGTATTTTCTATATTTATCTTTACCTAGAATAGTTGATACGTAGATTATTGTACAAGGCTTCTTATGTCTATAAAAGAAGACCTTTAGGTTAATGTTCAATATATAAGTTTTCATACGTTAAACACTTTCATTGTAAGCAACTTTGATATCATTAATCAAAGTGAAAGTTTGTTTACATCTTGTGTGTTCTTGTTTAAGTGTTAATTCCGCATAACACTTAGATTGTCATATACATATACAAAGGTTTCTCTAAGTATATTACTTGATCTAATCTCGTATACATAAAGCTAAATCGATCTAAGTTTGGGATCAACAGAAGTTAAGTGGACTCTTCCATGAATTTGACCTCATTTTAATCGGAAAATCGATTTTTTGGCATTTTTCAAAATTTTTAATCTATTTTGGCCTAGTAGTTTTCCTCTTTTACCTTTATTTATCTCTTTTCCGTTCTTATCACTATCATATGTATATATTCTATTTCTAGAATAAAGTTAATAAGGAAAAACAATGAATAAAATAAAATGGTTTTAGCGAGTTTAGATATCTTTGATATATTAGGCCTGTCGTGAATATTTTGACTCAACACGAGTTTACTTTTCTAAGTTTACTCTAGCTAGTATCCTTAACCATGTAGACCTTAATTGGTCTATTAGGCTAAGCATCCACGAGTCTCATTCCTTGAGATTTTAAATTGTGGAGAATGAGAAATGATAGAGTCAATTATAAGTTTGGCATTCTTTCATTAACTTATGTGAGTTAGTTATGAACTTTTTCTCCCATCACTTGCTAATAAATAAATGCAATAAGTAAGGTCGTACGATTTGAAAAATTACTTAGCTTCTAGCCCAAGATCGTTTAAAAGTTGCTCGGGATTAATTAGAGTTCATAGCCAAGGCATAACTTATTTAAACGGGACGCGAAGATTGGCGAGTCCGAAAAGGCCCTAACAAGGCATGAGGGCTCCATTTTTTTGCTAAAGATCCAAGATTATGTGAAGTATCATTATTCCAAAATCAATATGAAGGATCAAGACACACGACGAAAAGCAATCACTCCCATAAAGATCATGGAGAAATATGTCCGAAAAGACCCTAACAAGGTATGAGGATAAATAGATCAATGTCCGAAAAGGAGGCGGATCGTTGTATATCAAAATCCCAAATAAGGATTGAAGAAATAATGAAGAAGTCGTGGTCAACTATTGAAGAAAATATCTCAACTACTCCAAGTGAAGATATACAATATAAACGAAGAGAAGACCATAATTTCAAGATCGTCTTCTTAAGATTCAAAGTATGTAGTAAATGCCAAATATCGGTCCGAGAAAGGTCTCAAATCGTGAAACGAGTTATGCCAAGATATGAACTTTATGCGATCTCGAGAAGCAGTTTTAAAAGAATTATTCCTTTAGCTAACTATGGATTGGATCGTCCTACTTTATTTTCAGCCCTAATAAACTATCAAAATAAGTCAAACAATGCATCCTCGTGATCATTCAAGACAAAAATAAAATATAAGAGACACACCTAGGAATAAGGGAGTCTAAGTGATTAACTAAACCGCATGAGTAAGTGTTAGTTGTGCTAACTTGTAATTACAATGATCTCGTTTTTAAGCTTGGCATAGGGAACGTGAAACTTGAGGATGATTAGTATTCATGACACTAAAGCCCTAATGTAAGTCTAAGATTTCTTTACGAGTTTATTCCATCTTACGATTTCAAGTAAATAAATAAAGTGGAAATTGTTTTATCTTTTGTTTCCTTGATTTAAGTTTTATCATTTCTTTGTTATTTAGTTTAGTAGTAATAGTTTATCTACTAAAGGCCAAGGTGGGTTGATTATGATGGAGAATGTAAATTTGCTTTGAAACTAATGCATTGCATGAGGTCATTGCAATGCATTAGTTTCAAAGCAAATTTACATTCTCCATCATAATCAACGAGGTCATTGCAATGGTCAAGTGTAGGAGATTTGATAGGTGTGAAAACACCCATCCTTTTACCACTTAAAACATTTAAAAACGAGACCGTAACGTGTATTTTATGTCGTAAATGTCGGAATTATGCGTGGTTTGTGTTTTTGTTGTGATTTAGGATCAAAATTTTAAAATGGAAGAAAACACGGGCTTTCACGGGCTTTTATTGAAGAAAATGACAAAAGACAAGTCAGAAGATCAAAAGTGCAAGAAGAACGGAAGTCAAAGGCCCATTCTGAAGATTTATCGAAGAAAAAGTCTAAAGACGGAAGTTTAACAAAGTCGAAGAAACAAGTCTACTAAAAAGAAGAAAATTAGAAGACGAGTTCATTTGCCATTCGACTAATCCCGAGATGAAGTCGAGAAAGACGCGTTATTTAAAATACGTAAAGACAAAGAAAGAAAGAGAGAAGAAACAAACACCACAACCTCCTCTTCCTATAAATACTCCCTTCATCCATCATTTTGGGAGTGTTAGAGTTAGTTAGTTAATTTTTAGTTTTAGTGTTTTTATCACTTTCTCTCTCTAGTTTTTCTCTCTCTAGTTTTACTTAATCTTTTTATTTTAAATCTTGTATTTTGGATCTTAATCTTTTAATATAATCAAGCTTTTAGTAATCTCTCATTCTACCTTTCTTAATAATCTATGGTTTTGATTTGATAATCATGTAGTGGATGTGATTTGGTTGATTTTTTGTGTGTTTGGCTTATTGATAATAAGTTGATCTTAATAAGTTTAAGTTTTTTTTTATAAAAAGTACTTTTTGATATCTAGCTTATTTAGTGTTTTAAAAGTTTTCAAATTCTAGCTTATTCACCTTTTCCTAAAATCATTTTGGTTTAGCTTTTGGTAATGTGCTTATTGATTTTTGGCTTATTTTCTCAAGTTTTTCTTATACGAAATATTTTATATCTCTCATTCCGGATAAGTGTTTTAAAACACTTTCCGGATAACTGTCACACCATTTTTCCGGGTAAGGGATACGAAGCCCTTTTTGCGGATATGCCTCTTCAATCCATTTTCTGGATAACAGATTCCGGATAAACCTCACTTAGATACATTTTCCGGATAAGCAATTTAGTTTCTTTTCTGGATAAGAACCCGTAACCGTATTCCAGATAAGCCACCTTTCACCATTTCCGGATAAGCCTTTCAAATCGTTTTCTGGATAAGCTGTAGTATTTCATTTTCCGGATAAGTATTAGAAGAAGATTCCGGATAAGCCCTCGAAGGAACATTTCGGATAACCAGTTATTGACGTTTTCTGGATAAGCTAGTGAAGATGTTTTCCGGATAAGCTCCAGAACACCACTTTCCGGATAAGATCCAGAAAGCATTTTTCGGATAACAGCCACAAGACGGATTCCGGATAAAGGATAGAAATCGTTTTCCGGATAAGCTCATTATTTTTGTATTGCGGATAAGAAGAATTTCATTTTCTGGATAAGCTTTTGAAGCCGAATTCCGGATAAGCCATTTTGTATCACTTTCCGGATAAGAACCCTAAAACGGATTCCAGATTAGCTTCTTGTTTTCAGTTCCAGTTTCATTTTCTCGTTTTCCCGCCAATTAAGGTTAGATCAATTTACTTTATTTTCGTCTTGTCATTTAATTATTTTATTGCTTATCTCACGTTTAGAAATAGATAATCCAAAGCTCCCACTTTTAGTAACCAAGAACAATAGTTCCACTTTGAACCGTGATCAATTCGAAGAGATTCCGAGAACGAAACAACGACAAGGGACACTTTTGCAATCGAGTACGAACAACACAACAAAAAGACTTGCAAGCCCATTTTCAACATAGTAAAAGCGTGTTATTAGAATCTCATAAGTCCAAGTATTCTATTCATCCTGGATCGGACAAAATGTACCAAGACTTGAAAAAGTTATACTGGTGGCCGAATATGAAAGCTGATATTGCAACATACGTCGTGAAATGCTTAACATGTCCAAAGGTGAAAGCTGAATATCAGAAGCCGTCAGGATTACTTGTCCAACCAGAAATTCCAATCTGGAAATATGAGCGAATTACGATGGATTTCATCACAAAAATCCCAAGGAAACCGTTTGTGTTCGATGCAATCTGGGTTATTGTCGATCGTTTAACTAAATCCGCTCATTTTATTCCAATCAACGAGAGGTTCGGTTTGGAGAAACTCACCGACCTTTATCTGAAGGAAATCGTGTGTAAGCATGGTGTTCCTATTTCAATCATTTCCGATAGAGATATTCGTTTTTCATCTGGATTTTGGAGATCACTTCAAAAATCATTAGGAACCAATTTGGATATGAGCACAGTCTATCATGCACAAACTGATGGGCAAAACGAAAGAACAATCCAAACATTGGAAGATATGATGCGTGCTTGTGTGATAGACTTTGGAAGTAGCTGGGATAAGCACTTACCTTTGGCCGAATTCTCGTACAATAACAGTTATCACGCGAGTATTAAAGCTGCACCTTTTGAAGCACTTTATGGGAGAAAATGTAGATCACCCGTTAGCTGGAGTGAGGTTGGTGATACCAACTCACTGGACCAGATTTGATTAGAGAGACGACGAATATGATTGTGTAAATCAAGAATAGGTTGTTGTCTGCTCGAAGCCGACAAAAGAGCTATGTTGATGTGAGAAGAAAACCATTGGAGTTTAATGTGGGAGATAAGGTAATGCTAAAGGTATCACTATGGAAATGTGTTCTACGCTTTGGAAAACGTGGAAAGTTAAGTCCTCGTTATATCAGACAATTCAAGATCACATCTAGAGTAGGACCCGTGGCATACCAACTTGAACTACCACAAGAACTCTATGGGATTCATAACACTTTTCACGTATCGAATCTGAAGAAGTGTCTATCCAATGAAGAACTCATTATACCGTTAGACGAGGTTAAGATTGATGAAAAGTTGCACTTTATTGAAGAACCAATCGAGATCATGGATCGTGAGGTCAAGCAACTAAAGCAAAGCCGAATACCTATTGTCAAAGTTTGATGGAACTCTCGGAGAGGGCCAGAAATACCGTCAATTTCAGGCCATCATTCTAATCTCGAAAGAACGCAAGTTGATCTTCGAGGGCGAAGATCCTAATTTGATGGGGATAATGTGACAAACCGTCAATTTCAGGCCGTCATTCTAATCTCGACTATTTCGTATTACGTGTTTACTTTAATGAGAATTTTAAATTATCGACTAACTGAGAAGGTTATGACTTGAAACTAGCGTAAGAATGTCGATTAGATGAAAACCGGCAAGGAATACGTTAGGTGTCGATATTATTTCTTAAATTATTATAAGAATGATTTTATTATATTTAATCTTTATTTCTCGTGTTTTACGTTTTAACGAATGACGAGAACTATTAGTGATCGCGATACCGACGGATGCCCAAACATTTACGTCGAATGTCTCGATATTAATATTTTCGACGTTTTCGATTTAATTACGTTTTAAGTCGTGTCGAAGTTATATTATTATATTTTAAGATGCGTTTTAACTTTTAAAAAGTATTTTTACGAAACTCGAGTCCCGTAAATATTTTTAATTTTGACTAATAGTCATTTTCTACCCTTTAAATTACGTAATTACTTTTTGGTCTAAAACTATACCTATTTGGCAAAAACTACCCTCCACTACTTAATATAAAAGCTGTAAAACCCGTACTTAAAAATCAGAATATTTAAATACGCAGTTTAATTTTAATAAACTATGTAAGTATTAATTATTAGACAAGAGATTTAAACGCAGAAATTAAATACGTAATCCCAGTTTATTTAAATACTATAAATATTACAGTTTATTCAGATAATAAGTATTTAGTCTCAGAAGATATTACAGACGAATTATTTATTTTACAGAAATAATTAAACGTTAATATTAAATACGCGTAGACTCAGTTTTATTTAAATATTACAAATGAATAATTGTTCAGAAAATAATTATTAAGTTTCAGAATATATTACGTATGTATTATTACACGGAAAATAATTATCGCAATTCAGAAACAAAAACGCGAGAAAATAATATATACAAGTATTTTAAAAAAAAAAAAAAAAAAGAATAATAAGAAGTATAAAGGGCCGGTTGGCTTGTGTAAAGAAAATGAAAAGGATTTTGGGCTTAGGCCCATATTGAGAAGAGAAAGAAAAACGGGGCATACCCCTCTTTTGTACATTCAGTAAGCGCACAAAAAAAAAGGAAGAAAGTGGGTACTAGGGTTGTAGCCGCCGGGACAAAACAAAAAAAAAAAAAAAGAAAGAAAGAAAAGTGCCGCCAGTAAAAACAAGATCAGAAGAAAAGAAAAATAAGAGTTTCGATTTTCATCAGCTATTCAATTACTGATCATCGTATTCTCGTATCACAATCAAGGTAATCAATTTTTCATATCAATTGCGAAATCATAGAGTCATGGTTTTGTGTTAAGAACACAAGGGATTGTAATTAATAAAACAAGTAATAAACGTTTAAGGAGTCGAGTTTTGGGGGTCAGTCACGAAAAACCGAGAGTTTATTTACTCTCGGTGGGCGTTTGTTTTAGTCAGCCGAGAGTCCAACTCTCGGTGGTGTTTTTTTTTGTTGTGGCTCGTCGGGGACAGCAACCCCACGGGGTGTATTTGTTTAGCTTATGGTGCGGGTTGACTTTTTGGATCCGCAACCCTAAAAACCCCATCCGGGCTGTTTAATTCAGAAAACAGGGTGCGTTTGGGTTTACCAGCAATAAGGGGGGCGTTTGGGATTACATAAACAGTGGGAAATAAACTAGCAGGGGGAACCATATAGCTAGCAGTGGAAACCACTGCAAAAGCAGTGGGAACCACTGCATAGGACAGTGGGAACCATAACAAAAGCGGGGGAAACTTAACACAAACAGGGGGAACTTTTTGTAAGCAGTGGGAACTTAACACAAGCGGTGGGAACCGCGAATTATATGAATGGATAAATCATTTCATAAATGAGTTTTATAAATAAAGTTAATTATATTGTTTTGTTTTATTAATTTTGTTAGTAAAATTAAATTGATATTAACTTTACTTTTTTTTATATACTACTTAAAACGTGGGACTTAGTTAATGACTTATTTTTCAAAGAAACTAATTTGGAAACTTTCAAATTTAAGGAACTTTCTAATTATAGCAGGTTACTATCTATAGTAATATTCTAAATAACAGAACATATTATATTATACGGTAACCAGAAATACAGGACATATACTAATCAGTAAACGGTTAAAGAAACAGTCAGAACCTATCAGATTATATACAAACAGTAATTAGTCAACTTATTGTCGCGTCCATTATTTATGTAGTATCCGTGAAGTCAGATTCGATCCGCCGGCTTTCAGTCTTATTTCGGTACTGGACACGAGGTACGGATTTTCCGTCCTTTCAGTAAGGACTTCCTTTCCTATGCATGATTAGGATTTCCCGTCTGCAGCCAAATGTTTTCCCCAGTATATGTTTAAGTTTATCAGTGATCATGTTAATAACTAAATAAATTGCCTGAGCCTTATATACAAGCACGACCAGTTTATGTACTAGTTACGGAGGTACCGTAACCACGGCACTAGAGGCACCGGTGTCGTGACTCACATGCAGGAGAGTGATATCCTGCATCGTCCCACTCAGCTCAGCTTGGCCATTTTATCAGTATATTTTTAGTGGGGCGTATGGATGCATCCTAGGCTTATATGTGTTACAAGTTATCAGGGTGAATGTGGTGTGTGCTCTACATCCTTCACATTGGAGCTGATCCCTCCACCCAGCACAGTTATTTAGAGGTCACCCCTCTACAGCATGACGAGGTCACCCCTCCAGTTATTCATGCACGGTTGTTACAGCACGTGACCTATATAAGCTCTGGCAAAATAAAATACAGTAAATGCATGTTTTCAGAATTAATAGTTATGTTTCAGTATCAGTTATATATGAACCAGGTTTCTCAGATTTTTATGCAGAGTTCTACCACATGTTACATATCAGTCTTACAGCTTCAGTATTCTATCGCCTGTTTCATTCAGTATATTCTTATCATGCTTTATATCCGTTCACTGAGCGTTATGCTCAGCCGTAGTTCCTTTCATGTTCTAACGGCAGGTACACCAGGACACTCTTAGGATTCTGAGAGCATGTGCATTTGGATGGAAGCTATCCAGACTTCTTACATTATGCATTTCTTACATTATTCTGCTTATTTGGACATTGTTTAGTCCTTTTTCTTTCAGTATTTTATTTTCCATGTTTTGAGCTTAGGTTGGATTACCGATGTTTGATTCCGGTATTTCCGTTATGGTCATTTAATGTTTTAGTACATTTACCTTATGCTTTGATGACACGCCATAAATACACGTAATGGTCCACTTATCCAAGTGGGGTGTTACAAAAGCCCTTTTTTTACCAAACTTCTCACACACATAAACTAGCCAACAAAATTTTTCCACCCTCCTCTCTCCTTTGATATATCCGTCCACCCCCATCACCTAAACCCTCCAAATTTCTTGAATTCTACTTTGATTCATCCTAATCTAATCAAATACCCATTCTACAAATTCAACATGGATCATTTTGGTGTAATTTTCTTTAACATGCATTCACTTTATTTTTCTTTTCAAATTTTGGTGAAGAACATGTTGTTTGATCCATTTTTATGAGTAAACATGTTGTTATTATTATTATATTTGAGAGGGATGTTGTTGCATGTATGAATTTTTAAACTTGATTTTATTAGATTGAAAATGCAAGTGTGTTAGGGGTTAGATAGATGAATTATAATGATATTAGGGTAATATAAGGAGTATATAAATTGTTAAAATGGGTAAAAATGTTGAATTAGGCAGTGAGTTCAAGGCCATTTTTGGGTAACTAATAAGTGTGTAAATACTTATGCTTTTGCCACTAAAATCAAGGAAAAACAAGACCTAATCATGTGTTTTATATCATAAATGTCGGAATTACGCGTGGTTTTGTGTTTTTGTGTTAAATAGGTACAAATGTTAAAGAAAAGTCCAAGAAAGAGACGAAGACAATGTCAAAAGACTAAAAGTGTGCCTAAGATCACGAAAACCGGAAAAATAGACACGGTTTTGAAGAAACGAACAAGAAAGCCGAAATCGAGCTCGTCTTAGTGGATTTGATCATGTATGAAGATAATTGAGCCTTGTGGGACCCACATTGGATAAATGGGCTCAAAAGCCCATTTAAGGAAAAAGGTTTCTTAACTTTTAACCAAAAGCCCAAATGAAAGCCCAAAATGGACTACTTGTTACGTTTTGAAAAGTTGTTTGGGCTAAGCCCATTTGATTCAATAACATGGAACGGCTAAGTGATATTCATTTGTGGTCAACCCTTTCAGTCAAATACAACCACAAACGTAATCCCACTCTCACCCCCACGTGTTTATTTTTCCACTCACACATTAAATAAATGACTTTTTACCACTATCCAATTTCATTCGTTACAAATGAAGTTAAAGTTTTCACTGCTCACCATCTCTCCCAAAAACACAGCAAATCTCAAAACCCTAAATTTTACCATCACCCAAAATTAACCAACGAAAATTGGGGGTTTTACCCAATTCGTGTGATTCACACGGATGGGAATTAAATCCCCATGAAAATAGGAAGATCCACAAGGAGTGGTCCTCAATCCCATCATCTACGTGGCCAAAACCTTTCATTTGATTGGTTCCCACACGTTTCACACACCAATCCACCAATAAACAGCCTCCACATCACCCTCAAACAAGCACAACTAGCAAAAATGCCACCCTGTTGATCCGTGTGATGCGAGAACAATTTTCAACCATTGGATGAAGAAAATGAAGAGAGAGAAGAAGAAAAGATGGATTTAACGGATGAGATGCGATTTCTTACTCTCGAAGCTTCACCAACAAAGCCATGGGGGTTGGCTATAAAAACCCCCTTCATATCTGTAATTTAATGCTTTTTATTTTAGTTTAATTTTTATTTCTGAAAAATAGAATTAGGGTTTAATGTAATTTTAATTTCAATCAAGTATTGTACTCAGTTTTCAAAATTAATGAAATTTCAATTTCCTTAAATTTTTGGCTGCGTTTTATTATTATTGCAATTAATTTTAATTTTATTTTGATTTAATAATTTTTAAAATAAAAGAGGTAGCAATTGTAACACCCCCAAATTTATACAACTCAATACAGCGGAAGACTCGTTGGTGTTACGAGATAGCACATTACTCACATCATAGACAACGCTTAAAAATCGCGTTGTTTAATAGTAAAGCATTTCCATTCATAAATATCAAAGTTACATAGGTCCCAAGTCATGTTCATTTCATAAAATTTTACAAAAGATTTGAATGGAAATTGTTATTTAAGTGCGGGCCATGAATTCTTGTTGTCTTTCCGAGAATTACCTTCAAGTACCTGAGATAAAACATGTTAAAAGAAAAGGTCAGCGATAACGCCGAGTGAATTCATAGAGTTCAATAAAACCATTAATATAACATCGGTAAAAAATTATTACCGAAAATCATTTTGTACAAATCATCGTAATAGGCCATAAAATAGCCAAAGTCATTTTATACAAATCCTTATTAAAATCGTAATATAGGCTTTCGCCTTCAAAATCATTATACGAACCATTGTCGTTAAAAACATCATACAATACGTTTTACAACGTTGTATAGATTAAATAAAAACCGTTATATGAATATGGTTATATAAAACCAAAACACGAACATAATATCAATAGTAAGACCCCATATTGCTAGTCAGGCAATATATCGTTATTCAGTGCGTATAGCAGTATTTCGTTAATTGGATTATTATAAGCCGCATGACATTGTTACCTTACTATACCAAACAACGGGTAGCTAACCCGATACTCAGTTTGCCCATCTAAGTTAGCGTGTCGTCACAATAATCACGCTATGGAAATCTTCTCATACATAAATTCGCTTACCAATCAATGTGGCACGACGGGGATCAACCGTCAAGGCGCGAACTGGGGTGATCGTCCCCAAATAGTACTATTATATGCATAAGCGTCTACCAAATCCCGGTAGTTCATAATTCATGCTAATGGGACTTTTAGAGACATAACCTAACTTTAATAATCCATTTTATTTCATCTATCGGGTCATTTAATCATTCATCGGGTCATATAATCATTCGGGTCCAAATCAATAAACAAACAATCGGGACAAATGGTGTCCTATTTTATAAAAACTAACACGTTATCTCCCTCGCGGGTTTATAAAACATTTATAAAAACATTTAAAAGAGTGCGAGGCTATGAACTCACGTTGATGTGGGAAGGCGGTTATCGGCGATTCAGATGTACGGTACGTGCTTCAATCACGGGAAACCTAGACAAATAATACTCGTCTTAAACTCTTGTCCAATGACTTTATAAACATAAAAATTATGTATACATATGATGATTTTATATATATGATGATCAAGTGGGTTTACATATTCACTTTTACTCATTTTAGTGTTTATGTATTAGTAACTTCTTACTAGTTTACTAGTTTTACCTATTTACGTGTTTTAGGTCCAATAAGCCTATTATAAGTTCATTAACTTGTATTAATCCACTTCACACTTGTATTATCAGTATTTACACTTTACATGTTGGGCCCAGTTGGGTTAAGCCCAATAAATAAGTTTATAAATGTTTTAGCCCATTTTGTTGTATTATTAGTCCATAAACGTTAACTTAGCCCGTTAATGACCGTATGTTATATAGTTCGGGTTTTATAGGTTTTTAATTGTTATATATGTTTATATATCAGTATATGATTTTATAAAAGTTTACATTAGACGGTTCCGACCGTCTAAGTTTTATTTAAAAAAACGTTAATTTTACGGTTATAGCCGAAAAAGTCGTAAAAATCAGGTTTATAGTTTTATAACTTATAAAACTTATCAAACTACCATTTTTATAAAATATCCATTTATTTATCCTTATACATATTTATATAAATGTATTATATGAGTTAGTGGGTTTTAATTCACATTTTATACTATTTTTATTTGAGTGTTTATATAATACTATTATACTTTAATTTCCCAAAATCTGATTTTTACTTTCATGTTCACCAAAACAGCCATATCTAGAGTTCTATATCGAGATAGAAACTCATTTTTTTATGACATAAACTACATGATATGTGCTCCATTTAACTCTTCTATAGCTACTCTTGAATCAATCTCTAAGTATTTTCTAAAAATCGTCCAAAACAGTTTACTCAGATTTGCACTCTAAACTTGTTTTGATCATATCTCACTCATCCTAATGATTCCATTGCATGGCCAACTCTCACATGTGTACAAGACTCATAGCTTACTGTATATTAATCTATTCAAGCCATTTTATCAGTTTATCATATGATTCTTTACTGTTTTATACAGCCTACTAAATTAAGCAAGATTAACCATTTTTACATATAGTTTTTCATCTTTTTTTTACCCATGATTATCAACACCAAATCCCCACACAATATTTTTATCATCATATATCATCATACATATATACATTTAAGAATAAAATACATGATTAAATAATCAAAATTAACAAAAGGATGGGGAGAACAATCTTTATACCACCATGATGATGTAGGTTATGATCAAGACATGGATTTTGATGGAGAAACATGTGATAAACAAAGACAATCTTCAAGACCACCAATTTCATGAACTCCTTGTGGAAAATCAGCCCTAAGACTTCATAGAAACTCCTCCTTGGATGTTATAATCACCACCAATCTTCATCTCTTTGAATGGAGATTAACATATGTTAATTATAACAAATGTTCATGGTTAAATTTGATCAAAGTGAGGTGTTTATGGTGTATGTTGGACGGCTAGAATGGAGTATAGAGAGAGAGGATGAGTTGATTTGCATGTATGAAATGGGAAGTGTGGTTTAGCTAGTGGTTTTTGGTGTAAGCTTAGCTTACATGCTAAGCTAAATGGACAAGTGTTAGCTACATGACTTAAAACTTGACACCAAGTTGGTTTGGTGGAGTATTGTGGCCGTCCCATGTGTATAGTGGGGTGGGATAAATTAGTTTGTCCCATCCCACTAATTTACGGGTATTCCTCGATTCTAGTTTCCTTGATTTGCGTGCCCTCGGGTCGTTTTACGAAAAACGTTTTTATAAATTATGAATCAACGGCACAAAACGAATCAAATAAAAATTGTCTCATCAGAAACGGAGTTCGATAACATAAATACCTTAATCCTAAGGTTTCCGGTTTAGTCGTAAAGGACGTTGAATTAAAATCGTAAGTCCTAATCTCTTCTCGTAAATTTGTGAGTTTATGAACCAACACAAATTAAAAACTCCAAAATAATATTCACGGATAAATTTATTTTCTGAAATGTCGGACTGTCACCAAAACGGTGTATGTAAACGTAAGCACGTAACGTAGAATCCTCCGGTTTAGACGTAGTCGATGCTACTTCAAGACGTAAATCCAAATTACTTCCCAAAAATAAGCGAGTTCATAATATAACATTAAAAATAATGTTTTTAAATAATACTTGAGAATAAAATATCAACCATAAATTGACGGATTGTCACAGCATTTACCCCTAAACAGGATCTTTGTCCTCAAAGGTCATCTTACCTTACTACTTGCTTCTTATAGAGTTAAAGCCATGTGGGTATTTCCTCCACATTCGGTCTTTTCTCACAAGTGTAATTCATTACAATACGCGAGTTTCATCAAACATAGATACGGGAATAAGATCAGGCTTAATGTTGACTTACTTTCTCTATCCATGATGTTCACGGGTTTTTGATGAATGCAACTTTTCGCCGGTCTAAACTTCATTAAGGAATAGTCAGATTTTCACTAGATAGGCAATTTATCAAGTTCGATATACGAAACATAATTCACGCAGCTCTTGAAGTCCTAGGGTAGATCCAGATTATATGCCTTTCATACCAAACTTTTACATCATCTCAATGGTCCCATACAACGGGGACTTATATCCCATGATCTTCCAGATCATCAATTCATTTTCCATGGTTAACGTTTTTGGCATAACTTCGCTACCCATCTGGCACTTCAAGATCTACATTTCATATTCACATAACCTCTTGCCCACTACTGGCAGTCAATAATCAGATCCTAATTTCAACAATCATTTCAAGTCTCGCGGGTCGAGTATTTTGTAAGATTAGGTTCGCCATCATAGGAAACCTTAAACCTAAAAGACATGTCCAACTCACAATAGGTGTATGTCGGGTGTCTTCATCTCAACTCCTGCTTACAGATGCTCTAATTTTTAAATCTTAACAAGATTCGATCTCGATCCTAACACGATAATTATCAATGATAATCTCTCCGAAGGAAAACGATTATACGGTTTATTACCAAAGGTCAATCATTCAAACATAAAACTGCACTTATAGTATTTTATATCGCTACTTTACCTCGTCCCTTCGATTGGGGTGGTACATAGTACTCTCATCAAGGTTCGTTCTCAATGACTTCTGAGCAAATCTCTAGAAATTCGATGCGAAGCGAGGATCTTGATAAATATGATCGATACAGGCACACCATGCTTACATAACTCCTTTAAATACAAAAAGAGTCAATTTCTTCATCGAGAATCTATCATTAACAGGAATGATATTATCAGATTTGGTCAGTCTGTCGACGATGACGCAAATCGAATCAAATTCAGATGATGACCTTTGCAATAGCTAGACGTTTACTAATGTATGAGGCGATGTCTGCCTTCATAATTTGTCATTAGTACATCTTCTTCATATAAAGATACTTTAAATCAGAAATGACAGGAATAGAATACTTATACTTACAAGATTCCAACATAACTATATCTCACAATCCTCCATATTTAGGCAACCATAAACGGCCTTTTAAAACATTTAACGCCATTGGCTTCTCAATTCTAATGGTTCACATTAGCCGCGAACCCCTTTTTATTATCTATATTATCCTTTTTATAAGCATCAGCTATATTTTAAATTGCTCGGCTATTTATTTTGCACAGTCATTATTAAGGAATACATCCTAATTGATTCTTTCTCCTTTTTACATAATGCGTTAGTATTTACATTCATCTTTCCTGATGAAATACTTATCATGTCTACAATTTACTCAGAAATTATTTCTTCATATTTTCTAAGTTTTAGTTCTATCTCAACTATTATTTTTATTAGTTTTGCTCAATCTGATGTTTAAAGCGTCGATAAATATTACAAGTAATCAAATAATAAATATTTAATTTTTATGAAACGTAAACGCAAAAAGTTTTAAATTTCTTGGTTCGTCCAATTATAGGAAAATGTTCAAAAGAATAAATTTGAATTTAATTATCACGATTTTTATTGATTTATTGAAAATAATTAGTGAGATTCGTAAATGTTCGAAAAATATTTATTTATACTTTGGTCAAAATTTTCTTAGTTGAAAAGCAAAAAGTGTCGTTTTAAATTTTAAGTCATGGTTTAAATGGTTTCCTCAATCCCTCTTAGGTTGTCTTGAGGTATACACGAACATTTACCCCTAAACAGGAGTTTAGTTAAATGTTCCGGGTATAAGGAAATAATCCCTCAAAAGTTCTTTTTGATAAAACCCTTTTCAAAACACATTTGCACTTTCTTTTGGGTAAAACCCAAAGTCTTAAAAGGGCTCTTAATTTTTGAAGAGTCAATATATTCCATTATCTTATTAATCACACGGTCAAATAATGTAAAGGATTAAGTCTTAAATCACATGTTAAATACTCAAGGTACAAGTTTTCATTGTTCGGCCAATTTAGGGCAGTCTATAACTAATTATTAACTCATTCTTATTCTTATAAACAAACAAATAGTCCTTAATGATCACGAGCATGAATTTGTCAAATTACAGCCTACACACGAGATTCACCAAATTTATGGATGCTACATGTGTATTAGTCAATCCAAACGACATCACGTGAAACTCATAATGTTCATTACAAGTACCGGATGTAGTGATTGGAACAGATAATCTTTTTCGCGGACGCGAAGTTGATGATAACCATGTCGTGGATCAAATCTTTAAAACATACGCTAGAACCTTGTAAATGATCGAACAAATCTTCCATTTCGAGTTATGGATATCATTTTCGATTGTCAATTTACTCAGTTCACAGTAATATATAAATATAAGGAATGATAGCACCATAGTTCTTCATGATGACGAGCTCGGTAGAATAAAATCTTTCTCCGACAACTCTCTCAGTTGTACGGTAATTCCTTTAATTCAGATGGTGCTGACGTATAGTGCACAAGCCACAGGTGCAGCACCGGAAGTATAATCAATGCCAATTTCAACTTGCCTTAATGGCGAAAGTCTAGGTAATTCACCAGCAAATACCTCCTAAAGTTTCAAATAACAGAAACATCTTTTAATAAATTCCTATTAGGTTCTTTCTAGATTATAATATCTATGACTAATTCACAACCATTCACGGTATAATTTCAAGTCTAAATGCAGGATATGGTCATCCATCAAGAATCATTTAGATCACTTTTGATAATCAACATCTTATCATTTAGGGGAATTCTACTCGAGTTCCCATCAATTAAGACAATGTCGTCATGTCATAATCAATCAATCTATTCTACTGGCACTATCAACTTTCCAGTTTTATTTCTGTCGATAAGATGTGAACTTCTCAAAAGACTAATAATAACTCATAATCCTTCACAAGTTCAAGGATATCTAGAGACATAACTAACCTTGAAAGAGTAAGGTCAACGCATAATCTATACGAGAGAATTTCAAATCAGCTATAGACGAAAACATTTAACGAATATGAATATATCCCATGTTTTCATAATTTGATTACGCATTTGAAAGCTCCTCGGATCGTTACCCAGTTCATTCAAATGAAATCAAATCAAAAGAAATGATAGGAACGTCGATACATCCGGTCGGGTATCAACACTCGGTAATCAGATACTTTTACTAAGAATCTCACTACGGGAGAATTGGACAAGAAAGAATTGTCAATTGTCAAATAAGACAAATTCCATAGATGAGTAAATTCAACTCAGAAGAATAGATGCTACAGGCACATATGTAGGTGTCCCTAACACTATGTCCCTATTTTTCACTTCTTGCAGATCTCATAAAATTTAATCTTTCACAATCTTCAAAGAAAATGTAGTGTTTATTCATTAGTTTTATGGTGACTACTAATCAGTCTTGCATGGTCCATTCCAAATTGTATGTAGGCGCGCAACTATATACAATTTCAAGATTAACGATGCAATACTCAGTTCGTCAAAATTTTATCATCATGTTTATAATAAAAACATTTTCATGCTTAATTCTTAAATAAGAATCAAAAATAAATTTACAAAGATTTTCTTTGTTATGAAAACAATTAAGTTTTCTAAGGTGTTTTATAAACAACTTCATTTCGATAACAATCACTTATAAATCTCTCTTTGAATAATCCTTATAGTGATGAAAATTCGAAAAATTTTTTTCTCAAAGGATACTGTTTTGTCTTATAAAAATAATGAGTGATCTGCAAAGGAGTGATGAAAAGTTGTTCACTAAGAACTAACTACTATATATCAGGAAATGAGCTTATCCACTTAATCATGAGGTTCATGACCTTGATGGCACTCACAAAGAATAATTGACAACGTAACTCAAATCGATATGAGTACTTGTCCAATGGTTGCATCACTAATGCGAACATTAGGATGAAGCAATAAAAGATAGATAACATCGATACATGTAGGAATTAGCAATCAAAGGTAGTCTTTTTCATTAATCACAAACAAGTCAAAATTATACCGTAACACATTACGTGTCACTATGTCATACAATTCCAAGAACTCATCCTACCAACTGATGTCTCAGTTAAGTTAAGGATTATTTTTCAAAGATACCACAATGAATGCTAATCTACAATAGTCATTAGGTGTTCCACATGTCCCGAAAGATCCATCAGTCCCAATTCAGAAGAAGATTTCTTCAATTTATTTCTTGTACACTGGGCATCCTCGTTAGTGGACAATGGCCTAGGAACAACACTTAACACAAACTAACAATCATTTAAATCCTTATAATTCAATCATAGAACTTAACGACTTCGATTAACAATCTCATATTCCATACGTGTTAAATTTTACTTTATTCAAGTTTTAATCAACTTATACTCAATGCGATATCCTACCTCATTCTGCAATATTTTCAACTTTTATTCTTAGACCTTCAAAGTGCAATAAAAGCTCGATATGAACAACACTTAATTTCCAATCCTATAGCTCTTTCCAACAATAATTATCAAATGAGTCACTAGTATGAGATGACTCATACATTCAATTAGACTTCTCGGAAAGGTATTAGTGGCAAGAGGCTTTTGGGTAATGGTTCCATTGACAGCCTCAAGTACAACATTCACCCTTTCGATTTCAATTTAAGAATTGGATGACAACGAATCAGATGACATCTTTCTAGGTGGTAACGTTTTTGTCAAACTCCACTCTATAAGGAAAGATCGTCATGACATCGATATCAGTTTTAATCTCGCCAATTCTTTTTCAATATCACAATCAACTAATATCAACATTTCTACGAATATCAACCATTTGTTGGGATCATAAATATCCACAACTTGGTTTAGATCTAGGATAGCAAGAATTCCTACGAGAATAGCTTCGATTAATTTACTAGGGGATTTAGGGTTCCTTGTGACAATCTACGTCGTATAAATACCTCATATAAATATCAAAAGGGATTAAGTCATAGAATAGCAATGTACTTTTTGAAATGTACCGATTTGGTACGTGTACTCTTAAAAAGTTGTACAATAGTAATGAACTTTCATAAGTTGTTCCGATCTGCACATTCGGGTGACGTGTCACGTTATTAATGGTGACACGTGTTAGCCTTTTCAGGATGACACGTCATCAAAATGTGCATAAAGGAACACTTATGAAAGTTCGTTGCTATTGTACAACTTTTTAAGAGTACACGTACCAAATCGGTACATTTCGAAAAGTACATTGCTATTCTATGACTTAATCCCATATCAAAATAATCATCAAACAATCATGTAATAAAATTACATCATATATATATATAATCCAAGTTATAAAAATAACACTTCTCAGTCTGGCCTTGTCGGTAACTCAGGAATTCTTCAGCACCGTTATAGTCAAAAGATTTTAGACATTTTTAGAAAAATGTTTATAGTTAAAAGATTTTGAAAAGTTTTGTTCAAAACCTTTGTTTTAAGAATCTTTCGTTCTCTATAACGAGAGCTCTGATACCAAACTGTAACACCCCTAAATTTATACAACTCAATACAACGGAATACTCGTTGGTGTTACGGGATAGCACATTACTCACATCATAGACAACGCTTAAAAATCGCGTTGTTTAATAGTAAAGCATTTCCATTCATAAATATCAAAGTTACATAGGTCCCAAGTCATGTTCATTTCATACAATTTTACAAAAGATTTGAATGGAAATTGTTATTTAAGTGCGGGCCATGAATTCTTGTTGTCTTCCCGAGAATTACCTTCAAGTACCTGAGATAAAACATGTTAAAAGAAAAGGTCAGCGATAACGCCGAGTGAATTCATAGAGTTCAATAAAACCATTAATATAACATCGGTATAAAATTATTACCGAAAATCATTTTGTACAAATCATCGTAATAGGCCATAAAATAGCCAAAGTCATTTTATACAAATCCTTATTAAAATCATAATATAAGCTTTCGCCTTCAAAATCATTATACGAACCATTGTCGTTAAAAACATCAAACAATACGTTTTACAACGTTGTATAGATTAAATAAAAACCGTTATATGAATATGGTTATATGAAACCAAAACACGAACATAATATCAATAGTAAGACCCCATATTGCTAGTCAGGCAATGTATCGTAATTCGGTGCGTTTAGCAGTATTTCGTTAATTGGATTATTATAAGCCGCATGACATTGTTACCTTACTATACCAAACAACGGGTAGCTAACCCGATACTCAATTTGCCCATCTAAGTTAGCGTGTCGTCACAATAATCACGCTATGGAAATCTTCTCATACATAAATTCGCTTACCAATCAATGTGGCACGACGGGGATCAACCGTCAAGGCGCGAACTGGGGTAATCGTCCCCAAATAGTACTATTATATGCATAAGCGTCTACCAAATCCCGGTAGTTTACAATTCATGCTAATGGGACTTTTAGTGACATAACATATCTTTAATAATACATTTAATTTCATCTATCGGGTCATTTAATCATTCATCGGGTCATATAATCATTCGGGTCCAAATCAATAAACAAACAATCGGGACAAATGGTGTCCTATTTTATAAAAACTAACATGTTATCTCCCTCGCGGGTTTATAAAACATTTATAAAAACATTTAAAATAGTGCAAGGCTATGAACTCACGTTGATGTGGGAAGGCGGTTATCGGCGATTCGGATGTACGGTACGTGCTTCATTCAAGGGAAACCTAGACAAATAATACTCGTCTTAGACTCTTGTCCAATGACTTTATAAAAATAACAATTATGTATACATATGATGATTTTATATATATGATGATCAAGTGGGTTTACATATTCTCTTTTACTCTTTTTAGTGTTTATGTATTAGTAACTTCTTACTAGTTTACTAGTTTTACCTATTTACGTGTTTTCGGTCCAATAAGCCTATTATAAGTTCATTAACTTGTATTAATCCACTTCACACTTGTATTATCAGTATTTACACTTTACATGTTGGGCCCAAATGGGTTAAGCCCAATAAATAAGTTTATAAATGTTTTAGCCCATTTTGTTGTATTATTAGTCCAATAACGTTAACTTAGCCCGTTAATGTTCGTATGTTATATAGTTCGGGTTTTATAGGTTTTTACTTGTTATAATATGTTTATATATCAGTATATGAGTTTATAAAAGTTTACATTAGACGGGTCCGACCGTCTAAGTTTTATTTAACAAAAACGTTAATTTTACGGTAATAGCCGAAAAAGTCGTAAAAATCATGTTTATAGTTTTATAACTTATAAAACTTATCAAACTGCCATTTTTATAAAATGTCCATTTATTTATCCTTATACATATTTATATAAATGTATTATATGAGTTAGTGGGTTTTAATTCACATTTTATACTATTTTTATTTGAGTGCTTATATAATACTATTATACTTTAATTTCCCAAAATCTGATTTTTACTTTCATGTTCACCAAAACAGCCATATCTAGAGTTCTATATGAAGATAGAAGCTCAAATTTTTATGACATAAACTACATGATATGTGCTCCATTTAGCTTTCCTATAGCCACTGTTGAATCAGCATCTAATTATTTTCTAAAAATCGTCCAAAACAGTGTACTCAGATTTGCACTCTGAACTTGTTTTGATCATATCTCACTCATCCTAATTATTTCATTGCATGGCCAACTCTCACATGTGTACAAGACTCATAGATTACTGTATATTAATCTGTTCAAGCCATTTTATCAGTTTATCATATGATTCTTTATGGTTTTATATAGCCTACTAAATTAAGCAAGATTAACCATATTTACATATAGTTTTTCATCTTTTTTTTACCCATGATTATAAACACCAAATCCCCACACAATATTTTTATCATCATATATCATCATACATATATACATTTAAGAAGAAAATACATGATTACATAATCAAAATTAACAAAAGGATGGGGAGAACAATCTTTGTACCACCATGATGATGTAGGTTATGATCAAGACATGGATTTTGATGGAGAAACTTGTGATAAACCAAGACCATCTTCAAGACCACCAATCTTCATGAACTCCTTGTGGAGAATCAGCCCTAAGACTCCATAGAAACTCCTCCTTGGATGTTATAATCACCACCAATCTTCATCTCTTTGAATGGAGATTAACATATGTTAATTATAACAAATGTTCATGGTTAAATTTGATCAAAGTGAGGTGTTTATGGTGTATGTTGGACGGCTAGAATGGAGTATAGAGAGAGAGGATGAGTTGATTTGCATGTATGAAATGGTAAGTGTGGTTTAGCTAGTGGTCTTTGGTGTAAGCTTAGCTTACATGCTAAGCTAAATGGACAAGTGTTAGCTACATGACTTATAACTTGACACCAAGTTGGTTTGGTGGAGTATTGTGGCCGTCCCATGTGTATAGTGGGGTGGGATAAATTAGTTTGTCCCATCCCACTAATTTACGGGTATTCCTCGATTCTAGTTTCATCGATTTGCGTGCCCTCGGGTTGTTTTACGAAAAACATTTTTATAAATTATGAATCAACGGCACAAAACGAATCTAATAAAAATTGTCTCATCAGAAACGGAGTTCGAAAACGTAAATACGTAATCCTAAGGTTTCCGGTTTAGTCGTAAAGGACGTTAAATTAAAATCGTAAGTCCTAATCTCTTCTCTTAAATTTGTGAGTTTATGAACCAACACAAATTAAAAACTCCAAAATAATATTCATGGATAAATTTATTTTCTGAAATGTCGGACTGTCACCAAAACGGTGTATGTAAACGTAAGCACGTAACGTAGAATCCTCCGGTTTAGACGTAGTCGATGCTACTTCAAGACGTAAATCCAAATTACTTCCCAAAAATAAGTGAGTTCATAATATAACATTAAAAATAATGTTTTTAAATAATACTTGAGAATAAAATATCAACCATAAATTGATGGATTGTCACAGCAATAATTTCCCCTACTTGGAAATTATAAATAAATCTGGTTACTGTTGATGTTTTTGATGGTGATTCGAGTTGATGTTTTCGGGTTGATAAACGGTGGTGTTTGATTTGTTTGTTTCGGGTCAAAAGGAGGCATAGCGCCATCCTTCTTCCCAACGGAATCGACAAAAGGTTTGAATCTCTTTTAATTTTATTGTTAATTATATTTTTTTAATCTGCTGTTTGTGTTAAGTTTTTATATAACTGCTAAAGTTTTGAGAGTATTAGATCTGCTCGTTTTAATTATTTGTTTGGTTTTGAAAGTTTATTGGGATCTGCTTAGTATTATTGTTGTTAGCATATAAGTTAATTTGTTTTTTTTGCTTATTTTGGTTTTCCTAAGCTAGTTTGGAACTGTTCTTGTGATCTGCTTAATCTGCGTACTGTTTTATTTTCGATTCGGTTTGCTTATGTCTGTTAGGTTTTGCTGTTGCGTTTGAATCTGTTTAATTAAGTTGGATTTACTCATAGTTCGTATCTTCTTATTTTCTCGTTTAGCTTATAAAATTATGTGGTTGCTTATTGTTTTATTTAGTTAAGTTGGTTTAGCCTGTTTAGTCTATTTCATTTTAGCTTATTAGTTTAAACTACTTAATGGGCTTATTTGTTTTCTCTGCTTATTTGGTAACTGTATGAGCTTGTTTGGTTTGTTCATTTTTGCTTATATTGCTGCTACATAACAAATTCCTTTAATCTGTTATTCTGAAATTTCAAAAAATCCAAAAATATTAATAGCTAAGCGTCCCATTTGGGACTCGAACCCTGGACCTCTTGTCCAGTTACCAAACGTCATAACCAACTGCTCTAGACCCTTTCTTGTGTTTCCTTACCAGCTATTAAATTAATATAGGATATTTAATTAGTGCTAGTTTTAATTAAATTATTTAATTCAAGTTTTTAGTTTAATTAATTTTATATAAAAAAGTTTTCATAAATTTCCTTTTTATTCAGTTTTGCTTAAAAAATATAAAAAAGATAAAAAATATTTTATTTTAATTACTTTAATAATTTCAATTTAGTTTTATTTAAAAAAATAGTTTTCATTTAAAGTTTTAGTTTAAAATTTCTTTTAGATTTAAATTTTTAGCTTTATTAAAGTTTCAAAATAGTTTTACTAGATTAAATTAGATTTTTAAATTAGTTTTTCACATTTATCTAAAATAGTTTCAATAGATAATCAAATAGTTTTTAATTAGTTTTAAATACCAAAAGTTTTATTTACCAAAAACAATAAGTTTTACGTTTAAACCGGATATCAATTCGAGTGAGTCGAGGAAGACGAACTTTCATTGCATTAATTGGACTTGCAAAAATCCTAACATTAAAATGGCGCCGCTGCCGCTTCGCTCGTACGATTGACGATTTTTCGTGAAGACGTTTGGATTTTGGATCCGTTCTTTTTGAAAGTTAATTTTCTTGCAAACAAAATAAAAAATTTAAAAATACAAAAAAATTAAAAAATCATCACAAAAGGAAATTCTTTCCTAAGATTTGCACCAAAAAATTAAAAAAATCAAAAAGTAATACTTTTTCCTAAAAGTATTACACCAAAAATATTACGTATTAGTGTTATTTTTTTAGTTCGATTTCTTTCGATTTTTATTGTGAATATATATTTTTCTAAAAAAATACAAAAAGATTTTTCATTTATTATATTATATTACGTAGAACATTAATTTACCTACTTTTCAAATAAGCCTTCGTTGGGATTTCATCACCAAACTATTGTATTCTCATCCATAACGAAATAAAAGGGCAAAATAGATAAATACTAGTAAGACGTTTGAACTCGACATATACAAACTATAAGGTGGGTATAAGGCGACGCGCTATAAAAGGCCGTCTAAGGAAAAAGGTTTTTAAGTGCTTTGTGCCACCTCGTTTCCCTGCTTGCTTGTGCGTATATTGAGAGGGAAGACCGATTATTGGTTTGCCAACTCAAGTAGTAATTAAGTATATATTTTTGTAGCTTTTTCATATTGCTCCTCGAGAGGGAAAATCCTTTTCCTCTCAAAGTCGACCGAGGTCACCTACCTCATGCCAGAGTTTTAATTATAAGCGCACTCGCGCGCATACATGCATACCGATTGGTGTACCAAACTCTTCCAATTCTTCCAAAAAGAAGAAGAAGAAGAAAAACAAAAAGACCATCATTAAAGCCGATCCCGAGAATCGAGCTTTAAACAACACGATGGCAACGGATAATCGACCAATGATTGAGATTCTCCAATCTCACGTTGAAGGAAACGATGACGCGATTGTGGTGCCGAATATTGGAGCTAATAATTTTGAACTTAAAACGGGTTTTATTCAAATGGTTTCCGCTACACCATTTTTAGGCCGTATTAATGATGACCCACACGCTCATATCAAACGTTTCATACAATTAGCCAACACCTTCAAATACAATGGGGTGCCACAAGGGGCTATTTGTTTACAACTCTTTCCTTTTTCCCTCGAGGGACAAGCCCGGATTTGGCTTGATAAGGAACCACCCCAAAGTATTACCACATAGATCGACTTAGAGACCAAGTTCATAAACTACTTTTTCCCACCATCACGGACCACTTCTTTAAGGAATGAGATCATCACCTTTGAACAACAATATGGGGAAACGTTTAGTGAGTCTTGGGATCGATTTAAAGAGCTTTTAAGAAAATGTCCACAACACGGTTTCACTAAAGTGCATCAAATTAATACGTTTTACAATGGTTTAACTCTAAATGACCAAGACTCACTTAATAGTGCCGCGGGGGGAAATATTCTTGTGAAATCAATGAACGAGGCTTGGGCCATAATTGAAAACAAGGCTAAAGTGCAAACCAAGAGTGTTAGGGCTACTATGGCAAGTGCTAGTTCTAGTGAGAATGATAAGAGAATTGATAAGCTTACATCGCTTGTTGAATCACTAGCTCTAAAAACCGATGCCCTAAATGGTCAAGTTAATGCCATGAAAGAAACTTGTGAAATGTGTGAGACTTGTGGTGGACCGCATTCATACTTTAATTGTGACAAGGTTTACAATAATCAACAAGAAGTTTATGCTTATAACAACAATGAAAATGAGCGGATTCATTTCAAACCAAATGTTGATGTTAACCATTTGTCTTACAAGTCTAATAACTATTTGGCTCCCCCGGGTTTTGTAGAACCATAAAGACCACCCCCACCCGCCCAAAATAGGAACCAAGGTCCTCAACGGGTTAATTTTCAATGAAATTCTAATCAACGGGGTTTTAATCAAAATCAACGGAATTTTGAAGGGCAAAACCAAGGGTTCAATAATCAAAATCAAGGATTTAATAACCAAGGTTTTCAAAATCAAGTTAATCAAGGTTATAATCAATATCAAAACCAAGGTCTTCCTAATCAAGGTTTTAACAATCAAGGGTATAATCAAATGAACATGCATAATCCTCAAATGGACTTGGTTCTACAAAAATTGACCGACCATGAACAAATTATGAGAGAGATGCAAGAATCAACCGATAAGAAATTTTTGACAATGATTCAAACCCTTCGTCCCCAAGGTGCCCTCCCTTCGAACAGCGTGACCAATCCTAGGGCTAATGTTAATGCTATTACTATTAGGAGCGGTAAGACCACCGTAGAACCTTCCTATCCCCCACCTAACCAAGGACCCGAGATACCTTCTTCTTCTACCCAACCTTCTTCTTCTTCTACTTGTGACATACCACCCGTTATGCCTTCGTCTACACCTTATGTTCCACCGATACCTAAATTTTCTATCACACCTTCGGTTCCCAAACCGGTTCCTTCACCTTCCATTTCTATTCCTCCTCCTCCACCAAAGGATGTGAGTGAGCAATCCACTCCAAAGCCTTCATCTCAACCCAATATACCTTATCCCTCAAGGTTGCGGAAAGAGAAATTGAAGAATAAGGATGATATTCAAGTTTCGAACTTCCTAAAAATATTCAAACAATTGAATTTTAATATCACCTTTGCCGAGGCGCTCGCTCACATGCCTAAGTACACTAAGATGTTTAAGGAACTTTTAAGTGATAAGGAAAAGTTGCTTGATATTGCCAATACCCAATTGAATGAGAATTGTTCCGCGGTTCTTTTGGGAAAATTACCGGTTAAGTTAGGATATCCCGGTCGATTCCTTATTCCTTGTAATTTTCCGGGTGTTGAGAATTGTATGGCCTTGGCGGATCTCGGAGCGAGTATCAATCTTATGCCATTGTCCGTGTGGAAACAATTATCTTTACCTGAGCTAGTCCTCACTCGTATGACATTGGAATTAGCTAACTGTACGGTTGCTTATCCGGTGGGATAGCCGAGGGTGTTTTTGTAGGAGTCGACAAATTCACTTTTCCCGCTGATTTCGTCGTAGTCAACTATGAGATGGATCCCCGTGTTCCGTTAATTGTGGGACGACCCTTCTTGAGAACCAGGCGTACATTAATTGATGTAGCCGCGGGTGAACTTATCATGAGGGTCGGGAATGATAAAATCGTCTTTAACATGGGTAAACTTTCCAAACTTCCCGATGAGACCGAATCCGTGAATTACATCGATGTGCTCGACGAAGCATGCGAAGAACATTTTCACGAGGCTTGTAAGAGCGGGATTTCTCCTTTACCTCATGTTGAGACCGTAGCTTCTATTGCTCCTTCATTAACTCCATTTGGAGAAAGTGACTTTCTTTTACAAGAATTTGAAGCGATTTTAGGGGATGTGGATTTAAAATATGACGATTCTCCCACCGATTGGGAAGAATACATTCGTACCATTGAGAGACTTCTCAATGAGGACCATATTTCTCCACCTACTCCTAAGGAAGTTACAAACAATGATCCTAATTTGACTAAGCCTTCTGATGAGACGGCTTTTGTACATGGTCTCATCGTTCTTTTTGGACTTAAAATGCATTAAATATCATCAAAATACCCAAATATATGCTTGTGTTTGTTGCTTGTGTATTTTAGGTACGGATATTGAGAAAATGACAAAAGATCACAAGAATCGTGCAAAAACGAACACGGGAAACGAAGCCGCACGATGAACCATGCCCTAATGAAGAATTTTCCAAAGAAAACCCTTGAAGATTTGAAGAATATTGAAGATTGGTCCTCCAAGTTTGAAGAATTGACACTTTAAACCCTTGTATCTTCATAATTACAAGTTTGGTCCCTAAAGTTTGTCAAAATTACAAAAAGGACCCTTAACTTTGAAGAATTGGCAAATTTAGTCCCTCAACAAATCTAAATTGTCAATAATGGTCCTCCAAGAAATCAACAAACAAGTCAAAGCCTTGAAGTTTGAAAACATGTCAAAATCAGTCCTTGGAATATGAATAAATTGCATGTTTAGTCCTTATTTCAAGTTTATAAAACCTTTGTGCCAAAATTGACAAAATGAGAAAGTTATTTACAAAGGGAGTCTTGTTTTGAGCCGTTTAATTCAAAGAGACAAGAAAGAAGGAATGCAAGGGCCGAATCTGCCAAGACATCTAAATTATTCTCAGCCTATCATTTTGACACATCAACCACTACAACCAATCATCTCATTCCTTTCCCCCACGTCATACTCCACTTCCTGGCTAATTAATTAAACCATGTTTAATTTAAAAAAGTGGGGGAAACTCGTTTTTAAAAAACTAATCACCCCAAACCTGATTAAAACACACACTCAACACACACTTAAGAACAAACTCTAATCACTAAATCTCCTTCATAACAAAGGGGTTTGTTCTAAGCACCTCCAGATCAGTAATTAACCAGTTTGAATACCCATCCCCACCCACAAAACCTTGCCAGCTCACCAATGGTCCCCAAACCCAACACCCCTGCTGCGTCACTTTCACCCAAGTCCCCAAAACCCGACCAAACCAATGGATGGATGAAGTTCCTTGGACCCAAAGATTAAACCAACGATCAAGATGGAATATTCCACCTGGCTACATCACATGGGGCTCAAACAAGACCAAATTCAAATTCAGTCAAAGGGCAATTTTGGGAATCAGCTTGCTAGGGTTTTAGTTTTTCCAGCTTTGTATTATTTTATTCCAAGTATTCTAGTATGTTCATAGCACTAGTATAAATACAAGTCGGCTTGTGACTTGTATGGCTGGTTCCAGTTTTATGTATTTTGTTTCTTTTTCTATGAAATTAATGAAAAATTATTAAAACCTGCATATGACTGAGTTCCATTTTTACTTTCCAGTATTTCAGTTTTAAATTTGTTTTTCCCAGAATTCATTTTAAAATCTTCAAGTTTGTTTTTAAGAATTTCACTTGTTTACAAAGTATTTCAGAAACTTATTTTTTTAGCTTACTGCTATAAGCCATTCAATAAGCTTATTAAACCAAGCTTATTGAATCTCTTATAAGCTTGTTGTCTCTCTCTTTGTTGTTTGTGGTGTGCAGGAAACAAGGAAAAGTCAAGGCTTATTCTCACCCTATTATTGTCATTTATGCACAAGCTAATCCAACTCCCACAAGGCTCAGCACAAGCCCGAGCTTGTAGGAGGTGGCAAACAGCCACTGAGGGACCTGGATGTAGGTCCCTCTTGGTAACATCTTTTTCTTTCATTTCAAATTTTCAATATTAGGTTTTATTGTGAATGGGTATGATTTTTAGTGTAATCTGCTTACTAGTTGTTTGAGTATTGGATTTTGCTTAGTTGATGTGTTATATGCTAGTTTAAAGTAGTTTGAATTAGTTTGGTTGGATTTGTTAAAGTTTTGGTCTGAATATTTCAAGTTTCAGAATATAAAGGGTGTTTGGGTCTGCTTATTTAGCCAAGTGTTTGTCATTTATTTGGTTTGAAAACAGGGTAGACACACTCTTTAGGTTGTTGTTAGGAGTGTGCAATACTTGGTTTGCATTTTGGTTAAGTACTTAAGAGAATTGCATGCTAATTTGATAAACATAGCAAAAAATCAGTAAACCATTTTTCTGCTTAGTTTCAATGTGTTTTGTGGTTTGATTTTTTGTATACTGTTAGAAATTAGTCTAATCTAGGGTTGCTGATAGCTTAATAGTGATTTGGTAGGGTTATGTGATAGATTTGGCTGTTAGAAATTCGTTTTTGAGCATCTAGAAAACTATCACTGTTCATCAGACAGCATAGCCTTATCAGTCCCCTATTTGTGCCCTTTGAGTGTGATTTTTTCTTTGGACTTATGTTGTTTATTGCTTAAACTGACTCCCCACACTTCCATGAGTGTGGGGGTGCCTTTGTTTCCCATCAAAATTCAGTATCAAGCTTGAAATCAAGCTCAAAAGCACCAGATCCGTTTTTTTTCATTGTCAGTGGGAACTCCTTTCCCACTAATAGCTTTGCTGTTCCCACTGCTTAGCTAAAAGACAAACTCCAAGCACTTGTCACTATCAGAAAGTTTATATTTTTGTCTTTAGTGCCCAAATTTGTGAATTAAGACTTGAAACCAGTTCCATTATTTTTCTTATTTAATTTAGGATTTTTCTGATTAATTAAATTTTTATCTACTGTTCATTTGGTAATTTTTAGGTTTTATTGCATTTTTAATTAACTTTAATATTTCTGTTTTTGTCTTCTAGTGCCAAAAAGTAATATTTTTCAGTTTAATCAATTTTCCTGGACTTAGGATATTATTTTAAGATTTTTGGTTAAAAAAGATTTTACTGTTCATCTTTTTATCAATTTTTAGAATTAATTTAAGTTAATTAGGGTTTTAATTAAACTAGTTTTGTCATTTAGTGAAAAATTTAATATTTTTCAAGCTTTTTCATTTTTCTACTGTTCATAGGAGTAATTTAGGATTCTTAAAATTGGTAGATTATTTTTAGCATTATTTTATTATTTTTTATAATTATTTTGGTTTTAGAATAGTTTTTAGTAATTTAAAAATAGAAAAATAGTATTTAAAAATTATAAAAAATACTTTTTAGTTTTTAGATAATATAAGTAAGTTATTTGTTCAATAAAATCATATTTTGGACATTTTGATTAATTATATTTAATTTTAGGGCTTTAATTAGCATTTAAAATTGAATATTTAATTAATAAAAGGTTTTAAAATATTTTTATTGGATTTTATTCCTTATTTATATTATTTTAGACTTGTTTTAGCTTATAATTAATTTTTAGGTTGAAATTTTAAATTTTGTAGTTTTTACGGTTTTACGTGAACGCGTTTTCGTCTTAGCTCGATCCGTCTTCGTAACCGTCTTTTCTTTTCTAATCTCATTTCTTTCTCAATCAATATAATCAAAAACATTAATCAACTCTTAACACAACGCACTAGCCTCCTTGGGAAAACGAACTTGGACTTCATTTGGGTCATTAGTGCTCGGTTTTCCTTGACCGACACTTAATACTACCACTATTTGTCATCCTTTTCCTAAAGGGTACAAAAACACTACATCATTTTGGCGCCGCTGCCGGGGAGGCGTGTTGTGTTTGAGTTGAACCATTGTTGTTTTTATATATAGCCATAATTAGCTAATTGTATTAGTAGCACTCTACTAATACGTATTATCGTTTTTCTATTTTTGTGTGTATTATTACTATATTGTATACGTAGAATAATAAATTTACAAGTACTCCAAATACGTGAGCAATCACAACCTTGATTCGGGATTTCATCACTCGATCATTGTATTCGAATCTCAAACCAAAGAAAAAGGCAAAAATAGATAAATACTTTCGTGAAGCTCGATTTTGAGAAATACAAACTATAAGGTGGGTATAAGGCGGTTGTATTTCACGACCTAAAGGAAAAAGGCTCTTAAGTGCTTCGCGCCGCCTCGTTTCCTCCGCTTGCTTGTGCGTATTTTGATTTTGAAAGCTAATCGAGGGTTTTGCCGCCCAAAGTATTATTAAGTATCATATATATTTTCTTGGTTTCTATTGATTAAACCCTCTTGAACGATTTGGTGTTCTACCATCGTTCTAAAGTCATCGAAGGCGTTCACTTCACGTGATCGTTTTCATTCCTTGAGGCTTCTTTAATCGAGAGATTTGATTAAGGAGGAGATTTGTAGATTTGTGTCTACTAATACATTCCAAAAATCCAAAAAAGTTAAAAACAATCAAAAACCACAAAAAATTGAAAAAGTAAAAACACCAAAAAGAATCTTCTTTGCTCGCCTTCTCGTTGTACGTGAGGTTTATGCAAACTCGCTCTAAAGCAAGACGTGCTCGTAAACGAAGAAACAAATCACTCACTCCTACTAGTGAGGAATCTCCTATTGACGAACCCATTATAGTGAAAGAAGCACCCATGGCTAATCGAACTATGATGGAGTTGCTTCAAGCACCCACCGAGGGTTATGAAGAAGCGATTGTGATTCCCGCTATCCTTGCGGAGAATTTTGAGGTTAAGACGGGTTTGTTGTCCATGATTCAAAACAACAAGTTTCGAGGGGACGAAAAGGACAACCCTCATAACCACATTCGCCAATTTAATCGTCTCACCGCCACGTGCAAGTTTAAGGATGTTTCAAACGACTCGATTAAGATGATGCTTTTTCCGTATTCCTTAGCGGGGCCCACAAAAATTTGGTTAGAGAAAGAGCCACCCAATTCTATATTGACGTGGAAGGATCTCGTTTCAAATTCGTGAACCAATTTTTTCCGCCCTCTAAGACTACGCACTTGAAAAACGAGATTTCAAAGTTTTCGCAAGAGTATAATGAGAGTTTTTCAACGGCTTGGAATAGGTTTAAGGAAATGTTGCACGAATGTCCTCATCATGGTTTTTCCGACTTGCATCAAATAGACACGTTTTACAATGGCTTGAACGATCATGAGCGTGATTATCTTAATGCCGCCGCGGGTGGTAATTTCTTATGTAAGACGGTCGAGGAAGCATTGTTAATTATTGAGAATAGGTCTAAGGTGTATAGTCCTCTTAGCACGTCGAGTGTTCGTAAGACTTCGTCTTCGTCTTCGCCTTCATTTTCACACACCGTTGATGCTTGCTAAGTCGAGGCTAATTTGGAGAACAAAATTTTTGATATAGTGAAAGGATTGTTAGTTGAGCTTAAAGTTGGTGAACAACCCGCTCCCGCTACGATTAAAGCGGTTGAGGTTTCTTGTATGTATTGTGGTGGAGCTCACGATTATTCCGAGTGCATTACCAACGGTGGTAACACTTCGAGTGCCTTCGCGGCCGCGGGAACTTATAACCAAAACGGTCAAGTTCCTCGCACTAATCAATTGACTCCACCGGGTTTTTCACCAAATCAAAATGCTAACAATTATCGAAACAATCAAGTTGGTTACCAAAGCAATCAAAGGAACAATTTTAAGGGTAATAACAACTATGGGAATCAAGGGAGTAGTAGTAGTCAATTGCAAAATCAAAATCAAAACCGTAATTTTCAAAACACGAGTCAAGGTCTTCAAAATGCTTACACTAAAGAACTTCCAATGGACTTTGTGAATTACGCCACGGCAAATGATAAGATTTTGGAAAACATTCAAGAGCAATTGGCTAATCAAGCTAGGGACACGGCTAAGAACGCAAAGGAGTTAGCTAATTTTGTTAAGGAAAATCTAGCCATGAGAAATGAATTGAAAAATGATTTTGCTAACCAAATTCGAGGTCAAAACAACAAGATAGAGCAAAGTCATGCTAGGTTTGAACAAAGAATTGACCAAAAAGCCGCTAGCCAAGATTTGAAGTTTAATAGTCAAGATGCTAAGCTTAACGCCATTTTAGAAGCCGTCATAGGGAACAAAGCCTCTACTTCGAGTAGTTTGCCTAGTAACACCGTTTCAAACCCGAAGGGAGAGATGAAAGTGATTACCACACAAAGTGGTAAGACACTTAAGGAACCGACTCCTCAACCAATTACTCCAACGGTGGAGGAAATTGAGGAAGAACCCGAGGTGGTGGTCGAAAAGGAGCATATTTCAAGCCCACAAAGTACCGCTCATGCCACACCTACGGTTGACCCATCACCCATATTGGAACCCGAGATTCCAAAGGCTATGCCTATGCCCCAACCCACACCACCCTTGCCTTACCCATCGAGACTTAGGAAGGAGAAACGACAAGAGCGCGATAACTACCAATTTGAGCTTTTTATGAAAATGTTTCGTGATTTGCACTTTAATGTGAGTTTCGCCGATGCTTTGGTCATGATGCCTCGATTTGCCGCTAACTTTAAGAGTATGTTGAACAACAAGGAGAAATTACACCAAATGTCTAGTTGTTCGTCGGTTTATCTTAATCGCATACCTCAAAAAGTCGGTGATCCCGGTAAATTTTTGATCCCTTGTGCCATTCAAGATATGGAAGAATGCTTCGCCTTGGCCGATCTTGGTGCTAGCATTAACTTGATGCCACTTGCAATCTTCAAGTCGCTCAATCTTCCTAATCTTACTCCTTCACGAATGTCTATTGAGTTGGCCGACCATTCCACGATTCTTGCATGTGGTTTGGCGGAAGACGTTTTTGTGAAAGTGGGGAAGTTCTACTATCCCGTAGACTTTATTGTTGTTGACATCCCCACGGATCCTCAAGTTCCTCTTATTTTAGGTCATTCATTTTTAGATACGTCTATGGCTTTGATTGATGTGCATGCTAGAAAGATCACCTTACGTTTCAACGACGAGGAACTTGTTATAAACGCAACTCAAAATTCTCAACTTTCTCATGTTTATTCCGTTGCTACCATAAACCTCGTTGACATGATCGACGTGGTTTGCGAGGAATTTTCACAAGAAGTTTTAGGGTTTGGTGATGAAGGAACTAGTGGCAATCCCACTATGTTAGATCCAATTCTTGATAATTCGACACCAACCTTCACTCCTTTCGAAGGTGGTGGTTTTACGTTGGAAGAATTCGATGTTCCACGTACTTGTGACGAAGACCTCGACAACGATGAGGACTTCTCGATTATCAAGGATTTTCTCAACGATTTCCCATTTCCTCCACCATTGGAGGTTATGAGTATCGAGCCCAAATCTTCACTTGAGGAACCACCTATTCTCGAGTTGAAAGATTTACCTCCTCACCTCGAATATGTCTATTTGGAGGAGGACGACAAGTTGCCGGTTATTATTGCGAAAGATCTTTCGAATGATGAAAAAACCGCACTTGTCGATGTTCTTAAGGACCACAAAGGGGCGATTGCGTGGAAGTTATCCGACATTAAGGGAATCGATCCCAAATTTTGTACCCACAAAATCTTAATGGAGGAGGATTTCAAGCCAACAATCCAAAGTCAAAGGAGGGTGAACCCCAAAATTCACGACGTCATCAAAAAGGAGGTCCTTAAACTCCTTGACGCGGGAATGATTTACCCTATTTCCGATAGCCCTTGGGTGAGTCCTATTCATTGTGTCCCTAAAAAGGGAGGGATGACCGTTGTGCCAAACGATGCCAACGAGTTGATTCCCACTAGACTCGTGACCGGATGGAGAGTGTGCATTGACTATCGTAAGTTGAATGAAGCCACTCGAAAAGACCATTTTCCCTTGCCCTTCATGGACCAAATGTTGGAGCGTCTTGCGGGAAACGATTTCTATTGCTTTTTAGATGGTTTTTCCGGTTACTTCCAAATTCCCATCGATCCTCGTGATAAAAAAAAACTACGTTTACATGTCCATATGGAACGTTTGCTTATCGTAGAATGCCATTCGGACTTTGCAATGCACCGGGAACTTTTCAACGATGCATGATGGCTATTTTTCATGATATGATCGAGAAGACGATGGAAGTCTTCATGGATGACTTTTCCGTGTTTGGTGATTCTTTCACTTCGTGTTTGTCTAATCTAGAGAGAATGTTGAAACGTTGTGAGGAAACCAACCTTGTGCTCAATTGGGAAAAGTGTCATTTTATGGTTAAAAGTGGAATCGTCTTAGGGCACAAGGTCTCGAAAGCGGGGATTGAGGTAGATCAAGCTAAGGTAGACGTCATCGCCAAATTACCTCATCCCAAAACCGTCAAGGGAGTTAGGAGTTTCCTAGGCCACGCGGGCTTTTATCGACGATTCATCAAGGATTTCTCGAAGATTTCTCGACCCATTACACATCTTCTTGAAAAAGAAGCACGTTTTATCTTTGACGAAGATTGTGTACGAGCCTTTGAGATCCTTAAGAGGAAACTTACCGAAGCTCCCATTCTTGTTGCTCCCAATTGGAACCTCCCCTTTGAACTTATGTGTGATGCAAGTGATTACGCTATTGGGGCCGTTTTGGGGCAACGTCATGATAAGCACTTCTTGCCTATTCACTATGCTAGCAAGATGATGACCGAGGCTCAACTTAAATTGTTGGAAATACGTTTTTACGTATTTAGAAAGGATCGGTCACTCCAACAATATTGGGCTCGTGATCCAATATAGCCCATATAGCCCACATGTAGGGTGGGCTATATAAACCCCCCTCCTAGCATGTTAGGAGGGGTTGTTGGTTCTCTTACCATTTCATGAATCACATTTTCCATCTTTCTTAACTCTCTCCTTTCTCTCTCTTCTTTCTCTCTCTAAAGTTCTACCATTTATCATCATTCAATAGATAATCCATAACTTGTCTAATCTTTAGAAAACTAAGATCCTACAATTGGTATCAAGAGCATGGTTGATTCTTTGGATTAACACGTTTATTTATTGATTTGGTGACAAAGTTTCTTTCTTTTACAATTTTTTTTTCTATCTTTATTTCGTCTAATTTTTTTTCCTTCTTTAAGCTCAAGGTTTTAAAATTTATTTTTATAAAATCTTTGATAAAATTTTTTATCACAATTTTTGTATATTGATTTACTTGGTCAAAATCTTTTTCTTTTTTCCTTTCTTTCTAAAATCTTTTTCAATTTTATTTTCTTTTGTCTCGAATCTGATAAATCATTTGGAATTGCGTGTCATCATTCTGTCTATCTATCAGTTTTGAATTGCGTGTCATGTTTTGTGTGGGATAATCTCACTCACAAAAGTATATTTTTTTTATAAAAAGTATCATTTTTTTATTTTTTTAATTTTTTTAATCTATTTGTTCCTGTTGCCTATTCAGTTAAGGGTTTATCATTCCGATACTCCTTCCGACACCTTTTCCGACGGTTTCAAGTTCCTTATTCCGATACTTTGTCATTTCGATCGCAATAACCGAAAGGTTCTACTTTGCGATCACGTTTTCTGATTACATTATTCCGACGCGTGTTCCGATCGCCTTTTGCGATCGTGATTGCGACGGGATTTAGGTTAAAGTAGAGTCGAAACTCTGTCCAAATTTTTTCAGTCTCATTGCGATGGCAGGTTTTTGAATATTGCGATGAATATTTGAAAAATATTGCGATGGTGAGATGTGTGAGTATTGCGATAGAAGGGTTGTATATTGCGATGGCTATTTAAATTAGACACTAGACCTGAATTGACTCGGACAAAAAACCGATTCTCGACTCTCTTACAAAGCTTCTCGACAACACAACCACTTCACAGACTCGACTCAAACAAACACCCAACTCTTGACTCAATCTTAGACCAACCCACAACTCAAACCTCTCATCTAATCCAACAGACTCTTAGAAACCTACACTTCTTACAACATCAACTCGAACCCCTCACACTCTAACCCTCGCCTCCCTCACCTCTCGAACTCTAACATCCCTCGACCCTAAACAACTCAAGACTGGACACACCCTCGCAACACCACCCCCAATACTCCCTCGTCTCTCCCAACACCCTCGTCTCACTTCACACCAGACCAACATCTCTCAAACTAACACACTCACTCCTTGAAAATATTTGTGGACACTCTCACACCTCTCAAACATCTCTCGACCAACAAACCCTTTTGGACCAAACAGACTCAATACCACAACCTCACTTGTCTCAACACACCACTCAACTCATTTAACCGATCTCTGACTCGAATCCCCTCGTTTCACGACTCACCAAAAACCGAAAATAACATAAATCGAAAACCTACCGAGACCATTTGCATGACCTTGATGACGACAGTTTGGTTCTTCATTCTTAATTGGTTTTAATTCGTGGGTTTCATCTCATTTTTTTGAGATTTAATTTCGTGGGTTTGAGTTTTAGATACGAAGGTTTTTAGCTTGTTCTGGTCGGGTGATAACTTAGTGTGAGACTGACATAATATTTGTTTGGTGGCTGAGATTGGTAGCACAGATAGATAAGATGGGGGCGGAGATGTTTAGGAGAAGAGAGATTAGGGTTGACTAAATGTGAGAAAAATTAGGCTTTCATTTGTACTTATATCCAAGATTTTCAGACGGAGATACCAAGATAGATGCCACGTTTTATTTTTGTTGGGACACGTTAACTGATTTTAATATATTAGATTTTTATCAAGGAAACCGTTTCAAAAGTTAAATTATTTTTTTTAGTTAAGTAAATTTTCGTTACTTTATTTTTATTTTGGAAAATTTTTATTTTGGATATTAATTGTTATTTTGGATATTAATTTTGATAATCAATTGATTTATTTTCATTCAAATTTTTACTTTGAAAAATTTTATGATATTAAGTTATAGTCGTGACAAAAGTGACGTGACAACGTAATAAAGTGCCAAGGTTTATTTTGCTGACGGATTTTTTTTTTGTATCGGGTATTATTATTTGAAATTGACGACGGATTTTTCATCAATTAGTAATCCTTAACGACATTGGTCAACGATATTCAATGGATTTTTTGAATTCGACTTTTCAAGAGGGAGAATTATATCAAATGAAAGTTAAAGCTAGAGAAAGTAGAATGACTTTATTTCAACTACTTCGGTCCCATCTGTCGAACATTTCTCTACTTAAAGCAGGAAGCGGTTTTGTGACACTCTTCGGTCAAGATCGTACCATTTTCGTCCACCAAATGCTCCTCAAATTTAACCAACTACGAGAGCAGATCAACAAAGAAGACATTAATCAAATTGAATCCTCACATTTACTTCAAGTTCTAGTGCAACATTTTTCGAGGTTCTTTCAATTTGATCATGCCAAGGTTGAAGCTTCAATGATCTGCCAGTCATTCCTTGAAGACACACAAATCGACGTTAAAGACTTTAGGGATAGATTGCTCGAGTTCATGAAATCTATTGCACTTTCGATTTATGCAAATTCACAACCTAAACCAGAGCATCCTAATGGTATACAAGATTCTACGATGCAGATAACACAGCAGAAAAGTGGTCTTACGGATGACTCAATGGAGACCGCCTTGGTTAACGATGATAGCAGCGTCATTGCATCACGCCAACGTGACTCAAGCATACATGACGAAGAGCCAATCGTTGAAGTACAATTGAATACTGAATCTCACAATGTTCTACATCATGTTGAGAACTCAGAACCCACCTATGACCAACATGGGATGAAAAAGGGTGATTTCACTTCTGATTCATCCGATGTAAATCATACTGAGGGAGAAAATGATCAGAATGCTAAAGATCATGATATGTGCTTTATGACTGCTACGTTAACCAATTCTGCTTCTAGGATTAAAGAGCTTGAACTGATTTTAGCTCAGCAATCAAAAGAACTTGAGGATGCCAAAATTGAATTTTCAAAGAAAACAGAGAAATTTGAAACATATTTTGAAAAACTTGAAAAGTCAAACGTTGTTCTTGAACGAAAATTGGATCAAACAGTTCTAGATTCTAAAGCTGAAAAGGATAATCTTTTGAAACAAATTAAGTTGCTTGAATCTAAGTTGGCATCCCAAGATGAATTGTTCAAAGAAAATGAGACCTTAAAGGCTCAAGTACAGGAAAAGGTCTTTGCTATAGCTGCGTTGAAAAATGATTTGCGAAAAACTAAAAGACCTAGTGTGGACACTAAGCTTGAAAAACCATCAATCTTGGGGAAACCGCCTACAAATCAGTTCGTCAGACAACCGACTGTCAGACAACCTACTGCATTTAGATCCGAGCGATCACAATCCTCGAGACCGCGGTTTGCCTCCCAAGTTGATATGGTTCATCTTTCTAGAACAGTCACTCCACCATCTAGGCCCAATGTGACTAAAACAGCTTTTGCAAGACCTAATCACATGATTGCCTCTAATTTCCCTAGACATAGTCCAAAGAATACGTCTAGAACTAGTTCAAATGACGTTCGCCATACTTTTGGTCTAAGGGAAGCTAAGCAAAAGACACAAGTAAGAGATAGGAATTTCAAACCTAGTCAGATGCCTTCTAGTTTACCCAACACTGCTAACTGTTGCATGTCACATCCTAGGAGCATCAATCAATCATCTAGGAATTCTAGATCTTACTCGGACATTAAATATGCTACTTGTAAAACATGTAGAAAATGTGTCTTTACGGCAAATCATGATTCTTGTATTAAGAAACTACTTAATGAGGTGAACTCCCGTGCTAGACTTAAATCCCAGTGGGTTGCCAAAATCAAACCCTTTGGTAAAATGTGGCGCCCCACTGGTAGAACTTTCACCCTTGTAGAAAACGAGTGCCCTTTAACTAGGATAGTCTCCGATTCTATTAAGACTACTAGGGAGGAAATTGAAAAGGAGGATGCATCACCTAAGCCTGAACTTAAGGTTTTCTATAAAAGGAAACGTTTACCAGCTAAGACAAGTGAATCATCTCCTCAGAACACCTCTGGCACAAGTAAGGCCAACTGTGAACCCCCACTTGCCTCTAAGATAGATATCGCTAACCCTTATCCAAGCATGCAAATTCCTAATGAAAATGCAGGTACCAAAGAGGATGTTCCAAAAGAACGAAGCGGTCCAATCATTGTATATCATTCAATTAAGGACACTCTTAGAGTTTGGTTGCTAAAGAAGCTGATATCTAAGAAACAAGTGTCTCAGGGGATTTCCAGTTAAGCTTACAGTGCAAAAGGACTTACAGTCACATAACAGACTGTAACTCGCTCTCAAAAGACAGGAAAGTTCATCCCGGTTATGACTTATCCTCAAAACGAGAAATTAAATTTTCTCAGACACGAGCTTACATTTTAAACTATTCAAGGGTTTTAAGCTCGTGTAAAGGACTTACAGTCACATAACAGACTGTAACTCGCTCTCAAAAGACAGGAAAGTTCATCCCGATGATGACTTATCCTCAAAACGAGAAATTAAATTTTCTCGGACACGAGCTTACATTTTAAACTATTCAAGGGTTTTAAGCTCGTGTAAAGGACTTACAGTCACATAACAGACTGTAACTCGCTCTCAAAAGACAGGAAAGTTCATCCCGATGATGACTTATCCTCAAAACGAGAAATTAAATTTTCTCGTACACGAGCTTACATTTTAAACTATTCAAGGGTTTTAAGCTCGTGTAAAGGACTTATAGTCACTTCACAGACTATAACTCGATCTTCAAAGAAAGGAAAGTTTATCGCCGATGATAAACTTATCCTAACAACGAGAAATTAATTTTTCTCGGGCATGAGCTTATATCAAAAACATTCCAAGTTTTTAAGCTCATGCACTATGGCTCCTCGTTAAATGACAGACGATGACCCGGACTTCAGAGACAGGGAAGTTTATCCACGCAACGATAACTTACCCTCAAAACGAGAAATTAAGTTTTCTCGGACACGAGCTTATCCTAAAACCATTCAAAGGTTTTAAGCTAGTGTATAAGGCTCATCATTAAATGTCAGATGATGACCCGATCTTCAAATTAAGGAAAGTTTATCGCCGATGATAAACTTATCCTCACAACGAGAAATTAATTTTTCTCGGGCATGAGCTTATATTAAAAACATTCGAAGTTTTTAAGCTCATGCACAATGACTTACAGTTAAATGTCAGACTGTAACTCGAACTTAAAATAAAGGAAAGATTATCTTTTATGATAACTTATCCTCTTAACGAGAAATTCATCTTTCTCGGTCATGAGCTTGTATTAAAACATTCCAGGTTTTAAGCTCAGAAGGGAAAGTGAATCTTTTAAATAAGAGAACTTTTCCTCATAACGAGAAATTCACCTTTCTCGGTCATGAGCTTTTCGTTAAAACATTCAAAGTTTTTCAAGCTCATGAAAACGACTTCTAAGTAAATATCAGCTTAGAACTCGTTCTTCAACTAAAAGGAAAGTTTATCGCCGATGGTAACTTATCCTTAACAACGGGAAGTTTACAACTTCTCGGACTTGAGCTCGTTTTGTAAGATATTCAACATCTTAAGCTCAAGTAATTGGTTTTCAAAACGTTGAACACAATTTTTCGAGAATTTCTCAAAAAGGTTTTTTTTCTAAATCTTTCAAAATTGTGTGTTCAAAAAATGTTTTGATAAAAAGAGCATGTCTTCTGGAATCGATAATATTTACGATACTAGAAATGTCATTCAATAATGACACGGGGTTGTAAATAAAGTTCGAGCAGAAGTTCAAATGTTTTAAAACATGCTCAAAATGGTTTGCTATTATTTCAGATAGTAACCCGCTTTTCATAATCAAGTCAAGCATTTCACCGGAAAGCTTTGACTCAACAATGGGAATTCATTTTCTCGGGCATGGTTTACTTTACAACCATGTAAGGGATTGTGTTTACTTTATAACACAATCTAACACGGATATATGTACGTGTCAGTGCATTTATTTGTTAAAACAAGAGAAATCTTGTTTTTATGAAGTTATCATCTCTACCAACCGTAGCAATTTACAATTGATATCTACATACTCGACGATGCGACTACTCAAACGGCGACTACAGCTCTTTCAATAGAACACGGGTCAGCAATTGAGGGGGAGCGATTGTCCAGCAATCAGAATCTTTGACGCTAAAAGTGCCAAGTTCACATGTTGATGTCAAGACAAAGATATCAATCGTACACATGGAGTAAAGAGATAACTTCAGACATGATGAGGCGACCAACATTCGTGAACAAGAACCATGTGCTTCTTTCATATGATGTTCTCCATCATTCAGGTCCAACCTCATAAATTGCTAATCTTGTGAATACATTATCATATCTGATCTTTGCACGTGATAAATACCTTACACTTGTGTTTAAAAGGTATTTAATTTACGGTTCAAGTACACCCTCATTAATTTGAGGGGGAGCTTGTGTAATTCATGAAGATAATTGGCTTTGCATTTTTCTTCCCAAATTTTCTTAAAATGCTATTAAATCAATTGATATTAAAAACATTGATTGGTTTAATATTTTTAATATGGGGGAGAAAATGTGATTTAATATGGGAAATGATTAGTCACAAATGGTTTGACTTAACGTGCTAGCTCATCCCTACATGTGCGAAATGTTTTCGGATATCGTGGCATGTGTTAAAGGGGAGCAAAATGGATTTGCACTTCAAAATGGATTTCATGGTGATTTATACTTACCCGCAACCCATTTATTTCACGACGATGAAGATTGTGGTGACATAAGGATGGTAGGATAGGTTAAAGTCCAATGATTCCTCTAGAACCGGAGGAATCTTCCCAAGGACATTCCATAGCTAGAAATAGTAGTCCTTAGGAAAGATGGAGAAAGATTGTGAACGTAGCTGAATGCCGACCAAGTACTTAAGTTAGCACTGGAACAATCACAACAAGGTGCTAGTGTTGACGTATTGGTAAGCATTGAAGGGGTTGAAGAATGAAAAAGAATTGTAAAGATAAAGGGTGTAAAGAAAGAAGCCCTCCTTACAACTTAGGCAGAAACCGGGTCAATACATATGCTATTAAGATCATTGTTTAATGATTCTTGATATTGAAGACAGACATCATGGACCCAGTGATGCAAGGCACAACCCATCCCAGCTAACTCAGATATCTCTTAAAAGATATTTGTTTTAATCACACGGAGACAACGCATTATCTATTGATTTATTCACTCCGAATAAATTGGTATTGAAAAGGTGGCACTCCTCTCCAGCCTCCGATCACTAAAATCCAAAGTGCACGATCGAGTCTAGAGCCATTTGAGATCATTAAATATCTCATTAGGACACACTTTCATAATTCCTTGCTTCTTCATACACTGTGAAAAGTAAGAAAGATCTTAAGAGTCCTACGCAAAATCTTCATGATCTTGCCTGAACATCCGAGTAATACGAAAGTATTTACAATGAAGATGGAAATCCTTCTTGAGCGAATATCAAAAAGCTCATGGTAGGTGACTTGTGCAATTCTTTATGAATCAAACTTGTGATAACTGGAAAGCAACAGCTGTTTAATTCTTAACTGAATTTAAACACGTTCCAGGCCTCTACGCAATATCTCAGTGATCTTGCCAGAACACTCAGAGTGATACCTTTGTGTTCACGGTGATGAGTGGAAATCCTTCTAGTGTTAACCTCAAACAGCACTTGGTAGGTAACTTGCAAGATTCTATACGAATCAAGCTCGTGACAACTGGAAAGCAACGATGGTGCGGTTCTTAATTGAATTTCACTTGTTCCAGGAACATGTATTGACGGCTTCAAATCATGCGGATATTATTATCCAAATGATTCACTCTTTATGTTCGCAGTCAGCTTTGGACGGTCGAATAAAGAGAACGGGTTTACCCGCGAAATCCTGTCAGGAAGTTACTTAATTGAAACTATCCGTCACGGGTACGATATCTAATATCGTCCAACGGTCTTCACCGACCGGAGGTAAAATGCTACCGATTTAGAATGAAATGTTCAAAGCCATTTCTTTCGTGTCTACTTATGTTGCGGCATTTGAAGACGGTGGCGTTGCGGAATCCAAGAAGAAGTCGTCCCCACATGCTTATACTGCATACACTCAGTACTTCAACGAATTCAAGAAAGTCTGAAGGTCAAGTCTTCCGCTGTGTCAAACTCTGAAGCTTTCAAGAATTATAAAGGTATAAGTGTGTGGAACATGAAGTCACGAAGAGGCGAATATCACAAGTGATGAATGCACAAGGTCAAGGCAAGAGAACATGCTCAAGTCTAAAGTCAAAGATCTCATCAACATATTCACAAGAACAAGATCGAAGACTCAAGCATAGTATGCTAGGTTTAAGATTTTGTAAAATGGTGTGACCTCCCTTTGGGGGAGATTGTTGGAAATACGTTTTTCCAAGGAAAGTCTCGGTCACATCGTTATTAGCATAGATCACGAGCTATAGACTATTTAGGACATTGTAACTTGGAGTGACCTCCCTTTGGGGGAGATTGTTGGAAATACGTTTTTACGTATTTAGAAAGGATCGGTCACTCCAACAATATTGGGCTCGTGATCCAATATAGCCCATATAGCCCACATGTAGGGTGGGCTATATAAACCCCCCTCCTAGCATGTTAGGAGGGGTTGTTGGTTCTCTTACCATTTCATGAATCACATTTTCCATCTTTCTTAACTCTCTCCTTTCTCTCTCTTCTTTCTCTCTCTAAAGTTCTACCATTTATCATCATTCAATAGATAATCCATAACTTGTCTAATCTTTAGAAAACTAAGATCCTACATAAATACACTACAACGGAAAAGGAATTCCTTGCCGTGGTGTATGCATTTGAGAAATTCCGACCTTATCTCGTCTTGACGAAATGCATAGTGTATACGGACCATTCGGCTATTAAGTATCTCATGGCAAAGCAAGATGCTAAGCCGAGATTACTTCGTTGGATTCTCCTCCTTCAAGAATTTGATCATAAAATCGTTGACAAAAAAGGAGCCGAGAATCTAGCGGCCGATCATCTCTCTCGTTTGGAAGATCCTCACCAAAGTGTTTACGAGCCTAAGGAAATTACCGAAACATTTCCGCTCGAGACACTTGGTGTAGTGAATTCTAAGCTTGATTCTTCTACCCCATGGTTTGCGGATTTTGCAAATTACCATGCGGGTAACTTCATCATTAAGGTTATGAAAACTCAAGAAAAACGAAAATTCTTTCGTGACGTCAAGTTCTACTTTTGGAACGACCCTTACTTGTTTCGAACTTGTGCGGATCAAATCATCCGACGTTGTGTATTTGGCACCGAAGCTTCTAACATCCTTAGAGCTTGCCATGAGGGACCCACGGGTGGTCACCACGGTGCCAATCTCACGGCTAAAAAGGTGTTTGATGCCGGCTTCTTTTGGCCTACTATTTACCGAGATGCACAAACTCTTGTGAAGTCTTGTGATGCATGCCAACGACAAGGAAAAACCTCACAAAGGGATGAAATGCCACAAAACATCATTCAAGTGTGTGAGATCTTTGACGTGTGGGGTATAGACTTTATGGGGCCGTTCCCATCATCTCGTGGTAATAAGTACATTCTCGTTGCGGTTGACTACCTTTCTAAGTGGGTGGAGGCGAAGGCCTTGCCCACCAATGATGCTCGTGTGGTAGTTAAGTTCTTGAAAAGTTTGTTTGCTAGGTTTGGAACCCCTCGTGCTATCATAAGCGATCGTGGAACCCATTTTTGTAATGACCAATTTGAAAGGGTTCTAAGGAAATATGGGGTTACACATCGTCTTTCTACGGCTTATCACCCACAAACGAGTGGGCAAGTCGAGGTTTCAGACCGAGCGTTGAAAAGGATTTTGGAGAGATCCGTGGGGGAAAACCGACAAACTTGGTCGGATAAGTTAGACGATGCTTTATGGGCCTTTAGGACCGCTCATAAGACACCCATTGGGTGCACTCCCTATAAGCTTGTGTATGGAAAGAATTGTCATTTGCCTATCGAGTTAGAACACAAGGCTTATTGGGCCCTAAAGCATTGTAATGATGATATGGAGACCGCGGGAAAACACCGGAAAATGCAATTAAATGAATTGGATGAATTAAGGGATATTGCTTATGAAAATTTATTGATTTATAAAGAGAAAACTAAAAAGTTGCATGATTCAAAAATTAAAAACCGGGTTTTTAACATTGGGGATCAAGTTTTACTTTTTAATTCAAGATTGAAAATCTTTTCCGGTAAATTGAAATCCCGTTGGTCCGGTCCATTCACCGTGACTCAAGTGTTTCCGTATGGTACCATCGAGCTAGCTCAAGATGATGGTCCTAACTTCAAGGTGAATGGACATAGGTTGAAGCACTACTTTGGTGGGGAAGTTCCATCCTTGAACTACCTCGACCAAGTCACTTTCCCCAATGATAATTAGTATTGAGGGGATCGAGTCGAGCTCATGACTCGGTAATCAAAAACGAGGTGCCTCGTGGGGGAGTCCCATGCTTATCCTATGTACATATTATCGCTTTCTAATGTAGCTTATGTGTGGGGATTCGTGCCCTTCCAACCTTTGTTCCGTGGTTGTTTGTAATATGTGGTTTTTAGATCATGATCTTCACGATTGGAGCCTCTCGTGTTCGTTTTATGGGAGCACTCGATCGTTTGCTTTGGAGACGTTTCTCAATATCCATGATATATCCTTTTGATGTTCTAACCTTAGGTTTTTAGCACACTTCATAAACGGCTATTAAATTTAATGGTTACACCCTTTCCATGCTAGATTAAGCATTCGACTACGTCTCTAGTATGGGGGTGTTTGCACCCCTAGACTCGAAACATTGAGGACAATGTTTAACTTTAGTATGGGGGGTGAATAGATACTTGCCTTGCCAAACCTTCATGCTTTCCAAAAGTTTATCTTTTTGTTTATCGTTTTTGTTGCAAAATAAGGCTAAAAATGGCCAAATTTTAAAAATTTTCTCATGTTTTATAAGTGTTTGAAGACACGAATGTAGGTTTTCCGATGGCGAGAATAAGAGTAATTTTTGACTCGACCGTGCGTGTTGAGCACTTAGCTTTGGTTCCTTAACTACACATTAGGCTAAGTCTCTTAAATGAGGACGAGAAATGATAGAGTTAATTATAAGTTACTATGCTAAACGTAGAGTACTCGTATTCTTTCAAAAACTCATGTGTTCTCGTTGTTTGCTTATTCTCCCTTCGCTTGTAAATATTTTTTGCTTAATAAATATTGACTTAGCGGTTTAGTTAGGATTGTTGGGTTTCTAGTCTTTTCTAGTAGCTTCCGTATAATTAAATTGGGAAGACATTAAGGTATCGCCAGCGTCACGGTTTTGAAGTATTGGCAACCCGAATAATCGAAAGCTTCACCCAAAAATAAGATTTTAAGTGCTCACCTAAATCAAGCAAACAATTTGAAGCCCCACAAGGCCTAAAATCTATGCAAAAATTGAAAGTGAATCAAGCCTTAATCTTCGAAGCTTTAAAGATCCAAAATTCGCTTTAGCGTGAGGATATACGTCTTTGGCTAATAAAACCACCGATGAGGCGGATAATAAAAGGCAAGGCAAGACCGAAGTCATAATAAAAGCTTCATGGCGAAGTTGAATAAAAGATGGAGGTAAACCAAAGATAATAAGGCCCTTCCGTTAGGGGGCGTATAAAAGTCTTGGTAATAAGTCTCATGTTCAAAACCGTTATAAAACCGTGTCTATCGATTCTTCTTGTCAACTTAATTTTTTGACATCGTTGTCTATTAGGAGGGGTTATTGATTTGATGGTCTTAGTTACACCGTTAGGACTCTATTTTTAGACCTAAATCTCTATTATCGCATAAGTCAAACAATGTATCCTCGTGAAACATTCAAGAAAAAATAAAATATAAGAGATACAACTTAGGAATAATGGGAGGATAAGTACGCGATTAGGGCATATGAGTAGTGTTAGCATTACTAGCTTATAATGACAATGATCTCGTTGCACGCTTGGCATGGAATTGAAGTGAAAATCGAGGACGATGAAATTATTTCTAACGAAGCATTCACGTGTTCTTATTCTATGAACCTAAACGTCCCATTTTGCGATGAAAATCATACATTATGTCTAAAACGCAAATAGTAGTAATAGTAGTAGTGTAGCTAGTTTATCATTCAATAAAGTGAATAAAAATGAATTTTGGAGATGCTACGATACTTTATTCTAGCATTGCGTGAGGGCACGGCAATGGTTTAGTATGGGGGAGTGATGAGACGGCTTTTATACATGGTCTCATCGTTCTTTTTGGACTTAAAATGCATTAAATATCATCAAAATATCCAAATATATGCTTGTGTTTGTTGCTTGTGTATTTTAGGTACGGATATTGAGAAAATGACAAAAGATCACAAGAATCGTGCAAAAACGAACACGGGAAACGAAGCCGCACGATGAACCATGCCCTAATGAAGAATTTTCCAAAGAAAACCCTTGAAGATTTGAAGAATATTGAAGATTGGTCCTCCAAGTTTGAAGAATTGACACTTTAAACCCTTGTATATTCATAATTACAAGTTTGGTCCCTAAAGTTTGTCAAAATTACAAAAAGGACCCTTAACTTTGAAGAATTGGCAAATTTAGTCCCTCAACAAATCTAAATTGTCAATAATGGTCCTCCAAGAAGTCAACAAACAAGTCAAAGCCTTGAAGTTTGAAAACATGTCAAAATCAGTCCTTGGAATATGAATCAATTGCATGTTTAGTCCTTATTTCAAGTTTATAAAACCTTTGTGCCAAAATTGACAAAATGAGAAAGTTATTTACAAAGGGAGTCTTGTTTTGAGCCGTTTAATTCAAAGAGACAAGAAAGAAGGAATGCAAGGGCCAAATCTGCCAAGACATCTAAATTATTCTCAGCCTATCATTTTGACACATCAACCACTACAACCAATCATCTCATTCCTTTCCCCCACGTCATACTCCACTTCCTGGCTAATTAATTAAACCATGTTTAATTTAAAAAAGTGGGGGAAACTCGTTTTTAAAAAACTAATCACCCCAAACCTGATTAAAACACACACTCAACACACACTTAAGAACAAACCCTAATCACTAAATCTCCTTCATAACAAAGGGGTTTGTTCTAAGCACCTCCAGATCAGTAATTAACCATTTTTAAAACCCATCCCCACCCACAAAACCTTGCCAGCTCACCAATGGTCCCCAAACCCAACACCCCTGCTGCGTCACTTTCACCCAAGTCCCCAAAACCCGACCAAACCAATGGATGGATGAAGTTCCTTGGACCCAAAGATTAAACCAACGATCAAGATGGAAGTTTCCACCTGGCTACATCACATGGGGCTCAAACAAGACCAAATTCAAATTCAGTCAAAGGGCAATTTTGGGAATCAGCTTGCTAGGGTTTTAGTTTTTCCAGCTTTGTATTATTTTATTCCAAGTATTCTAGTATGTTCCTAGCACTAGTATAAATACAAGTCGGCTTGTGACTTGTATGGCTGGTTCTAGTTTTATGTATTTTGTTTCTTTTTCTATGAAATTAATGAAAAATTATTAAAACCTGCATATGACTGAGTTTCATTTTTACTTTCCAGTATTTCAGTTTTAAATTTGTTTTTCCCTGAATTCATTTTAAAATCTTCAAGTTTGTTTTTAAGAATTTAACTTGTTTACAAAGTATTTCAGAAACTTATTTTTTTAGCTTACTGCTATAAGCCATTCAATAAGCTTATTAAACCAAGCTTATTGAATCTCTTATAAGCTTATTGTCTCTCTCTTTGTTGTTTGTGGTGTGCAGGAAACAAGGAAAAGTCAAGGCTTATTCTCACCCTATTATTGTCATTTGTGCACAAGCTAATCCAACTCCCACAAGGCTCAGCACAAGCCCGAGCTTGTAGGAGGTGGCAAATAGCCACTGAGGGACCTGGATGTAGGTCCCTCTTGGTAAAATCTTTTTCTTTCATTTCAAATTTTCAATATTAGGTTTTATTGTGAATGGGTATGATTTTTAGTGTAATCTGCTTACTAGTTGTTTGAGTATTGGATTTTGCTTAGTTGATGTGTTATATGCTAGTTTAAAGTAGTTTGAATTAGTTTGGTTGGATTTGTTAAAGTTTTGGTCTGAATATTTCAAGTTTCAGAATATAAGGGGTGTTTGGGTCTGCTTATTTAGCCAAGTGTTTGTCATTTATTTGGTTTGAAAACAGGGTAGACACACTCTTTAGGTTGTTGTTAGGAGTGTGCAATACTTGGTTTGCATTTTGGTTAAGTACTTAAGAGAATTGCATGCTAATTTGATAAACATAGCTAAAAATCAGTAAACCATTTTTCTGCTTAGTTTCAATGTGTTTTCTGGTTTGATTTTTTGTATACTGTTAGAAATTAGTCTAATCTAGGGTTGCTGATAGCTTAATAGTGATTTGGTAGGGTTATGTGATAGATTTGGCTGTTAGAAATTCGTTTTTGAGCATCTAGAAAACTATCACTGTTCATCAGACAGCATAGCCTTATCAGTCCCCTATTTGTGCCCTTTGAGTGTGATTTTGGCTTTGGACTTGTGTTGTTTATTGCTTAAACTGACTCCCCACACTTCCATGAGTGTGGGGGTGCCTTTGTTTCCCATCAAAATTCAGTATCAAGCTTGAAATCAAGCTCAAAAGCACCAGATCCGTTTTTTTTCATTGTCAGTGGGAACTCCTTTCCCACTGATAGCTTTGCTGTTCCCACTGCTTAGCTAAAAGACAAACTCGAAGCACTTGTCACTATCAGAAAGTTTATATTTTTGTCTTTAGTGCCCAAATTTGTGAATTAAGACTTGAAACCAGTTCCATTATTTTTCTTATTTAATTTAGGATTTTTCTGATTAATTAAATTTTTATCTACTGTTCATTTGGTAATTTTTAGGTTTTATTGCATTTTTAATTAACTTTAATATTTCTGTTTTTGTCTTCTAGTGCCAAAAATTAATATTTTTCAGTTTAATCAATTTTCCTGGACTCAGGATATTATTTTAAGATTTTTGGTTAAAAAAGATTTTATTGTTCATCTTTTTATCAATTTTTAGAATTAATTTAAGTTAATTAGGGTTTTAATTAAACTAGTTTTGTCATTTAGTGAAAAATTTAATATTTTTCAAGCTTTTTCATTTTTCTACTGTTCATAAGAGTAATTTAGGATTCTTAAAATTGGTAGATTATTTTTAGCATTATTTTATTATTTTTTATAATTATTTTGGTTTTAGAATAGTTTTTAGTAATTTAAAAATAGAAAAATAGTATTTAAAAATTATAAAAAATACTTTTTAGTTTTTAGATAATATAAGTAAGTTATTTGTTCAATAAAATCATATTTTGGACATTTTGATTAATTATATTTAATTTTAGGGCTTTAATTAGCATTTAAAATTGAATATTTAATTAATAAAAGGTTTTAAAATATTTTTATTGGATTTTATTCCTTATTTATATTATTTTAGACTTGTTTTAGCTTATAATTAATTTTTAGGTTGAAATTTTAAATTTTGTAGTTTTTACGGTTTTACGTGAACGCGTTTTCGTCTTAGCTCGATCCGTCTTCGTAACCGTCTTTTCTTTTCTAATCTCATTTCTTTCTCAATCAATATAATCACAAACATTAATCAACTCTTAACACAACGCACTAGCCTCCTTGGGAAAACGAACTTGGACTTCATTTGGGTCATTAGTGCTCGGTTTTCCTAAACCGACACTTAATACTACCACTATTTGTCATCCTTTTCCTAAAGGGTACAAAAACACTACATCACCTTCCACCAACAATCCACCGGATTTAGAGCTTATGGATTTACCGTCTCATTTAGAGTACGTTTTCTTAGAGGAGGATAATAAGTTACCCGTCATTATTGCTAAGGAATTAAAAGAAGATGAAAAATCCCGACTTATCGATGTGCTTAAGAATCATAAGAAAGCAATTGCTTGGAAAATCTCCGACATTCGGGGAATTGATCCTAATTTTTGTACTCATAAAATTCTCATGGAAGATGACTTTAAACCCGCAATCCAAAATCAAAGAAGGGTTAATCCAAAAATTCATGAAGTCATTAAGAAAGAAGTTATCAAACTTCTCGATGCCAGAATGATTTACCCTATCTACGATTCGCCATGGGTTAGTCCCGTCCATTGTGTGCCTAAGAAAGGCGGAATCACCGTTGTTCCCTATGAAAACAACGAGTTGATTCCTACTCGACTTGTAACGGGTTGGCGAGTTTGAATCGACTATCGTAAGCTCAATGATGCCACTCGTAAGGATCGTTTCCCTCTTCCTTTCATGGATCAAATGCTCGAGCGTTTAGCGGGTAATGATTTCTATTGCTTCTTAGATGGTTTTTCCGGATATTTACAAATCCCTATCGATCCAAAAGACCAAGAGAAAACCACATTCACTTGTCCCTATGGAACATATGCTTACAAACGAATGCCTTTCAGCTTATGCAATGCTCCCGGGACTTTCCAAAGGTGTATGATGGCGATATTTCATGACATGGTTGAATAAACTTTGGAAGTCTTTATGGACGATTTCTCGGTCTATGGTGATTCTTTCTCTTCTTGCCTTGCTAATTTAGAACGTATGCTTAAACGGTGTGAAGACACTCGTCTCGTTCTTAATTGGGAAAAATGCCATTTCATGGTAAAAGAAGGCATCGTCCTCGGTCATAAAATTTCCAAAGCCGGTATTGAAGTCGACCGTGCTAAAGTTGACGTCATTGCTAAGTTACCTCCACCTACCACCGTCAAAGGAGTTAGAAGTTTTTTAGGCCATGCGGGATTTTATCGACGTTTGATCCAAGATTTCTCGAAAATAGCTCGTCCAATGACTCATCTCTTAGAAAAGGATGCTCCTTTCATCTTCTCTCAAGAATGTCTCGACTCTTTCGAGCTTCTTAAAGGTAAATTAACTAAGGCACCGGTCTTAGTCTCTCCAAATTGGGAGTTACCTTTCGAGCTCATGTGCGATGCTAGTGATTTCGCGGTAGGAGCGGTTTTAGGTCAACGAGTTAACAAACATTTCCAACCCATTCATTATGCTAGTAAGACAATGACGGGGGCTCAATTGCATTATACCACTACCGAAAAAGAGCTTTTAGCCGTAGTGTATGCTTTTGAGAAATTCCGCCCCTATCTTGTGCTTTCCACCACCATCGTTTACACCGACCATTCCGCCTTGAAATACTTGTTGACCAAGCAAGATGCTAAACCGAGACTCCTTCGTTGGGTTTTGATCCTACAAGAATTTAAAATCGAAATTCGTGATAAAAAGGGAGCGGAAAACATAGCCGCGGATCATCTTAGTAGACTTGAGGATCCTTATCAAGGGGAATCTCCAAATCAAGAGATTAATGAATCCTTTCCCCTTGAGACCTTAATGTCTATTAATTCCAATCTTGATGATACCCCATGGTTTGTGGACATTGCAAACTATTTGGCGGGTGGTGTTCTTATCGAATGGTTATCGTCCCAACAAAAGAAAAAATTCCTCAAGGACGTTAAAACGTACTATTGGGACGACCCTTATCTTTCCAAGCAATGTGCGGACTTAATCATTCGTAGATGTGTTGATGGGCTGGCGGCTTTACAAATCCTTGAAGCTTGCCATAAAGGACCCACCGGTGGTCACTTTGGTCCTAATTACACCGCTAAAAAAGTTTTCGACTCCGGATTCTATTGGCCCACCATTTATCATGATGCACATGAAATGGTTAAGCATTGTGATGCTTGCCAAAGACAAGGCAAGATCACACATAAAGATGAGATTCCTCAAAATTTTATCCAAGAGTGTGAAATCTTTGACTTATGGGGCATCGACTTTATGGGTCCATTTCCATCATCCAAAGGAAACAAGTACATCCTCGTAGCCGTTGACTACGTATCAAAATGGGTTGAAGCAAAGGCTTTACCTACTAACGATGTGAGGGTGGTTGTTAACTTCTTGAAACAATTGTTTGCTCGATTCGGTGTGCCTCGTGCTATTATTAGAGATCGCGGGACTCATTTTTGCAATGATCAATTTGAACGAGTCATGGCTAAGTATGGTGTCAATCACCGACTTTCCACCGCGTATCATCCACAAACTAATGGTCAAGCCGAGGTTTCTAACCGTGGTCTTAAGAGAATCTTAGAGCGAACCGTGGGAGAGCATCGTGCCTCATGGGCCGATAAATTAGATGATGATTTGTGGGCTTTTCGTACCTCTTATAAGACACCTATAGGTTGTACCCCTTATCGCCTTGTGTACGGAAAGGCGTGCCACCTCCCCATTGAGTTGGAGCATAAGGCTTATTGGGCCTTGAAATGGGCTAATTTTGACATAAAGAAAGTCGGTGATCATAGGAAAATCCAACTCAGTGAACTCAATGAACTTAGGAATGAGGCTTATGAAAATTCATTAATCTACAAGGAGAAGACTAAGCTTATTCATGATTCCAAGATTAAAACCGAGAGTTCCATGTTGGTGACCAAGTTTTACTCTTTAACTCTCAGTTGAAAATCTTTTCGGGTAAACTTAAAAGTCCTTGGTCTGGTCCATTCACCGTGGCCCAAGTCTTCCCTTATAGCACCATTGAGTTACCCCAACCAAATGGGCCCAATTTTAAGGTGAATGGCCAACGGGTTAAGTTGTACTATGGAGAGGACATCTCTCACGAGATGATTCCATCCCTCTCCACATTTCCCTTGAATTAATTCGGGAAATCGAGTCGAGCTAGAGACTCGTGATAAATAAATGAAGCATCGTATAACTAGGTTAGATTTTTACCTTTACCATCCTTTCCACCCTTTTCACCTTCATCCATTTCCACCAATAAGTGTAGGGGGAGCCAAGTAGGTTGTTTGTGTGTTGTGATGTTGTGCAGGGACATGTGCTTTGATGATCCACTTTTGGTACTTTTGACGCGACCCGTGAACCCGTGTTCCCGCGTACCCGGTTCTATCAAAACTATTGTGATTCATACATGTATATAAAAAAACGAATAAATGTAATCACTTTAGTTGTCCTTTCCTTAGCTCGATTTTAAACAACGTACTCAATGTCCTAAGTGTAGGGGAGTTTATTCTCCCACATGCCTAAACATTGAGGTCAATGTTTATATTAAGTGTAGGAGGGACTTCTATCTAATTTTAGTGGGCTTTTCCATGAATTTGACCCCATTTAACCGGAATATTTAAAAAATTTTCAACGTTTTTCAAATTTTTGATCTATTTTGGCCTAGTAGTATTTTTAATTTATGTCTTTCCTTTTATCATCGCATCATATTTATATTTTCCATTTCAAGAATAAAGTAAAAAATAATAAATAAATAAATAAAATGGTTTTAACAAGTTTAGATGTGTTTGATATATTAGGCCCGTCGTGAATATTTTGACTCAACCCGAGTTTACTTATCCAAGTTTACTCTAGCTAGTATCCTTAACCATATGGACCTTAATTGGTTTATTAGGCTAAGCATCCACGAGTCTCATTCCTTGAGATTTTAAATTGTGGAGAACGAGAGATGATAGAGTTGATAATAAGTTTAAGGGTTAATTTTTGCTTATATGGTTTTTGTAGCTCTTTCTTCCCGCTTGAATATTTAATTGCTTAATAAATGAGGATTCTTGCGGTGTAGATTCGATATCTTAACTCTTAGCCAAATCTTTATTCTCCTTGTAATTAAAGCATGAACACATTGAGGGTGCCAGCGTTGTGGACTTCTGACTAAGGTGGCTCATAACCACTAAGTAGGAGGTATTCAGACCATGGGACCGCTGAATTTGGCCTACTATATATATCATAAATAAAGAAAGAATAAGATTAAAACATGACCTCAAGGAGCCTTAGGATGTGGGGCATGTAGCACGAACCTTGTCATTAGAGCCTTAGGGTGTATGGCATGGTAAGTGTTGAATAAAAATTGATCAAAAAATAAATTCCCTCGTTTATCGTTCAAGGAGCCTTAGGGTGTGGACAATAGACGGGGAGCATTTTTACATCTTAAAGAGCTTAAGGGTATATGATGTGAACTTGATAAACTCCATATAATATCAACATGACTTTGGAGGAATAATTAATAAGTAGTATTATTTGGACAAATTTTGGGTCCGGGAATTTATTCCCCAAATCGTGTTAAATCATCCTTGATGTGGGCTTACTTTAGTGACAACGTTTTTGAGGACGAGGTTAGGTTTTGAGTGTCGGGTTCACACCATTTGGCCTTCATTTTTGGAATAATAATTATAAAATAAGTATAATGAGCCTACGGGTGAATGACAATCAATAAAATCTAGAGATACAAAGTAGGAATTGGAGAAAGAGTATTACACAATTATCTTATATGAGTGGGAATTAACTTAAGGACTTATGGTAAACAATGATCTCGTTTTTAAGCTTGGTATTGGGAACATGAAACTTGAGGGTGATTAATATTCATAACACTAAATCCCTAATCTAAGTCTTAGATTTCTTTACGAGTTTCTTCCATCAAATAATTTTCAAGTTAATAAAATTGCATTAACTTTTGTTTCCTTTTAAGTTTTTATCTTTTCGTCGTAGTAGTAGTAGTAATAGTAATAAAGGCCAAGATGGATTAATAATGAGAAAAACGTAACTTAATGCTTTAAACTATGCATTGCATGGGGTCATTGCAATGGTCAAGTGTAGGTGATTTAATAAGTGTGTAAACACTTATCCTTTTGCCACTAAAATCAAGAAAAAACAAGACCTAATCATGTGTTTTATATCGTAAATGTCAGAATTACGCGTGGTTTTGTGTTTTTGTTTTAAATAGGTACAAATGATCAAAAGAAGAGAAAACACGGGATTTCATGGTCAAATGTTAAAGAAAAGTCCAAGAAAGAGACGAAGACAAAGTCAAAAGACCAAAAGTGTGCCTAAGATCACGAAAACTGGAAAAATCGACACGGTTTTGAAGAAATGAACAAGAAAGCCGAAATCGAGCTCGTCTTAGTGGATTTGATCATGTACGAAGATAATTGAGCCTTGTGGGATCCACATTGGATAAATGGGCTCAAAAGCCCATTTAAGGAAAAAGGTTTCTTAACTTTTAACTAAAAGCCCAAACGAAAGACCAAAATGGACTACTTGTTACATTTTGAAAAGTTGTTTGGGCTAAGCCCATTTGATTCAATAACATGGACCGGCTAAGTGATATTCATTTGTGGTCAACCCTTTTAGTCAAATACAACCACAAACGTAATCCCACTCTCACCCCCACGTGTTTATTTTTCCACTCACACATTAAATAAATGACTTTTTACCACTATCCCATTTCATTCGTTACAAACAAAGTTAAAGTTTTCACTGCTCACCATCTCTCCCAAAAACACAGCAAATCTCAAAACCCTAATTTTTACCATCACCCAAAATAAACCAACGAAAATTAGGGGTTTTACCCAATTCGTGTGATTCACACGGATGGGAATTAAATCCCCATGAAAATAGAAAGATCCACCAAGGAGTGGTCCTCAATCCCATCATCTACGTGGCCAAAACCTTTAATTTGATTGGTTCCCACACGTTTCACACACCAATCCACCAATAAACAGCCTCCACATCACCCTCAAACAAGCACAACTAGCACAAAAATGCCACCCTGTTGATCCGTGTGATGCGAGAACAATTTTCAACCATTGGATGAAGAAAATGAAGAGAGAGAAGAAGAAAAGATGGATTTAACGGATGAGATGCGATTTCTTACTCTCGAAGCTTCACCAACAAAGCCATGGGGTGTTGGGAATAAAATATAGCCAGTCTACTTGAGCGCTGACAAGAGGAAAACAAGCGTTGATAGGAAGAAAACAAACGCTGACAGATCAAGCGTTGACAGGAGGAAGTCAAGCGTTGATAGGTTGAAGACAAGCACTGATGGAAAGATTTAGTCTAGGCGTATATTGTTTCTAGTTTGTTTCTAGTAAAGATAAGTTCAACATTGTATTTTCTATAATTATCTTTACCTAGAATAGTTGATACGTAGACTCTTGTACAAGGCTTCTTATGTCTATAAAATAAGACCTTTAGGTTATTGTTCAATATAAGTTTTCTTATGTTAAACACTTTCATTGTAAGCAAGTTCGATATATTCAATCAAGTGAAAGTTTGTTTACATCTTTGTGTGTTCTTGTTTAAGTGTTAATTCCGCATAACACTTAGATTACTTTATACATATACAAAGGTTTTTTCTACGTGTATAACTTGATCTAATCTCGTATACATAAAGCTAAATCGATCTAAGTTTGGGATCAACAAGTGGTATCAGAGCTTGTCGAGAAACTTTTGATCTTAAACAACACAAGAACCCTAAAATCACCAAAACCCTAATTTTCTCAAAACCCTAAAAACATCATGTCCAATCCAGAAGTAAACACCTCCTCCTCAAACCCTAGCATCAAGATTACCATGCTTGATGCAAACAACTTTGAGCTATGGAAGTTCAACTTTGAGCAATATCTTGGAATCTATGACTACACTCTCTGGGAGATCATTGAATATGGAAACACATAAAATAAAGCTGAAAAGGTTGCTAATGCCATTGCTGCAAGAACTGCTGTTGCTGGATGTCCAGAAGCAGATAAGAAAGAAAAACCTGGTGATGGTAGATCTGTGTCTGTTGAAGACATAGCAAAGAGAAGGGTTGATATGAAAACCCTAAACATTCTGAAACTCTCTTTGGGACAAGAGAACCAGCATAAATACAGAGGTTATGAATCTGCAAAAGACCTTTGGACAACTCTTGAAGTTGCATATGCTGGCAATGATGATACTAAGGAAGAGAAGAAGAAGCAACTCATGCATGAGTATGCTGTTTTCAAGGCTCAACCTAATGAGAAGCTTAGCAGTGTGAGAAGCAAATTGCTTGACATTACAAGCAAGCTGTCCTTCATGGGGACACAAGTTGGTGATGTTTACATTATTGCCACTTTTCTTAAAAACCTTGGTGATGCGTGGAAGATTGAGGCAAGATCTATTCTTGCCAACAACACTCACAAAAGTTCTACTTTTGATGATATCTACAACAAACTGAGGCTATTGGAGGATGAAACTCTTTTGGAGCATGGAAGTAAGTCTACTAATAGCAACATGGCCTTCTTCTCACATAGTGAAGGCCAATTTGATCAAAAGGACTCTTACATGCACCCAGTTACTGGATCAACATGTGTCAACACTGGAACATATCCTGTTAACGCCTCATATTCAGACGCTGACACATACAAAAGTGACTCACCAAGAGTTAAGTCTGCTGGTTTGGATTTGGATACTGTGTGTGCATACATTGCTTGGTTCAGTGATTACATATGAGGACCTTGAGCAAATAAGTGATGAGCACTTAGAAGAGATGGATATAAAGTGGAACATAGCTCTTGCAAGTATAAGAGCAAACAGGTGGAATAGAAGGTTTAAGAAGAAGATGACCTTTAATGCAAAGGACACTGCTGGATTTGACAAATCTGAGGTTGAGTGCTACAATTGTCATTGTATGGGGCACTTCATGAGGGAATGCAGATCTCCAAGAAGATCTGATGCTGGCAAACCCTCAAGCCAAATTGTTAAGACTCAGGATCCTAAGGCCATGGTTGCAGTGCAAGAAATTGATGGTACTGGATGGGACTGGAGCTATTTGGCTAAGGATGGGGAAGAGGATAAAGCTTTGGTTCCTGAGATAGAAGAAGAAGAGCATGTTCAATATGCTCTCATGGCACACTCCTCCTCTTCATCAGATAATGAGGTATACGATGATGCTTTTTGTAGTAAGGGTTGTAGGTTAAATACTAAGAAACTTAACAAAGAGGTTTTAAGATTGTTAAGTGATGTGAGTACTGAGAGATGCAAGTTGTCTAACTACCAAATTGCTCTCACTCAAACTGAGAAGACAATTGAGGAGTACAAGAAAATGGAATTTGATCTAAAAGATAAAATTAATATCTTAAAACATGATTTAAATGCTAGTAATGATATTAGAAACATCATGGAAAGGGTCAATGCTGATATACAGGCTAAGTTAGATGAGGCTATCAAGAATAAGGATAATGTTGACCTTAAAATTCAGAGATTTGATAAGGCCACACAAACCCTAGGAGAATGTGTTAATAAACAAAGGGGTCCTAAGGACATGACTGGGATTGGGATGAAAGACTATACTGTTGTTCCACCACCAGCTGGGGACTTCTATGGTGTCCAAAGAAAGGACCTATCTTGGACTGGTTTACCAGAACTCCAAGAGGAGGAATTTATTCCTCCACCAAGAGTCATTACCCCAGTTGAAGAGTATAGACAAAAGTTGACTGACTTGAATGAATGGAAGAAATCCAACCCTTCCTTATTTGTTAAGGGTGGTTTGTTGTGTGAAAGTCCTAATGAGTCAACCCCTATTAAGGTAACAAACCCAATCACTGGTAAGATAGTTGACCTTGGCTCAAACATTGTTAGAAAACCTAGCATCAAGTATGCAGAAATGTATAGGAATACTAGGTCACCTAAAAGCCAAGTTAGTAATGATGGAACAGGCTTCTTCTCTTCTAGACCTAGGGTTGTGTCTAGAAAAGCCTGTTACACTTGTCGTAGCTTTTCACATTTAGCATATAAGTGTGCCAACGCTTCCAAGGTCAACGCTGTTAAAAAGTCAAACGTTGTCAGACCCAAAGCTTGTGTGGAGCAAAGTCCACAAATTGTTAGACCAGCCCCTTTCTTCACTAAAGGGTCTAACACTCATGGACAAAGACCATTTCAAAAGACCAATACTTGGTCTAATAGGCAATGGGTTTTTGTAGCAAACCCTAGGTTCAACACTGACAAGGGTAATTTCAGCGTTGACAAGACCAAATCCAACGCTGACAGAAACGTGACCAGACCTAAATATTTGCAACCACAGGGTAAGGGGTCTAAAGCTTCTTCAAGCTTGACATGGAGACCTAAGCAAGATCAAAACCCTAATGATAATGGGATTTCTATGACCTGCAACAGATTTAATTATATTTCAAAGTCATTACAAAACCTATTGGGTTTAACTGGGTATTTCATCCACAGAGGGATGAACAAGGGGTTGTTATGAGAACTAAGTCTGTTCTTGTTGAACAACCAGATGAATCCAAGTCTGCTAAGGATTGGGTTCCCAAAGAGAACTAATTTGTTTTCTTTATGTGCAGGGCATTCAAAAACAGGTCAATGATTATGGATATTAGGACAGTGGATGCTCCAGGCACATGACAGGGAAGGAAGATTATTTAACTAACTTCACTCCCATTGAGGATGGTGATAAGGTTTACTTTGGAGGCGGATATGGAACTATCACAGGCAAAGGAACTCTTCTCACCAAGAACTTGCGTTTTGAGAACGTATTTCTGGTAAAGGAACTTGATTACAATCTTTTAGTGTATCACAAGTTTGTGATAACAAAAATAAAGTTCTGTTTCTTGATACTGAATGCTTGGTGTTAAGCAAGGATTATAAAATACCAGATGAGAAATATATTGACTATAGAACACCTAGGCATAAAGACACCTATAATGTGAATCTTAATGGAATTAAGATGCGTAATAATATGTCATGTTTTTATGCTAAAGCTTCAGTAGATGAGAGTAATCTATGGCACAGGAGACTAGGGAACATAAACTTTAAGAATATAAACAGACTTGTAAGACTTGGCTTGGTTGATGGTTTGCCTGAAAAGGCCTTCCACAATGACCACTCTTGTGTTGCATGTCTTAAAGGCAAGCAACACAAGGTCTCATTTAAGTCTAAACAGGTGCATTCTAGTTCTAGACCACTTCACTTGCTGTATATGGACCTATTTGGTCCAACTAATATAGAGAGTTTGAATGGTAAATCATACTGCTTTGTCATCATAGATGACTTTTCTAGGTTTACATGGACTTTATTTTTAGCTATGAAAAGTGACACTACTGACACTTTAATTGACTTTATTACTCAGATAGAAAAGAAAACAGGTAATGAAGTTAAAATGCTTAGAAGTGACAATGGTGGTGAGTTTAGAAATAAACTTTTAGATGATTTTTGTGCTAAGAAAGGGATTACTAGGCAGTTTAGTGTTTCTAGAACCCCACAGCAAAATAGGGTTGCTGAGAGAAAGAATAGAACCCTAATTGAAGCAGCCAAAACTATGTTGGTTGATGCTCACTTTCCCATAGCTTTTTGGGCTGAGGCTGTGAATACGACATGCTATGTCCAGAATAGAGCATTGATCAACAAGATACAGAACAAAACACCTTATGAATTAATTTGGGGAAGAAAACCTAATATTGGTTTCCTTAAACCTTTTGGCTGTCATGTAGTTGTACTAGATACTAGTGATGCCTCAGGTAAATTTTGTGCTAAAGGTGAAGAGGGCTATTTCATGGGTTATTCAGTGTAGAGCAAGGGATATAGGTTTTACCTTAGGAAGGAAAAACGTATACTTGAAAGAGTACATGTTAGGTTTTTAGAGAGTAAACCTAGTGATCCTGAAAGTGGTCCAAATTGGTTGTTTGACTTGGAACCTCTATCTAGGACTTTAAATTATATGCATGTTACTAATCCAGACATTGTGAAGGTAACTTCAAATGTTGTGGAAGAACAATTTGTTGATGTTTCACGTACACAGGTTAATGAAGAGGTTGGATCACAAGCAGACAAGGCACCTCCCATACAAGAGTATGTTACAATTCCCATATGGACAAATGATTTTTCTACTGCTGCTGCTGCTGGAAAGGATAATGGTGGTCCCCAGGTACCACCAGTTAACAACATGCATGGTCCTTCAGGCGCTGACAAAGGAAAATCCAACGCTGACAGGACAAATTCAGGCGTTGATGGCTCAAACGTTGACAACAACATTTCAGGCGTTGATAACCCAAACGCTGACAACCAAGGTTCAGGCGTTGACAACACTTTTGAGCATCTTTTCTCTTCTAATTTCGAACAAGGTGAACCTTCCAATTTATATGAAGAGGTTCATCCTAATATTGATGAAAGAGAGTCTGAAGAAGATATTGGCAACATGGAGAATGAGATTGAAGACACAAGACTTTTTGAAGGAGGAGTTCTCACTTCTACAATAAAGAATCACCCTACTTCTCAAATCATTGGTGATATTATGACTCCTGTTCAGACTAGAAGATCTCATCAAAGTCTTGGTGGATTTATTGCCAATATTCACAAGAAGGTTGATACCCCTCTTGTGCAAGCATGTTTGTTTGCCTGTTTTCTGTCACAACAGGAACCCAAGAAGATCTTTGATGCTCTCAAAGAACCAAGTTGGGTGGAAGCAATGCAGGATGAGCTTTACCAATTTGCAATTCAAGATGTTTAGGAGCTGGTTGATTGTCCCAGATATGTCAGACCTATTGGGACAAGATGGGTTCTAAGAAACAAGAGAGATGAAAGAGGAATTGTGGTCAGAAACGAAGGCACGTTTAGTGGCTCAAGGATATACACAAGAGGAAGGGATAGACTATGAAGAGGTCTTTACACCAGTTGCAAGGATTGAAGCCATAAGAATATTTCTAGCCTATGCTTCCTGCATGGGCTTCACTGTCTATCAAATGGATGTGAAGAGTGCCTTCCTCTATAGAAAACTTGTGGAGGAGGTGTATGTGATGCAGCCTCCTGGTTTTGAAGACCCAGAGAATCCAGACAAGGTGTATAGAGTCAAGAAGGCTATGTATGGACTTCATCAAGCCCCAAGAGCATGGTATGGCACATTATCCACTTATTTGGTGGACAACGGATTCAAGAGGGGCACCATAGACCAGACATTATTTACCAAGAAGGCTGGTAAGGATGTCTTGCTTGTTCTGTTTTATGTTTATGATATCATTTTTGGATCTACAAATCCAAAGATGAGTGAGGACTTTTCCAAGCTTATGACCGACAAATTCAAGATGAGTGGAATGGGGGAGATGAACTTCTTTCTAGGGTTACAAGTTTAGTAGAAAGAAGATGGTATCTTCATCTCTCAGGATAAGTATGTGGCAGAGATCTTGAAGAAGTTTGGCTTTTCTCCACATGAAAAGAGGGCTACTACTCCTATGGATAGAGAACACCCTTTGGGAAAGGTTGAAGATGGAAAAGATGTGGATGTCAGGCACTATAGATCAATGATTGGTTCATTGATGTATCTCACAACCTCCAGACCTGACATCATGTTTGCTGTGTGTGCATGTGCATGCCATCAAGTGACTCCCAAAGAATGTCACCTTTATGATGTCAAGAGAATCTTTAGGTACCTAAGATGTTATCCCAATCTTGGCTTGTGGTACCCAAAGGATTCACCTTTGGAGCTTATTGCATATTCAGACAGTGACTATGGAGGTGATAAGTTTGATAGAAAATACACAACTGGTGGATGTCAGTTTCTTGGGAGTAGGTTGATATCTTGGCAATGCAAGAAACAAACAGTGGTGGCAAATTCTACAACTAAAGTAGAGTACGTTGCTGTAGCTGCTTGTTGTGGACAAGTCTTATGGATTCAGAACCAGCTGTTGGATTATGGGTATAATTTCTTGCATACCAAGATATTTGTTGACAATAACAACACTTTATGCATTATTAAGAATCCTGTACATCATTCTAAAACTAAACACATAGAAATAAGACATCATTTTATAAGGGATTGTTTTGAAAGGGGTTTAATACAACCAGATAGGGTTGATACAGAAAAAAATATTTCTGATTTACTATCTAAACCTTTTGATGCTGGAAGGTTTCAGTACTTGGTAACAAGTATTGGAATGATCAATCTCACATAATATGTGTTTTGGGGTCTTTTTGTAAAAGTATGTACAGGATAATGCATTGTTATTGGTCTTTTTGAGGATTTAGATTTTCCACTATATTTTTCTAACACTGACAAAGGTTACTTTAACGCTGATAAGTGTTATTGTGACGTTGTCAGCAATATATTCGTCTAACGCTGACAAAGGTTTCCTTAACGCTGACAAGTGTTATCGGGGCGTTGACAGCAACAATGTTAGTTTTGTGGTTTTTAATCTAAATGTGCAGGTGGTGTTAGCATTATACCATTGGATACAGAGTTGCTTATGGATCCTTGAAGAATCATTTGAACATGTTTTTATTTATGGATGATGGTTGGAATTTTCTATTCCTATCTTGACATAAATTTTTATGTTCATGCATATTTTTGGCAACATATGTATCACAGTTTAAGGGGAGGTTTTAGGAACCTTTAGGATTCTTGGGTATCCTTATGATACTCTTATCACAATTATAGATTGTGTCCACAGGTGAGTATGAGTTAGTTTTACTGAATCATGAGGCACTGTAGCATGCAAAGTTGATATATTATGCATGCTGCCAAGACATTTTTGGCCTAGAATTGGTTGTGGTCTGTTGGGAGACTTGGGAATGATTTTCTTATGGGTTTTACCTGGGAGTAACAAAAATTTTTATGAGATAACTTAGTTGTTAAGAGTTTTGGTTAGCAAGGGACACTAGAGGACTGTTGTGTCTATCTTTGATAAGCAAGTGTGCATAACTGGACAATGCTTGCCACCCTATAATAATTATCAACTTATAGGTTATCTTCACTAGGATAAATTACTTTGTTAAGGTCCTTTTTCATTTTTTTATTTTTGGACGCTGACAAGTATTTTTCCAAGCGTTGTTGTGACCAATTTAGACGCTGACATGGCTTTGGAAAACGTTGACAAGAATATAGCCATTGGGCGTTGATGGTTTATTTTTGACCGTTGACACTCAATGGGACCTACCCAGTTGTTACTTTTTGCCGAATTTTTGGGCCGTAATTTTGGGAGCAGATAACTTTCATTTAATGCATGAGATAACTTATTTTCTTTTCAATATTTTCATGATTGTATTTTGAAAATAGTTGCCTCATTTTTGACCAATCACATGCATATTTCTCTCCTATATATTTGGCTCCTATTTTTAAACAGGGTACCTATCATTCTTGTCTAACAACTTTTCTCCTATACTTCATCTTTATCCATCATTCAAACAGCTTTCAACAATGGCACCAAAATTTAAACCAAGTGATTTGGTATTGGGATTCAGGAGTCAACACAACATGATAGCATATTTGGACGCTGATGTTACTCTGTTTCCCCAATACACACAGATGGTGGCGTATTTGAATGCATCTCCTATTAGGTATGCTCTTTCTCATGCTCCTATCATCTCTGTCACACATATTAAGCAGTTTTGGAACAATGTAAGTTCCTCAACAGTTAATAACTTGACTACATTATCATCTATTGTTCATGGGCGCACATGGGTGGTTACTGAAGCCTTGGTTCGCCAGGCTTTGCATCTTGATGATGCAGATGGTATAACCACCCTCCCCATTCATGAAATAGAACAAGGACTAAGGGCTTTGGGTTATCCTTTCCCTGATGAGGGAACTTTAAACAAATATCATAAACAGGAGTTTCCCCCAGCCTGGAAGTACCTAATACATGTCCTCTTGCAATGTTTGAGTCCCAAGTGTACTGCACACAATGAGATTAATAGATCCATTGCTAGTGCTATTGTGTGCATTGCTACTGGGTAAAAGTTTAATTATTCCAAAATGATTTTTGAGGGCATGTGTAAAAACAAAGGGAATAAGATGACATTAGCTTATCCCAGATTTTTACAAATGGTTTTTAATGTCCAAAATTACTGCACAAGGGATCATGATGATTTTTATGAGATCCTTGTGCAAAAGAATGCTATTTTTACAAAGATGAACTCACCCCCTCATCGTGACTTACCCCTAACCCCAGCTATGATTGTTGTCATTGAAGCAGCCCAACCCAACCAGGCCCACAACCCCAACTTGATCCAATACCTGAACCCTTACCTTCACCACAACACATGCAAATTGACCAAGAACCCTTTGACGCTGACACATTAAATGTTGGCGTTGATACAGCTAATCCAAACGTTGACACCAATCCTTCACAGACCCAAACACCCCTTAACCAACCCACATCCACCCAATCCACATCATCTTCTACCCCACCACAATATAGGTTGCAAAAACGCCAAAGGACTACTGGAGTGTTCTCCTCTAATGGTCCTAGCCATGTAGTAGAGAGAATCACCACCACAAGTGTGGTTGGTGCTATGGATGAGGCTGGGACTATTGGTTCTGGCTTAGATGCTGGCCAAGACAGTCCTAACATCTTTAAGACCTCATCCATGCCCCATGAATCTAACTTGGGAGGTCAAATACCCATTTTAGAGGAGGGCAGATTGGAACCAATGACCTTAATGGAATTGTCGGCTGTCTGCATTAACTTGCAAAAGCAAAATGCAGACTTCGTACAAATTGTCAGTACAAAAGGCCTTGAACTCAAGCAATTGAGGGAGAGGATTGTTATATTGGAGAATGCTAGCACAAGGCGTGGGATGGAGGAATCTTCCAAAGGGGAGGATGAGCAGATAAATGTGAGTGATAAGGGCTCCCATGATGGTGAATCTTTGGGTGTTGCTGAGGCCCTAACTAGTTTGAAGAAGCAACCAGGTTTTGATACGTCCCTAGTTACTCCTACAAACTTAAACTTGTCTTTTACAGCCATGTTGGAAGTAATTACAAGAGGCGCTGAGATAGGTAATTTGGGCGTTGACAAGCAAGATTTGAACGCTGACATGAGTAAATTGTGTGCTGATAAAGTAAATTTGAGCGTTGACAGACCTGCAGATGAGGTTGATGTATTCCAGTCATCATCCATCATCAAAGAAGTTTCTTCACAGGTACTACCATCATCCTTACCCACCATTGATCCATTAGATAAGGGTAAAGGAAAATGGTAGAAGTAGATGTTCCAAATAATGCAGCACAGATTGAGTTTGATAGAAGGTTGGCTGCACAAATTATGGAACAAGAAAGAAAGAAGGTTGGTGAATCACCTTTTGTTGTCACTTCAGAAGAACAAGAAGGGAGTGATGAAGCCAGTTCAGACTCAAGTGTAATGATAATAGAACAACCAGAAAGACTTGAGTATGGTGATGAGTTGGCAAGAGAGAAGTTAAATGAGTTGAAATTGCAGGTAGATTTTGACATGCCAGAAGTTGTTCAGATGTACCATGCTTGGGAAGATAGATGTATGGAGAATCCACATTTGACTATTTCAGACCAGATATGGGGTTTGGAGATTCTTCTAAGAGTACAAAAGGACTGCAAGGTAATTCTGAAACATAGAGCTATCAATATTCTCTCATTGCTAAAAAGGGATAGAAGGGAGTTGTACTACATGCTACTCAGATGTCATGGAACAGGATGGACTTATAAGAAATTGATTGGATTGTCATTTGAAGATTTGGAGTTTAAAGCTTATCCCATTTGGGCAAGAGTACAGGAAGAAAACACTCTACGACTTCTTTCTGATGAAAGGAAAGAAGAACTTGCAGAAGAGATGGAGCTTAAGAAGGAAATGATTGTTCCCAGACCTTTGAAGAAGGGAGTCCCTCTTGAGTTTCCTAAATATATGGATAAGTTGAATCCAAATGAAGCTGTTATAAGAAGGAGCCTCAAGCTCTCACCATTGGAAGCTTCAAATATGGTACAAGTGTTACCTCTTGATTCCAGAAACCCTATTATAAGCTATGAAGAAGATGAATGTGGGTTTTGGAAGATTGGAAGGTATGGGAAAGGGGTTCACACTTTTACCACACTTATATCTTTGTTTGCAAGTTTTGTTAGAGAAGACCTGGTAGACCTTTGGAGGTTGTTAGAAGCCAAGTATGAGACTGAAGCTCCTACTTTAGTCAATGCAATAAAATTATGGTCAACATTCAAGAGAATGTGTGGACCAAGAGATGAAGATCCTGCTGTTTGGAAGGATCTTGAAGATGACCTCAGTGGTCTTCAATGGCGTTTGTATTCAGCTGCTGGTGTATATTACTTGAGTTCTACAAAGTTTGCTGAGTATCTACTTGTAGATGGTCAGTATTCCATGTCCAAGGAAGTCTTGGAGAAGATGAAGACAACACAGCTGGAGATTGATTATTCAAGTGACGTGGCCAAAGATTTGATCAGACATATTTATTACCAATATGATAAGTGTTGTAAGATTCCTCCTAGTTCTTAATGTTTATTCAGAAACTTGATTACTAGAGTAGATATCAAGTTTAGGGGAGGATTGTTGGGAATAAAATATAGCCAGTCTACTTGAGTGCTGACAAGAGGAAAACAAGCGTTGATAGGAAGAAAACAAACGCTGACAAATCAAGCGTTGACAGGAAGAAGTCAAGCGTTGATAGGTTGAAGACAAGCACTGATGGAAAGATTTAGTCTACGCGTATATTGTTTCTAGTTTGTTTCTAGTAAAGATAAGTTCAACATTGTATTTTCTATAATTATCTTTACCTAGAATAGTTGATACGTAGACTCTTGTACAAGGCTTCTTATGTCTATAAAAGAAGACCTTTAGGTTATTGTTAAATATAAGTTTTCATACGTTAAACACTTTCATTGTAAGCAAGTTCGATATATTCAATCAAGTGAAAGTTTGTTTACATCTTTGTGTGTTCTTGTTTAAGTGTTAATTCCGCATAACACTTAGATTACTTTATACATATACAAAGGTTTCTCTACGTGTATAACTTGATCTAATCTCGTATACATAAAGCTAAATCGATCTAAGTTTGGGATCAACATGGGGGTTGGCTATAAAAACCCCCCTCATATCTGTAATTTAATGCTTTTTCTTTTAGTTTAATTTTTATTTCTGAAAAATAGAATTAGGGTTTAATGTAATTTTAATTTCAATCAAGTATTGTACTCAGTCTTTAAATTAATGAAATTTCAATTTCCTTAAATTCTTGGCTGCGTTTTATTATTATTGCAATTAATTTTAATTTTATTTTGATTTAATAATTATTAAAATAAAAGAGGTAGAAATAATTTCCCCTACTGGGAAATTATAAATAAATCTGGTTACTGTTGATGTTTTTATGGTGATTCGAGTTGATGTTCTCGGGTTGATAAACGGCGGTGTTTGATTTGATTGTTTCGGGATAGACAAAAGGTTTGAATCTCTTTTAATTTTATTGTTAATTATATTTGTTTAATCTGTTGTTTGTGTTAAGTTTTTATATAACTGCTAAAGTTTTGAGAGTATTAGACCTGCTCGTTTTAATTATTTGTTTGGTTTTGAAAGTTTATTAGGATCTGCTTAGTATTATTGTTGTTAGCATATAAGTTAATTTGTTTTTTTTTTGCTTATTTTGGTTTTCCTAAGCTAGTTTGGAACTGTTCTTGTGATCTGCTTAATTTGCGTACTGTTTTATTTTCGATTCGGTTTGCTTATGTCTGTTAGGTTTTGCTGTTGCGTTTGAATCTGTTTAATTAAGTTGGATTTACTCATAGTTCGTATCTGCTTATTTTCTCGTTTAGCTTATATAATTATGTGGTTGCTTATTGTTTTATTTAGTTAAGATGGTTTAGCCTGTTTAGTCTATATCATTTTAGCTTATTAGTTTAAACTGCTTAATTGGCTTATTTGTTTTCTCTGCTTATTTGGTAACTGTATGAGCTTGTTTGGTTTGTTCATTTTTGCTTATATTGATGCTACATAACAGATTCCTTTAATCTGTTATTCTGAAATTTCAAAAAATCCAAAAATATTAATAGCTAAGCGTCCCATTTGGGACTCGAACCCTGGACCTCCTGTCCAGTTACCAAACGTCATAGCCAACTGCTCTAGACCCTTTCTTGTGTTTCCTTACCAGCTTTTAAATTAATATAGGACATTTAATTAGTGCCAGTTTTAATTAAATTATTTAATTCAAGTTTTTAGTTTAATTAAGTTTATATAAAAAGTTTTCATAAATTTCCTTTTTATTCAGTTTTGTTTAAAAAATATAAAAAAGATAAAAAATATTTTATTTTAATTACTTTAATAATTTTAATTTAGTTTTATTTAAAAAAATTGTTTTCATTTAAAGTTTTAGTTTAAAATTTCTTTTAGATTTAAATTTTTAGCTTTATTAAAGTTTCAAAATAGTTTATTAGATTAAATTAGATTTTTAAATTAGTTTTTCACATTTATCTAAAATAGTTTCAATAGATAATCAAATAGTTTTTAATTAGTTTTAAATACCAAAAGTTTTATTTACCAAAAACAATAAGTTTTACGTTTAAACCGGATATCAATTCGAGTGAGTCGAGGAAAACGAACTTTCATTGCATAAATTGGACTTGCAAAAAATTAACATTAGTAACTTACTGTATGATTATTGTTTAACTAATAGGATAGGATTATAGAGAATTTCGTTAGCTTCGATTTGATATAAAGTAGAGCTTCTAGATCCAAACGAGCAAAAAGTTATGCTAGTTTTAGTATTCGTGTACCGGGAGACGAGTATCGGCACAATCCGAAAATTGTTGTCGATATTTGGATCGAATCTCGGGGACTATAGAATGAGTTTGGAATATGTTCAAGGACTGTTGTAAGTTGCTAAACCTCAGGTCATAAGTCTATTTTCAAACCTGAGTGTCGGTTTTTTAAACGGAATTGTTTAGATAAGTCAAAATGGTTTTACAAGTCAAAGGCGTAAAGATGTGTTGGGCAGAAGGTCTTAGAAGTAATATTTTTGAATGAAATTTAAACTGATTCTTATTCATATTATGAGTGAGTTTGTCACCAAGTTTCGTCGAAAACGGAGTTGTTTAAGTAGGATAAATAAGCTTGTTCATTTAGCATGTACCAGCAGATTTTTATCGAGGGCATAGTATAATAAAGTTAACATGTAAAAGGGTATAGAAGTACACTTGTATTATTAATTTTTCGGGATTGTCATGGTTTTATAAATTTGAGTTTTGTATTATTTAAGTATTATTTATACTTAAGTCATTTATTAACGAACGCGCCTTATTTGGTAGGTTGCGGTCTTCGTGTTTAACGGGCATCACTAATCGTCGACGATCGTCATATTACTACTATTATACCAAGGTGAGTCTATAGCCTCGTTTTTAACATGTTTACTTGTTTTATAAACCCTCGAGCGGGATAACATGCTTGTTTTATTACAATAAATGGTACAACGATAAGTTGTGGAAACCCTACTTATTGGAAAAGTATGGGTGCAACGAGAAGTTGTGGAAACCATTCTTATTGGAAAAGCATTTATTATAAACGAAGGGTGCAACGGGAAGTTGTGGTAAACCCTCTTTGTTTTAAAATTGAACACAAGGGACCCGATCGTATGCTTAGATGAAAGTTATTAAATAAGTTTGTTTTAGCCTTAAAAGACCCATGAATCGTGAATTGTTAATCGAAGTAACGCTAATACTATGAAAAGATCTATCGGGGTGACGCCCAGTCCGGTCGCGACTAGCTATCACATGGTGTTGTGATGCACTAGTAATGAAACACCGGATGCAATTGTATAAGAGAAGTATTCGCACTTGGCTACGTGTGTTGGGCTGAAATAATATATGTTAACGTTCAATGTCACGAGGCTTATGAAATAACAACAATAATTATGTCTGATCCACATGATTGTCAACCATGGAAGGTTTATTCAGAATACTTGTGTTCGTTTATTTAATTTAAACTCTATAGATTCACTCAGCATTTTTGTTGACTTTATAGCATGTTTTATCTCAGGTCCATGAAGAAGGCACTCAAGGAAGCCGGTTTCGTGCAGCTTACTTTAATTTAAATGTTTTTGCCCGCTTTTCTAAACTATGTCCATTCAAATAAACTTTTATTGTTTATTATGTCGAGTAACTGTAAAACTATTTGGGACCGTGTGTGAACTGTTTAATCTTTGAAATAATGAATGGATGTATATTTTAATAAAACGACTGGTTTTGAGCCGTTTCTATGGTATTGAGATTGAACCATGATAGTAACACCCAATAACTATTTCGCTGCTATGACCCGAAATTGGGGGTGTTACATTTATCGCTGATGAGAAGTCATGGGAGGTGAGGAAAAATGGGAAGAGGATTATCAGTTTAGGTACAAAAAATTGATGAATTCTAATCATATGAAAAAAGCAATGGCCCGATGTGTTCCGTAAAAGAGGAGTCAAATGTTACCTACATGATCGGGGAATTGGTCATCTGTATCAGCTAAATTTCGTAAAGGAAATCCTAGTTCAGCTGTTGTTCATTCGCACATGACGCATTTCTTACAAGATGTTACACCTTGGAGTCAGGTACACATGACTTTATTGTTGGGATTTTAAAAGGTGTATATTCATGTGAACTTATATTTAATAGGTTAATGTACCGAGTGTTCAAATTTTATATAGGATCTATTTAGAAGAAGCAAGGCCATAAACCACATCTGGATACATGATGAATTGGATCTATATCTTGGTCACCCTGGTAGCTTACGTTCAAAATTTCTGTGGTCCACTGAAATTACCGTTGATCGACTTTTCTGGGAGTCGTTAGTGTGCTTAGATCCGACAAGGAAATGTTGGCTAATGGATGAAGTAAGTTCTGTTTTACTTTAATTTATATTACTAGTTATGTATGCAACTAATATCCCTTTTTTTTTCTTGAAAAGCACATTGATTTGTGGGTGGATTACATGTGGCATGTGCAACAAGAAGATGCTACTTGTGCCATGGTTAGCAGTTACTTTGTACAGCTTCCACTTCAAAATGGACTGCCATTATGGTATGTTAACGGACAACGTTATCGCAAAGCATGGGCTCAAGTTGAAAAGGTAACTTGCTATTTTACAATTTTGGATATTAACTATTTCGTTAACTAACAAGCTATAGTTTACACTTTGTAGGTGTATATACCAATAAATGTAGATGCACAACATTGGCTACTTGCTGAGTATAATATTTGTTCTTGTGTTCTAACTATCTACGATAGTGGACACATCGACAGCTTAAACGTTTCCAGTAGCTTCATTAAAATAAAAGAATGCTTAGAGGTTACATGTTTTTCGTTACCTTTTAGAGTATCACAAAAAAATTTTGTCCCGCAAAATTCCTAATTTAAATTATCATTAGTAGGTACAGCTACCTGAAATTTTATCGAAAGAAAAATTATTTTCATATAAAGGAATTGATGAAAGGAGTTACATAATAACGTTTCAAGAAGCCGGTGATGTTCCAAAGCAGGGTGGTATCTTTGGCGATTGCGGTGTCTGGGTATGTATTTTTTTGTATCGCTTATCACATGGTATTCCATTGACTTTTGATGATCCTCTACAGACTGCCCTAGCATATCGTGAACAAACGGCCAAATTTTATTTCAAGCATAAGGTTTGATTATTCTTAGATGTAATAGAACCTCTAGTGAAAGTTGTGTAACTACTAAGAACACTTGACTATTACATTCTTAGTTCATAGTTATTCCATTTCATCTAAGTGCACTTGCGTAGAAGGACTTTCTGTATGAATTTGTGGCTGACTGCCAGGACGGTTGCGTACTTGGCTTGGCAACAGGGCATAACAACCATCTCGTCTGTGACCCTTGCCTCCAGACCTAGAACAAGTGTTAATTATTGGTCGCTCACCTTAAGACCTTATCCTTGCATTGTCCTTTGGTCTTCTAGGTTGTGGTTGTACCATAGCCGGAGGTTTAACTACTTGTAAGTCATCCGGTCTATCCCACAAAGATTGATCAGGAAGTGGAAAAACCAACTCCGCGTAAATCGCTTTCAAAGTCCGTTTAGAAAACCAGGCCTTTTCCCATTGATTACAGTTAGTCAGCCCAACACACCTCGACATTGCACACATATGACTGCACGGTAATCCTGATTTTTGCTATTTTAGACATGTACATTCACCCTTGACCAAATCAACAATGTGTACTCTATTATTTTCTTTAACCTGATAAATCGTAAAGCGGTCAATTCCCTGTACCGTCCATGATGCACTTTTACGCATTCGTTTATTAACCTTTGCTTCAGCCCATCTAGATAATTCATCTGCTGCCGGTCCTCTACCACATAACAGTTAAACTCATTAAGTTATGTGTGATTAAAAAAAAATACAAACAACCTTTTTAAAATTTTGTACCTGGACTGTAGTATCTACGCTCAAAATACCATCTTTGTATGAGATCTCTGTAGAACTCCATTAGTTTTTTTATGGGTATTTTTCTTACCGTCTTTGTAATAAGTGTGAAAACACTTATCCTTTTACCACTTATTTCCAATAATAACAAGACCAAAACGTGTAATTTATGTCGTAAAAGTCGGAATTATGCGTGGTTTGTGTTTTTATTGTGTTTTAGGACCAAAAGATGAAAAAGGAAGAAAACACGGGCTTTCACGGGCTTTTATAGAATAAAACGAGAAAAGACGAAGTCAAAAGATCAAGAGTGCAAAAAGAACGGAAGTCCAAGGCCTATTCTAAAGATTTATCGAAGAAAAAGTCTAAAGACGGAAGTTTAATGAAGTCGAAGAACTCGAGTCTAAATTTAAGAAGGAAATTATCAAGACGAGTTCAAATCCCGAGACGACGTCGAGAAAAGACAAAGAATTAAATCGAGTCGAGAAGACGTGAAGAAAGAAAGAAAGAAGAAGCAACACATGCACTCCTTCCATTTTCCTATAAATACCCTCCTAATACACATTAGGGGGTAGTTAGTCTTTTAGTTTTTAGTTTTCATTTTTCACTTTTCTTTCTAGTTTTAGAGAGAGAAAGTTCTCAACTTTCTCTCACTAAGTTTCATCTTTTCTTTTAATCTTTCAAGATTAAATCTTTATGTATTGTTGATTTCATTAATCAAGTTCTAATTAAGCTTTTAATCTTTCATCTGATTCTACCTTTCTTTGATTTTTAGATCGATTTTGGTGCGAATTTCATTTGATCCGTGTTGTTCTTAATGATTTCGTGCTTAAAAAGTTAATCTTTTTGTTCCTACATAAGCTTCATTCGATTAAGCTTTAAGATTCTTGTTCTTATTGGCTTATTTACATGTTTAGCTTATTTACTTATCAAAAGTTTTCTTTAAAAGTTCATCTTATTACTTATCAAAAGTTTTCTTTGTTTCCTTTATTCCGATCAGCCTCATTTATTGCACATTCCGATCAGATTCCGATTTGGCAATTTTACGTTGGTTTAGCTTCTTGTTTTTGCAAAGTTTCTAAGTGTTAGTTTTATTAAGTGTTCTAGTATTTTCCTAATCCTGTTTTTAATTTTTCAAGCATTTAATTTTGACTCGTCATTTTAGTATTAATCTTTAAACTTCTACTTTACTCAGCGACATTTAAATTACTTGCTATTAGTTTAAAATAGATAATCAACAAAACCATTCTCTAGTTCACCAAAAGACAATTGAGTCGCACTCTGAACCAATAGTCAATTCGAAGAGTTCGGGACAACGAAATTATTTTATACTAGGGTAAAACCTTGTATTAAATGGCGCCGCTGCCGGCTCTTTTCGTTAAGATTAACGGTTTCTAGTGAGAGACGCATTGAATTTTGGGATCCGTTCTTTGAACTTATTTTCCTTGCTTCAAAAATTTTCAAAAACCCTAAAAAATATAAAACTTTTCAAAAATACAAAAACATTAAAAAAAACAGAAAAAGCAATTCTTTTCCAAAAGGTTTTGCACCAAAAAGATTATATAGATATTCTCTCTGTGTATTTTTCTTCTACAGGTGTATGCGTACTAGATCTTCGAACTATTCTGAGCCCGAGACTCGTGAAGATTTAGATATGGCTGGTGTTAATAACAACAATAATAACCCACCTCTACCCAATTTGAATAACAAGAACAACAACAACAATGTCCCCCTACCTGATTTACGAACAATGGAGGAATTGTGTCAACCCACCATGAACAGACGCGGAGGCCCGATTGCGCCGATGCACGTCACAGCTCAGGAGTTTTCGTTGAAGCATCACATGATCCAACAAGTGCAAACTAACCCATTTCGCGGAATTCCGGATGATGATGCCAACAAACACCTCGACAAATTCATTACCATCACCCAAAGCATGAAGTCTCTCGGTTTTTCTATGGATGACCTTCGCCTTCAACTATTTCCCCACTCGCTTTCTCACCACGCCGAAAAATGGTTTGACCGTCTCCCAAAGAACTCTATTCATACTTGGGACGACATGACTCAACGCTTTTTGTCGCGCTACTTCCCACCATCCATGGTCACAAGCCTTCGTAACCAAATTAGTGGATTCATGCAAGACAATGATGAATCGCTCTTTGATGCTTGGGAACGATACAATGATTTGATCGACCGCTGTCCAAATCACAACATGCTCCCCGTCACTCTCATTGATACCTTCTACAATGGTCTCACTTTTCGTGATCGTGACACGATCAACGCCGTCGCTGGTGGTACTTTTATGAAAAGGAGACCAGAGGAATGTAGAGAGTTGATTGAAAACATGACTACTCACCACAAGAATTGGGATTCATCCGCATCCTCAAGATCTAACCCGAGAGTCAATGTTTCTTCTACTACTTCCAATCCCGAGATGACTGAAATTTCTCGACAACTCGCTGAGATGAACAAGAATTTCATGACCATGGCCACAAACCACTTTCAACAAGCTAAAGCCGTTGCTATTTCTTGTGACACATGTGGTGGTCCTCATTCTTACAATGATTGTCCTTCTACTCAAGGCAATTTTTCTGATAACGTTAACGCGGCATACGGTACTTATCCCACGGGAGGCTATCAAGCTCGTCCTCAAGGAGACCGTAGCTTGCTAAGTTATCGTTCAAACAACTATCTTGCTCCACCTGGTTTCCCTCCTCCAAACCAAAACCAACAACAAAGCTATAACCGCAACAACCAATCCCAACCTCGTGCTAACAATCAATATCAATCCCAAAGAAACCCATACCCAACTCAAGGAAATTCTCAATCTTACCAAGCTCCACCTCTCAATCAACCGATGGCATTGAATCAAGACGTCGAGACGTTCATGAAGACTAATCAAGAGATGGTGACGAATCTTTAGAGTCAATTCGTCAACTTGAAGAATGACATGGCGAAACAAGGGAGCGATATTCGAGCCGAGCTGAGGAATGATATGGCAAAACAAAGAAATGAAATTCGTGCACACATCAGAGACTCTTTCAGCACTCAAGCGCTTAACATACGTGATATGATCGGTTCGCTCATCTAAGGTAGTCAACCCTCTTCTTCACTCTTCCGAGTAACACCGTTGCGAATCCAAGAGGGGAGATGAAAGCAATCACCACTCGTAGTGGAAAAGGTTATACGGAACCCGAGCTTCCTACACCTCCACCCGTGATTGTGAACAAGGAAAAAGAGTAACTTTCCCCACCTCCTTTGCCTTCTACCCCCATTTCCCCACCACCCGTGGTTGTGAGTGATCCTACTCCCCTAAAGCCTTCTTCTTCATCCAATATACCTTATCCTTCAAGGTTGAGGAAAGAGAAGCAAAAGAGCAAGGATGATATTCAAGTTTCAAACTTTCTCAAAATGTTTAAACAATTGAATTTTAACATCTCCTTTGCCGAGGCTCTCGCTCACATGCCCAAATACGCTAAGATGTTTAAAGACCTTTTAAGTGACAAGGAGAAGCTTCTTGACATTGCTCAGACCCAACTTAATGAGATTGCCCACCAAACTTGGTGATCCGGGTCGCTTCTTGATTCCTTGCAACTTCCCGGGAGTAGAGAATTGCATGGCCCTAGCCGATCTAGGTGCCAGTATAAACTTAATGCCTTTAAGTGTTTGGAATCAATTATCTCTCCCCGAGCTAGTCCCCACCAAAATGACTTTGGAATTAGCTAACCGTATGGTTGCTTATCCAGTGGGGATAGCCGAAGACGTTTTCGTTGGCGTTGACAAATTCACCTTCCCAGCGGATTTTGTTGTCGTTGACTACGAGATGGATCCTCGTGTTCCATTAATCGTTGGACGTCCCTTCTTGAGGACCGGTCGCACTCTAATTGATGTCGCCGCGGGCGAAATAATCATGAGAGTTGGTGACGATAAAATTGTCTTCAACATGGATAAGATTTCTAAACAACCTTATTCATATGAGAGTGTTAATGCTATTGATGTTCTCGATAAAGCTTGTGAAGAACATTTTCATGATGGTTGCAAAAGTACTCTCTCTTCTCTACCCAATGTTGAGACCGTGGCCTCAATTGCTCCGGCATTGACTCCTTTTGGAGAAAGTGACTTGGATGATTTCGAAGCTAGCTTGGGTCCTCTCGATATTAAGTATGATGATTCTTCCACTGATTGGGATGAAGAAATTCGTACTATTGAGAGACTTCTCAATGAAGACCCGTTTTCTCCTCCTTCTCCTAAAGAGGTGCCTAATGATGATCCATCGTTAGTTTCACCATCTATTGAGGATCCTCCTACTCTTGAGCTTAAGGACCTACCTCCTCATCTTGAGTACGTTTTCCTTGAAGACAACGAGAAGTTACCGGTCATCATCGCAAAGGACCTGAAAGAAGAAGAAAAAGCCCGACTTATCGCCGTGTTGAAGAAGCATAAAAGAGCTATCGCTTGGAAAATCTCCGACATTCGCGGAATTGATCCTCACTTTTGCACACATAAAATTCTCATGGAGGACGACTTTCAGCCCACAATTCAAAGCCAACGAAGGGTGAATCCTAAAATCCATGAAGTCATCAAAAAAGAGGTTATCAAACTTCTTGATGCGGGTATGATTTACCCTATTTCGGATTCACCATGGGTTAGTCCAGTCCATTGTGTGCCTAAGAAAGGCGGCATCACCGTTGTGCCCAATGCAAACAACGAGTTGATTCCTACCCGTCTCGTTACTGGGTGGAGAGTTTGTATAGACTACCGCAAACTCAATGATGCCACGAGAAAGGATCATTTCCCTCTTCCTTTTATGGACCAAATGCTTGAACGTTTAGCGGGTAATGAATATTACTGCTTTCTTGATGGTTTCTCGGGTTATTTCCAAATACCCATCGATCCCTAAGATCAAGAGAACACAACATTCACTTGTCCCTATGGCACATTTGCTTACAAAAGAATGCCTTTTGGCTTATGCAATGCCCCTGGAACTATCCAAAGGTGCATGTTGGCTATCTTCAATGCCATGGTTGAGCAAACCATGGAAGTCTTCATGGATGATTTCTCGGTCTTTGGGGATTCCTTCTCTTCCTGCCTTGCCAATTTGGAACGTATGCTTAAGCGGTGCGAAGACACTCGCCTTGTTCTGAATTGGGAAAAATGACATTTTATGGTAAAAGAAGGCATTGTGCTAGGACACAAAATCTCTAAAGCCGGTCTTGAAGTCGACCATGCTAAAGTAGATGTCATAGCCAAATTACCTCCACCTTCAACTGTGAAGGGTGTGAGAAGTTTTCTGGGTCATGCGGGCTTCTGTCGTCGATTCATTCAGGATTTTTCTAAAATCGCTCGCCCAATGACCCACCTCTTGGAAAAAGATACTCCTTTTATCTTTTCTAAAGAGTGTATCGAAGCCTTCAATCTTCTTAAGGATAAGCTAACTAAGGCACCGGTCTTGGTTACCCCTAATTGGGAGCTACCCTTTGAATTGATGGGCGATGCTAGCGACTTTGCTATTGGTGCGGTTTTGGGTCAAAGAGTGAATAAACACTTCCAACCAATCCACTATGCTAGCAAAACAATGACGGGGGCTCAATTGCATTATACGACAACCGAAAAAGAGCTTTTAGCTGTTGTCTATGCTTTTGAAAATTTCGCCCCTATCTTGTTTTATCCACCACCGTCGTATACACGGACCATTCCGCGTTGAAGTACTTGATGACTAAGCACGACTCTAAGCCAAGACTTCTTCGCTGGGTTTGACTCCCTCAAGAATTCAACATTGAAATTCGTAACAAGAAGGGTGCTGAAAACCTAGCCGCGGATCATCTTAGTAGACTTGAGTATCCATATCAAGGGGATCATCCGAACAAAGAGATCAATGACTCTTTTCCCCTTGAGACCTTAATGTCTATTAATCTCAATCTTGATGACACCCCGTGGTTTGCCGACATTGCAAACTACTTAGCGGGTGGTGTTCTCATCAAAGGGTTAACATCCCAACAAAAGAAGAAGTTCTTGAATGATGTTAAGACTTACTTTTGGGATGAACCTTTTCTATTCAAACAATGTGCTGATATGATCATTCGTCGATGTGTTGACGGACCGGCACCTTTTGACATTCTCCAAGCTTGCCACAAAGAACCCACCGGTGGTCACTTTGGTCCCAACTACACCGCTAAAAAGTGTTTGACTCTGGATTCTATTGGCCCACCATTTATCGTGACACTCACGAAATGGTTAAGCATTGTGATGCTTGCCAACGTCAAGGCAAGATCACACATAAAGATGAGATGCCTCAAAATTTCATACAGGAATGTGAAATCTTTGACGTATGGGGCATCGAATTTATGGGGCCATTTCCATCCTCCAAAGGGAACAAGTACATCCTCGTAGCCGTCGACTACGTTTCTAAATGGGTTTAAGCTAAGGCTCTCCCAACGAACGATGCGAGGGTGGTTGTGAACTTTTTAAAGCAGCTTTTCGCTCGATTCGGCGTTCCTCGTGCTATTATCAGTGACCGCAGGACTCATTTTTTCAATGATCAATTTGCAAGAGTTATGGCTAAGTATGGTGTCAATCACCGTCTTTCCACCACCTATCATCCCCAAACCAACGGGCAAGCTGAGATTTCCATCCGTGGATTGAAGCGAATTTTGGAGCGTACTATGGGAGAGCATCGCGCCGCATGGGGCCGATAAGTTAGATGATGCTCTGTGGGCTTTCCGTACTGCTTATAAGACCCCGATCGGTTGTACACCTTATCGTCTTGTGTACGGAAAAGCATGCCACCTCCCCATCGAGCTGGAACATAAGGCGCACTGGGCCTTGAAGTGGGCTAACTTCGACATCAACAAAGCCGGTGATCATCGCAAGATTCAACTCAACAAGCTCAACGAACTGAGGAATGAAGCTTACGAGAACTCACTGATCTACAAAGAAAAGACCAAGATCATTCATGACGCAAGGATTAAGAACCAAGAGTTCCACGTTGGTGATCAAGTCTTACTTTTTAACTCTCGGTTGAAGATCTTCTCTGGCAAGTTGAAGAGCCGCTGGTCTGGTACATTCACCGTCGCCAAAGTCTTTCCATATGGGACCATTGAGCTTTCTCAGCCAAATGGGCCCAATTTCAAAGTGAATGGCCAGTGTTTGAAGCTGTACTTTGGTGAGGACATCTCTCATGAGATGATTCCATCCCTCACCACGTTCCCCATGAACTAAATTGGGTCGAGTCAGGCTCGTGACTCGGTGAACAAAAACAAGCGCTTCTCGGGAGGCAACCCGTGTTCTATCCTTTACTACTTTCATAATAAGTGTAGGGGGAGCCCCGTATGTGTTTGTTGTCTTGTTTCTTGTGCTGTGCGGGGATTAAAGCTTCAAAGAGCATCTTGATGACATTTAACGAACCATGATCCCATTTTCTCATCTCCCCGGTTCTATCCTAAACTCTCGTGATTCAATATTTCATATTTTATATGTTCACATTGACTTCACTTTAGTTGTCCTTTCCTTAGCAAGATTTAAACAAAGTGCACAATGTCATAAGTGTAGGGGCGTTTACTCCCACATGCTTAAACATTGAGGACAATGCTTATCTCAAGTGTAGGGGGGACTTCTATTGAAGTAAGTGGTCTTTTCCATGAATTTGCCCTCATTTTAACCGGAAAATTTGATTTTTCGACTTTTTTCAAAATTTTTAATCTATTTTGGCCTAGTTGTATAGCTGTATTTTCCTTTGTTATGGTTATTTTCCCTCCTTACTAGAATAAATTTTGATAAAGTGGTTTTAATTTTTCTTAGTCGTGAACATTTTGACTCAACCCGAGTTTACTTATCTAAGTTTACTCTAGCTAGTATCCTTAACGTGTTTAAGTCAAGTTTTGCTAGGCTTTTATATAGGGAGCTATAAAACGCGAAAGTCCTAACTCTCATGGGTTAAGAACAAGAACTTTTCGCAAGTTCCTATAATTGATCCTAGAGAGTCATTTATCAAGGGAACTTTAAAATGCGATTTCTAAACTTGAAAAAGTCCAAGAATTTGCAAGATCCTATATATGACTCGAAAACCCAAAACTTTGATTTAATAGGCTAAGCATCCACGAGTCTCATTCCTTGAGATTTTAAACTGTGGAGAACGAGAGATGATAGAGTCAATTATAAGTTTGGTATTCTTTCGTGAATTTATGTGAGTTAATTATAAGCCTATTCTCCCTTCGCTTGTTAATAAATTATCTGCAATAAATAAGGTTGTACGATTTAAAAGGTTACTTAGCTTCTAGCCCAAGATCGTTTAAAAGTTGCTCGGTACGGATTAGAGTTCATAGCCAAGGCATAACTTATTGAAGCGGGACGCGAAGATTGGCGAGTCCGAAAAGGCCCTAACAAGGCATGAGGGCTATATTTTGTTGCTAAAGATTCAAAGTGATGTGAAGAATCATTTATCAAAAATCAATATAAAGGATCGAGACACACGACGAAAAGCAAATACTCCCCAAAAGATTATGTAGAAGTCTATCCAAAAAGGCCCTAACAAGGTATGAGGATAAATAGATCCAAGTCCTACAAGGAGGCGGATCGTTGTATATCAAAGTCCAAAATAAAGAGTGGAGAAAAATGAAGAAGTCGTGGTCCAAATATGAAGAATCTCTCAAAAAGTTCAAGTGAAGAAATTCCTATTATGAAGAGAAGACCATTATTTCATGAACGTCTCTCAGGATTCGAAGTATGAAGTCGCTGCCAAATATCGGTCCGAGAAAGGTCTCAAATCGTGAAGCGAGTTATGCCAAGATATGAACTTTATGAGGCCCCGAGAAGCAGTTTTAAAAGATTTTGTCCTTTAGCTAACTATTGATTAAATCGTTCACCTTATTTTCGGCCTAAATAACTATCGAAATAAGTCAAACAATGCATCCTCGTGATCATTCAAGACAAAAATAAAATATAAGAGATACACCTAGGAATAAGGGAGTCTAAGTGAATAATTGGCCCACATGAGTTCGTGTTAGTTTACTAACTTATAATAACAATGATCTCGTTTTTAAGCTTGGTATGGGGAACGTGAAACTTGAGGATGATAAACGTTCATGGCTGCCAAAACTCAATGTAAGTCTTTAATTTCTTTACTTGTTTTTATCTTTTTATGTTTAGTATTTAATAAAGGCCAAGGAGGGTTATTTATGATGGAAAATGTACACCGTGCTTTAAAATTAATGCATTGCATGAGGGCATTGCAATGGTCAAGTGTAGGGGATTTAATAAGTGTGAAAACACTTATCCTTTTACCACTTATTTCCAATAATAACAAGACCAAAACGTGTAATTTATGTCGTAAAAGTCGGAATTATGCGTGGTTTGTGTTTTTATTGTGTTTTAGGTTCAAAAGATGAAAAAGGAAGAAAACACGGGCTTTCACGGGCTTTTATCAAAGAAAACGGGAAAAGACGAAGTCAAAAGATCAAGAGTGCAAAAAGAACGGAAGTCCAAGGCCTATTCTGAAGATTTATCGAAGAAAAAGTCTAAAGACGGAAGTTTAATGAAGTCGAAGAACTCGAGTCTAAATTTAAGAAGGAAATTATCAAGACGAGTTCAAATCCCGAGACGACGTCGAGAAAAGACAAAGAATTAAATCGAGTCGAGAAGACGTGAAGAAAGAAAGAAAGAAGAAGCAACACATGCACTCCTTCTATTTTCCTATAAATACCTTCCTAACACACATTAGGGGGGTAGTTAGTCTTTTAGTTTTTAGTTTTCATTTTTCACTTTTCTTTCTAGTTTTAGAGAGAGAAAGTTCTCAACTTTCTCTCACTAAGTTTCATCTTTTCTTTTAATCTTTCAAGATTAAATCTTTATGTATTGTTGATTTCATTAATCAAGTTCTAGTTAAGCTTTTAATATTTCATCTCATTCTACCTTTCTTTGATTTTTAGATCGATTTTGGTGCGAATTTCATTTGATCCGTATTGTTCTTAATGATTTCGTGCTTAAAAAGTTAATCTTTTTGTTCCTACATAAGCTTTCATTCGATTAAGCTTTAAGATTCTTGTGCTTATTGGCTTATTTACATGTTTAGCTTATTTACTTATCAAAAGTTTTCTTTAAAAGTTCATGTTTTTATGGTTTGATTTAAAAGTTTGTTTATTTTAAGTTTGGATAAGTTATTATTTGTGCTTATTTGATCCGTTTCATTATTGATTCGTTCTAGTTTGGGAATTAGCTTATTCAAAATAGCTTATTGCCTAGCTCTTATTCGAATCCCATATAAATCAGAAAGGGTCTAAACCCCTTTCCGATCAGCTTATTCTGACCACCACCATTCCCCTCTTTCCGATTGTCAAATCGGAAAAGAGTTTTAATTATTCCGATTGGGGGTAGCTTCCAATATTCCGATTGGATATTTCTTGTTTAGTATTCCGATCCCTAGTTTTTATGATATTCCGATTTGCATTTTCTTCAAACATTCCGACAGCTTTGTTCCTCAACATTCCGATTTGGACCCTTTGTTTAATATTCTGACGGTGAATCATTGAGTATTCTGATTGTGGTAATTTAGTGGTATTCCGATTGGGGAACTTTAGCATATTCCGATTGGTTGCCTTAGTCTACATTCCGACGAGGGGATTAGTAATACTCCGATTTGGTTTGTTTCCTATATTCCGATCAGCCTCATTTATTGCACATTCCGGTCAGATTCCGATTTGGCAATTTTACGTTGGTTTAGCTTCTTGTTTTTGCAAAGTTTCTAAGTGTTAGTCTTATTAAGTGTTCTAGTATTTTCCTAATCCTGTCTTTAAGTTTTCAAGCATTTAATTTTAACTCGTCATTTTAGTATTAATCTTTAAACTTCTACTTTACTCAACGACATTTAAATTACTTGCTATTAGTTTAAAATAGATAATCAACAAAACCATTCTCTAGTTCACCAAAAGACTATTGAGTCGCACTCTGAACCAATAGTCAATTCGAAGAGTTCGGAACAACGAAATTATTTTATACTAGGGTAAAACCTTGTATTACTTTGTCAATGCATTTATTGATTCAACACAGTTAGACGTCATGTAGTTATATCGGTTGCCGGCGCAATGGGCTCTAGACTATTTTTCAAAACCAGCCTCCACTAGTTTTTTGTAAGCAACGGGTTTTGCATCTTTGATTTCATCTAAATGTCTTTGAAAATATGGAACCAAGTAAGCTTTGCAAGTTTTCAAAAACATGAAATTCATTTTTTGGTCTTCAATTTGCAGTTCATCAGAATATGTCGGCAAAAATACCCATGAAACGCATTAGGAAATACATTTCTACATGACGTGATAATGGCTTGGTGTCTGTCTGAAATGATTGCCATGTTAGGTCTTTCACCGATACATTCTTTCAATTTGTTCAAAAACCATGACCAACTTTCAGTTGTCTCTCCCTGACAAACTCCAGTTGCAATTGGTATGATTTGGTTATTCGCATCCATTCCTACTGCAAGCAAGTTTGTACCTAGGTAGCTGCCTTTTAGGTGTGCACCATCAATCTTTATAATTGGCCGCATATAATTTGCGTAGCTCCTAAGCTGACATTTGAAAGCAGATGAATATTAAATTACATATGATTAGGGAAAATACATTAATGAAAATACATAGTATAAACTTACCACAACTCCAAATGCTATAAAGCACATCTTGAAACAACCATCTTCATATGTCTCTATGTGCGTTACTGTACCCTCATTGGCCCGCTTTACATTGTGAAGATAGTATGGTAGCTCTTCGAAGGAAGCACTTTGGTTACCGTTCAATAGATGTAGATCCTTATGTCTTCCCCCCATGCTTGTTTGTATGATATGTCAATTTTCCAATCAACGTTGAAATTAATTTGTATTTCCTTAGGCCTGTAAACCCGCCTTGTATCTTGCATTTTTTTGTAAAGCATTTGCCTAATCATTTGTTTGGTTGAATTACGATGATGGGGTAATATTTGTGTTTTAGAGCATGTGTGTGTGTTGTTGACGGTTGATATATAAAATGCGGGGCTGATTTTAAATTTACGTGTGTAAACACACCAACTACAACCTTCATTCTTACATTTGACACTATACCTTTTACTACATGACTTCAAAACCCGAAATTCCAATCCCTCCATAATTCCTTACAAACCAATATCATACATACATGCTTTTTAGTTATCGAATTTATGACTATCTTTGAATCTAATTGGAGCTACATTAGGATGTCTATTAATGTATATCGGCGTATTTAAAGGTACTGATGGTTTATGCAATGTATGGTTTAATTTGATATGATTATAGTTTTGCTCATCATTACCTTGCGGATTCGCCAACCCTTCACTATCAAATGGTACATTTAAATCGAAGTCAGCAAGATTAGAAGATGAATTTTTTACCTTGCTTATAGATATTAACATCTTAGGAGCCAGAAGGCTGGTGTAAACAAAATCGTTCTTGAAGCATTGTAGGTCTTCATCATCCGTTAATTCAACTGTTTCAGACTGCTCTATGTATGACATACATACGTCGACGCCGTCGTAGATATTGAACTTCTTCTTACAGTAGCCATATAGGTTTTGATAAAGTCTTTGTTTTGGTAGCAAAACTGATCTGTTATAACCTTCAAACATCATCCTAAGTTTAAATTTGTTGTTGTTACTCATTGTGTGTTAAAAGCATACTATCATTCACAAGAGAATTATGTATAATGGTTTTCACCAAAATCATTCAATGCAAGTCGCCTAACACTTAAACCAAACGGATGTACTGCTGACATAAAGGTACAATTGTTGTACTATTTTACCTATTTTTTAAATTTTGGAAATCTAATTTATATAAGATTTGTTTGTGTGGACATCAACAATCCACATACTATCTTCCACCTTAGAAACCCTAAAACTAAATTAGCAAAATGAATTGTGTTTGTGGCTATCCTACCATCACTCGAACATCTTGGACCAATGCCAACCCTAGACGACGTTTTTGATCATGTGTTAAAAGTGTCTGTGGTGTTTTCGCTTGGGTTGATCCACCTATGTGTGCTCGAGCTAGGATAATCATCCCTGAGCTACTGAGAGCAAGGAATGAGCTTCAAGAGTCAATGAACATGATGATTGCTGCTAATCGAAAGCTGAAGATCTAGCTATTTTGTAGCTGGATGTTTTTTTTATTTTATATTTCATGTAATATATTAGTAGTTGTTGAATAATGATATGTTTGCTTATCTAATAAGTATGCATAATATAATCCTTGTAATTGTTCTTGTTTATGTAATATATTTGATTTGAGCAATTGCATAAAAGGCTTGGATGGTTTTATTTAGCATAAAGTTGTTTCCAGTTACACATGCGTTAACTATTAGGAAACATCAAGTACACCAACATAGTAAACATAAACATCACACAAAAGACGGATACCATACTCCAGTTCTTGAATCAACCTGTTCTTGAATTAACCTGTTCTTGAACCATCCTGAACAAGATCAACTTCATCATCGGTACACAAATCCATAACACAAGCATGGCCATCTTTTTTACGGATACCATACTCCAGTTCTTGAATCAACCTGTTCAAAGACGTTAGCTTTGAAAGTTCTGTTTTTCATGCTTCAATCAAACAATCCAAAGGATCATAAACTAAAACACGATCAACAACATTTTCAAGTTCATCTATCATGGTATTCAGCATGGTCATACCAGACCTTATGTCTTTAGCTTGATCACGAAGCTTATTGGCAAAAGTTTTCTCTTCAGCCACTTGTTGCATAAAGAAGTATTTCATGCACTTGTGAATGTTTGTTTCGCCACTCAAATTCATCAAGTTGTTAATGACATGGCCAGAAATTTGAATAGGAGTGGAATTGTTACCCATTGGTTATTGTCTTCCTGGTTAGAAGTTGTGAGTAATACATATGGATTAGTGGCACATTATATAGGCATTATATATCTACAGTAACTGTATGTGGATCAACTCGAATTTATTAGATTGTACTATGACATCAATACAATCTATAACAGTTTATTACTACAACAGCTAAACATTGAAATGACGAACACAAACAATTATTAAAAAACCCGTTACTCGATACATTATTAGTCACTACTCCCGAGTCTCTTTGCCATTGCTTGTTTCTTTCTCAGAAAGGGACCTAACATATGCTGCCTGTCTTAATGCAATAGGTATTGGATAAGGAGATGTTAGAACAACAGGTTCTGGTCTTTCGGCATGAATCTTACAGTCTTCTAGCGTGATATCTAGTGGCCACGCAGGTACAGGCAAACCCATAACATTCTAAGAAAAAACATATCATATAACCAAAAGATTAGACGTGTGTATCAAAAATAAAATAGGTATACATTAGTTGATTACTTACACCTAACATAGGCTCTCCATCCACTGGATCCCAAGAAACACCAAACCCTATAGGTTTTATTCCATCTCGATACATAAATGACCTAGAACCATCACCTCTCCCTCTCATCCTAACCACTTTCCCATTGATTAGTTCTTAGACTCCTCCTAGAAATAGATGGAGAAAGTTCACGTTGTACCACATTTACCATTGAAGGTTCTTTTAGTGGTGGACAATTCAAACGACATTCTAGATGGTTTGATTTATCTTCCGAAATTTCGGAGGGTGATGAGTCAAACACCAGACGTCGTTTTGTCGTTGATATTCTAGGCATTCTTAAATAAGTTAATGCATATATGAGGTTGCCTTCAAGATCTTATAAGCTAGAGAATGCATTTTAAGATCATAATTGTTAGTCGCATAAAAAGTACATACTAATTAATTCCTTCATCTACCTTCTGCAAATTGTACCAGTACATGAGGCTTGAGGGAATATATAAGTTGCATAACATTAGAAGCTAATACTCCTATCTATAGAGGTATAAGATATTATAGAAGTAGCATCTAATGTATTACACAAAATTAAGTCTTAGAATACAATATAACTACTTTTGTCTCCCTGAATTATTACAATACTTAATTAATGTCTTAGACAGAATACGTTAAAAACATACCTAATGGACCATATCTTCAGGTAACTTGTAACTTACCTTGTACTTCCATAAGTAAGAAATCATATGTTCACGGTAAGCCATTGCTACCTGGTTGGGGTCCCTAAAGTCAAGAGGGATTTTGTTGATGAGTCAGTATAAAATTATGCATAACCATATGCCACAGTCTCCCAATGCATTACCCTGATGAGGGATTTTCTCTTCAAACACAAAACTTATTTTGTACTCATCTAGTGTTAATCCTTTGCTCTTCAAGACACCCACTTTATCCAAGAATAGGGGCAAGTATGTTGAAATATTCTCCCTCATCTCCAACCACCAAAGTCTAGTCTCCTAGAGGGGTAAATGTTTCTTTCTCTTACGGGGAGCCATTGAATCGTACACTGTAATAACACATGTACGAATGTTCAGCTCACCCAATGCCCAATGTTCGGGGGGTTGATTCAAAGGCATATATACCTACATTTTAGTAACACTCATATCAATTATTTACCAACAAACTTATGTCTATATGATCAACATTTTCTAATTAACGCAAAAAAGTACGTATATTAATAAGTGTGAAAACACTTATCCTTTTACCACTTATTTCCAATAATAACAAAACCAAAACGTGTGATTTATGTCGTAAAAGTCGGAATTATGCGTGGTTTGTGTTTTTATTGTGTTTTAGGACCAAAAGATTAAAAAGGAAAAAAACACGGGCTTTCACGGGATTTTATCGAAGAAAACGGGAAAAGACAAAGTCAAAAGATCAAGAGTGCAAAAAGAACGGAAGTCCAAGACCTATTCTGAAGGTTTATCGAAGAACAAGTCTAAAGACGGAAGTTTAATGAAGTCTAAGAACTCGAGTCTAAATAAATGAAGAAATGTTAAGATGAGTTTAATTAATCCCGAGACAACATCGAGAAAGACAAATGAAGTAAATCGAGTCGAGAAGAAAAAGAAAGAAGGAAGCACCACACATGCACTTCCCACTTCCCTATAAATACCCTCCTAATCACATTAGGAGGGGGTTAGCTAGTTTTTCACTTTTAAGTTTTCTTTCTAGTTTTAGAGAGAGAAAGTTCCCAACTTTCTCTCACTAAGTTTTTCTTTGTTTTCAACTTTTAAATTTAAGCTTTCTTTAATCTTTGTATTTGGATTCCATTAATCAATTTCAAGTTAAGTTTTGTATTCTTTAATCTCCTTCCACATTTCTTGGTTACTTTATCTTTGATCCAAATTACACATCTCATTCGTATGACTTGATGTTTTCGTGAGAAAAGGATTAATCTTCTTGGTTTACACATAAGTTCTTACACGTTTAAGCCATAAGCTCTCTATGCTTATTTGCTTATTTCAAGTTCTATCTTATTGATTTTCGGATTTCTCAAAGGTTTTTGTCACGTTGAAGTTTCTTCCATAAAGTGTTTGATTATACATTTTGCAAAGTCGTCAAATTTAGGCTTTTTGCATTGTTTTAGGTTCAGGTAGGATAGCTTATTGTAGCAGCTTATTGAGTTTTTAACTTGCCACCATTTTCGGATTAATCTTATGTTCGTCGCAATATTTTGATTCTCCACATTCCGACGGGTTACTATATTTGATCGCAATAACCCTTAAGGGTTTTACTTTGCGATCGGGTGGCTATTCCCCCTTATTCCGATCTGGATTGCGATCGCACATTGCGATCGCACATTCCGACGGGATCAAGGTCTTTGCTAAGACGAAGTGCTGCCCATTTCTCGACAGCGACATTGCGATAGATGCACATTGCGATAGTAGGTTTACAACATTCCGATCTGGATCTTTGCGATCTGAAAACATTCCGATGGGTATTTTGTTGTTGCATTCCGATGGACCTTTGTATTGATTATTCCGATGGCTTATTTTAGTGATATTCCGATGGTTGTGATTTTGGTGTATTCCGATGGACATGAATTGTTTTATTCCGATTATCTAAGATTTTAAGTTTTAAAGTTTTTCAAAGTTTTAAGTTTCAAGTATTTTCCTAATTAACTTTAAGTTTAATTTTGTCAAAGCTTCTACTTTACTCATCGACAATTTTCATACTTGCTCTTAAAATTAGACAACCAAACCAAACCATTCTCTTGCTCACCAAAAGACGATTGAGTCGCACTTTTAACCAATAGTCAATTCGAAGAGACTTGGGACAACGAATTTTGATACGTGGTGTAAAAGCCCCAGTATTAAATGGCGCCGCTGCCGGCTCTTTTCGTTAAGATTAACGGTTTCTAGTGAGAGACGCATTGAATTTTGGGATCCGTTCTTTGAACGTTATTTTCCTTGCTTTAAAATTTTTTCAAAAATCCTAAAAAATATAAAACTATTCAAAAATACAAAAACATTTAAAAATCATAAAAAGCAATTCTTTTCTAAAGGTTTTACACCAAAAAGATTATATAGATATTCTCTGTGTATATTTTTTCTTCTGCAGGTGTATGCGTACTAGATCTTTGAACTATTCTGAGCCCGAGACTCGTGAAGATTTAGATATGGATGGTGTTAATAACAACAATAATAACCCACCTCAACCCAATCTCAATAACAACAACAACAACAACAATGTCCTCCTACCTGATTTACGAACAATGGAGGAATTGTGTCAACCCACCATGAACGGACGCGGAGGCCCGATTGCGCCAATGCACGTCACGGCCCAGGAGTTTTCGTTGAAGCATCACATGATCCAACAAGTGCAAACTAACCCATTTCGCGGAATTCCGGATGATGATGCCAACAAACACCTCGACAAATTCATTACCATCACCCAGAGCATGAAGTGCCCTGGAGTTTCTATGGATAACCTTCGCCTTCAACTCTTTCCCCACTCGCTTTCTCACCATGCCGAAAAATGGTTTGATCGTCTTCCTAAGAATTCTATTCATACGTGGAATGAGATGACTCAACGCTTTTTGTCGCGCTACTTCCCACCATCTATGGTCACTAGCCTTCGTAACCAAATTAGTGGATTCATGGAAGACAATGATGAATCACTCTTCGATGCTTGGGAACGATACAATGATTTGATCGACCGCTGTCCAAATCACAATATGCTCCCCGTCACTCTCATTGATACATTCTACAATGGTCTCACTTTTCGTGATCGTGACACGATCAATGCCGCTGCCGGTGGTACTTTTATGAAAAGGATACCGGAGGAGTGTCGTGAGTTGATTGAAAACATGACTACTCACCACAAGAATTGTGATTCATCCGCATCCTCAAGATCTAACTCGAGAGTCAATGTTTCTTCTACTACTTCCAATCCTGAGATGACTGAAATTTCTCGACAACTCGCTGAGATGAACAAGAATTTCATGGCCATGGCCACAAACCACTTTCAACAAGCTAAAGCCGTTTCTATTTCTTGTGACACATGTGGTGGTCCTCATTCTTACAATGATTGTCCTTCTACCCAAGGCAATTTTTCTGAAAACGTTAACGCGGCATACGGTACTTATCCCACGGGAGGCTATCAAGCTCGCCCTCAAGGAGACCGTAGCTTGCTAAGTTATCGTTGAAACAATTATCTTGCTCCACCTGGTTTCCCTCCTGCAAACCAAAACCAACAACAAAGCTATAACCCCAACAATCAATCCCAACCTCGTGCTAACAATCAATATCAATCCCAAAGAAACCCATACCCAACTCAAGGAAATTCTCAAGCTTACCAAGCCCCACCTCTCAATCAACCGATGGCAGTGAGTCCAGACGTCGAGACGTTCATGAAGACTAATCGAGAGCTTGTAACGAATCTTCAGAGTCAAGTCATCAACTTGAAGGGCGAAATGACGAAACAAGGGAACGATATTCGAGCCGAGCTAAGGAATGATATGGCAAAACAGAGCAATCAGATCCGTGCCGACCTCAGAGATTCTTTCAGCACTCAAGCACTTAACATTCGTGATATGATTGGTTCGCTCATCCAAAGTAATCAACCCTCTTCTTCGGGTACTCTTCCGAGTAATACCGTTGCGAATCCAAGAGGGGAGATGAAAGCAATCACCACTCGTAGTGGAAAAGGTTATATGGAACCCGAGCTTCCTACACCTCCACCCGTGATTGTGAACAAGGAAAAAGAGCAACTTTCCTCACCTCCTTCACCTTCTATCCCCATTTCCCCACCACCCGTGGTTGTGAGTGATCCTATTCCCTAATACTTGGTATTTTGCAACCAAAGTATCAAAGTTCGTTATAGTTCCGAATCTTTTCGAATTGAAAACCGGTCTTAAGTGCGACTCAATCGTCTTTTGGTGGATCAAGAGAATGGTTTGGTTTGTTTTAAACTAATTTCAAGTAATAAAAGTGTCGTTGAGTAAAATGGAAGTTAAAAGATTAATTTGAATGACGAGTAAAAATAAATGCATAAAAACTTAAAGGTGGTAATGGAAAAATACTAACTCACTAAATAAAACTAACACTTGGAAGATTTCAGAAAAATTTCAGAAAAATAAAAAGTACTATAAGAAAGTGCTATCGAAAGAAACCAAAACAAACCAAAAAGGCCCCTCGTTCGGAATGTTTTCCGATCGGTTGATCGGAATGTGGGTGGAGCAACTCAATCGGAATACTGGGAAAGTCCCAATCGGAATATCAAGGCTTGGTTGTGATCGGAATGTTGACTAAATGCTACCAATCGGAATACCGGACAAACAAAAATCGGAATAAGCAAAATCCCTACCGTCGGAATATTAACAAAGACACCAATCGGAATCTTAAGCTTGAAAACGATCGGAATATGTTACCTCCACCCGTCGGAATGTAGACCAATCGGAAAGGGGTTTACTACCCTTTCCGAAAATAAAGGAAATCAGTTAGGAGGTACCCCCGGTCGGAAAATGCCAATCGGAAAGGGGCTTTACCACCCTTTCCGAAAATTGTGTGATTTTGGAAAGCAAGGAAATAAGCTAAGTTCAATAAGCTAATATCCAAAACTTATAAATCCAAATACTTAACCGAATCAAATAAGCACTTTAATCAACTTATCTAACTCGAAATCAAGCAACTTTTTAGATCAAACAATAAAAACATAAAATTTTTAATAAGAAAAATAAGCTAATCATAAAAATAAGCCAATAAGCACAAAAGTCTTAAAGCTTAATCAAATGAAAACTTATAAAATGATTAAAAGATTAACTTTTTAGCATGAAATCAATTAGAACACCACGGATCACATGATAATCACACCAAAATCAATCTTAAATCAAAGAAAAGTAGAATGAGATTAAGAAATAAAAGCTTAAAATGGAACTTTGATTAATGAAATAAGCAATACAAAGATGTTTAATCTTAAAAGATTAAAAGAAAAAGATGAACTAGTGAGAGAAAGTTTAAGACTTTCTCTCTCTAAAAACTAAAAGTGAAAAATTAACTAAAAATCTAACCACCCTCCTAATGACTATTAGGAGGGTATTTATAGGGAGGGTGGAAGGAGTGCATGTGTTGCATCTTCTTTCTTGCTTTCTTCACGTTTTCTCGACTCGACTTTAATTCTTCGTCTTTGTCGTCTCGGGATTTGAACTTGTCTTTTAATTTTCTTCTTCTATTAGACTTAAGTTCTTCGACTTCGTTAAACTTCCGTCTTTTGACGTTTTCTTCGATAAATCTTCAGAATAGGTCTTGGACTTCCGTTCTTTTTGCACTCTTGATCTTTTGACTTCGTCTTTTCCCGTTTTCTTCGATAAAAGCCAGTGAAAGCCCGTGTTTTCTTCCTTTTTCATATTTTGGTCCTAAAACACAATAAAAACACAAACCACGCATAATTCCGACTTTTACGACATAAATCACACGTTTTGGTCTTGTTATTATTGGAAATAAGTGGTAAAAGGATAAGTGTTTTCACACTTATTAAATCCCCTTTCCAAGCGATAGCTCTTTTATGCTTCTTCAACACAGCGACAAGTCGGGCTTTTTCGTCTTCTTTCAGATCCTTTGCGATGATGACTGGTAGCTTCTCGTCGTCTTCCAGAAAAACGTACTCAAGATGAGGCGGTAGGTCCTTAAGCTCGAGAGTAGGAGGATCCTCAGTAGATGGTGAAACTAACGATGGATCATCATTGGTCACCTCTTTAGGAGCAGGAGAAGAGAACGGGTCCTCATTGAGAAGTCTCTCAATAGTACGAATATCTTCATCCCAATTGGTGGACAAATTATCATACTTAATATCAAGAGGACCCAAGCTCGCTTCGAAATCATCCAAGTCACTTTCTCCAAAAGGAGTCAATGCCGGAGCAATTGAGGCAACGGTCTCAACATTGGGTAGAGAAGAAAGAGTACTTTTGCAAGCATCATGAAAATGTTCTTCACAAGCCTCATCGAGAACATCAATAGCATTAACACTCTCATACGAATAAGGTTGCTTAGAAATCTTACCCATGTTGAAGACAATTTGATCGTCACCAACTCTCATGATTATTTCGCCTGCGGCAACATCAATGAGAGTGCGACCGGTCCTCAGAAATGGACGTCCGACGATTAATGGAACACGGGGATCCATCTCGTAGTCAACGACAACAAAATCCGCCGGGAAGGTGAATTTGTCGACGCCAACAAAGACATCTTCGGCTATCCCCACTGGATAAGCAACCGTACGGTTGGCTAATTCCAAAGTCATTTTAGTGGGGACTAGCTCGGGGAGAGATAATTGCTTCCAAACACTTAAAGGCATTAAGTTTATACTGGCACCTAGATCGGCTAGGACCATGCAATTCTCTACTCCCGGGAAGTTGCAAGGAATCAAGAAGCGACCCGGATCACCAAGTTTGGTGGGCAATTTCCTTAAAAGCACTGCGGAGCAGTTCTCATTAAGTTGGGTCTGAGCAATGTCAAGAAGCTTTTCTTTATCACTTAACAGATCTTTAAACATCTTAGCGTATTTGGGCATGTGAGCGAGAGCCTCGGCAAAGGAGATGTTAAAATTCAGTTGTTTAAACATTTTAAGAAAGTTTGAAACTTGAATATCATCCTTGCTCTTTTGCTTCTCTTTCCTCAACCTTGAAGGATAAGGTATATTGGATGAAGAAGAAGGCTTTAAGGGAATAGGATCACTCACAACCACGGGTGGTGGGGAAATGGGGATAGAAGGTGAAGGAGGTGGGGAAAGTTGCTCTTTTTTCTTGTTCACAATCACCGGTGGAGGTGTAGGAAGCTCGGGTTCCATATAACCTTTTCCACTTCGAGTGGTGATTGCTTTCATCTCCCCCCTTGGATTCGCAACGGTATTACTCGGAAGAGTACCCGAAGAAGAGGGTTGATTACTTTGGATGAGCGAACCAATCATATCACGAAGGTGAAGAGCTTGATTGTTAAAAGAGTTTTGCATGTTGGCATTAATATCATTGCTGTGTTTGGCCATATCATTCCTTAGCTCGGCTCGAATATCGCTCCCTTGTTTCACCATGTCATTCTTCAAGTTGACAAATTGACTCTGAAGATTCGTCACCATCTCACGATTAGTCTTCATGAACGTCTCGACGTCTTGGTTAACGGCCATCGGTTGATTGAGAGATGGAGCTTGGTAAGGTTGAGAATTTCCTTGAGTTGGGTATGGGTTTCTTTGGGATTGATACTGATTGTTTGCACGAGGTTGGGATTGGTTGTTGCGGTTGTAGCTTTGTTGTTGGTTTTGGTTTGCAGGAGGGAAACCGGGGGGAGCAAGATAATTGTTGGAACGATAACTTAGCAAGCCACGATCTCCTTGAGGGCGAGCTTGATAGCCTCCCGTGGGATAAGTACCATATGCTGCGTTAACGTCTTCAGAATAATTGCCATGAGTAGAAGGACACTCATTGTAGGAATGAGGACCGCCACATGTGTCGCAAGAGATAACAACGGCTTTAGCTTGTTGAGTTTGGTTAGAAGTCAAAATTTGGAGACTTTTGTTGATATCAAGAAGAGCACGTTCCAAAACAGACGAGTTGGTGGTGGAAGAAGTATATGAAACATTGACTCTCTGATTAGATCTTGAGGATGCGGAAGAATCCCAATTGTTGTGGTGGGTAGTCATGTTTTCAATCAACTCTCGACACTCCTCCGGTCTCCTTTTCATAAAAGTACCACCGGCGGCGGCATTGATCGTGTCACGATCACGAAAAGTGAGACCATTGTAAAAGGTGTCAATGAGAGTGACGGGGAGCATATTGTGATTAGGACAGCGGTCGATCAAATCATTGTAGCGTTCCCAAGCATCGAAAAGCGATTCATCATTCTCTTGCATAAATCCACTGATTTGGTTACGAAGGCTAGTGACCATGGATGGGGGAAAGTAGCGCGATAAAAAGCGTTGAATTATGTCGTTCCACGTATGAATAGAATTCTTAGGAAGACGGTCAAACCATTTTTCGGCGTGATGAGAAAGCGAGTGTGGAAAAAGTTGAAGGCGAAGGTCATCCATAGAAACACCGGAGCACTTCATGCTTTGGGTCATGGTAATGAATTTGTCGAGGTGTTTGTTGGCATCATCATCCGGAATTCCACGAAACGGGTTCGTTTGCACTTGTTGTATCATGTGATGCTTCAACGAAAACTCCTGAGCCGTGACGTGCATTGGCGCAATCGGGCCTCCGCGTCCGTTCATGGTGGGTTGGCACAATTCCTCCATGGTTCGTAAATCAGGTAGAAGGACATTGTTGTTGTTGTTGTTGTTATTCAAATTGTTTAGAGGTGGGTGATTATTGTTGTTATTAACACCAGCCATATCTAAATCTTCACGAGTCTCGGGCTCAGAATAGTTGGAAGATCTAGTACGCATGCACCTGCAGAAGAAAAATATACACAAAGAGAATATCTATATAATATTTTTGGTTTTTATAGGTTTTTTTTTAATGTTTTTGTATTTTTGAAGAGTTTTATATTTTTTAGGATTTTTGGAAATTTTTATAGCAATGAAAATAACGTTCAAAGAACGGATCCCAAAATTCAATGCGTCTCTCACTAGAAACCGTTTATCTTAACGAAAAGAGCCGGCAGCGGCGCCATTTAATACTTGGTATTTTGCAACCAAAGTATCAAAGTTCGTTATAGTTCCGAATCTTTTCGAATTGAAAACCGGTCTTAAGTGCGACTCAATCGTCTTTTGGTGGATCAAGAGAATGGTTTGGTTTGTTTTAAACTAATTGCAAGTAATAAAAGTGCCGTTGAGTAAAATGGAAGTTAAAAGATTAATTTGAATGACGAGTAAAAATAAATGCATAAAAACTTAAAGGTGGTAATGGAAAAATACTAACTCACTAAATAAAACTAACACTTGGAAGATTTCAGAAAAATTTCAGAAAAATAAAAAGTACTATAAGAAAGTGCTATCGAAAGAAACCAAAACAAACCAAAAAGGCCCCCCGTTCGGAATGTTTTCCGATCGGTTGATCGGAATGTGGGTGGAGCAACTCAATCGAAATACTGGGAAAGTCCCAATCGGAATATCAAGGCTTGGTTTTGATCGGAATGTTGACTAAATGCTACCAATCGGAATACCGGACAAACAAAAATCGGAATAAGCAAAATCCCTACCGTCGGAATATTAACAAAGACACCAATCGGAATCTTAAGCTTGAAAACGATCGGAATATGTTACCTCCACCCGTCGGAATGTAGACCAATCGGAAAGGGGTTTACTACCCTTTCCGAAAATAAAGGAAATCAGTTAGGAGGTACCCCCGGTCGGAAAATGCCAATCGGAAAGGGGCTTTACCACCCTTTCCGAAAATGGTGTGATTTTGGAAAGCAAGGAAATAAGCTAAGTTCAATAAGCTAATATCCAAAACTTATAAATCCAAATACTTAACCGAATCAAATAAGCACTTTAATCAACTTATCTAACTCGAAATCAAGCAACTTTTTAGATCAAACAATAAAAACATAAACTTTTTAATAAGAAAAATAAGCTAATCATAAAAATAAGCCAATAAGCACAAAAGTCTTAAAGCTTAATCAAATGAAAACTTATAAAATGATTAAAAGATTAACTTTTTAGCATGAAATCAATTAGAACAACACGGATCACATGATAATCACACCAAAATCAATCTTAAATCAAAGAAAAGTAGAATGAGATTAAGAAATAAAAGCTTAAAATGGAACTTTGATTAATGAAATAAGCAATACAAAGATGTTTAATCTTAAAAGATTAAAAGAAAAAGACGAACTAGTGAGAGAAAGTTTAAGACTTTCTCTCTCTAAAAACTAAAAGTGAAAAATTAACTAAAAATCTAACCACCCTCCTAATGACTATTAGGAGGGTATTTATAGGGAGGGTGGAAGGAGTGCATGTGTTGCATCTTCTTTCTTGCTTTCTTCACGTTTTCTCGACTCGACTTTAATTCTTCGTCTTTGTCGTCTCGGGATTTGAACTTGTCTTTTAATTTTCTTCTTCTATTAGACTTAAGTTCTTCGACTTCGTTAAACTTCCGTCTTTTGAATTTTTCTTCGTTAAATCTTCAGAATAGGTCTTGGACTTCCGTTCTTTTTGCACTCTTGATCTTTTGACTTCGTCTTTTCCCGTTTTCTTCGATAAAAGCCCGTGAAAGCCCGTGTTTTCTTCCTTTTTCATATTTTGGTCCTAAAACACAATAAAAACACAAACCACGCATAATTCCGACTTTTACGACATAAATCACACGTTTTGGTCTTGTTATTATTGGAAATAAGTGGTAAAAGGATAAGTGTTTTCACACTTATTATTCCCCTAAAGCCTTCTTCTTCATCCAATATACCTTATCCTTCAAGGTTGAGGAAAGAGAAGCAAAAGAGCAAGGATGATATTCAGGTTTCAAACTTTCTAAAAATGTTTAAACAATTGAATTTTAACATCTACTTTGCCGAGGCTCTCGCTCACATGCCTAAATACGCTAAGATGTTTAAAGATCTTCTAAGTGATAAGGAAAAGCTTCTTGACATTGCTCAGACCCAACTTAATGAGAACTGCTCCGCAGTGCTCTTAAGGAAATTGCCCACCAAACTTGGTGATCCGGGTCGCTTCTTAATTCCTTGCAACTTCCCGGGAGTAGAGAATTGCATGGCCCTAGCCGATCTAGGTGCCAGTATAAACTTAATGCCTTTAAGTGTTTGGAAGCAAATATCTCTCCCCGAGCTAGTCCCCACCAAAATGACTTTGGAATTAGCCAACCCTACGGTTGCTTATCCAGTGGGGATAGCCGAAGATGTCTTTGTTGGCGTTGACAAATTCACCTTCTAGGCGGATTTTGTTGTCGTTGACTACGAGATGGATCCTCGTGTTCCATTAATCGTTGGACGTCCATTCCTGAGGACCAGTCGCACTCTCATTGATGTAGCCGCGGGCGATATAATCATGAGAGTTGGTGACGATAAAATTGTCTTCAACATGGGTAAGATTTCTAAGCAACCTTATTCATATGAGAGTGTTAATGCTATTGATGTTCTCGATGAGGCTTGTGAAGAACATTTTCATGATGCTTGCAAAAGTACTCTTTCTTCTCTACCCAATGTTGAGACCGTTGCCTCAATTGCTCCGGCATTGACTCCTTTTGGAGAAAGTGACTTGGATGATTTCGAAGCGAGCTTGGGTCCTCTTGATATTAAGTATGATAATTTGTCCACCAATTGGGATGAAGACATTCGTACTATTGAGAGACTTCTCAATGAAGACCCGTTTTCTCCTCCTTCTTCTAAAGAGGTGACTAATGATGATCCATCGTTAGTTACACCATCTATTGAGGATCCTCCTACTCTTGAGCTTAAAGACCTACCTCCTCATCTTGAGTATGTTTTCCTTGAAGACAACGAGAAGTTACCGGTCATCATCGCGAAGGACCTGAAAGAAGAAGAAAAAGCCCGACTTATAGCCGTGTTGAATAAGCATAAAAGAGCTATCGCTTGGAAAATCTCCGACATCCATGGAATTGATCCTCACTTTTGCACACATAAAATTCTCATGGAGGACGACTTTAAGCCCACAATTCAAAGCCAACGAAGGGTGAATCCTAAAATCCATGGAGTCATCAAAAAAGAGGTTATCAAACTTCTTGATGCGGGTATGATTTACCCTATTTTGGATTCACCATGGGTTAGTACAGTCCATTGTGTGCCTAAGAAAGGCGGAATTACCGTTGTGCCCAATGCAAACAACGAGTTGATTCCTACCCGTCTCGTTACTGGATGGAGAGTTTGTATAGACTACCGCAAACTCAATGATGCCACGAGAAAGGATCATTTCCCTCTACCTTTTATGGACCAAATGCTTGAACGTTTAGCGGGTAATGAATATTACTGCTTTCTTGATGGTTTCTCGGGTTATTTCCAAATACCCTTCGATCCCCAAGATCAAGAAAAGACAACATTTACTTGTCCCTATGGCACATTTGCTTACAAACGAATGCCTTTTGGCTTATGCAATGCCCCCGGGACATTCCAAAGGTGCATGTTAGCTATCTTCCATGACATGGTTGAGCAAACCATGGAAGTCTTCATGGATGATTTCTCGGTCTTTGGGGATTTCTTCTCTTCTTGCCTTGCCAATTTGGAACGTTTGCTTAAGCGGTGCGAAGACACTCGCCTTGTTCTGAATTGGGAAAAATGCCATTTTATGGTAAAAGAAGGCATCGTGCTAGGACATAAAATCTTAAAAGCCGGTCTTGAAGTCGACCGTGCTAATGTAGATGTCATAGCCAAATTACCTCCACCTTCAACCGTGAAGGGTGTGAGAAGTTTTCTGGGTCATGCGGGGTTCTATCGTCGATTCATTCAGGATTTCTCTAAAATTGCTCGCCCGATGACCCACCTCTTGGAAAAAGATACTCCTTTTATATTTTCTAAAGAGTGTCTCGAAGCCTTCAATCTTCTTAAGGATAAGCTAACTAAGGCACCGGTCTTGGTTACCCCTAATTGGGAGCTGCCTTTTGAATTGATGTGCGATGCTAGCGACTTTGCTATTGGTGCGGTTTTGGGCCAAATAGTGAATAAACACTTCCAACCAATCCACTATGCTAGCAAAACAATGACGGGGGCTCAATTTCATTATACGACAACCGAAAAAGAGCTTTTAGCTGTTGTCTATGCTTTTGAGAAATTTCGCCCCTATCTTGTTTTATCCCCCACCATCGTATACACGGACCATTCCGCATTGAAGTACTTGATGACTAAGCATGATTCTAAGCCAAGACTTCTTCGCTGGGTTTTACTCCTTCAAGAATCCAACATTGAAATTCGCGACAAGAAGGGAGCCGAAAACCTGGCCGCGGATCATCTGAGCAGACTTGAGGATCCATATCAAGGGGATCATCCGAACAAAGAGATCAATGACTCTTTTCCCCTTGAGACCTTAATGTCTATAAATCTCAATCTTGATGACACCCCGTGGTTTGCGGACATTGCAAACTACTTAGCGGGTGGTATTCTTATCAAAGGGTTAACATCCCAACAAAAGAAGAAGTTCTTGAATGATGTTAAGACTTACTTTTGGGATGACCCTTATCTATTCAAACAATGTGCTGATCTGATCATTCGTCGTTGTGTTGACGGACCGGCAGCTTTTGACATTCTTCAAGCTTGCCACAAAGGACCCACCGGTGGTCACTTTGGTCCCAACTACACCGCTAAAAAAGTGTTTGATTCTGGATTCTATTGGCCCACCATTTATCGTGACGCCCACGAAATGGTTAAGCATTGTGATTCTTGCCAACGCCAAGGCAAGATCACACATAAGGATGAGATGCCTCAAAATTTCATACAGGAATGTGAAATCTTTGATGTATGGGGCATCGACTTTATAGGGCCATTTCCATCCTCCAAAGGGAACAAGTACATCCTCGTCGCAGTTGACTACGTTTCTAAATGGGTTTAAGCTAAGGCTCTCGTTACGAACGATGCGAGGGTGGTTGTGAACTTTTTGAAGCAGCTTTTCGCTCGATTCGGCGTTCCTCGGGCTATTATCAGTGACCGCGGGACTCATTTTTGCAACGATCAATTTGCAAGAGTCATGGCTAAGTATGGTGTCAATCACCGTCTTTCCACCGCCTATCATCCCCAAACCAATGGGCAAGCCGATATTTCTAACCGAGGATTGAGCGAATTTTGGAACGTACTGTGGGAGAGCATCGCGTCGCGTGGGCCGATAAGTTAGATGATGCTCTGTGGGCTTTCCGTACTGCTTACAAGACCCCGATCGGTTGTACAACTTATCGTTTTGTGTATGGAAAAGCATGCCACCTTCCCATCGAGCTGGAACATAAGGCGCACTGGGCCTTGAAGTGGGCTAACTTCGACATCAACAAAGCCGGTGATCATCGCAAGATTCAACTCAACAAGCTCAACGAACTGAGGAATGAAGCTTACGAGAACTCACTGATCTACAAGGAGAAGACGAAGATCATTCATGACGCAAAAATCAAGAACCGAGAGTTCCACGTTGGTGATCAAGTCTTACTTTTCAACTCTCGGTTGAAGATCTTCTCTGGCAAGTTGAAGAGCCGCTGGTCTGGTCCATTCACCGTCGCCAAAGTCTTTTCATATGGGACCATTGAGCTTTCTCAGCCAAATAGGCCCAATTTCAAGGTGAATGGCCAGTGTTTGAAGCTGTACTTTAGTGAGGACATCTCTCATGAGATGATTCCATCCCTCACCACGTTCCCTATGAACTAAATTGGGTCGAGTCAGGCTCGTGACTCGGTGAACAAAAACAAGCGCTTCTCGGGAGGCAACCCGTGTTCTATCCTTTACTGCTTTCATAATAAGTGTAGGGGGAGCCCCATATGTGTTTGTTGTCTTGTTTCTTGTGATGTGCAGGGATTAAAACTTCAAAGATCCACCTTGATGACTTTTGACGAACCGTGATACCGTGTTCCCATCTTCCCGGTTCTATCCTAAACTCTTGTGATTCAATATTTCATATTTTATATATGTTCACATTGAATTCACTTTAGTTGTCCTTTCCTTAGCAAGATTTAAACAATGTGCACAATGTCATAAGTGTAGGGGAGTTTACTCCCACATGCTTAAACATTGAGGACAATGTTTATCTTAAGTGTAGGGGGGACTTCTATCAAAGTAAGTGGTCTTTTCCATGAATTTGCCCTCATTTTAACCGGAAAATTTGATTTTTCGACATTTTTCAAAATTTTTAATCTAATTTGGCCTAGTTGTATAGTTGTATTTGCCTTTGTTATGATTATTTTCTTTCCATTGCTAGAATAATTGTTGTCCCTAATATATGATGATTGTATAATACGAATTAAGGTAGAAAGAAAGGAAGAAATGAGAAGAATTTTAGAGAGAGAAACTAGAGAGAGAAAATAGAGAGAAATGGTTGGAATTAGGTGAATGTTAGATTAAGGAATGAGAATACAAATGAACCAACCACCCTCCTAACATGCTAGGAGGGTAGTATATATAGTCCACCCACATGCGGGCTTTAATGGACTATATATTGGGCCGGGCTTGTATTTTGGACTTTAATTAGTTTAAATCCAAGCCCGTGAATCACGACTAAATAACTACTTATTACAACGTTCTAATAAATAATACAATAGAAACCTTTGACCGAACATTCTTGTTTGACTCAATATTTTGAGGCTAACAATCTCCCCCAATGTGAGGTCATTCCTCTTTGATATTTGGATTCCAATGGAGATTTATGAATTTCGTCATAAATGAGTCTTGAACGTGTAACAGTAGTTTTGTTCCTTCATGCTGTGATCTTTGAGCCTTTGTCGTTGTCTTTCGACTTTGTCTTTAAGTCTTGAGATCTTCAAATCATTCTTGACTTGTCTTTGCCATCTTGTAATATTGTGTCTTTATCCACATGCTCACACTATCAATTGTTGGATAAGTCTTTGGGGCATGAATATGTGGTTGTGTATATCTGACTTTGCTGAGTACACCGTGACGCCACCTTCTCGAGACAAAACATAGACACGGACTGAATGGCTTTGACATTCGTCCTAAATCGGTAGCGTTTTACCTCCGGTCGGTGAAGACCGTTATACGATATTAAATATCGTACCTGTGATCAGGTAGATTCAATTAAGAATCTCCTTGACAGGGTTTCGCGGCAGTACTAGCCGTTCTCTTTACTCGACCGTCTCAAAGCAAGACTGCGAACATAAAGAGTGAATCAATTGGATAAATATCCGCTTGATTAAAGTCGTCAATTCAAATTCCTGGAACAAGTTTGATTCATTAAGAATCTTACCATTGTTGCTTTCCAGTTGACACAAGTTTGATTCATAAGAATCTCACAAGTCACCTACCATAGCGCTGTTTGATGTTGACGCTAGAAGGATTTCCATTCGTCACTGTGAGTATTAATGAATATCACTCTGAATGTTCTGGCAAGACCATAAAGATATTGCGTAGAAACCTGAAACGAGTTTGAATCAATTCAGAATCAAACCACTGTTGCTTTTCAGTTTTACATATGTTCAATTCATAAAGAATCTTGCATATGACCTACCGCAGTGCTGTTTGATGTTAACACTGGAAGGATTTCCACTCATCATTGTGAATACTAAGTAGTATCACTCTGAGTGTTCTAGCAATATCACAAGGATATAGCGTAGGACTCTCTTGATCTTCATCCGTGTGTCCTAACGAGATTTGATTGATCTCTTGGCTCTAGACTCGATTTGTGCACTTTTAGTGGTCGGAGGCTGGAGCAGATGCCACCTATTCAATATCAACAATCTCGGAGTGAGAAAGTCAATAGAAGTCGTGTTGATCTCCGTGACAATAAAACAAACTTCTTTTGAGAGAAGCCTGAGTAGCTAGGAAAGGGTTGTGCTTCACATCACTGGGTCCATGATGAGTTTGTCTTCATGATGAGTTGATCCGGTTTTTGCCTAAGTTGTATGGAGGGCTTCTTTCTTTAGACCCTTTATCCTTACATTTCTTTTTCATTCTTCAACCCCTTCAATGCTTACCAAGACATCATTAATAGCACCTTGTTGTGATTGTTCCAGTGCTATCATCAGTACTTAGTCGGCATTCAGCTACGTTCACATTCTACTCCATCTTTCCTAAGGACTTCTAATAATCTATTGGATTGTCCCTGGGAAGATCCCTCCGGTTCTGGTTGGATCATAGGACTTAAACCTAACCACCCTTTTGACACCAATAACGTCGTGAATTAAAGATGTTGTGGGTATTTGATCGTAACCATGAAAACCACTTTAAATTCTAACAAAGTGTTTGAAAAACATTTAACACCTTGCTAGTTTTGTCGTTTCAGAAATGCTCCCCCTTCACATGTGCATCGATAATCGAAAGTGTTTCGCACATGTGGGTAAGAGTTAAAGTGCTTGAGTCTTATAGATCACATTTTAATCACATTTTCTCCCCCTATCTCTAATATATAAAATCTTTTGATATTAGAGATACCAAATTTGATTAAAATATATTTTGAAAAATAGTCTTGAAAATCTTCGGGAGAAAGATGTGTTAATCTTTTGCATGAAGTTGAATTGCTCCCCCTCAAAAATTGATCCAATGGAATTGTCATTACGAGGATTTGATCCACATTAAACTTTTGAGGATAGGAGTTGTTGAACACACAATTTTTGAAAGATTTTGAATATCATTGAGAAATTCTTGAAAAAATTGTGTTCAACGCTTTTTGAAAAATCAATTCTTTTTGACGAAAAGGTTTTTCTAAAGCATAAACTTGAGTTCATAGACTTTGAATGTCTTGACGAATCCACTCAAGTGTAAGAAGATTTAACTTCTTTTGCTAAGGGTAAGAGTACAAAAAGCGTACACTCCCCCTTGAATTTAGATCCGGGTTGCAATCTGAAAGTGATTACAAGCCATTGTGTTGAGCTCAAAACGTTGAATGTTTTGTGACAAGCTCAACCCGTGATAGATTGCTCTACCCGTTGTTTGGAAATATTTGTCCAAAATAGACAATTTCCTTTATTAAAAGAAGAAATGACATGTTTTGAAAAATATTTACAACTTTCATTCGAGCTTTATGTACACACCCGTGTCGTTATTGAGCGACATTTCTAGGCACGTCCATATTATCGATACTGAAAGACATGTCGAGAAGAATATTTTTGGATTTTGAAAGATTTTTTAATTTTGTGTTTTGCTTTTATGTGTTTTATATTTTTGTATTTTGCTTTTTCAAAGATATTTACAGGTTGATGTTTGATAGATAAATCAAGCAGGCACCTTTGCCAGAATCTCCAGGTCTGCTGGAGTCAAACATCTCATACCAATTTGCCTAACGAGGTACTCAAACCTATCTTTCGACAGAGCTTTCGTAAACAAGTCGGCTAATTGGTAATCCGTTCCAACAAAGTATAATTCAACGATACCTCTTTCAACTTGTTCCTTTATGAAGTGGTATCTGACATCGATGTGCTTCGTGCGGGAATGCTGTACCGGGTTGCAGGAGATGGCTATGGCCGACTTTGAGTCACAGTACATAGGTACTTTATCAAAATGAAAACCATAATCCGTGAGTTGTGTTCTCATCCATAGAACTTGAGCACGACACGCAGATAGAGACACATACTCCGCTTCGGCTGATGAAAGTGACGTGCAATCCTGCTTCTTTGAAGACCATCCCACAAGCTTGTCTTGACCTAGAAATTGTGCACCACCAGAAGTACTTTTACGTGTATCAAGACACCCTGCATGATCAGAATCTGAATAGGCCGTTAGAAAGAAACCGGTTTCCCTCGGATACCAGAGTCCCAAATGAATGGTATTCTTGAGGTACCGAAAGATCCGTTTAACCTCCTTGAGGTGCTTTTCAGTGGGTCGTGCTTGATAACGTGCACAATAACACGTAGCATGATGAATATCAGGTCTGCTTGCTGTCAAGTACATGAGGGACCCGATCATGGAACGATATCTCGTTTGATCTATGGGTAAACCCTCCAAGTCAGCATCTAGGGATGTGGTTGATAATGGTGTCCCAACGGGGTCACATGAGGTCATACCATGCTTTTTTATTATCTCTTGACAATACTTAGCTTGGTTTATAAAGATACCACTTGGGGATTGGTGAACTTGAATTCCTAGAAAGAATTTTAATTCGCCCATCATAGACATTTCAAATTTGTTGTGCATTACTTTTTCAAACCATTTTGAAAGTTTTGGGTTTGTAGACCCGAAAATAATGTCATCAACATAAATTTGCACAAGCAAAATGTCATCCCCATATTTATAAGTGAACAGAGTTAGATCAATGGAACCTTTTGAGAAACCTTTGGATACCAGATATTTCGAGAGCTCGTCGTACCACGCCCTTGGAGCTTGCTTGAGTCCATATAGTGCCTTGTGGAGACGATACACCTTGTGAGGATAATGAGGATTGACGAATCCTTCCGGCTGCGTGACATAGACTTCTTCCTTCAAAGGACCGTTAAGAAATGCTGTCTTTACGTCCATTTGATAGACAGTGAATCCCTTATGTGCCGCATAAGCAAGAAAAATCCTGACCGCTTCCATACGAGCTACTGGTGCAAATGATTCTTCAAAATCAATACCCTCTTTCTGTCCATACCCCTTAGCCACTAGCCTAGCTTTGTTCTTGATGATCGTGTTTTCTTCATCCAACTTGTTTTTCCAGATCCAACGAAGATTTAACGGAGTCACGTCGTATGGTCTGTCAACAAGTTCCCAGACTTTAAGTCTTTCAAATTGTTGAAGTTCATCCGTCATCGATTCAATCCAAGCATGATCAGCTAATGCTTCTTTGATGTTTTTCGGTTCGACAGTACTCACGGCGAGTGCGAACATACAAACATCGCCATCGGTGGCTAGTTGTCGTCTTGTACGAACGGGCTGTGAAGGGTTTCCAATTACGTGAACCAAAGGATGATCTCGGGTCCAATGATGTGTTGAAGGATGTCGTTGATAGAAAGTATGCATATTTGACGGATCAACATGGCGAGTAGAAGACTCTCCAGTTTCGTGTACCGGTGTACCGAATGGGTTGATGAATTCGTCTTCGTCAGATAATGCATTGTCTGCTTGATTTGTGTTCTCTGGAGCAATGACAGTAGTTGTGGATGTTGTAGGATCGATTGTTGAATTGATATTCTGAGGAGGTAAATCTGCAACAACCCGTGTTGAAGTAGATGAAGTTGTATCCATTTGTTGATGATGATCGGTATCATCATTCTTATCATGAGTGACAGCGGAAGACTTCGATACAACTTGTTTCTCCCCCGTGAAATATTCATCATACATTGGTCCATATAACATTTCCAACTCTTCAATTGTCGTGTCGACTGTCATATCAGCTCTAGGAACATGTTCAGGAACCAGCTTTGAACTTGACGGTGCATTGCTGTGGTCTTGAGTTCCGAGTTCCGTGCGGTTGTGAACGGAAGTCGTTTGTCCTTGTGGATCGGGACTTAAACTGCTTTGTTCAAGTGCCATTTCTTGAGATTCATCAAATCGGATGTGAACTGTCTCGACGATCAATTTTGTTCTTTTGTTGAACACTCTATATCCCTTAGACTGAGTTGCATATCCCACAAGAATACATGCATCACCTTTCTCTTTCATCTTATCCAAATTTTCACCAACTCGAATAATGTAGCAAGTACATCCAAAAACATGAAGGTGTTTGAGTGAAGGTTTTCGATCATGAATTATGTGATATGGTGTCTTTTCATGTCTTGGGATAATTAAGGAACGGTTTTGTGTATAGCATGCGGTTGACACAGCTTCGGCCCAAAAGTACAGTGGAAGTTTTGAAGCGGATAATAATGTTCGAGCAGCTTCAACCAAAGTACGGTTTCGTCTTTCAACAACGCCGTTTTGTTCGGGTGTTCGAGCAATGGATGTTTCATGTTCAATCCCTTCGGCTTCAAAATACTTTCTCATATTTGAATTCAAAAATTCTGTACCTCTGTCAGTACGAACCACTTTAACTTGAGCCTGAAGACCACGTTGTATCAATTTAAGGAAGTTGATGAGAACGTCGGGTGTTTCATCCTTGGACCTCAAGAAATGAGTCCATGTGTACCTTGAGTAATCATCGACAATTACTAGAATATATTTCTTTCCATTGATACTCTGAACACGCATGGGACCACACAGATCCATGTGAAGAAGATCTAACCGTCCTTTAGAGCTTGGTGTGGTCTTTGTTTTGAAGCTACTTCGTTTAGCTTTACAAAGTTCACAAGAAGAACAAAGATGATCTTTGATGAATTTCAAACTTGGAAGGCCTCTCACAATATCTTTCTTGGAAAGCAAGTTAATGGTATCAAAGTTAAGATGAGAAAGACGTTGATGCCATAACCATGCCTGAGTCGATGAAGCTTTAGCCATGAAGCAAATTGGAGTTGATGAAGTTGTGTCTTGAAGTGAAATTGTGTAAAGATCAGTACCCCGTGTACCGGTAAGTAAGTCATTCCCATCATAATCACGAACAAAACATGTCTTCTTTCTGAAAGCAACTTCCAAATCCGCATCACATAATTGACCAACCGAGAAAAGATTGTGATTGAGCCCTTCGACGTAGTATACCCTTTTAATCGTGATATTCCCCTGAACCAAATCTCCATATCCTAGGATCGGTGCAAATTGATCATTTCCGAATCGGACCGTACCCAGGAACTTCTCCACGAAGTTAATTAGAAGCTTGAGATTCCCCGTCATGTGCTTCGTGCATCCGGAGTCCATTATGAAGAGAATTATTTGTATCACCTGCAGAAGAGTTAGAACACGATGGAGCATTTGCTAAATTAGATACCACAGTAGTTGTGATAGTAGAATCATTAGTGTCCTTATCAACATTTAAAGGCAAACTAACACTCGTTTTCACATTTTCTGTCCTAACTTTAGGCATCCATTTATATCCGGGAGGACATTGATTAGCAAACCACCATTTCCAAGACTTACTGGCAGACTCATATAATTCCTTAATTTTGCTTCTAGGATTCTTAGTGGTGAAGTCTGATGCATTACTTTTTTTAGTGGGGGTAGCACCAGAATGGTTCACTTTGCGTTTGGGTTTACTAGCACTAATAGGCATCACAGTTTGCTTCTTAGTTCTAGTTTCTACGCCTTTGACATTATTCATAGCACACATAGAATGATTAGCATTAGCACACTTGCCACATTTGACACAAACAAATTTCACATTCATAGCATTCAAAGTCGAATCATTCAAATCGTCATGACACGCGATTACAGACGTTTTATTCTTAGAAATATTGAAAATCCTAGGGTGTTCTTCTACTTGCTTCATCTTCCCTTGATTCTTGTGTTTCCAGACCTTATCATTCTCTTGAGTGCTCTTAAGCTGAGGCCGGCTAACACTAGTAGTGGAGACTATTCCTATAGTAGAAGACACACGAATATTAGTGTTTCTAGAAGTCTGAGGCGAGTGAGTATCTTTGTTTGTGGGCTTAGTGGGCATTCTATACATCCCTGGTTTAATCACATTATTATGCTTAACGCTTGGTGCTACAGGATTCCTTATGGGTTGAGCTTGTGGTAACCTTTCCTTTCCATCCATCTTGGGGGCAAACACAGGTTTTGCAAACGAGGAATTAGATAAAGAAGATGGTTTTCCCAAGATAGAGGATCTATTCTCTTTAGAGGCATTGGGTTGTCTAACAACATTTTTCTTAATGCTAGGTTCCACAATTTTTCCACCCATTTTAGCAATGAGTTTCTGCAACTCTGCTATCGCTCTGTCCCTGTCTTGTAATTGAGCTTTCAACTCTTTAATTTCCAAATTCAGTTCATTCATTTCTCGAAATGTTTGGGAAAGTTTTTCTTGCAATTTATTATCATGTGAAAAACGACCAACGTCTTTTTGCAAAGCAAGTTCAAGTGAATGACAATGTTTTTGAAGGAAATCAGTTTTGTGTTGAAGTAACTCAAAAGCCTTTTTGTCGACATTTTCTTTCCGTTTCGAAAGCTCAATTTCAAGACGTTCACATTCTTTGAGCTTATCAAGATATTGGCATGCAACTTCTGAATATTCATCAATATCGGCACAAGATGTAAAATAAGCACACATAATATCTTTAGAAACGCATTCTTGCAAGAGTAAATCATATTCATCAGAAAAAACGGACTTGTCCATTTGAAGATCATCAATTGCTTTCTCAAGAGACTCAACATACTGTAAATCATCAAACATTTCAGACCGAATTAAGCTTTCGAATTTAAGAACATTTTCTTTTAGTGTGGCCGCGTTCGGTATTAAGATTTGTTTGACAAGCACAGTTATGTCTTGAGGAATTGGTTTCTTCCACTCGTCATTTTGTCGTTGTTTCCAATCATTATCAATAATGGACTTAATATTATCTATGTAATGAGTACGAAACCCAAATATTTGCCTACTCTTGCTTTTAGAAGCATCTAGGGGCAAGTAGTTGATGAACTTAGAAACGTTTGTTTTCTTAGTGGCAAACGCTTTCTTCCATTGAATTCTCTTTTGCCTGCATTCTAAAAATACTTCCTCACGAGATTTCTGAGTTTGTTTGTGGAACAGACCATAAAGACTATTCTCATAAGCATAATTATATGGTTTCACAAACTCCTTATTAACTGATGGTTGACTATCAGCATCCCAAAGGACAGTCTCTTCACTATTGGCACTTAGAGGCATGCAATCAAGATCTGTCCTTTCAGTCTCATCAAGATAAAGATGCGGGTTCGCAGCTTGAGCTTTGGCAAGGTACTCAGGACTTGCAAAGCTAGCTTGACCCTTAAACATCGATGGAGGTGCTAGCATTCTTACGGATTGAATAGAATCATGCGTTTTATAAACAACGTTCTTCAAAAAGTCGACTTGTGCTTCTAGTTTCGTAACTTTTTCGGTTTCTTTATCATATCTACTTTTGAAGTCTTGTTTTAACGCATCTACCTCTTGTTTCTTATCCTCTAGAATTTTAGCAGAATCAGTAGTGGTCATAGAGAGCTTTTGTTCAAGTTCATTAACTTTGGTATTGGCAAGGTACGTTTTTTGACGTTCATCCATTAAGAAAACATTATATTGACGCTTTTCTTTAGCTAAAAACTCAAGAGTGGTATTATATTTGTTTTCAAAATCGTCCTTTTGACCTTTTAACGCACTTCCCTTGTACCCCTCAAGCTCTTTGGTTTTCTGAAGGAGCTCATCTCTATAGCTTTCAGTCATCTCAGTAGATTTGATAAGAGCAGCTTTGCATTCTTCAAAACTTTGAGTGAGCGTAGCGTTTGCCTTCTTTAATTGCTTTTGACTCTTTTTATTTTCAGTGAAATCTTTTTGTAAAGTAGCAATTAAATTAGCAAGCGCAATACGTTCCTCTTCATCATATTCATTTGCATGTTGATCATCCTCAGACTCATTATTGCACATGTCTGATGAATCGGGTGTGGTATTACTATCAACCGTTTCCATCATACACGTGTCATTAATGGCATTGGGTAGATCACTATGCTCAGGAATATCACCAAACACATTATATTCATCAGTAGTGTGTACCTTATCGATTGGCTCAGTGTCAAAGATAGGACCATTGTCATCTTCAGTGACTTTGAGAACTTCTTCAACATGTGCCATGTACGAGTAATGTGCTTCTAATTCCTGGTCGGAGGCTTCATCATCAGTGTCATCAAGCATAACTCCTTCCTCAGCTGACAGTTTGACCCCTGCTTCCATCTTTTTGCATAGCAACATCTTTTCCTTGTGATAGCTGGAGTCTCTAACCCTTTTCGGCTTCCTGCATTCCTTTGCCATATGCCCATAACCTTGGCAATTAAAACATTGAATCCCGCCCTGCTGAACCACTTGACTTCCAACCGTTTCCCTATTCCCAGTAGCAGCAGCAATCCTCTGGGTATCATACTTTGCAGTTTGTCGATCATATCTTGCAGAACCCTCAACATGCGTTGGATTATGTCGATCATACCTAGAAGGACTTTCACCACGTCGACGTGTGTCATACCTTGGAGGACTCTCAACATATCGGTTCTTGGTGTTAGATGATGTGCGAAGATTGTTGTTGGTGGGTTTGTAGATTTTCTTGTAAGTCTTCATTATGAAAGCAATTTGTTGTTTCATCTCTCGGTTCTTTTGAGCTTGGTCTTCATCACTATCTTCAGATGAGGACTCAGATGGTGGTGATGGTGCTCTTGGCGCTTTACCTCGAGATTTTGTGGAAGATGAAGACTTAGATGATGTGGAATATCGTGGTGAAGATGATGTATTGGAGTATGGCTTAGGAGCACGAGATCGATGATCTTGGACATTTTGAGTGGTAGTTAATAAAGCAAGTGGATTAGCCGTCTTTGCAACTCGTTCAGCTCGAATTTCATTTGCTTCATGCTGAAATTGTTTCAAGATATCAAAGAGAGTGTGATAGTTTACCTTGTCTAACTGCTTCTGTTGTTTCACCAAAGTGACAAAACGTGTCCACTCTGGTTGAAGTTGTTGTAGAAATTGCACATTGACTTGCATGGTGGAGACTTCCAAGTTGTTTCTTGTCATATCATTCATCATCTTGTAAAATCTTGAATAATAGGACTCAATTGATTCTCCATCCAATGCAGTAAACTTACCAAAGTTCCAAAACAAGTTTGTTTTGACATCTTGCTTGTTGAGAGACTCTCCTTGTTGCAAGCGTTCAATGGCCGTCCACATTTCTTGTGCTGTAGGACATGCATCGACTGTGGAATAAATATCATCTCCAATTCCACTTAGGATCATATAGATCGCTTCTTTTTCTGCATCATGCCAAGCACGTTTCTCGGGTGTAAGGTCAGATAAAGTTTCCTTTTTCTTTGTTGCAGGTACTTCTGGACATGTGTCTGTGGCTGGTGTATAAGGAACATCAATTTCAGAAAAGACATATGGGCCATTGTTAATACATTGTCTCAAGGCATCACCATTAGGTCTTGTATCAAGATAGCGAAGAAAGCGTGATTGCCATTGAGCATATCGACCAGCCACAAGCATTGGTGGTCTCTCTTTATTACCCGCGACCATGATGTTGTTGTTCGTCACACGATATTCTGCAGTAGAATCCATCCCAAAATTCTCTGTAATGATGAAGTGAGTATGGATCTTAAGTAGATTTGTTGTGATTGTTGTTGTGGTTTAAATTCCGAAAATTGCAATTTTTCTCCAGGCCGACAATAAATTCTCCAGTCCGACAAAAACGGTAGTCCAAAAATTTTGTAATCGCCAAAATTTGAAATCGAGCTAGAAATGTCCTAAAACTAGTATGGAAAAAATTTGAATTTACTTGACGAAAAAATTTTAATTCTTTTTTTTTTTTTTTTTTTTTTTTTTTTGATCTTCGTGGAAACGATATTCTGAAACTAGTCTAGATGGTGGCTAAGTCTAAAAAATACTCAAACAAAATTTAGCAAAACACATCATCGGAATAACCAATCGGAATGCTATCGGAATAACCAATCGGAATATCATCGGAATAACCAATCGGAATGTCAATCTGAATCACCAATCGGAATGTCAATCTGAATCACCAATCGGAATGACAATCTGAATCACCAATCGGAATGTCAATCTGAATCACCAATCGGAATGCCAATCTGAATCACCAATCGGAATGAGTTAATCGGAAAACACCAATCGGAATGCCAATCTGAATCACCAATCGGAATGTCAATCTGAATCACTAAACCCTTTTCAGATTACACCAATCGGAATGTATCCCCCTTTTCTCGGACAAAACTCAACCAATACGTGATTTTAAGCCAAAAAATGATCAAAAAACCCAAAAATTTTGTGTTTTTAGCCAAAGTAAATATACCAAATCACTACTACAACTATGTATAAGATGTAGATGATTAAGCAAAGAACGGAAAACACAAAAAAAATTTGAATCCGAGATGATTTATGGATTAAATCATTCGAATCAAATATAATAACACCAACCAATCACAAATCTACCCCGTGGCGATTGATACCAAATGTTGTCCCTAATATATGATGATTGTATAATACGAATTAAGGTAGAAAGAAAGGAAGAAATGAGAAGAATTTTAGAGAGAGAAACTAGAGAGAGAAAATAGAGATAAATGGTTGGAATTAGGTGAATGTTAGATTAAGGAATGAGAATACAAATGAACCAACCACCCTCCTAACATGCTAGGAGGGTAGTATATATAATCCACCCACATGCGGGCTTTAATGGACTATATATTGGGCCGGGCTTGTATTTTGGACTTTAATTAGTTTAAATCCAAGCCCGTGAATCACGACTAAATAACTACTTATTACAACGTTCTAATAAATAATACAATAGAAACCTATGACCGAACATTCTTGTTTGACTCAATATTTTGAGGCTAACAATAATTCTTCAATAAAGTGGTTTTAGATTTTTCTTAGTCGTGAACATTTTGACCCAACCCGAGTTTATTTATCTAAGTTTACTCTAGCTAGTATCCTTAACGTGTTTAAGTCATGTTTTGCTAGGCTTTTATATAGGGAGCTATAAAACGCGAAAGTCTTAACTCTCACGGGTTAAGAACAAGAAATTTTCGCAAGTTCCTATAATTGATCCTAGAGAGTCGTTTATCAAGGGAACTTTAAAATGCGATTTCTAAAACTTGAAAAAGTCTAAGAATTTGCAAGATCCTATAGGCGACTCGAAAACCCAAAACTTTGATTTAATAGGCTAAGCATCCACGAGTCTCATTCCTTGAGATTTTAAACTGTGGAGAACGAGAGATGATAGAGTCAATTATAAGTTTGGTATTCTTTCGTGAATTTATGTGAGTTAATTATAAGCCTATTCTCCCTTCGCTTGTTAATAAATTTATCTGCAATAGTTGTACGATTTAAAAGGTTACTTAGCTTCTAGCCCCAGATCGTTTAAAAGTTGCTCGGTACGGATTAGAGTTCATAGCCAAGGCATAACTTATTGAAGCGGGATGCGAAGATTGGCGAGTCCAAAAAGGCCCTAACAAGGCATGAGGGCTACATTTTGTTGCTAAAGATCCAAAAGTGATGTGAAGAATCATTTATCGAAAGTCAATATGAAGGATCGAGACACACGACGAAAAGCAAATACTCCCCTAAAGATCATGGAGAAGTCTATCCAAAAAGACCCTGACAAGGTATGAGGATAAATAGATCCAAGTCCTAAAAGGAGGCGGATCGTTGTATATCAAATTCCAAAATAAAGATTGGAGAAAAATGAAGAAGTCGTGGTCCAAAGATGAAGAATCTCTCAAAACTTCAAGTGAAGAAATTCCTATTATGAAGAGAAGGCCATTATTTCATGAACATCTCTCAAGATTCGAAGTATGAAGTCGCTGCCAAATATCGGTCCAAGAAAGGTCTCAAATCGTGAAGCGAGTTATGCCAAGATATGAACTTTATGAGGTCCCGAGAAGCAGTTTTAAAAGATTTGGTCCTTTAGCTAACTATCGATTAAATCGTTCACTTTATTTTCGGCCTAAATAACTATCGAAATAAGTCAAACAATGCATCCTCGTGATCATTCAAGACAAAAATAAAATATAAGAGATACACCTAGGAATAAGGGAGTTTAAGTGAATAATTGGCCCACATGAATTCGTGTTAGTTTGCTAACTTATAATAACAATGATCTCGTTTTTAAGCTTGGTATGGGGAACGTGATACTTGAGGATGATAAACGTTCATGGCTGCCAAAAACCCATGTAAGTTTTTAATTTCTTTAATTGTTTCTATCTTTTTATGTTTAGTATTTAATAAAGGCCACGGTGGATTATTTATGATGGAAAATGTAAACTATGCTTTAAAAATTAATGCATTGCATGAGGGCATTGCAATGGTCAAGTGTAGGGGATTTAATAAGTGTGAAAACACTTATCCTTTTACCACTTATTTCCAATAATAACAAGACCAAAACGTGTGATTTATGTCGTAAAAGTCGGAATTATGCGTGGTTTTTGTTTTTATTGTGTTTTAGGACCAAAAGATTAAAAAGGAAGAAAACACAGGCTTTCACGGGATTTTATCGAAGAAAACGGGAAAAGACGAAGTCAAAAGATCAAGAGTGCAAAAAGAACGGAAGTCCAAGACCTATTCTGAAGGTTTATCGAAGAACAAGTCTAAAGACGGAAGTTTAATGAAGTCTAAGAACTCGAGTCTAAATAAATGAAGAAATGTTAAGACGAGTTTAATTAATCCCGAGACAACATCGAGAAAGACAAATGAAGTAAATCGAGTCGAGAAGAAAAAGAAAGAAGGAAGCACCACACATGCACTTCCCACTTCCCTATAAATACCCTCCTAATCACATTAGGAGGGGGTTAGCTAGTTTTTCACTATTAAGTTTTCTTTCTAGTTTTAGAGAGAGAAAGTTCCCAACTTTCTCTCACTAAGTTTTTCTTTGTTTTCAACTTTTAAATTTAAGCTTTCTTTAATCTTTGTATTTGGATTCCATTAATCAATTTCAAGTTAAGTTTTGTGTTCTTTAATCTCCTTCCACATTTCTTGGTTACTTTATCTTTGATCCGAATTACACATCTCATTCGTATGACTTGATGTTTTCGTGAGAAAAGGATTAATCTTCTTGGTTTACACATAAGTTCTTACACGTTTAAGCCATAAGCTCTCTATGCTTATTGGCTTATTTCAAGTTAGCTTATTGATTTTCGGATTTCTCAAAGGTTTTTGTCACGTTGAAGTTTCTTCCATAAAGTGTTTGATTATACATTTTGCAAAGTCGTCAAATTTAGGCTTTTTGCATTGTTTTAGGTTCAGGTAGGATAGCTTATTGTAGCAGCTTATTGAGTTTTTAACTTGCCACCATTTTCGGATTAATCTTATGTTCGTCGCAATATTTTGATTCTCCACATTCCGACGGGTTACTAGATTTGATCGCAATAACCCCTAAGGGTTTTACTTTGCGATTGGGTGGCTATTCCCCCTTATTCCGATCTGGATTGCGATCGCACATTGCGATCGCACATTCCGACGGGATCAAGGTCTTTGCTAAGACGAAGTGCTGCCCATTTCTCGACAGCGACATTGTGATAGATGCACATTGAGATAGTAGGTTTACGACATTCCGATCTGGATCTTTGCGATCTGAAAACATTCCGATGGGTATTTTGTTGTTGCATTCCGATGGACCTTTGTATTGATTATTCCGATGGCTTATTTTAGTGATATTCCGATGGTTGTGATTTTGGTGTATTCCGATGGACATGAATTGTTTCATTCCGATTATCTAAGATTTTAAGTTTTAAAGTTTTTCAAAGTTTTAAGTTTCAAGTATTTTCCTAATTAACTTTAAGTTTACTTTTGTCAAAGCTTCTACTTTACTCATCGACAATTTTCATACTTGCTCTTAAAATTAGACAACCAAACCAAACCGTTCTCTTGTTCACCAAAAGACGATTGAGTCGCACTTTTAACCAATAGTCAATTCGAAGAGACTTGGGACAACGAATTTTGATACGTGGTGTAAAAGCCCCAGTATTATATATCAAACCTTTTCAACGTCTGTTCATCCTGCCTTGTTTTTTTAGGCTTTGCATAATAAGTTGTCATTGAACCAGATATTATAGACGAGCAGAAATGTGGACCAGCAATAACCCAGTCTACATCATTGGCTCTAAAAAACCACATCAGTTGGAGCCAGATTTCAATATGCTATAGAAAACATCTGTGGAATGATTTCAATATGTTAGTACACATTGACAACAAGCTGTGCAAATGGTCATAATTATAAAGATAAAAATATACTTACAATTTCTATCAACCAGCCGCTTTTCTTTGGATCCAACCCAAGCATTGGTAACCAGAATCTGTCATCGACCGCAAAACCGAATTCATCCCATGGAAATTTGTAGTACTGGGTAGCCTTCCCATTTTGTATACCTTCTAACTATATACTAAATATATCATAAATAATATACTCAATATATTCCCCAATTAGAAGATTATATTAACCCGTAGACGTCCATCAGCGCTTGACATTTGTCAGCGTCTAAATACATATGTCAGCGTCTAGCTTTCACATGTCAGTGTGTCTTGAACAAACGTCTTGATCATTTTGAGTTTCTGCCACATCAACTTTTTGACCCAACAATCTTCGCTTAGTTGATGTCGGCAAAACTCTTTGTGTATCTCTTGTATGTTGTACATCATCTTCAAATTGCTTCCCCTCAAGTGTTGCACGTATGTCCTCTCTTTTTTGTCACATCAATATAGGGAAGGAAACAATGTATGCAATCGAAGATTCTCCAAATGTATCTCTATAATGATCTTGAAGAAAAATAACTATAATATTTTGGTGTAGAAGTAGACTAACCCAAACCTGTGTTCCATGTCTTGTACTAATCAAGCAACTCCAAAACTCACTTATCAATGAGTAGACTCCAAAACTCACAACAATAATGAGTAGAAGCCTCTTGACAAAAAGAATCATCACGCTGACAATGTGAGGCACATACAATCGCAAATACGAGCATAAAGCACCAATACACAGATCTCATACATTTGCTACCTTTTTATCAAGTCCTTTGTCACAACTTGAAGCACGAACAAGTTATCTTAAAAGTCAGTGGCTAGGAGTTCACGACTTTAAGATATGATAGAACACAAACTCGCGAAAATCTTCTTCGAACATCAATTATTATAATAATTCTTCCCCTTAAGCCAACACCACTTCATGACGAGTCTTAATGAACCAATATCTTCGTATGTAAAAGTAGATATGGATAACTCTTTCACAAGGCTACCCCGATGACATAAGAAATATTGCTCCAATAAATTACTTCACGAATTGTTGCTAACTTACGTAAAGATCATTGACCCCTTTAAAAATATCCGACCCATTAATATCAAAATGATATTCTGAATAAAATAGAGATTCCATGTACCTTCGCGTGTAAATATCTCGTTTTGTGTGCCAAAACCTTACCAATTTTCTAAAAAGCATGAAACTCTTTGTCATCCGAGATCCTTCTTTATCCAAGAATCCGCCAGTGTATGTTATCCAGTATTGGACAAAACATGAAAATCATACCTCGGACAACACATGTCAGCGCTTCTGTCAGCGCTTAAGTTATTACTGTTAGTGCATGGCCATTAGCGTCTCATCCATACCTTGCCAGTGTCAATGACAACCACTGACACCTATATCTATCAACGTCTAGATAACACACATCAGCGGCTAATCGATCTAGAGTTTTACAAACCGTAAATCATGATTTTATTTAAAGATCATATTCTGCAGCGAACTTCGACATCAAATATCTTCTTCATGAGAGCTCAGATCGAAGATCCCTTCAGTGAGATCCTAGACACAAGTGTCAAGAACCTACAGAAAAAATTCACGATGATCCAACGATTAACGAAGGAGAAATCGCGTTTTTACTATTACTGTTCACAGAAAATAGCATATGATCACTGCTGACTTCAATGCTTAATAACTTTTTCTTGGGGATAGATCTCGACAATCCCTCCAGTATATATCTAGATATATGTGTGTTGAACATACACAAACAATTTCATGGCGATCCAATGGTTCAATAAAAAGTTATGGCCTTCTGAATACTGTTGCGCACACAAAACCGCCCAGAAAAACGAAAAACCCTATACGGATTTTTCTTTCTTCTAACCAATACGAACACCTTTTTGGTCCTAGCATCACGAGCCACGAGGCTGTGATACCAATTGTGGATACCTATGTTTCCTTGGATCTTTTAGCTACTAGGAATGACCATTGTTCATAAGATTAAACAATCAAAGCGGAAAAGAACAATAATCATGAAACAAGGTGATTGGGCACAAGAACACATGAATTACTCAATTGGATTGCTCATTATCTTAATAATAAACACTCACTAGGTGTGTATACATTTAATCCCACACCTATTCGACACACGCTTTAGGTTACATTGTGAATGAAAGTTATGAATAAACCTATAACCCTTGGTTCCTTTTATAGTGTAAGGATTAGAGTTTTACAAGAGATAAGTATGAATAAACATGTATATCTTCTATTTAAAGAACTGTATACTGAATATATCATAAATAATATACTCAATATATTCCCTAGTTAGAAGATTCTATTAACCCGTAGACGTCCATCAGCGCTTGACATTTGTCAGCGTCTAAAATACATGTGTCAGCGTCTAGCTTTCACATGTCAGTGTGTCTTGAACAAAATTCTTGATGTTTCTTCATTTTGAGTTTCTGCCACATCAACTTTTGGACCCAACAGTAATTCTAATTTGCAGATTTTATAAAATTATCCTTACATTTGTGTCAGTCATCTTTTAAGCATGATTAACCTCCGCTATGAACTGATCTAAGTCGGCGACTTTGAGCTAAAACAAATTAATTTGAAAAGTTTAGTTTCATTTAGAATAATTACAACAGGTGCTTTAAGACTTGGAACAAAATTCCTACCTTTGGAAGACAACCATTGTCTGACCCAGTTTCCTTTAAATGAGTACATTTATCCGCAGATGTATTGTTGTAAATACGTGACTTGTTGTTTGTGACAGGCCCATCCTGGTTATCCATCTTTTCAATTTCCACTTCTTCAAAAATACTTTCGTTCATGATCTCCTCATTTCTTGTAATATCATCGATACCAATGGACATCTTATCTAGGGAATAGGTTTGATCCACAGGGTCAAAATTGAAATCCAAATCTTCAATAACCTTTTAGATAAAGGTTTCCAATGAAAATACTATTATTACCGAAAAAACAACTTATCAAGTGTTAGCATAAACTTACCTTGCTAGTAGTATCCATTGCCTCATATAGCGGAAATTCAGTATCAAGTGCATGCAATAAATGTTTCAATGCACCATGTTGGGACTCAGTAGTTGCCATCTTATTACATTCAATACCACTAGATTTCTGGCATTCAACATTATTAGCGTAATTGTTGTTGTCTTTAATATGGTCATCTTCTGACCTGCGGCATTCATCAACAGTAAATTGCAGCTTGTCTACTTCTATGCTAGAGCCTTCTGATTTACGGGGTCCATAGACATTAGAACCAATTGAGTTCTACAAAAACATAATAGAATGGTTAAAAACATGGTAACTACAAACAAGAAATATTTTTAAACTTATTTTCTACAAAAAATTACATTGTCAGGTTCTGTCATGTGCAAAATGTGATGCACAGTTAACCTTTGGGAAATCTTTGATCTCAAATGGCCAACCCTTTAAATTAAATCTGGCGTAACAACAATTACTTCTTGAAACAAAAAATCCACATCTTCTAGTAAGCCATCTGAGTCGGTATGACTACCACCATCAATAACAGGCTTCACTAGATCTTTATGTATATCTGATTGTTCTGGAACCAAATCCACCAAATCAAGTTCCTCAACCGAATCAATTTGGTCTATATACCCTTGTGAAATGTTAAGATCAGCAATTTGAATATCTTCATTTACTGGATCCACCTGTTCTTGGTCAAAAACACCCTGCTGGTTGTCGGGTTCAACATGATTTGCTATGAGGCCACCTGGTTGCTCAACATTAGGAACAACAGCTTGAATAAAAGGTACATCTTCACCGTTGAAAAATGAAATACTCCTATTAAGCCATGTTTGCTGCAACTCTTCTTGTGTTGAAATAATATTAATTGTAGGTGCAGAAAAATACAATGAATACAAAATACATTTTTTTTATTATGACAACACAATTTTTAACATAAATTACTAATGTATGCAATAAATTACCGGTGTGAACAACACAAGATAATCAATTTTTGGAAACGTTCGGAAACTAGTCTAACCACGACCACGGGGAATTACACCAGGATCTTTTGTCCACCGTAAAGTACAGTTGGGGAATGTTTCCAAAATCCAAATCTACATTAAAATACAACTCTATAAAAAACAAAAAAATTATAATGATTCTAACATATATTATTTATGTTTAACCATCATTGACCTTGAGGGCCCAAACAAAACAATTGAGGTTTTATGTTCCCATGTGTCTGTTACTTTTGTTACTTAAACTATGCTTTTTAGCATATTTAGGACCAAATTTACTGTCCTCTCATAAAAGTATTGCCACATGTATTCTCCCATGGATAATCGTTCCATGTATCTAAATCTTCAACTAGGGAAAGTATATGCCTTGGAACATTCAAAAATTCCCCACGACCCATAAAAACTACCTCTTCCAAAAACAGTAAACAAACCCTAACCACATCTGTGTCTTCCAATTCAGCCCAAATCTTTTCATTTCCTATTAGTTCCCAAAGCTCTCTAGCTTTGAGATTGAATCATGGCTTTTCAGGGAAAACACGTGAGCAAAAAGGGATACTATCATTATATGCTAAGGGAACGTCGCCACATCTAAAACCAGTAATTAAACAAAACTCATTTTGACCAAAACTAACTTGGTGTCCAGCAATGTTAAAGATTAAAGGTGGGCAATCTTTTGTTTGAAGTTCCACTGGTTGTTGTTGTTGAAGAACATAATTGAGCATGAGGTTGTCATTTAGGTTCTTAGTAATATCTAACCAAAGGCCAAAAACAGTATTCCTAAAGATCCTATAACGTGCATTGAATCTTAACAACTTACCTTTGATCTCTGTCTAATACCTCATTTTTGATCTTATACTTACTTTGGCATCAAACATTTCCATTTGCCCGAGCTCCATTTAATTAATCAATAACAGATCTACTGAGAAAAAGTTACAATTAAATAAAGGGATTAACTATGATTAGGGTTTATACATTTTGAACACGGGTTTGAGAGTTGGGGTTAGAGGATGGGGTAGAAAAGGTACAAATGAACGATGTTGATGGGGTAGTAAAGATGGATTTCACATTATTCTGGCTAATTATTTAAACAAGGATTACTGTGGTAAATGGATAACGGGGTAGAGATAATTTGTGGGTGATGAGGTCGAGTTTAATTTGTGTGGTAGATAAGTTGTGTTTGTTTGATAAATATTAGTCCTATCAAATTATCCTTAGTCTCATAATTAATAAAAAGTAATTTTGATAAATATTAGTCCTATCAAAAGTACAAGGTAATCATCAAAATTAGTACAAGTCGCATAGCAATTAGTCAAAGTTGCATAAATAAAAATAGAAGTTGCATAATGTTTAAATCATTTTTTAATTAATATAATTTTTTAATAACTTTTTAAATAATAAAAAATAGTACAAGTCGCATAAGAAATGGCACTTAAACTTCTTACAATATTCTTACACAATGTGTACTTTTTTCCAGACATGAATAGTGTTTTTTTAAAATTTGAGAAAGTTGCATAGGTCGCATATGGTTGCATAGGTTGCTTAAGTCACATGGGGCAATTGAGGAATTCTCAATTCGCATAGGACAGTTCTGCAAAGTCGATAGTTTTTCGGGGCATTTGGGTAATTGTATATAAAACTGAAAAACGGCACATCAGTTACTTAGTGTATGTCATAAAGGTTTTAGTGCATATTATCACTAATATTCTAAGTAATGTGTTTGTTTACATTAAATATATGCATTGTTATAACCGAAAATAGCTATATTTTAAACCAAAACCCGCAAAAAACTACATTAATTATATAAATCATAAGTGGTGATGCGGTGCGGTTAAAATCAGTAAAACCCACAAAATCCGTAAAAAACCGCAAAACCGAAACCACATAAAACCGCGCGGTGCGGATCCACACTTTTTTAAAAACCGCAATTACCAAGACTTGCCTTTGTAATCTGGTTAGCTATTCAAAAATACTAATGACCCTAAATAAGCTGCTGATACCGAGACGAAATATTGACTTAAAATGTGCATTATGCAACAATTTTGCTCATTCACATAATAATCTATTCTTTGCTTGTGAATTTTCTAATGCTAGATTACAAGTGAAATTATGGCCGAGTATAGAAGATTGGTCTGTGTAGAGAATTCAAGGGTGAAAAAAAGAATGGAGAGACTGTGATAAAGATTGTAAAAGAAACAGTGAGACTAAAGCTTATGGGTATGAAGGTAAAAGAATCAAGAACTGTGAGAGAAGGAAGAAAACACTAGTACAAAAAATGGTATCCGTCACACTAAAAAAGAGTGACCGTATGTCTATAGTCACGCGCGTTTTTTTGCCTTTGTGACTAAAGGTCCTGCGACCGTAGGTATCTTTAGGTCACACATTCGTTTTAGTGGCCATAGCCATAAAAAAAGAGTGACCAATTGATAGGTGTGTAAACACCCATCTTTTCTACCACTTAATTACAATAATAACCGGACCAAAACGTGTATTTTATGTCTTTTATGTCGGAATTATGCGTGGTTTGTGTTTTTGTTGTGATTTAGGACGAAAAGGTGAAAAGTGGAGAAAACACGGGAATTCACGGGCATTTACGGACTTTTATTGAAGAAGAGGATGAAAGACGAAGTCAAGGAGTCAAAAGTGGATAAAGAACGGAAGTCCAAGACCAATTCTGAAGATTTATCGAAGAAAAAGTCAAAAGACGAAAGTTTACTTAAAGCCGAGGAACTCAAGTCTTATTTATCGAAGAATTAAAAGACGAATCCAAAGAAATCCTGAGCCAAAAGTCATCACATTCCAAGATTAACAAAAAGATTAAGAAGGAAGGACTTGATGGTGCAATTAACAAGAAAGGAAGGAGGGAGGAAGCTTCCCCTAACCACTCCCTAATCACCTATATAAACCCCTTTTATTCATTCATTTAGTTCTTGTTGGCTAGATTGACAAACTAGTTCTTCCACCTTTATTTTGTGCACTTTTATTTACTTGTCACTTTTAATTACATGTTTTGCACCTTAATTACCTTTTAATTCCAAGTAAGTTTTTAATTTGTGTTCTTTAAATTCTTGTCTTTACCTTTCTTTATCATTTGATCAAGTTCTTTTTATCAATCTCGTTCTACCTTTCTCCATTTTTGTTACGGTTTATATTTCGGATTAAGCAAGTTTTGCTTAATCCATTTGCTTATTTTGATTAAAGCTTCGTCCTTTTTATCTCTTCATACGAAATAAGCCACGAGATTGACAACCTTGTGTGCTTATTTGGTATTTTGTTTAAGTGTTTTAAAAGTTTTCTTTAAAGTTCCGATTTTTAAGCTTGAATTCCATTTACATTTCGTCATTTAAAATTTTAAAAGCTTTTAACTTTTTAGCTTATTGTCATGTTTTGATTCCATTTCATTCAAGTTCTTGGTCACGGCTTATTAGAAGTAGCTTATTTAGAATTGTGCTTATTACGAATTTGGTACTCCATCGGAAAGCTAGGGTTTTCTCCACATTGCGACGGCTTGCAATTCCACATTCCGATAGTGACAGTATTGGCATAAGGGTTTTTGCATTCCGATCCGGGATTGCGATTGGTGTATCTTTTCCTCATTCCGATCTGGGGATTGCGATCGCATATTGCGATCGCTCTTTCCGACGGTTCTTGAGGCTTACTTAGACGAAGTGCTGCCCAATTTTCCTTAGCCATATTCCGATCTGGACCTCATTCCGATAGGTTACATTCCGATCTGGGGGATTTCGATCTGAGACATTGCGATCTGAGGTTGTTAGGTTATTCCGATCTGAAAAGGTGACATATTCCGATCTGGGTTTCTTCAACATTCCGATAGGTGGTGTGTTCATTCCGATGGTAAGGTCGATCGGAATATATTCCGATCTGGGTTAACTTTTATGTTTTGTCTTGTTTAATTTTTAGTTTAAGTTTTTAATACTTGTCTACTTTTAATTTCCGTCACACCTTAATTTTTAGTCATTTAATTGATTTACTTTCCGTCACGTTTTTAAATATTGCACACTTTCGTTTAATTAGACTTAGATTTATTTTAACGCACTTATATTTTTTATACTTGCCCTTTACTTTAACGACATTTACTTTTAAGTCTTGCACATTTAAATTTAAAAACAACCAAAAATATTTGTTTCCACCAAAATAAAACGGAGTCACATAGAGAACTAAGATCAATTCGATTAGACCAACACAACGAACATCAACCAACACATAATTTTCTTACTAGGTAAAAGCCTTGTATTAAATGGCGCCGCTGCCGGCTCTTTTCGTTAAGATCAATAGTTTTCTGTAAGAGACACGTTGTTTTTTGGGATCCGTTCACTTGTGAACGTTATTTTTCTTGCATAAAAAATTCAAAAAAATCATAAAAAAAAAAAAAAATTATTAAAAAAATTGATAAAAATCCATAAAAATTAAAAATTTCAAAAATCCAAAAAGATTTTATCTTTATTGTGTATATATATTGTCTTTGTGTTTGGTTTGTTTTCTTTTGTATTTTCAGGTGTATGCGTACTAGATCTTCTAATTATCAAGAGCCCGAGCCTCAAGAAGATTTAGATATGGCAGGTGTTAACAACAATAATCAACTACCGCACCTCAATAATAATAATAATAACAACAATGCTCCCCCACAGCCCGATCTTCGGACCATGGAGGAACTTTGTCAACCAACAATGTTTGGACGAGGAGGACCGATTGCGCCGATGCAAATCAACGCTCCTGAGTTTTCGTTGAAGCACCACATGATTCAGCAAGTACAAACAAACCCATTTAGAGGATTGCCTGATGATGATGCCAACAAACACCTCGACAAGTTCATTACAATCACCCAGAGCATGAAGTTGGCTGGTGCCACTATGGATGAGCTTCGCCTACAACTCTTTCCACACACTCTATTACATCATGCCGAGAAATGGTTTGATCGTCTCCCGAAGAATTCTATTCACACTTGGGATGACATGACTCAACGCTTTCTTTCGCGCTACTTTCCACCATCCATGGTCACAAGCCTTCGCAATCAGATCAGCGGTTTCATGCAAGACCCTGATGAATCTCTTTTCGACGCTTGGGAGAGATATAATGTCTTGATCGACCGTTGTCCAAACCACAACATGCTTCCGGTCACCTTGATCGATACTTTCTACAACGGATTGAATTTTCGAGATCGTGATACGATCAATGCAGCCGCCGGTGGCACATTCATGAAAAGGAGACCCGAGGAGTGTAGAGAGTTAATAGAAAACATGACTACTCATCATAAGAACTGGGATTCCTCTGCATCTTCTAGGAACAACCCGAGAGTCAATGTTTCCTCAACCTCAGCAAACCCTGAGATGACCGAACTCACCCGCATGATGACTGAAATGAGCAAAAGTATTACGCTTCTCGCTTCAAACCAACAACAACAACAAGTTAAAGCAGTTGCTAATCCTTGTGAGACATGCGGCGGTCCTCACTCATACACCGATTGTCCTTCAACACAAGGAAATCCGGAAAATGTGTATGCAGCTTACGGTAATTATTCACCGGAAAATTACCAAGCTAGACAACAAGGGGATAGAAATCTGCTGAGCTACCGTTCAAACAACTACCTTTCACCCGGTTTTTCTCCTCAAAACCAAAACCCCGCCAACAACTACACTAGAAGCAACCAAATCCCACCAAGAGCTTCTAATCCTTATCACCCGCCCGCCCAACAAACCCCACCCATTAATCCCGATGTTGAGGCCATCATGAGAACCCAAGGTGAGCAAATCAAGAACTTGCAGAGCCAAATTATCAATCTTAAAGGAGATATCACAAAGCAAGGAAATGAGATAAGATCCGAGCTTCGAAATGATATTCAATCATCCTTCAGCAATCAAACCAATGATTTGAAGAATATGCTTGCTAGTTTCTTGCCAGCCGCTCAACCTTCTTCTTCAAGTTCTCTACCTTCAAACACCGTCACTAATCCGCGAGCCAATGTGAGTGCTATTACTACTCGTAGTGGAGTCACCATCGTAGGACCACCAACACCACCCCCATCATCTACACCTCCTCCACCACCATGTATCCCTACTCCTCCCACACCTAGTATTAGTGCCCCATTACCGTCTCCGCCTCGACGTGATGAAGTTCCCACCAATGACCCTTCAACATCTCAACCTTTACCTACACCAGCACCCTCCCCAACCGAACCTAATATCCCTTATCCCTCTCGCTTGGGCAAGAACAAAATGCTAAACAAGGAGGACGCTCAAGTGACTAGCTATATCAAAATGATTTCTCAAATGAATTTCAACATTAGCTTTCTTGAGGCACTTGTCCACATGCCAAAATTTGTTAAAGCATTTAAGGAATTGCTTAACAAGAAGGAGAAGCTGATTGAACTCGCCAACACACGCTTAAATGAAAACTGCTCTGCAGTTATTCTTAAAGAACTTCCGGAAAAACTTGGAGATCCCGGTCGTTTTGTGTTGCCTTGCGTGTTCAACAAAACTGAAGAATTTACTGCCCTTGCTGATCTCGGGGCTAGTATTAATTTGATGCCTTTGAGTGTTTGGAAAACACTATCATTGCCCGACCTCACTCCAACAAAGATGACTCTTGAACTTGCAAATCGCACTCTCGCTTACCCCGTTGGTATAGCCGAAGACGTGTTCATTAAAGTTGGCACATTTACTTTCCCGGTCGATTTTGTCGTAGTTGATTATGCAATGGACCCTCGTATTCCTTTAATACTTGGTCGGCCATTTTTGAGAACCGGACGAGCTTTAGTGGATGTGGCCGAAGGTGAGTTAATCTTACGAGTCGGGGATGATGCAAAAGTTTTCAAAATGGGGAAGCTTATTAGTACAACTTTTGGAGGCCGAGAATCAGTGAATATGATTAATGTGCTAGATGACTTTACCGTCTACGAAAATCCTCTATTCGACTCTTGCATCGATAATCCGCTTTTTCATGATGATGTGGATGATTCTCTCCCTACTTTGGACGCTTCTCCCATTTATGATTCGTCACCGGTCTTTGACGCTTATGATGATGATGATTCTAGCTCAGATTCGGATGATTTTGAGTGTACTTCTGAGTATCCCGAGCTGCCCACATTCGATGATTTTGATGAGGCTGATACTCTCTCGAGCGATTCTTCACATGATGAAGATCCTCCGCCATCACTCAATCCTACTTTGGACGATTATTCATTTGAGGAAGATTTCTCTGAATTTCTCAACACATACTTCCCTCATGAGAGTGATGCACCTCCTTTGGACTTTGAAGATTATCGTCTTGATCCTACTTTGGATTTGAAGAGCATTTTGTCCAAGGAGAAGAAACCGGTTGACACCGAAATCCGTTGCACTTATGATTTGACACCTCTTTGTCCCACTTCTGAGGACGAGGTTGTGCTTCTTTGCGGATCTTCTTCACACTCGGCTGAGCCTGAGTGCTATTTTCCCTTAAAGGAAAAGGTGTTCGATCCCGGTATTGAAGTCTTTAAGCCATCTCAGTATCCACCTGATGAAATAAAAGGAAAAATCTTTGGAAATCTTGAAGACATGCTTGCACCACTTCATCCTTGCTTCTACTATGCTCCATCACTGCTTAAGGGAACCTTGCCACTTCTCTTTTGGCTTGCCTTGTTCGCCTTAAGCTCGTGTTTATTGATGGATGAAAACTATGTCTTTGATCCTGGTGGATTTGTTTCATGCTACTTCCGTTGATGATCAAGGTCGAGTCAGGCTCACGACTCGGTTAACAAAAACCAAGCGCTTCTTGGGAGGCAACCCATGCATCTATCTTTTCGCTTTCTTTACCATAAGTGTAGGGGGGACCCTTTGGATTGCTATTTCCTCTCCTCACTTCTTAATCAGGGATTCGAGCTTCAATGATCCACTCTTGATGATTCTTGGCGACCCGTGATTCCGTGTTCTACTTCTTCCCGGTTCTATCCTAAACTCTTTTCGATTCACTATTTTATATTTTCTCAATATTAAAATAGGAATCCCTTTAGTTGTCTTTTCCTTAGCAAGAGTTAAACAACGTGCAAAATGTCCTAAGTGTAGGGGAGCTTACTCCCACATGCTTACACATTGAGGACAATGTTTATCTTAAGTGTAGGGGGACTTCTATCGAAGTTAAGTGGCCTTTTCCTTGTTTTTGTCCTCATTTTAACCGGAAAATTAATTTTTCGACATTTTTCAAAATTTTTGATCTATTTTGGCCTATTAGTTTTTCCCTTTGTATAGTTAATTTCTTCCCTCATTAGAATAAGTGGTTTTAATTTTCAAACGTTGTGAATCTTTTGACTCAATCCGAGTTTACTCTAGCTAGTATCCTTAACGTGTTTAAGTCAAGTTTTGCTAGGCTTTTATATAGGGAGCTATAAAACGCGAAAGTCTTAACTCTCACGGGTTAAGGACAAGAACTTTTCGCAAGTTCCTATAATTGATCCTAGAGAGTCGTTTATCAAGGGAACTTTAAAATGCGATTTCTAAACTTTAAAAAGTGTAAGAATTTGCAAGATCCTATAGGCGACTCGAAAACCCAAAACTTTGATTTAATAGGCTAAGCATCCACGAGTCTCATTACTTGAGATTTTAAACTGTGGAGAACGAGAGATGATAGAGCCTATTATAAGTTCGGTATTCTTTCGTGAATTTATGTGAGTTAATTATGAGCCTATTCTCCCATCGCTTGCTAATAAATTTATCTGCTAATAAATAAGGTTGTACGATTTGAAAAGTTACTTAGCTTCTAGCCCCAGATCGTTTAAAAGTTGCTCGGTAATGACGAGAGTTCATAGCCAAGGCATAACTTATGAAGCGGGGCGCGAAGATTGGCGAGTCCGAAAAGGCCCTAACAAGGCATGAGGGCTATATTTTGTTGCTAAAGATCCAAAAGTGATGTGAAGAATCATTTATCGAAAATCAATATGAAGGATCGAGACACACGGCGTAAAGCAAAACTCCCAAAAAGTCATGGAGAAGTGTATCCGAAAAGACCCTAACAAGGTATGAGGATAAATAGATCCAAGTCAATAAAGGAGGCGGATCGTTGTATATCAAAATCCAAAATAAAGATTGGAGAAAAATGAAGAAGTCGTGGTCCATATATGAAGAATCTCTCAAAACCTCCAAGTGAAGAAATTCCAATTATGAAGAGAAGACCATTATTTCATGAACGTCTCTCAAGATTTGAAGTATGAAGTCGCTGCCAAATATCGGCCCGAGAAAGGTCTCAAATCGCGAACCAAGTTATGCCAAGATATGAACTTTTTGATATCCCGAGAAGCAGTTTTAAAAGATTTGGTCCTTTACTTCACTTTATTTTCAGACTAAATAACTATCGAAATAAGTCAAACAATGCATCTTCGTGATCATTCAAGACAAATAATAAAATATAAGAGATACCCATAGGAATAAGGGAGTCTAAGTGAGTAATTGGCCCACATGAGTTTGTGTTAGTCTACTAACTTATAATAACAATGATCTCGTTTTTAAGCTTGGTTTGGAGAAAGTGAAAAGTTGAGGATGATGATTCTTCATGACATTTTCAAAACCCAAGGTATGCTTTTAATTTCTTTGCTTTGCATTTTTATAATTTTCTATCTCTTGAATAAAGGCCAACGTGGATTGATTATGATGAAAAGTGTAAACATGCTTTGTAAGTAATGCATTGCATGAGGACATTGCAATGGTCAAGTGTAGGGGATTTGATAGGTGTGTAAACACCCATCTTTTCTACCACTTAATTACAATAATAACCGGACCAAAACGTGTATTTTATGTCTTTTATGTCGGAATTATGCGTGGTTTGTGTTTTTGTTGTGATTTAGGACGAAAAGGTGAAAAGTGGAGAAAACACGGGAATTCACGGGCATTTACGGACTTTTATTGAAGAAGAGGATGAAAGACGAAGTCAAGGAGTCAAAAGTGGATAAAGAACGGAAGTCCAAGACCAATTCTGAAGATTTATCGAAGAAAAAGTCAAAAGACGAAAGTTTACTTAAAGCCGAGGAACTCAAGTCTTATTTATCGAAGAATTAAAAGACGAGTCCAAAGAAATCCCGAGCCAAAAGTCATCACATTCCAAGATTAACAAAAAGATTAAGAAGGAAGGACTTGATGGTGCAATTAACAAGAAAGGAAGGAGGGAGGAAGCTTCCCCTAACCACTCCCTAATCACCTATATAAACCCCTTTTATTCATTCATTTAGTTCTTGTTGGCTAGATTGACAAACTAGTTCTTCCACCTTTATTTTGTGCACTTTTATTTACTTGTCACTTTTAATTACATGTTTTGCACCTTAATTACCTTTTAATTCCAAGTAAGTTTTTAATTTGTGTTCTTTAAATTCTTGTCTTTACCTTTCTTTATCATTTGATCAAGTTCTTTTTATCAATCTCGTTCTACCTTTCTCCATTTTTGTTACGGTTTATATTTCGGATTAAGCAAGTTTTGCTTAATCCATTTGCTTATTTTGATTAAAGCTTCGTCCTTTTTATCTCTTCATACGAAATAAGCCACGAGATTGACAACCTTGTGTGCTTATTTGGTATTTTGTTTAAGTGTTTTAAAAGTTTTCTTTAAAGTTCCGATTTTTAAGCTTGAATTCCATTTACATTTCGTCATTTAAAATTTTAAAAGCTTTTAACTTTTTAGCTTATTGTCATGTTTTGATTCCATTTCATTCAAGTTCTTGGTCACGGCTTATTAGAAGTAGCTTATTTAGAATTGTGCTTATTACGAATTTGGTACTCCATCGGAAAGCTAGGGTTTTCTCCACATTGCGACGGCTTGCAATTCCACATTCCGATAGTGACAGTATTGGCATAAGGGTTTTTGCATTCCGATCCGGGATTGCGATTGGTGTATCTTTTCCTCATTCCGATCTGGGGATTGCGATCGCATATTGCGATCGCTCTTTCCGACGGTTCTTGAGGCTTACTTAGACGAAGTGCTGCCCAATTTTCCTTAGCCATATTCCGATCTGGACCTCATTCCGATAGGTTACATTCCGATCTGGGGGATTTCGATCTGAGACATTGCGATCTGAGGTTGTTAGGTTATTCCGATCTGAAAAGGTGACATATTCCGATCTGGGTTTCTTCAACATTCCGATAGGTGGTGTGTTCATTCCGATGGTAAGGTCGATCGGAATATATTCCGATCTGGGTTAACTTTTATGTTTTGTCTTGTTTAATTTTTAGTTTAAGTTTTTAATACTTGTCTACTTTTAATTTCCGTCACACCTTAATTTTTAGTCATTTAATTGATTTACTTTCCGTCACGTTTTTAAATATTGCACACTTTCGTTTAATTAGACTTAGATTTATTTTAACGCACTTATATTTTTTATACTTGCCCTTTACTTTAACGACATTTACTTTTAAGTCTTGCACATTTAAATTTAAAAACAACCAAAAATATTTGTTTCCACCAAAATAAAACGGAGTCACATAGAGAACTAAGATCAATTCGATTAGACCAACACAACGAACATCAACCAACACATAATTTTCTTACTAGGTAAAAGCCTTGTATTACCAATACAAGAAAATGTGTGACGAACTAGGTACAATATTTTGTGGTTTTGTGAATATGTGTGACGGTAAACACTTTACAGTTACACTAGTTTTGTTAAAGAGTGACTATTGCTTGTCATTTTGTCACATGACTATGCAATATGTGTGACATTTACTATCTTATTAATGTATTTTTTTGTGACTATATGCATCCAATGGTCACATAGATTGTATGTTTGTGTGACTTTTTTTGATATTTAGTCACACAAATCATGTTAATGGTTTTGAGTTAGTCACATACAATTAACCAAAGCGTGACCAATAGTAATAATAAGTGTGACTGTATGCTTTGTCAAGTCAAGCAAATTGTTTTTTGTGGACTATATTTATCCAATAGTCACATGAATTGTATGTTTGTGTGACCTTTTATGATATTTTGTCACACAAATCATGTTTTATTTAGAAATTTAGTCACATACAATTAACCAAAAAGTGCCAATAGTAGTAATAAGTGTGACTGTATGCTTTGTAAAGTCAAGCACATTGTATTTTGTTTGACTATATGTATCCAATGGTCACATGAATTGTGTATTTATGTGACTTTTTATGATATGTAGTCACAAAAATCATGTTAATGGTAGTGAGTTAGTCACATATAATTAAACAAAGAGTGACCAACAGTAGTAATAAGTGTCACTGTATGCTTTGTAAAGTTAAGTAAATTGTATTTGTGTGACTATATGCATCTAATAGTCACATGAATTGTATGTTTGTGTGACATTTTATCGTATTTAGTCTCACAAATCATGTTTGATTTACGGATTTGGTCATATACAATTATCCAAAGAGTGACAAATAGTAGTAATAAGTGTGACTGTATGTTTTGTAAAGTTAAGCAAATTGTATTTTGTGTGACTATATGCATCTAATAGTCACATGAATTGTATGTTTGTGTGACCTTTTATGATATTTAGTCACACAATGAATAAGAAAACAGTGACCAAAAGTGTTAAATACAGATGTGCGGGGAATCGAACCCCGTGCCTCTCGCATTCGATGCGAGCACTCTACCATATGAGCTACACTCATCTCAATTGCACTAAAAATGCTGAGCATATTTTTTTTACATTTAACCCGTTTAAGATATAACACAAACTTCCCGTTTTAACAAGGATGGATAATGTAAGAACAGTAACTATATACTAGTGACGGTTGACACGTCATATCTCTGTAATGTTGGAGGAGAGGCTGCTGCAGAAGGTGCTGGAGGTGTGGGTGTAGACAGATACCTAGTTCAGATAAGAAGGCTATCCGACGTCATAAGATCACAAGCTCACCACACGCATTTTCGGTGTCTAGCTTCAAATATTCCGTAGTTGTTGATAGAAGTCTTGTACTTGCTAATCCTCCTGTGAGAACTGCCATTAGAGGGTAAAATTAATTATCATCATGACCCCAATAAAATATGTATTTATATTCAAGTGTAACATGCACTATAAGTCATCAGTTGTAGTTTTAGTAACTTATAGTGCAAATGAGAACATGAGTTCCTAATATTTCCTGGCCATGATAACTACTAGGCTAGAAGGTCATTATTTACCATTGCAGCAAGAACCTGTATATCAGGAAATGATAAGGGCACTAAAATGGTGAGAACTAAAAATGCATAACATAAAAAAACAAACATATATAGGTGATAAGATGGCTTTTATACATGATCTCATCGTTCTTTTTGGGCTTTAAATGTACAAAACATCATCAAATAGACCATATATATGCTTGTATTTGCTCATTGTGTATTTTAGGTACTGATATTGAGAAAACAACAAAAGATCACAAAGAACAAGCAAAAACGAACACGAGAAACGAAGCCGCACAATGAACCAAGCCCTAATGAAGATTTCCCAAGAAAAACCCTTGATGATTTGAAGAATATACAAGAAGGGTCCTCCTATTGAAGAATTGACACTTTAAACCCTTGTATATTCATAATTACAAGTTTGGTCCTTAAAGGTTGTCAAAATTACAAAAAGGGCCCTCCACTTTGAAGCATTGGCAAATGTAGTCCCTCAACAAAGCTAAATTGTCAATCATTATCCTCCTCAAAGTCAAACATACCATAAAGTCCTTCAAAGTACAAAAAAGAACACGATTGGTCCTTGAAATATGTTTAATTGCAAAAAGGACCCTTAACTTTCATCAATTGGCAAGAATGGTCCCTCAAAAATGAAGACTTGTCAATTTTAGTCCTCCAAAATGTCAATTATACAATTCAAGACCATAATCATTGAAGAAAATGCCAAAACAGCTCTTCAGGAATCATGAATTGGTAAGAAATACCCCTGAAAATACTTTGGAAAAGTATTTGTGGCCAAAGTGGGAAAAATGAAACTTCATTTATAAAGGAAATCTGGCTTTGGTGAAGTAAACTTGAAATGAAAGGAAATGGAAAGAAGGGGGGTTTAATCTGGCCGACAACAAAACTTACCTAGACTAATCCCCTTGTGCCACCTGTCCCACTCACTCCCCTCATCCAATCAGATCTTCCCATTCCTCCACCTCACACCCCACTCACCCTAACCCGTTTAAACTTAATATTAATTAAGATTAACACGCGCCAAACACCTTTTTAAACCAAAAACTGGATTAAAACATGTATTGTTCATGTTCTTAGCAAAATTAGGTTTTCCTAATTGGCATGAAATTAGCCCACCAAAATGTTTAGATTTATGATTAAACTTGTCTTAATCATAACGCAACTCTCATTAACCCTGCCACATCACCATATTTGTCACATGCTTTCCATGCTTTACCACCTTTGAGGAAGACGCCAAAACAGTGCCCTTCATCTAACGTCCCACATCATTGCTTGGAACTTAAGCTTATTCTAGGCCCTTGATGAAATTCTTGCACCCTTTACAGCTTCACAAACAGCCAAGAGTTCACATGAGCAAAGCATAAAGCCAAAACTGCAAAGGGCATTTCAGGGATTCTACAGCATTAGGGTATTCATTTTTAGGTTTTCTAGTCATTCCTTGTAGCCTATAAAAGGCATAGCACTTAGTCATATAGCTTTTGCTCTTGATTTTTCCTTGTTCAAGTTCTGTAAATCCTTTGTCATTATTGAATGAAAAGTGTTTGAATCTTTGAAGAAAGACCAAGTGCCAATCTTATTATATGCTTGTTTATGTTTAATGTTTGATAATCTTGAATCATAAAACCTGTTTTCAAAAGGAGGGTGCAAAAGTTTGCATTTTTCCAAGTTCTTGATATTTTGCTAAGTCTTGTTTCAACCTTGGAATTCTTGGGTTAAAAGTGGTCTATACACCCTGATAAGGATCTTATCAAGGTGTTGTGAGCTTATAGCTTGGGGATAATCAAGTGTGGGATACAAAGGTTGTATTAATCAAGATTTTTCATTTTTCTGCATTTTTTATAATTTGGATATTATTGCTTCTAACCTTGTTGAATCTTAGCTGGGTTGTTTGTGGAAGCTTGTGCTTGTTCTTGCTAGCACATAAGCTCAAAAATCTGTGGGTTTTGATGTACATCCACGAGGTTTGAACCTTTTTACCCAAATTTTGCTTAAAATCTTAATTTTTGGTAAATTGGTGCATAGCTTGTGTTCTTGTTGGATTTTTGTCTTGATACTGCATGCTACAGTTGTTGTTATGCTAGATTAGGCTTGGGGTAAACTGAATCACACATTAGCTTTGTTAATTCTTGGATTGAAAAAGTTAAAGGGGTGTTTGGGATTATCTGTTTGAGTTCATAAAGTGAAGTAGAGTTGTTAGGAGTTGGTGTATTGTGTTGGTATATGCTTAATACTTGTTTGTATGCTAAAACCTACATGTTTTCAGTCTTGTAACCTCTAAATCTTGATTGTGCTATAAAAAGTTGGATTTTTCCTGTTTTGACCTAAGATCTTGGAAACACGTAGCTTGTATGCATGCTTAGGGATAACAAGTGATTAAACATACTTAATATAACCTGTTAAGAAGATTTGAGTGTTTGAAATTGGCTTGTTGGTCAAGTACATCAGAAAAGTGCTAAGTGTGTTGACTGTTGTTCATCAGTGAAGTTCATAAGCTTGAATCTTGTTCAAAACTTGTTGCCATTGCATGAAACTTGTTGATTTATGTTCATTTGAGTTAAATCTAGCCTGTGTATGCATTTGGTGAAGTTTGGTTAGCTTATTCTTGCTCAAAGTGCTTTTTGGTGAAATCTGCTTATTGTTCATAGACTGGTGCATATCTGGTGATAAATTGATTAAACTGTATCAATTGGCTGTTTGAAATTGTGTTTTTGTGATTGCTATTGACTCCTTATGATTAACTGATCATTTGGGTGCCTTTGTGTAAATTGAATCCACAAAAAAGTCACTAAAGACAAAAAGTCAAACAAGTCAAGCAGTGGGAAAAGTTCCCACTAAAATTGGTCAAAAATCCCCCCTGCTAGTGCAATTTAACAAACAGCTTATTAATAAGCCATTTTAGCTTATTGAGACTTGCAACAACTTTTCTTTTGTAATCAATCTTACACATTTGACCCATTTAGTTAAACTGGAGCTTATTAGACTTTGACTTTGACTTTTGACTAGAAAACGAATCAACTTGACTTTTACAAAAGTGATTTTGCTTGTTCCAACTTATTTAGTGGTTCGTTTTGAAAGATCTTTGGTTCATAAGCTTAGTTAAGCTATTTGTGACTTATTGCAATTTGAATCAGCTCTTGAAATAGCCTAGAACTCGAAAACGACTATTTTGTCGTTTTGTGAAGAAAGCTTATTGCTTATTCAAGCTTATTTCTTGGACTTACTTCAAATTTCTTTTTGCAAATAGCTTATTTAAGCCAAGAGAAGGACGTGTGTTTAATTTCAGCTTATGGCATCAACTTATAGCTTAATGGGCCAAAAAGCCCATTAAGAATAAGCTGTTTGAAATAAGCTAGCTTAAATCACATTTTCAGCTTTTGGGCCTTTGGAAAATTGGGTTCAAAATCAAATTTTAAGTCAGATAAGAGCTTTTGGGCCATTTTTATAAACAATTTTCTTATTGGGCTTAATTTGGCCCAATAAGGGTATGTTTTGGACTTTGTCCCATTTGAAGGCCCAATAGGGGTATTTAGGTAATTTCAAGTTCATTTCTGTGTTATTTAGGTAAAATTAAGCTAGTTTGCAACTTTTCAGAATTTTTTAGGAATTTTGGATTTTTATTAATATTTTATTATTATTTTATTATTAAAATTTAAAGTTTAGATTTTTCAACTTTTTATATTTTTCCTAGGTTCTAGACATCAAATTAGGATTTTTACAACTTTCCAAATATTTTTAGCATCTTTTAATTATTTTCTAGAATTAATTTAAGGTTTATTAGTTTTTAAGTATTTAAAAATAGTTTTTAGTGGTTTAAAAATCTAGAAAAATACTCTTTAGTTTAATTAGGTTGTTTTAGAGGTTTACAAACTTTAAAACCTTGATTTGGACTTTTACTAGTTAATTTTGATTTTTAGGGCTTTAATTAGCATTTAAAAATTAATAATTAATTAAATAAAAGGTTTTAGCAAGTTTTGATTTTTTGTAAACCCTTAGAATATTTTAGTGGATTTTTAGTAATTTTTTGGGATTTTTTAGAATAAATTTTTAATTTACCCCTTTTTACGGTTTTACATCTTTTATGTCTTAGTGTAATTTTCCATTATCCGTCTTCATTTTTCTTTTCTTCTTGCATAATATTAATCTCAAATAATTAATCCAAGTCATTACATACATAACACACTAGCCTCCTTGACAACGACCTCGTTTCGTACACTTGGGTCATTGATATACGTTTTCCTAAACGTGTGTTAAACACTTGCCCTAATTACATCCTTGTTTTCCTAAACAAGGGCGTTTTTACAACTATCATTTTGGCGCCGCTATCGGGGAGGCGTGTTGTATTTTGAATTGGACAATTGTTGTTTTTATATTATCCATAATAACTATTTGTATTAGTAGCACTCTACTAATACGTATTATCGGTTTTTCGTTTTTTGTGTGAATATTATTAATATATTGTATACGTATCACAAAAATTAACAAGTACTCCAAAAGTGTGAAAACACAACCTTGATTTGGGATTTCATCACTCAATCATTGTATTCGAATCTCAAACAAAGAAAAAAGGCAAAATAGATAATTACTTTCGTGAAGCTTAATTACAATTAACACAAACTATAAGGTGGTATAAGGCGGTTGTATTTCACGACCAAAAGGAAAAAGACTATTAAGTGCTTCGCGCCGCCTCGTTTCCTCCGCTTGCTTGTGCGTGTTTTGAGAAAGAGGTCTAATCGAGGGTTTGCCACCTAAAGTATTATCTACGTATCATATATATTTTCTTGGTTTCAATTGATTAAACCCTCTTGAACGTTTTGGTGTTCCACCAACGTTCTAAAGTCATCGAAGGTGTTCACTTCACGTGATCGTTTTCATTCCTTGAGGCTCCTTTAATTACGAGATTTGATTTGAGGAGATATTTGTAGATTTTGGTCTACGTAATACATCACAAAAATCCAAATAATATAAAAACAATCAAAAACACAAAAAAACAAAAAAGTAAAAACACCCAAAAGAATCTTCTTTGCTCATCCCCACGTTGTACGTGACGTTTATGCAAACTCGTAACCAAGCAAAATGTGCATGTAAACGACGAAACCGTAAGGAAACAACACCAACGTTTTCTAGCGAAGACACTCCCATTGACGAACCCATTGTAGAACAAGTAGTCACCATGGCTAATCGTACTATTATGTAGTTACTTCAAGCACCCACCGAGGGTTATGGAGAGGCCATTGTGATTCCCTCTATCCTTGCGGAGAACTTCGAGGTTAAGACGGGTTTGTTGTCCATGATTCAAGCCAACAAGTTTCTTGGTGACGAAAAGGACAACCCCCACAACCACATCAACCAATTCAATCATCTTACCGCCACTTGAAATTTTAAGGACGTTTCAAACGACTCGATTAAAATGATGCTTTTTCCATATTCCTTAGCGGGGCCCGCTAAAATTTGGTTAGAGAAAGAGCCACCCAATTCTATATTGACTTGGAAGTCTTGTTTCTAAGTTTGTAAACCAATTTTTCCCGCCTTCTAAGACTACACATTTGAAAAGCGAGATTTCTAAATTTTCACAAGAATTTAATGAGAGTTTTTCAACGGCTTGGAATCGTTTTAAAGAGATGTTACATGAGTCTCCTCATCACGGTTTTTCGGACTTGCATCAAATTGACACGTTTTACAATGGACTAAATGATCATGAACATGACTATCTTAATGCCGCCGCGGGTGGTAATTTCTTGTGTAAAACGGTTGAGGAAGCTTTAACGATAATTGAGAATAGGTCTAAGGTTTATAGTCCTCGTAACACATAGAGTGTTACCGAGGCTTCATTTACACCACCATCCTCATCTTCGTCTCGTACTATTGATGCTATGCAAATAGAGGCTAATTTGGAAAACAAGATTTTTGATAAGCTTAAGGGTTTGTTAGTTGAGTTTAAGGTTGGTGAACAACCCGCTCCCGCTATTATTAAAGCGGTTGAGGTTTCGTGCATGTATTGTGGTGGAGCTCATGATTTTTCCGAGTGCATTACCAACGGTGGTAACACTTCGAGTGCCTACGCGGCCACAAGAACTTATAACCAAAACGGTCAAGTTACCCGCACTAATCAATTGACTCCACCGGGTTTTTCACCATTCAAAATACTAATAACAACTATCGCAACAATCAAGTAGGCTATCAAAGGAACAATTACAACGGTAATAACTTTGGGAACCAAGGGGCTAACTATCAAGTTCAAAACAAGGATTTTCAAACCAACAACAAAGGTTTGTAAAACTTGAAAGATCTTCCAATGAATTTGTTGAATACGCTAATGGGAATGATGTTAGGTTTGATAATATTCAAAGGGAGATAATTAGCCTAAGATCCGAGTTTAAGAATGACTTGAAAAAGGAGTTAAAAACCGAGCTTGCTAATGAACTTAAGATTCACACCAATAAAATGGAAAGCAATGTCACTAGGTTACAACAAAACAAACAAAAGATGGAACAAGGTCAACATGAGATAAAACAAGAGATGCTTAAGGCCGATAAGAGGCAATCTATGTTTGAGGATAAAATTTCATCCATGTTTGAAGCTATAATGTGCAAGCCGTCTTCGAGTGGTTTACCTAGTATGTAACACCGTGTCGAATCCTAAGGGAGAGATGAAAGTTATTACTACTCGTAGTGGTAAAACTCTCAAAGAGCCGATTCCTTAACAAATTGCTCCTACGGAGGAGCCAAATGAGGAAGAACCCGAGGTTGTGGTTGAAAAGGAGCATATCTCAATCCCACGAAGTACCGCTCATACCACACCTACGGTTGACCCTTTACCATCAATGGAACCCGAGATCCAAAGGCTATGCCTATGCCCCACCCAACACCACCCTCTTCCTTTGAACCATCTAAGTCTTTACCAACACCTCCTTTGCCTTACCCTTCGAGATTTCAAAAGGAAAAGATGCAAGAACGAAGCGACTACCAATCTGAGCTTTTCACCAAAATGTTTTGTGACTTGCACTTTAACATAAGTTTCGCCGACGCACTAATCATGATGCCTAGGTTTGCCGGAAACTTTAAGAGTATGTTGAACGACAAGGAGAAATTGCAAAAATTGTCTAGTTGTTCATCGGTTTATCTTAATGTTGGTCCCTTGTAATTAGTACTATACTTAAGTAAACTAAGTATAGTACTAACCCATGGTTACGTAATGCAATAAACTTAATACAAGTAAGTAAATTAACACAAGGTTTTCAACGTTTAACTCTTAGCTTTATTAAAGAATTATACCCTATTGTATTCGAAGCTACAATAGGGATTGAATAGACAATGTGTGGTTTTGTGATCTCCTCACTAACAAGCTAGTCCAATCCTAACGATTGCTAAGCTTGACGATTCTATCAACAGGAGTTTATAACTCAAGTGTATGATCGTGTTTGGAGGATAGAAAAACTTGTTTGTTAATGTCTAAAGCATTTACTGCACAAACTTATTTTTCTCTCCTTTAGAAGCATCCTATTTATAGAAGGAAAGTGGGTAGAAGACAATAATTGCCCATGTGCAATTCTTGTCTTATTGGTACAGTGTAGTATCTTGTCTTAACCTATTCTAAGTAGTAAGACATAAGTCCTTTACACATGTCAGTACCCCATCTATCCCAAAATGGTAAGTCACGCTAATTGTGTGATGTACTTCATCTTGTCATAATTCAACTTATCCCGCCTTTTCTTCAGTCTTGGAGAATGCTTGTTTTCTTCAGGGAGATCGTATGGGGTTCAGTGAGTCTATTGCCACAACTCACTGAACCCATCACCTTCTTCTTTGTCATAGAAGACATTCGTTGAGCTTCGCCTCTCTGAATGCTTGAGTCTTCCTTTTAGAGTCAGTCTAGGAACTCAAAGGCAACTCACTGAGTGACTGTTCACTTAGTGACCTTGTTATGTTCAAGGTTAATTATTCACTTAGGCTGATTGTTATTCAAATCCTTCAGGGAGGTCATTAGGTACTGAATCGACCTAACAATCTCCCCCTATTTGGATATAAAATTTGCCTAAGTGAAATTGTTATAATTGAGCAAAGAGGCTTCTTCTTATTACAAACTATTCTACCTGATGAAAAGACTTAATATAACAAAGTACTTCATTCTCATTCATCATTACATAAGACTGAATAGTCTGATACAAGAAACATAAAAAAAACAAAAGATTACATTTATTCAGGAATCCATTGCTTCCTTCTTCACCCTTGATGACTTTAACACCTTTTCTTTGTCAGGCCTCCTAGCAATTATCTCCCTGAGCTTCTCACCAAATCTTTTATTCTCATCAGTCTGAATTTGTCCAGCTATCACAAGAAAGATGAGAACACTCTCAGTGGTGCATTTCTCTATGTCACTCATTCTTTGAAATGCTTGATCCCCAAATACATCAATGAAGAAGATACCCCACTCAGGTTCCTCTATAACCATGTTGTTCACAAAGGGGACATTTTCAGAGAGAGTACGATTGTATTCTAACCCAGAGATCTTAGTCTCAGCTTCAAGCTCAACTCTTTTTGTCTTTCTTCCCTGGGCTTTGGTAGGATCCTGTTCAGGTAAAGGAAGATCTTCAGTGATTCCCAATTGTTCCTTCATTTGATTCAACCTCTCTTATCTCTTACTGAGATAGTTGAGTATCTCAGGGACACACTTGTTTGTTTTAGTCCCGAAAATCCTTCCCATTTCGTCCCACTCACTGAGACCGAAATCACCAAATGAAAATTTCTTCATGACTTCAAAGTTCCTCTCATCATTATTTCTGTAAACAGATACTGAGACTAGTGTGGTATGAGGAATGATATGAATATTAGTGATTGGTTCAGGCTTTCTTCTTTGGGTGACGACTTTGGTGTATTGGTCATACAACTTCTTGAGTTGTGTGGTTCTTTGTTTTTGCTTCAAGACCATTTCATCCTAAATGGCCTTGAGATCCTCCTCCTGCTTCTGAATGAACTCCTCTCCCCCTTTCTTGCTCAGCAAGACCTCAGGGTTACCACCTACTTCTTTTACAAACTCAGTGGACACCTTCAAGATCTCAGCCTTTGTTGCTTCATTAGCCTTAGCCGACTCCATTCTATCTAGATACACTTGGATTTGATCAGGAGTCATTTGGTACATTATTCCATTTATCTCATATGGTACCAAGACCAAAGCATCAGGATCGGGCCTTACTTCCCTTGAAGCCTTTACAAGTTTCTTTGGAGGTGTAAGGGTTTCATCAGCTATATCTTTGCCCCTATCTGACTTAGATACTGAGGGCTCAGGGTTGGGAGGAATTGAGTTTAAGGGTTGGGGTTGTGCTAGTCTTGTCCTAAGCCTAGGAATATCAGCTTCTTTCAGGGATTTGTAGATGTAAGAGAGATTGGTGGCATTAGCCATGTATCCTTGTGCAGCCTTTGACAATCTGAACTCTGCGTCTACATCCATATGAACATCCTCATAGATGGCTTCGCATTTCCCTTTCACGACATCCAAGTCAGTCTTGAGAGAGTCTAACCTAGTGAAAACCTCAGTGAGCCTGTCCACCTTCAGGAACTTAAGTAATTGACCAACTCTGGAATTGGACTCAGTGGTGCTAGTTATCAGTCCATCCAGAGTTGTCTTTAAGGACACATTTGCCTCAACCGTTTGAAGAGCATGGTTAAGGAAGTTGATGAGCTTCTTTTCCTGATTCTCATGACTGTTGTTAATAGAGCTGATGAATTCCATTTGATTATCTACCTGAATTCTCATCTTCTCCTCAGCCACATCAAACCTATCACCATATGTCCTGAACTCATCAAGGAGTTCATCAGCCTGTGAAGCCAAATCTTCATGAGCCTGAGTTACCTCAGCCTGTAAGGCTTTCAAAGCTACCTCATCCAGAACCACAGTCTAAGTCCCCAATGTAGAGGTGTCAAGTTTTGCCTCATGGGAGGGCTTGTTCGGTGCCTCAGGGGAGGGCTCCTTTTGTTTGGATGCCTCAGGGGAGGGCTTTTGTTGAGCCTCAGGGGAGGGTTGTATGTCTGCGAACAAGGGAGGGGAATGTGGCTTCTGGTCTGATTGAGGAGGGGCCTGAGTGTCAGGTTCTTCCCCAGCCTCAATCATTTCTTCGTCGTCACTGAACCCTTGGAGTAACTCATCAGGCTTCTCAAGTAAACTTATAAAATCTCCAAAGTTCAGTGACCCCTTAGGTTTATCCAGCTCCCCTTCAGAAGAAGGTTTGCCTTTGTTGTCGTCACTCCCTGCCCCAAATCCTGAGTCTTGGGATTTAGCCAACTGATACTCAGGGGCAGTTTGTAATTTATCAGGTGTGGAGGTAGGATCCCTATCAGCTGGGTGTTTTACCCGTGGGCGTCCCTCTGAGTCTTTGGAATTAAGAGTGGTTCCCTCCGGCAAAGACTTTTGTTTTAGTGTGCCTTCATCGAGAGTTGTGGAAGTGAGATTCCTATCAGCGGGGTGTTTTACCCGTGGGCGTCCCTCTGAGTCTAAGGAATCATGTTTTGGGTCCTCAGGCAAAGACTTTTGAGCTAGTGTGCCTTCATTGGACTTGGTAGAAATAGGCCTATCAGCGAGGTGTGTTACCCGTAGGCGTCTCCCTGAGTCTTTGGCCTTAGTTTTGACCTCAGGCAAAGGTTGTGATTTACGAATGCCCTCATCGGTCTGAGTGGAAGACAGTCCAAGGTTGTACGTTTCCTTCTCCATCAAGAGGACCAGTAGGTTGGCCCGTCGATCCTGATTGTGATGTATCAGGGCCTCCCGTAAGCTCTTTCCCTTGGGGTATTTGAAGCTTGGTCTGAACAAGGGTAGTCTTTTTAGCCTTGGCCTTTTTGGGTCGTGCCTCGGAAGCCTCAGGGCCCTGTGCCTTTGTTGGTTTGGTCTTTGGCACAGTCTGAGGCTTCTTGTTCCCCTTCTTTGGTAAGAAGGGAATGGGAGACACGGATGATTCACGACTGATCACCTCAGTCATGTGAGCCGTCAATGCAATGGGGTTGACTTCAGATGGGTTCTTTGAAAAGTTTGTGGAACTCAGGATTGGAGTAGAAAAAACATTGAATTTTTCCTGAGTGTAAAGAGAACCCAATAACCGTTCTAAGGTGCATGATATGAATCTTGGGTAAGAAACATATTTTTGCCTTGACTCCTTCAGGAGCCTGGTTACGAGATCATTATAAACAATCTCTCCCATGTCAATCTTCAGTCCATTAATAAGACTGTAGATTAGCATCTGCTGAGTAGAATTAACTTGCTCAGTAGATGACTAGTTCCCACCGATCACCTGAATCACAAAAGTGACCAGGATCCTCCAAGCCATGGGGAAAGCAGTTTTTATCAATGGGGTTTTAGTCACAAGTAACTCAGGGACCCCGATTTCTTTTAGTCCTTTTTTAACTAACTCCATGTCAGGATGTGCAAAATACTTTCCATTGTTATAATCAAGTCCACTGCTTTGACAAAATGTTTTGAAGTCAAAAATCAATGGTGTCTTCCCATTGTTTGCAGTGAACATGATGACACAGTTCTTATGTGACTTGATCTCAGACCCTTGAGATCCTTCATGCCCTTGCGTAGGGGTTACAACCACAGCCGTATACCAGAACTCCCTGAGATATTCATGGTAGAAGACTGAGGGGGGTTTTGTAAAAGCATCAGCCCAATCACAGTTTTTCAAAAATTTGCAAATTGGTTTGTAGGCTGATACACTACTAGGGTAATTGAAATTTCCCTCATAGTTGTTTCCAGCAAAATGGACACCCTCATTGGTGAGATGTTCAGCCTGAGGGGCATATTTGATAGCCTTGGACATTGCCATTAAAGATAGCTTTTTAAAGATTTGAAAAAGGACAATGGAAATTTGTGGAAATCAAATCAAGACTTGTTTCTTGTTATAATACAACAAGATTCACCAAGTGACCTAATGAGAACTTTTGCCTTGTAAAAGGATCAAGAGTTAGAAACAATAGGTAACTTTGATTACTTGTGCTATATAACAATAAAACGAGTAATCAATGTGATCGCCTTGTGTACAAGAAACCTTTTCTGGAAATTAGTTTGAACACACACACTTTTTCTTTGAGAGAAAATTTTGGCAGAGTAAAATCGCATGTTCTTTGTGTGTGTGTTTGTTTGTGGTTGTGGGGTATTTATAGGCTCGGATGTGAAGGAGATTTGTATTTGCTATAATTTCTTTTCACATCCGCATTTAATGAAAGCGTAAAAGTGGTCCCCCTATTTTCTTGGCAACTGTTCCATTACTGCAAAGATAACGCTTTTTCCAGAGATGACGTAGGGTCACGTGCATTTAAAAGGACGTTTTTACAACAGATTTTGCTAGAAAAAGGGTAAGCATTTAATGCTTAGTGGGATACTTGTCATGAGTGACCCTTTGACTGGTTTATGACAATTTATTGAAGGAATATATGTTCCTTATTTAATATTGTGACTCACCAACCTAGGACATTGAGTAACTAAATCCTTAGAGCATTTAGTTACATCATTTAATATACCTCAGTGTCAAAGGGTGGACAATAAGATATATTTACTCAGAGTGAAGATAAAGAATATACATTATACTGATTTCAATGTCGTCAGGGAGACTGATTAATCAATATTCAGCATACTAAGTTCAGCTTTTAGTCTAGTGAACGTTGGTTCATCCAAAGGTTTGGTGAAAATATCAGCTAGCTGATATTCAGTGGGGATGAAGTGTAATTCAATATCTCCTTTTAAGATGTGATCCCTGAGGAAGTGATATCTTATGTCAATGTGTTTAGTCCTTGAATGTAGGACTGGATTGTTTGAAATGGCAATTGCACTAGTGTTGTCACACAAGATAGGGACTACTTTGTATTCCACATTATAGTCCTTGAGTTGACTTTTCATCCAAAGGATGTTTGCACAACAACCAGCAGCTGCCACGTATTCAGCCTCAACAGAGAACATTGCGACTGACTGCTGTTTCTTTGCACTCCAACATACTAGCTTTCCACCAAAGAATTGACATGCACCTGAGCTACTTTTTCTATCCATGTTGCAACCAGCATAGTCTGAGTCTGAGTATCCTTTAAGATCGAAACTTGAACAACGAGGATATCATAGACCCAGTAAGGGAGTACCCTTCAGGTACCTAAAGATTTGTTTAACAGCAGTAAGATGTTATTCTTTGGGATCGGCCTGATATCTTGCACATAAGATTGTTGAGAACTGAATATCAGGCCTGGTTGCAGTTAGTTACATTAATTATCCAATCATTCCACTGAATAAGGTTTGATTGACTAGTTTACCAGCAAGATCAGGACCTAAGTTGTTGGGGGGAACCATAGGAGTCTTTACTGAAGCACACTCAGAGATATCATATTTCTTAAGTATTTCTCTGGTGTATTTTTCTTGACAGACAGAGATCCCCTTGTCCCCTTGTTTGATTTGTAGTCCAAGAAAATATGTTAATTCACCCATCATACTCATTTCGAATTTCTTTGTCATAAGTTTTTCAAACTTTCTACAATGATCATAGTTAGTAGATCCGAATATGATGTCATCAACATATATCTGAACTAGTCGAACATCCTCCTTGGTTCTGAAGATAAACAAGGTGTTGTCTATCTTTCCCTTGACAAATTTGTTCATTATCAGGAATGTAGAGAGAGTTTGATACCATGCCCTTGGTGCTTGTTTCAGTCCATAAAGGGCTTTGTCAAGTTTATAAACATGGTTTGGGAACTCAGAACTCTCAAAACCAGGGGGCTGAGCAACATAAACTTCTTTAGTGATCTTTCCATTCAGGAAGGCACTTTTTACATCCATTTGGAAAACTTTGAAGTTCATGTAGGTAGCATAGGCCAGGAAGATCCTGATGGCTTCCATTCTTGCTACAGGGGCGAAGGTTTCCTCATAGTCGATCCCTTCAAGTTGACCACACCCCTGAACAACCAGCCTAGCTTTGTTTTTGATGACAATTCCATCTTCATCAGTCTTGTTTTTAAATACCCATTTTGTACCAAGAGTTGATTTCCCTTTAGGAGAGGAACTAGTTTCCGCACTTTGTTCTTGAGGAATTGGTTGAGCTCTTCTTGCATGGCCTCAACCCATCCTGGATGTGTCAGGGCCTCTGAAACCTTCTTTGGTTCAATTTCAGAGAGAAAGTCTGCAAACAGACATTCATGGGCTGAGGCAGCAGAGTTTAGCATCCTGACTGCGTGTGAGCATCCCCTCAGATACATCACCAATTATGTTTACAAGCTCTATGTGTTGTTGTCTTGACCATCTGTCCCGAGGACTTGGATTAGAGCTTGTTGATGGTTGGTGATTATCAGGGACCAGAGATTCAATACATTGTACTGAGACATCACCTCTTTCTGAAGGATTTTTAGTAATAGGGTATTCAATATTTTCATCACTTGTCCCTTCAGTGTTCTCATAGATGGGTGGACCGTTTGATTCATTAGCTTGAGAAGTGATAACTTCAGGGACATGTTGGGACGTGATTAAATTATCAATTGACCTATTATGAGGTGATATATGGAAGAAAATATCAGCATCAGTTTGATACTGTTTTGAGGGACAGTGTTCATACTCATCAGGAGGATATCTTGATGAGTCATTGATCCTTATTTCTTCCATTGATTGATTTGTGAAGTTAATGGCATCCATACTTTCATCAAAGGTGACATGAAATGATTCCTCAATCTGTTGTCTCCTTGTGTTAAAGACCCTGAAGGCTTTGGAGACAAAGGAGTATCCAAGAAAGTATCCATCATCAGCTTTAGCATCAAATTTAACAAGATGGTCCTTTTGATTGTGAATGAACACAGGACAACCAAACACATGAAAGTAGCTGATATCTGGAATCCTTTCCCTGAATATTTCATAAGGAGTCTTATCATGTCTTTTGACAATGATACATCTGTTCTGAGTATAGCAAGCTATTTTTACGGCCTCAGTCCAGAAGTGTTTTGAAAGATTGGATCCATTAAGCATGGTTCGAGCAGCTTCGATGAGAGTTCTATTCTTCCTTTCAGCCACACCATTTTGTTCAGGTGTGTAAGGAGAAGAGAAGTTCTGAGAAATTCCTTTCTCATCACAAAAACTCTCAAGCTCTTGGTTCCTGAATTCTGTTCCATTATCAGTTTGTATTTGTTTAACTTTAGTATCATTTTGATTTTCTACTTGCCTGATAAAAGACATTATGAGCTTGACTTTTCTTTTTCAGGAAGTATACCCAAGTGTATCTAGAATATTCATCAACAATCACAAGAGTGTATTTCTCATGATTCATAGACATTGGACTGACTGGTCCAAACAAGTCCATATGAAGAAGATGAAGAGACTTCCTGATAGAAAAGTTCAGTTTTGGCTTAAAAGAAGCTCTCTTGTGTTTACCTTTTTCACAGGCTGAACAAGGTTTGTCTTTTGCATACACAAGAGAAGGTAGGCCAAGAACTTTGTTTTGTTTTGCAAGTTTGTTCATATCTTTGAAATTTAGATGTGACAGTCTCTTATGCCAAAGCCAATTGACAGAGTCTGAGGTTTTAGCAAAGAAACATGCTCCTGAGTTTGTTACAGATGACATGTCTAGGACATATACATCATTTCTTCTTGGAGAAGTCAACACAATTTCTTTGTTAGCATTGAAGATTGTACCTTGCTTATCATCAAACTGAACGATGTACTTAACATCACACAGTTGACTGATACTGATGAGATTGTACTTCAGACCGTTTATAAATGCCACTTTTGAGAAAACTATTCCACCACATTTGATTGAACCATATCCCTCAATAACACAGGATGAATTATCACCGAATACTACCTTAGGACCTGGTTGCTCCACGTATTTGTGCAGATAACTTTTGACCCCTGTCATACTTCTTGAACACCCACTGTCTAAGTACCAGACAGGCTCCTTGAAGTGTTTCTGCACAGATAACGAGGTGGATTAGTTTCTCTTGTGAGCCCACTTCTTAGTAGGCCCTTTGGCTCGAAGAGCCTGGCGTCTTTCACCTCGTTTGAAATACTCAAACTCAGAGTGGTCTGAGGTAGAATGAACATTGCTTCCACATGTTTTGCAGCTTAGTCCGACTGAGGATTCAGTACTTTGAGATGACTCAGCTATCATTCCTCTTCTGACCATGATGATTTTATTGTGTCCTGAGGAAGTGTGATCATTGCTTCCACAAATCTCATACTCAGGGTAGTACACACAATCATCAGGTCTGTGATAGGGAATCCCACAATGTGTACAAGGTGGGTAAGGCTTAGCCTTCGTTTTCTGGTTTGTTCTGAGGTGGGCCCATAGTTGTAAGGCTGAGCATTGTATCTTTTAACATTTTTAATAGAAGCAATGTGCAACTCATGATCTGCTGTCTTGTGATCTTCATTTTTACATTTCATGCAATAGAGAACTCTATAGCAGTCATCAGTGGTGTGATTTGTATAGTGGCATAGCTCACAGGATGGTTTCTTTGTTTTAACTTTCTTGGAAGACTCAGGTTCAGTTTTGTTACTTTTTGATGATTCAGGCTGTGAGGACACAGATGTTTCACCCTGAGATTTAGAGGCTGAGTTCAGCTTCTCTTCCATGAAAATTTGGAATAATCTACTTAACTCCTCTTGATTTACAATAGGAGCAGAGTTGACTGAATGTTTACGAGTCCCTGAGAGAGATATGGATTTGGTTATCTTTTCAGTGACAGTTCCTGACTCAGTGTGATCTGGTATCATTTTTGAGTCAGGCTTTGTTTGTTCAATACAACCTAACACAGCTCTTCCTCTAGGTGAGTGTTCTTGATAAGACAATGGAATTAATTCAGAACATGGACTTGCTCCTTGAAGGTTTTTCAAAAGAGGTAGAGGAGTCTGAATGTTTTCAGCGACACTAGATGTTTCAGTGTTACTGACTTTATCAGTCTCTTCATTCAGACCAAGTTTTTCATTAATAGCCTGAGATTCAGGAATTAATATTTTTCTAGTGTCAAAGTTAGGCAAAACACTCTCAGGATTTGATCTCTCAACCCAGTCTTTTGACTTAGGAATCATTTCATGATCAAACCCAACTAAAGCAGGGAGAAATGCCTTTTCACTCATTTCCTTAGTTGGTGCCTTTTCAGTGAGTTGTCTTGCCCCAAGAATTTTCTTCTTTTGGGCAGGTATTTGACTGTCTATACACTGAGAAGCTAAGGTAGAGCTATTTGTCCATTTCTCATTGATTCGTTTTTCTTCCTTAAGTTGTACTTGAAGAGCATGATTGATTTTGGTGAGTTCAGTGTTCTGAAGTTGACAGCTTACTGCTTCAAGTTTAGCTTGTTTTAGAACTAGCAAATCATCTCTACATTTGTTTAATTAAAAAACAAGTTTATTATATTTTGACAAAAGATTCAATCTTTGCTCTTCAACAAACGATAGGTCAATGTTAATATACTTAAGGAATTTTTGCCAATCAGATTCTTCATCCATAGAGAGAAGCATGTTTACCTTTCTCATGGTGATGTCAACCCATTCTCCATTTTGAGCATGATTCTTTCCAACTGATAATTCATCATCAGCTAGAGCCATTAACACTTGATACCTGACTTCCTCCTTTTCTGATGACAAATCTTCATCATCCCAATCAAAAGTTTCAGCTACTAGACCTTTGGCTTTGTTTTGAGCAGGCTTTTGAGTTTGAGCAATGGTAGGTTCAGCTTCCAAGAGTGCAATTTTAGCTTTTACCTTTTTATACTCAGACCTATAGTCCATCTCATTTTTCTTACTATTCTGAAAATTTTGATTAATTGGAGAAGCCTGAATTAGTTTTGGTGTAAACTTGGGTTGAAAATTGTCATTCCCTGATGAAAAACTTTGATTTTTAAAAGAGGCCAAAGGGGTTTTTGAAAGACAATATTTAGCAAAATGCCCAGTTTTACCACATCGATAGCAATCCACTCCCTCAGTGGATTGGTTACCAGCAAATCTAGTTCTTTTGATATAACGTTTGGTATTTGCCAACATGGCCCTTTCATGATATTCCCTGTTCAAATCTCTTATGTATTCAGTACTAGATCTTTCATCCACCTCATCATCTGAGGTTTCCTGAAAATTTTGAACAATTGCATTTGAGTAAAAAGCAGTTGAAATGGGGGCCATTATCAATTTCAGTGGGTTTGGTTGAGGTTTCTGTTATTAAGGCCTTCTTGGACTCAGGATATCTTCTATTTGTCAGATTATCTTCATAGATGAATCTCCCATAAATATCTGCAAGATCCTGAGTGTGTATGTGATTAGCATTTCTCAGTCCTTGAGAAAAAACAAGCCATTTTTCAGGGAGACTGTTCACAAAACCAACATTGATTTCATGCTTAGACAGTTTCACCCCATCATTCGTTAGCTCATTGAGCAAGGTTTTATACCTTGTGTAAGTCTGAGGAAGTGTTTCAGATGTTTTGGCCCTGAAAGTGTTATATTCTAACTTCAGGTCCATAATCCTATTTTCCTTTGTGTCAGATGGTCCTTCGAAATTATGAACAAGATCTGTCCAAGTCTCTTTGGCCGTCTCACACTCAATGACAGCCTCCATAATATCGTCAGGAAGACAAGATATTATGATGCTTTTGAGACATTGGTCTTGATTGACCACTCTCCTTTCATCGTCAGACCATTGGTTTTCAGGTTTGTCATCACCTGTTGCTGTTTTTGGTTTGAATGGACCATCTTTAATACAAGTTATGTAATAAGGTTCCATTCCCATCAAATAACACAACATTCTTTTCTTCCATTTGTTAAATCTTTCAACTTCTAACTTAGGAGCGTTAACAGAGTAACTTGCTCCTTTTTTGTTAACAAGTTGATGTACATTACTTTCAGCCATAATGGATCAAGGTTTTAAAAACTTTGAGACGGTGGTTAAAAGTTTTATAATCCTACCGCTCTGATACCACTTGTTGGTCCCTTTTAATTAGTACTATACTTAAGTAAACTAAGTATAGTACTAACCCATGGTTAAGTAATGCAATAAACTTAATACAAGTAAGTAAATTATCCTTAAGCGAGTTGAAGGCTTTGATACACTCTTTGGAAAAGATAAAAGGAGTATCTTTTTCCAAGAGGTGGGTTATCGGGCGAGCGATTTGAGAAAAATCTTTGATGAATCGACGGTAGAAGCCCGCATGACCAAGGAAACTGCTCACACCCTTCACGGTTGAAGGTGAAGGCAACTTAGCGATAACATCGACTTTAGCACGGTCTACTTCAAGACCGGCTTTGGAGATCTTGTGTCCTAGCACGATGCTCTCTTTTACCATGAAATGGCATTTTTCCCAATTAAGAACAAGGCGAGTGTCTTCACACCGCTTCAGCATACGTTCTAAATTGGCAAGGCAAGCAGAGAAAGAATCTCCATAAACCGAGAAATCATCCATGAATACTTCCATAGTGTCTTCCACCGTGTCATAGAAGATAGCCATCATACACCTTTGGAATGTCCCAGGAGCATTACATAAACCAAAAGGCATGCGTTTGTAAGCAAATGTTCCATAGGGACAAGTGAATGTGGTCTTTTCTTGGTCCTTGGGATCGATGGGAATTTGAAAATACCCGGAGAAACCGTCTAAAAAGCAGTAATAGTCATTACCCGCAAGACGCTCGAGCATTTGATCCATGAAGGGAAGAGGAAAGTGGTCTTTTCTCGTGGAATCATTGAGCTTGCGATAATCAATACAAACTCTCCACCCAGTAACGAGACGAGTGGGAATCAACTCGTTGTGTTCATTAGAAACAACGGTTATTCCGCCCTTCTTGGGCACACAATGGACGGGACTTACCCACGGCGAATCCGAAATAGGGTAAATCAAGACGGCATCTAGAAGTTTGATAACCTCTTGTTTGATGACGTCATGAATTTTAGGATTAACCCTTCTTTGGCTCTGGATTGCGGGTTTAAAGTCATCTTCCATGAGAATTTTGTGAGTACGAAAGTTCGGATCAATTCCGCGGATATCGGAAACTTTCCAAGCAATTGCCTTCTTATGATCTTTAAGCACGGCGATGAGGCGAGATTTCTCTTCTTCTTTCAAGTCCTTCACGATGATGACAGGCGCCTTCTTGTTTTCTTCAAGGAATACGTACTCGAGATGGGGCGGAAACTCCTTAAGTTCTAAATCCGGAGGATTTTCGATGGGAGGCATTTTCAAAGTCGGGGCATCGATAGCAGTAACCGTGGGAGATGGTGGAGAAAGATTGTCTTCTTTGAGAAGGTTTTCAAAGAAACGCATGTCTTCATCCCAATCGGTGGGATAATCGTCATTTGCTAAGTTCACATCTCCCATGGTGGCTTCAAGATCTTTCCAAAAGAAATCACTTTCTCCAAATAGAGACAGTGATGAATCAATAGAGGAAACGGTCTCAACATTGGGAAGAGAGGTAGGAATATTTTTACAAGAATCAATAAAGTGTTCTTCACAAGCCTCATCCCGAACGTCAATACAATTAACACTCTCGTATGAATAAGGTTGTTTAGACAACTTTCCAATGTTGAAAACGATTTTATCGTCGCCCACTCTCATGATAAGCTCACCGGCTTCAACATCGATGAGAGTGCGACCGGTCCTCAAGAATGGACGACCAACGATCAATGGCACACGAGGGTCCATGTCGTAGTCAACGACAACGAAATCGGCAGGAAAAGTGAATTTGTCGACTCCTACAAAGACGTCTTCGGCTATCCCCACTGGATAAGCAACCGTACGGTTAGCTAATTTCAAAGTCATTTTGGTGGGGACTAGCTCAGGGAGAGATAATTGCTTCCAAACGCTTAGAGGCATTAGATTAATACTGGCACCTAGATCGGCTAGGGCCATGCAATTCTATACTCCCGGGAAGTTACAAGGGATTAAGAAACGACCCGGATCACCAAGTTTGGTTGGCAATTTCCTTAAGAGCACTGCAGAGCAATTCTCATTAAGTTGGGTGTTAGCAATATCGAGAAGCTTCTCCTTGTCGCTAAGAAGATCTTTGAACATTTTCGCGTACTTAGGCATGTGAGCGAGAGCCTCAGCGAAGGAGATGTTAAAATTCAATTGTTTAAATATTTTTAGAAAGTTAAAAACCTGAATATCGTCCTTGCTTTTGAGCTTCTCTTTCCTCAACCTTGAGGGATAAGGTATATAGGAAGAAGAGGAAGGCTTTGGGATCGAAGGATCACTCACATCCTTGGGTGGAGGAGGGGTAGAAGTAAGAGGCGGAGAAATTAGGGAAGTAGAAGGATGAGGAATAGGAGCAGGTGACTCGTTTTCCTTAGTCACAATCACCGGTGGAGGTATAGGAAGCTCGGGTTCCTTAGTACCTTTGCCACTGCGAGTGGTGATTGCTTTCATCTCCCCTCTTGGATTCGCAACGGTGTTACTCGGATGAGTACCCGAAGAAGAGGGTTGATTACCTTGGAAAAAACTAGCCATCATGTTCTTTAAGTCATTCGTTTGAGTATCCAAAGTGTTTCTCATATCAGCTCTCAGATCGTTCCCCTGTTTCACCAAGTCGGCTTTCAAGTTACGCACTTCCTGTTGGAGATTGTCCATGATCACATCATTAGTCCTCATGTAGGTTCCAATGTCTTGGTGTAATGCGGTCGGTTGGTTGGAAGGAGCATTGTATGCGGGTGGTTGATAAGCAGGTTGCTGGTAAACTTGGTTGTTTCATTGAGGTGGATGTTGTTGTTTGTGAGGTGGTATGTATGGTCCACGAGATTGTTGTTGTTGTTGAGGAGGGCGGTTGAGGTTTTGTTGTTGGTTTGGGCTGTTAGGCGTAAAACCGGGTGGTGAGATATAGTTGTTGGAGCGGTAGCTAAGCAGGTTGCGGTCACCTTGAGGACGAGCTTGATAAGCGGGTTGAGGATGGGTACCGTATGCTGCATTCACATTCTCAGAAGGGTAGTCTTGGGTGGCGGTACAAGTGGTGTAAGAGTGAGGACCCCGCATATCTCACATGGTTGGTTGACAGCATTGACTTGAGCGTTTTTAGCGTTGATGCTGTTGGTGTTGCTGGCGGTTTGGGTAGCAAGCGATTCAAGAAGCGCAGTGATTTTGTCAAGTCGCTTATCGCTGTCACTAGTACTAGCACTAGCGACATTTGTTCGAACACTCTTGGTTTGCACACGAGACTTATTCTCAATGACATCCCAAGCAGCATTGGAAGTCTTAGCCAAAAGATTACCCCCCGAGGCACTATTTAGTGAATCTTGGTCATTCATGCTTAAACCATTATAAAAAGTGTTAATTTGGTTCACTTTGATAAAACCATGTTGTGGGCATTTTCTTAAAAGATCTTTGAAACGGTCCCAAGATTCACTAAAAGACTCATCGTACTTTTGTTCAAAATTAATGATTTCATTCCGCAAAGCGGTAGTACGAGAGGGTGGGAAAAAGTAGTTGATAAACTTGGTCTCCAAATCCGTCCACGTAAGAATACTTTGTGGCGGTTCCTTAGCAAGCCAAAGCCGGGGTTGTCCCTCTAAAGAAAAGGAAAAAAGTTGTAAACGGATTACCTCTTGTGGAACACCATTGAATTTGACCGTATTCGTGAGTTGTAGAAATCTCTTGATGTGGTCATGTGGATCATCAATGGTACGCCCCAAGAATGGTTGAGCAGAGACCATCTGGATAAAGCCGGATTTGAGCTCAAAGTTGTTGGCTGTAAACGCGGGTATGACAATTGGATCATTGTTGCCATCTACATGTGCTTGCAGAAGTTCAATCATCGGGCGATTATCCAGTAGAGGCTCATTGTTATTGTTATTATTGTTGTTGAAAGGTGGGTTGTTATTGTTATTATTGTTTTGAGGTGGGTTATTGTTGTTGTTTTGTACACCGGCCATGTCTAAGTCTTCGAGAGGCTCGGGCTCTTGATAAGACGTTGATCGTGTACGCATGCACCTGCAAAAGAACTAACAAGGCAAAAACAAAGGAAAAATATTTTTGGTTTTTATGTTTTTTAATTTTTAGGATTTTTGAAAATTTTATATTTTTTTGTGTTTTTGAAATTTTTTATGAAAAAGTAACGTTCACAGGGAACGGATCCCAAAATCCAAGTTCTCACAAAAAACTGTTGATCTTAACGAGAAGAGCCGGCAGCGGTGCCATTTGATACACTTTTTTGCTATGGGGTTCTAGATTTGTCTCGGTATCTCCTCGAATTGATCACGGCTCTAAGTGGAATGATTTGTTCTTGGTTAATAAAAAGGTGTTGGTTTGTTTATCTATTTTAAACTAATGACAAATAAGTAAGTGTCGAAGAGTAAAATTAAAACTTTGAAAGATTAAACTAAATAGACGAGTTTAAAAATAAATGCTTGAAAACTTAACGACAAATTTAGAAAAATGCTTGAACACTAAATAAAACTAACTCTTGGAGACTTTGTAAAAACAATAATTTAAACAATCGGAATAACCAAAGATCCCCAATCGTAAATAATTGAAAAATGCACTAATCGGAATATATTCCGATCACTTTGATCGGAATGTTGAGGAGTCAGCTAATCGGAATAATGGACGAAGAGGTGCAATCGGAATGTTCCAAAACTACACTAATCGGAGTACTCAAAAATATACCAATCGGAATATCTCAAAATGGGCAAATTGGAATAATGAAAAACTTAGTCTAATCGGAATATCTCAAAATTTAAGGCAATCGGAATGTGAACAAAATGGTGTAATCGGAATCTATGAAACCCTTTTCTGATCGGGTGATCGGAATAAAGGGGAGTGCTACTGGTCGGAAAAGGGCTTTGCCGCTTCCGAAAATGATGTTGATCCGAAATTTAAGCAAGCAATAAGCTATGGAATAAGCCAATCACCAAAACTAGGACGGATCTATGATGAAACGGATCGAATAAGCACTAAAAACAACTTATCTAAACTTCAAATAAGCAAAAACATAAATCAAATGATAAAAAGATAAACTTTTTAAGAAAACTTTAAAAAGTGAATAAGCAAAACCAACAAATAAGCCAATAAGCACAAAGATCTTAAAGCTTATTCGTGTAGAAACTTAAGGAAACATAAAAAGATTAACTTTTTAAGCACAAAATCCTTGATGAACAACACGGATCATACGAGATTTATACCAAAAATCAATCAAAACCAAAGAAAGGAAGAATGAGATTAAAGATTAAAAGCTTGAAACTAAACTTGATTAATGAAAAACAATACAAAGGTTTGATCTTGATAGAGGAAAAGATGAAAACTAGTGAGAGAAAGTTTAGAACTTTCTCTCTCTAAAACTAGAGAGAATGAAAAACTAAAAACTAACTAAGTCTAACTAAGTGCTCCAAATTTGTGAAGTAAAGTCCTATTTATAGGCATGTCTTGTGGGCTTTGTGAATGGGCTTGGTTTTGGGCTTCTTTTCTTCTTTCTTCTTTAGTCTTTACGTTTCTTCTAAATAAACGTTTCCGACCCGGATTTGAGAAGTGTCGGTGAATAATTCCAACTCGTCTTATAATCTTTTGTTTAATAGACTCTAGTTCTTCGACATATATGAATATTCCATCTTTGGCTCTATTCTTCGATAAATCTTTAAATAGGCACAATGACTTCAAATCTTTTGCATCTTTTGCATCTCTTGGACAATAGACTTCGTCTTGAGTATTTTTCTTCGATAAAACCCGTGCAATCCCATGTTTTCTTCAATATTCATCCGGTTGACTCTGAAAACACAATAAACACAAAAACCACGCATAATTCCAAACAAATGATATTAAATACGTGTTTTGGTCTTGTTTTATCCAGAAATAAGTGGTAAAACGATGGGTGTTTTCACACCTATCAAATCCCCTACACTTAACCATTGCCATGCCCTCATGCAATGCTTAGCGATAAAGCAAGTTTACACTTTTCTCATAATCAATCAACCTTAGCCTTATTAAAATACTACTAAACAAAAATTAAAGTACTAAGAGAAATTAAAAATTTTAAGTAAACAAAAGGATAGAAAATAGCTATGTGGAAATAACTTGCAAAGGGATCTAAGACTTACATTAGGGCTTCGGTGCTGCGACGATTCATCACCCTCAAGTTTCACGTTCCCCACACTAAGCTTAAAAACGAGATCATTGTTATTATAAGTTAGAAAATCAAACACTTACTCACATGGCTTAATTATATGCTTAAACTCCCTTATTCCTAGGTGTATCTCTTATATTTTATTTTTGTCTTAGAATGATCACGAAGATGCATTTTTGGACTTATTTCGATAGTTATTTAGGCTGAAAGCAAAGTAGGACGAATTGATCAATAGTTAGCTAAAGGACAAAATCTCTTAAAACTTCTTCTCGGGATATCAAAAAGTTCATATCTTGGCATAACTTGGTTCACGATTTGAGACCTTTCTCGGGCCGATATTTGGCATGTACTTCATACTTCATATCTTGAGAGACGTTCTTGAGATAATGGTCTTCTCATCGTTAATAGAGTTTCTTCACTTGGAGACTTTTGAGGGGTACTCCAACTTTGTTGACCACGACTTCATGATTATTCTTCAATCTCTAATTGGGATTTTGAGATACAACGATCCGCCTCCTTTTCGGACTTGGATCTATTTATCCTCATACCTTGCTAGGGTCTTTTCGGATAGACTTCTCCATGATCTTTATGGGAATTGATTGCTTTTCGTCGAGAGTCTTGATCCTTCATATTGATTTTGGGAATAATGCTTTTCACATCACTTTTGGATCTTCAGCAATAAAATGGAATCCTCATGCCTAGTTAGGGCCTTTTCGGACTCGCCAATCTTCGCGCCCCGCTTCATAAGTTATGCCTTGGCTATGAACTCATATCATTACCGAGCAACTTTTAAACGATCTTGGGCTAGAAGCTAAGTAACTTTTCAAATCGTACGACCTTACTTATTGCAGATAATTTATTAGCAAGCGATGGGAGAGTAGGCAAATAATTACACCAAGTGAGCTTGTGCAAGAATACCGACTTATAATTGACTCTATCATTTCTCGTTCTCCACAATTTAAAATCTCAAGTAATGAGACTCGTGGATACTTAGCCTAATAAACCAATTAAGGTCTACATGGTTAAGGATACTAGCTAGAATAAACTTAAATAAGTCTATTCGGGTTGAGACAAAATAATCGCAACGGGCCTAATATATCAAAGACTTCTAAACTAGCTACACCACTTTATTAATATTTTTGACTTTATTGCGGGATATATACAAATGCAAGCAACGATAAAAAATTTAAAAATTACGACTAAAGGGCCAAAGTTAATAAAAAATTTGAAGGCATTTTCATGGAAAAGTCCACTTAAAACTTCGATAGAAGTCCCCCCTACACTTAAGATAAACATTGTCCTCAATGTTTAAGCATGTGGGAAAAGTCTCCTCTACACTTATGACATTGTGCACGTTGGTTAACTCAAGTTAAGGAAGAGACGACTAAAGTGATCAATTTCAAATGTGAGTATGAAGAAAATTGAATCACGATAGTTGAGAGATAGAACCGGGTTTCAGATAACACGGGAGCACGGTTCTTCAGAGATTCCAAGAGCGCACTTATCCCTGTAATCACATCACCACACAAATACAAACACCTATACAGGTTCCCCTACACTTAGGAGGTTAAAACAGAAAAGGATAGATACTCGGGTTGCCTCCCGAGGAGCGCTTGTTTTTGATAACCGAGTCACGAGCCTGACTCGACCCAAAATTAGTTCATGGGGAACGTGGTGAGGGAAGGAATCATCACCTGAGAGATGTCCTCACCAAAGTACAACTTCACTCGTTGGCCATTCAGCTTAAAATTCGGTCCACTAGGTTGAGAGAGCTCGAGAGTACCATATGGAAAAATTTGGGCAATGGTGAATGGGCCGGACCAACGAGATTTCAGCTTGCTTGAAAAGATTCTCAACCGAGAGTTAAAGAGTAAAACTTTGTCTCCAACTTGGAACTCTCGGTTCTTAATCTTAGAGTCGTGAATGAGCTTAGTCTTTTCCTTATAGATCAAAGAATTTTCATAAGCATCATTACGGAGTTCATTCAGCTCATTGAGTTGGATCTTGCGTAGGTTACCGACTTTGTTGATATCGAAATTAGCCCACTTCAAGGCCCAGTAAGCCTTGTGCTCCAACTCAATGGGGAGGTGATACAAGGGTTTTGCTTGGGTTCTAATTCTCTCGATATCCTCTCGAATTGATATCGGTCTTAAGTGGAATGATTTTTCTTGGTTACTAAATAAAAGGGTTTGGTTTTCTAATCTAATAAAAAGTGGAAAGGAAAATTTGAACCAAAGATAATTAATTTAATGACGATTAATAAAAACTTGAATTGAAGTTAGAATTAAGATTAAAATAAAATTAAAATTAAAAATAAACAAACAGTAAAGAAACAGTAAAGCTTTAAAATACCCAAAAGATAACTGATTCGGAACTCTCAACTTTGCCCTTGATTCGGAAGTTTCCGAATGAAGACCCTTGGTTCGGAAGTTTAGAACTTCCGAATGAAACACCTTGGTTCGGAACTTTGGACTTCCGAATGAAGCTCCTTGGTTCGGAAGTTTGGCTTCGTTCGGAACTTACTGATTCGGAAGTTACTGTTCACTCGTTCGGAACTTTTAACAAAGAAATTGGTTCGGAACTTACTGATTCGGAAGTGATTGGTTCGGAAGTTTTTGGCTTCGTTCGGAACTTTGGCTTCGTTCGGAACTTTTTAAAGGTAAACTCATTCGGAACTTTTAACTGACTCGGAACTTTTTAAAACAAAACTCATTCGGAACTTACTGTTCACTCATTCGGAAGTTCTGGAAACCCAGATACAGATACTATCCCGAAGAACAAGGAAACACGATTTTGATCGAAAAATCACCAAGTTTTTCACCAAAAACTTAAATAAATCAAACACAAAGCATCTACTAACCATAAACTACTAATCCCATCAACAAAAACACAAATCCCAACAACTTTTGAAGATCAAATCAAGAAAAATAAAAACTTAAAAACTTGAAGATAAAGATGATGATGAACAAGATAAAATAGAAAGATTAAACAAGAACTTTGTATTGAATGATTAACGTTTTAACAAGATTAAACAAAGATTAAAACAACAAGATTGGAAGAACAAAGATTAAAATCATCAATCACCCTAGTGGTGATGATGATGAAACGAACAAGAAAAGAGAAAAAAAAGGGGAGGAGAGAAAAACTCCAGACTCACTAAAAAACTAACTAGTGGATGTGTGTGAGGGGGCTCCTTTTATAGGCTTGTCCTTTGGTTGGTGAGTGGGCTTTCTCCCGTTCTTCTTATCTTTTCGTCTTTTCAGAAAAGTTTCCGTTTTCGATTCTGATTCGGGATTTGTTGTCGATTAATTTTAACTCGTCTTTTAATTTCTTCGTTTAATAGACTTGAGTTTCTTCGACTTATATAAATCTTCCATCTTTGGTCCTTTTCTTCGATAAATCTTCCAATAGGCCCAGCGACTTCAAATCTTTTGCATCTCTTGGACAATAGACTTTATCTTGAGTCCTTTTCTTTAGTAAAACCCGTGCAATCCCATGTTTTCTTCAATATTCATCCGGTTGGCTCTGAAAACACAATAAACACAAAAACCACGCATAATTCCAAACAAATGATATTAAATACGTGTTTTGGTCTTGTTTTAGCCCGAATTAAGTGGTAAAAGGATGGGTGTTTACACACCTATCAAATCCCCTACACTTAACCATTGCCATGCCCTCATGCAATGCTTAGTGATAAAGCAAGTTTACACTTTTCTCATAATTAATCAACCTTGGCCTTATTCAATTTCTACTAAATGAAAATTAAAGAAATAAAACTTCAAAGATAACAAAAGGATAGAAAACCATTTTCACTTTGAAAATAGCTACATGGAAATAACTTGCAAAGAAATCGATGACTTACATTAGGGCTTTGGTGCTGCGAAGATTTATCACCCTCAAGTTTCACGTTCCCCAAACTAAGCTTAAAAACGAGATCATTGTTATTTTAAGTTAGCAATTCAAACACTTACACACATGGCTTAATTAAATGCTTAAACTCCCTTATTCCTAGGTGTATCTCTTATATTTTATTTTTGTCTTAGAATGATCATGAAGATGCATTTTTGGACTTATTTCGATAGTTTATTAGGGCTGAAAGCAAAGTAGGACGATTTGATCAATAGTTAGCTAAAGGACAAAATCTTTTAAAACTGCTTCTCGAGATATCAAAAAGTTCATATCTTGGCATAACTCGGTTCATGATTTGAGACCTTTCTCGGGCCGATATTTGGCATGTACTTCATACTTCATATCTTCGAGAGACGTTCTTGAGATAATGGTTTTCTCATCATAATAGAGTTTCTTCACTTGGAGACTTTTGAGGGGTACTCCAACTTTGTTGACCACGACTTCATGATTATTTCTTCAATCTCTAATTGGGATTTTGAGATACAACGATCCGCCTCCTTTTCGGACTTGGATCTATTTATCCTCATACCTTGTTAGGGTCTTTTCGGATAGACTTCTCCATGATCTTTATGGGAGTTGATTGCTTTTCGTCGTGAGTCTTGATCCTTCATATTGACTTTGGGAATAATGCTTTTCACATCACTTTGGATCTTCAGCAATAAAATGGAATCCTCATGCCTTGTTAGGGCCTTTTCGGACTCGCCAATCTTCGCGCCCCGCTTCATAAGTTATGCCTTGGCTATGAACTCTTATCATTACCGAGCAACTTTTAAACGATCTTGGGCTAGAAGCTAAGTAACTTTTCAAATCGTACGACCTTACTTATTGCAGATAAATTATTAGCAAGTGATGGGAGAATAGGCAAATAATTACACCAAGTGAGCTTGTGCAAGAATACCGACTTATAATTGACTCTATCATTTCTCGTCCTCCACAATTTAAAATCTCAAGTAATGAGACTCGTGGACACTTAGCCTAATAAACCAATTAAGGTCTACATGGTTAAGGATACTAGCTAGAATAAACTTGGATAAGTCTATTCGGGTTGAGTCAAAATAAACGCAACGGGCCTAATATGTCAAAGACTTCTAAACTAGCTACACCACTTTATTAATATTTTTGACTTTATTGCGGGATATATAAAAATTTAAAAATTACGACTAAATGGCCAAAGTTAATAAAAAATTTGAAAAATGTTGAAAAATATGATTTTCCGGTTAATTGAAGGCATTTTCATGGAAAAGTCCACTTAAAACTTCGATAGAAGTCCCCCCTACACTTAAGATAAACATTGTCCTCAATGTTTAAGCATGTGGGAAAGGTTTCCCCTACACTTATGACATTGTGCACGTTGGTTAACTCAAGCTAAGGAAGAGACGAGTAAAGTGATCAATTTCAAATGTGAGTATGAAGAAAATTGAATCACGATAGTTGAGAGATAGAACCGGATTTCGAATAACACGGGAGCACGGTTCTTCAAACATTCCAAGAGTGCACTAATCCATGTAATCACATCACCACACAAAGACAAACACATATAGAAGTCCCCCTACACTTAGGGGATTAAAACATAAAAGGATAGATACTCGGGCTGCCTCCCGAGGAGCGCTTGTTTTTGATAACCGAGTCACGAGCCTGACTCGACCCAAAATTAGTTCATGGGGAACATGGTGAGGGATGGAATCACCTCCTGAGAGGTGTCCTCACCAAAGTACAACTTCACTCGTTGGCCATTCACCTTAAAATTTGGTCCATTAGGTTGAGCGAGCTCGAGAGTACCATATGGAAAAATTTGGGCAATGGTGAATGGGCCGGACCAACGAGATTTGAGCTTTCCCGAAAAGATTTTCAACGGAGAGTCAAAAAGTAAGACTTTGTCTCCAACATAGAACTCTCGGTTTTTGATCTTGGAGTCGTGAATGAGCTTAGTTCTTTCCTTATAGATCAAAGAATTTTCATAAGCCTCATTACGGAGTTCATTCAGCTCATTGAGTTGGATCTTGCGTAGGTCACCGGCTTTGTTTATATCAAAATTAGCCCACTTCAAGGCCCAGTAAGCCTTGTGCTCCAACTCAATGGGGAGGTGACACGCTTTCCCGTACACAAGACGATAAGGCGTACAGCCAATCGGGGTCTTGTAAGCAGTACGGAAAGCCCACAAAGCATCATCAAGTTTATCAGCCCATGAGGCACGATGCTCTCCCACGGTCCTTTCAAGAATTCGCTTCAGTCCTCGGTTGGATATTTCAGCCTGGCCATTAGTTTGTGGGTGGTAGGCTGTGGAAAGACGATGATTTACACCGTAGTTAGCCATGACTCGAGCAAATTGGTCATTGCAAAAATGAGTCCCACGATCACTAATAATAGCGCGAGGCACACTGAATCTAGCGAAAAGAGCTTTCAAAAAGTTACAAACCACCCTTGCGTCATTAGTGGGTAAAGCTTTGGCTTCAACCCATTTGGAGACGTAGTCAACGGCTACAAGGATGTATTTGTTTCCTTTAGAAGAAGGGAATGGCCCCATAAAGTCGATACCCCAAACATCAAAAATTTCACACTCTTGAATGAAATTCTGAGGCATCTCGTCTTTATGTGTGATTTTGCCTTGCTTTTGGAAAACATCACATCGTTTGACCATATCGTGATCATCACGATATATGGAGGGCCAATAAAATCCGGAATCAAACACTTTTTTAGCGGTGTAGTTGGGACCAAAGTGACCACCGGTGGGTCCTTTGTGGCAAGCATCAAGAATTTCAGACGCTGCCGGTCCATCAACACATCGGCGAATAATCAGGTCAGCACATTGTTTGAATAGGTAAGGGTCGTCCCAAAAATAAGTCTTGATGTCGGTGAAGAACTTTTTCTTTTGTTGGGACGTCAACCCTTCCTTGAGAATTCCACCCGCCAAGTAGTTTGCAAAGTCAGCAAACCACTGGGTTTCATTCGGCTTCGAGTTTATAGACATTAAGGTCTCCAAGGGAAAGGAATCATTGATTTCTTTGGTCGGATGATCCCCTTGGTAAGGATCCTCAAGTCTGCTGAGATGATCCGCGGCTAAGTTTTCAGCTCCTTTTTTATCGCGAATTTCGATTTTAAATTCCTGGAGCAGCAAAACCCAGCGAAGAAGTCTTGGTTTGGAATCTTGCTTTGTCAACAAGTACTTCAGCGCGGAATGATCGGTGTACACAATAGTGGTAGAAAGGACAAGATAGGGGCGGAATTTTTCAAAAGCATAGACAACAGCTAAAAGCTCTTTTTCGGTTGTCGTATAATGCAATTGTGCCCCAGTCATTGTCTTGCTAGCGTAATGGATCGGTTGGAAGTGTTTGTTCACTCTTTGTCCAAGAACCGCTCCAATAGCAAAATCGCTAGCATCGCACATCAACTCAAAGGGAAGCTCCAAATTAGGGGTAACCAAGACGGGTGCCTTAGTTAGCTTATCCTTAAGCGAGTTGAAGGCTTCAAGACACTCTTTGGAGAAGATAAAAGGAGTATCTTTTTCCAAGAGGTGGGTCATCGAGCGAGCAATTTGAGAAAAATATTTGATGAATCGACGGTAGAAGCCCGCATGACCCAGAAAACTTCTCACACCCTTCACGGTTGAAGGTGGAGGCAACTTTGCGATAACATCGACTATAGCACGGTCAACTTCAAGACCGGCTTTCGAGATCTTATGTCCAAGCACGACGCCTTCTTTTACCATAAAATGGCATTTTTCCCAATTCAGAACTAGGCGAGTGTCTTCGCACCGCTTGAGCATACATTCCAAATTGGCAAGGCAAGAAGAGAACGAATCCCCGAAGACCGAGAAATCATCCATGAAGACTTCCATGGTTTGTTCAACCATGTCATGGAAGATAGCTAACATACACCTTTGGAAAGTCTCGGGCGCATTACATAAGCCAAAAGGCATTCTTTTGTAAGCAAATGTGCCATAGGGACAAGTGAATGTAGTCTTCTCTTGATCTTGGGGATCGATGGGTATTTGAAAATAACCCGAGAAACCATCAAGAAAGCAGTAATATTCATTACCCGCTAAGCGTTCTAGCATTTGGTCCATGAAAGGTAGAGGGAAATGATCCTTTCTCGTGGCATCATTGAGTTTACGGTAGTCTATACAAACTCTCCACCCAGTAACGAGACGAGTGGGAATCAACTCGTTGTGTTCATTGGGAACAACGGTTATTCCGCCCTTCTTGGGCACACAATGGATTGGACTAACCCATGGTGAATCCGAAATAGGGTAAATCATACCCGCATCAAGAAGTTTGATAACCTCTGTTTTGATGACTTCATGGATTTTTGGATTCACCTTCGTTGGCTTTGAATTGTGGGCTTGAAGTCGTCCTCCATGAGAATTTTGTGTGTGCAGAAGTGAGGATCAATTCCACGAATATCCGAGATTTTCCAAGCAATAGCCTTCTTATGAGCTTTCAGCACGGCAACGAGGCGGGTCTTCTCTTCATCTTTCAAATCCGTTGCAATAATGACGGGCGACTTCTTCTTGTTGTCAAGGAACACGTACTCGAGATGAGGTGGCAACTCCTTAAGTTCCAAATCCGGAGGATTTTCGATGGGAGGCGTTTTCAAAGTCGTGGCATCGATAGCGATAACCGTGGGAGATGGAGGCGAAGGATTGTCTTCGGTGAGAAGATTGTCAAAGAAATTCATGTCTTCATCCCCATCGATAGGGGAATCATTAGTAGCTAAATTCACATCTCCCATGGTTTCTTCAAGATTGTTCCAAAATAAATCACTATCTCCAAATAGAGACAACGATGAATCAATGGAGGACACGGTCTCAACATTGGGAAGAGAGGTAGGAATACTTTTGCAAGCATCATTAAAGTGTTCTTCACAAGCCTCATCAAGAACGTCAATACAATTAACGCTCTCATATGAATAAGGCTGTTTAGACAACTTTCCCATGTTGAAGACTACTTTATCGTCACCCACTCTCATGATAAGCTCACCGGCTTCAACATCAATGAGAGTGCGACCGGTCCTAAGGAATGGATGACCAACAATCAGTGGTACACGGGGGTCCATCTCGTAGTCGACGACAACAAAATCAGCAGGGAAGGTGAATTTGTCGACTCCTACAATGACATCTTCGGCTATCCCCACTGGATAAGCAACCGTACGGTTAGCTAATTCCAAAGTCATTTTGGTGGGGACTAGCTCTGGGAGAGATAATTGCTTCCAAACACTTAGAGGCATGAGATTAATACTGGCACCTAGATCAGCTAGGGCCATGCAATTCTCTACTCCCGGGAAATTGCAAGGGATAAGAAAACGACCCGGATCACCAAGCTTGGTTGGCAATTTCCTTAAGAGCACTGCAGAGCAGTTCTCATTAAGTTGGGTGTTGGCAATATCGAGGAGCTTTTCCTTGTCGCTCAGAAGATCTTTAAACATTTTTGCATACTTGGGCATGTGAGCGAGAGCCTCAGCGAAGGAGATATTGAAATTCAGTTGTTTGAACATTTTAAGGAAATTCGAAACCTGAATATCATCCTTGCTCTTTTGCTTCTCTTTCCTCAACCTTGAAGGATAAGGTATATTGGAAGAAGAGGAAGGCTTTAGGGGAATAGGATCACTTACAAGCACGGGTGGAGGAGGGGTAGAAAGAAGAGGTGGAGAAATTGGGGAAGGAGAAGGAGGAGGAATAGGAGCAGGCGACTCGTTCTCCTTAGTCACAACCACCGGTGGAGGTATAGGAAGCTCGGGTTCCTTGGTACCTTTGCCACTTCGAGTGGTGATTGCTTTCATCTCCCCTCTTGGATTCGCAACGGTGTTACTCGGAAGAGTACCCGAAGAAGAGGGTTGATTACCATTGAAGAAACTAGCCATCATGTTCCTCAGATCATTAGTTTGGGTATCCAACGTGTTTCTCATGTCAGCTCGCAAATCGTTTCCTTGCTTGACCAAATCTGCTTTCAAATTGCGCACTTCCTCTTGGAGATTTCCCACTATCACATCGTTGGTTCTCATGTAGGTTGCAACCTCTTGGTGTAATGCAGTGGTGGCTTGGTTGGGGGGAGCATTGTATGCAGGTGGTTGGTAAGCAGGTTGTTGGTAGACTTGATTGGTACGTTGAGGTGGTTGTTGCTGCTTATGAGGTGGGATGTATGGTTGTCGAGGTTGTTGTTGTTGTTGAGGAGGGCGATTAAGGTTTTGTTGTTGGTTTGGGTTGGTAGGAGGGAAACCAGGTAGTGAAAGGTAGTTGTTGGATCGAAAGCTAAGCAAGTTACGGTCACCTTGAGGTCTAGCTTGATAAGCAGGTTGTTGGTAGGTGCCATATGCCGCATTCACATTCTCAGCAGGGTAATCTTGGGTGGCGGTACAAGTTGTGTAAGAGTGAGGACCACCGCATATCTCACAAGGTTGGCTGACAGCGTTCACTTGTGCGTTTTTGGCGTTGTTGCTGTTGTTGCTGACGGTGTGGGTGACAAGCGATTCAAGAAGCGTGGTGATTTTGTCAAGTCGCTTGTCGCTGTCATTAGTGCTAGCACTAGCGACATTGGTCCGAACACTCTTGGTTTGCACACGAGATTTGTTCTCAATGATGTCCCAAGCAGCATTGGAAGTCTTAGCCAATAGATTACCCCCCGAGGCACTGTTCAGTGAATCTTGGTCACTCATGCTTAAACCATTGTAAAAAGTATTGATTTGATGTACTTTGGTAAAACCATGTTGTGGGCATTTTCTTAAAAGATCTTTAAAGCGATCCCAAGATTCACTGAATGACTCATCGTACTTTTGTTCAAAATTTATGATCTCATTCCGCAAAGCGGTAGTACGAGAGGGTGGAAAAAAGTAATTTATAAACTTTGTTTCCAAATCCGTCCACGAGAGAATACTCTGTGGCAGTTCCTTAGCAAGCCAATGCCGGGCTTGTCCCTCTAAAGAAAAGGGAAAAAGTTGTAACCTTATAACCTCTTGTGGAACGCCATTGAACTTGACCATGTTGGTGAGTTGTAGAAATCTCTTGATATGGTCATGTGGATCATCAATGGTTCGTCCCAAGAATGGTTGAGCGGAGACCATCTGAATAAAGCCTGATTTTAGCTCGAAATTGTTGGCGGCAATTGGAGGTATGACAATTGGATCCGTGTTGCCATCGACATGAGCTTGTAGCAATTCAATCATTGGGCGGTTATCCGGAAGGGGCTCATTGTTGTTGTTATTGTTCATGTTGTTGTTGTTATTATTGTTTGGAGGTGGTACACCGGCCATGTCTAAGTGATCGAGAGGCTCGGGCTCTTGATATGACGTGGATCGAGTGCGCATACACCTGCAAAAGAACGAACAAAGAAAAGCAAAGCACAAATATTTTTGGTTTTTATGGTTTTTAATTTTTTTTGTATTTTTGAAAATTTTATATTTTTTAGTTGTTTTTGAAAATTTTTGATGAAAAAGTAACGTTCACAGGGAACGGATCCCAAAATCCAAGTTCTCACAAAAAACTTTTGATCTTAACGAGAAGAGCCGGCAGCGGCGCCATTTGATACAAGGGTTTTGCTTAGGTTCTAATTCTCTCGATATCCTCTCGAATTGATCTCGGTCTTAAGTGGAATGATTGTTCTTGGTTACTAAATAAAAGGGTTTGGTTTTCTAATCTAATAAAAAGTGGAAAGGAAAATTTGAACCAAAGATAATTAATTTAATGACGATTAATAAAAACTTGAATTGAAGTTAGAATTAAGATTAAAATAAAATTAAAATTAAAAATAAACAAACAGTAAAGAAACAGTAAAGCTTTAAAATACCCAAAAGATAACTGATTCGGAACTCTCAACTTTGCCCTTGATTCGGAAGTTTCCGAATGAAGACCCTTGGTTCGGAAGTTTAGAACTTCCGAATGAAACACCTTGGTTCGGAACTTTGGACTTCCGAATGAAGCTCCTTGGTTCGGAAGTTTGGCTTCGTTCGGAACTTACTGATTCGGAAGTTACTGTTCACTCGTTCGGAACTTTTAACAAAGAAATTGGTTCGGAACTTACTGATTCGGAAGTGATTGGTTCGGAAGTTTTTGGCTTCGTTCGGAACTTTGGCTTCGTTCGGAACTTTTTAAAGGTAAACTAATTCGGAACTTTTAACTGACTCGGAACTTTTTAAAACAAAACTCATTCGGAACTTACTGTTCACTCATTCGGAAGTTCTGGAAACCCAGATACAGATACTATCCCGAAGAACAAGGAAACACGATTTTGATCCAAAAATCACCAAGTTTTTCACCAAAAACTTAAATAAATCAATCACAAAGCATCTACTAACCATAAACTACTAATCCCATCAACAAAAACACAAATCCCAACAACTTTTGAAGATCAAATCAAGAAAAATAAAAAATTAAAAACTTGAAGATAAAGATGATGATGAACAATATAAAATAGAAAGATTAAACAAGAACTTTGTATTGAATGATTAACATTTTAACAAGATTAAACAAAGATTAAAACAACAAGATTGGAAGAACAAAGATTAAAATCATCAATCACCCTAGTGGTGATGATGATGAAACGAACAAGAAAAGAGAAAAAAAAGGGGAGGAGAGAAAAACTCCAGACTCACTAAAAAACTAACTAGTGGATGTGTGTGAGGGGGATCCTTTTATAGGCTTGTCCTTTGGTTGGTGAGTGGGCTTTCTCCCGTTCTTCTTGTCTTTTCATCTTTTCAGAAAAGTTTCCGTTTTCGATTCTGATTCGGGATTTGTTGTCGATTAATTTTAACTCGTCTTTTAATTTCTTCGTTTAATAGACTTGAGTTTCTTCGACTTATATAAATCTTCCATCTTTGGTCCTTTTCTTCGATAAATCTTCGAATAGGCCCAGCGACTTCAAATCTTTTGCATCTCTTGGACAATAGACTTTATCTTGAGTCCTTTTCTTCAGTAAAACCCGTGCAATCCCATGTTTTCTTCAATATTCATCCGGTTGGCTCTGAAAACACAATAAACACAAAAACCACGCATAATTCCAAACAAATGATATTAAATACGTGTTTTGGTCTTGTTTTAGCCCGAATTAAGTGGTAAAAGGATGGGTGTTTACACACCTATCAGGAGGTGGCATGCTTTCCCGTACACGAGACGATATGGTGTACAACCAATCGGAGTCTTGTATGCAGTACGAAAAGCCCACAAAGCATCATCAAGTTTATCAGCCCATGAGGCACGATGCTCTCCCACTGTTCTTTCGAGAAATCGCTTTAATCCTCGGTTGGATATTTCAGCCTGGCCATTAGTTTGTGGGTGGTAAGCGGTGGAAAGACGATGATTTACACCATACTTAGCCATGACTCTAGCAAATTGGTCGTTGCAAAAATGAGTCCCACGATCACTAATAATGGCACGAGGCACACCGAATCTAGCGAATAGCGATTTCAAAAAGTTACAAACCACCCTTGCGTCATTAGTGGGTAAAGCTTTGGCTTCAACCCATTTGGAGACGTAGTCAACGGCTACAAGGATGTATTTGTTTCCTTTAGATGAAGGGAATGGCCCCATAAAGTCGATACCCCAAACATCAAAGATTTCATATTCTTGTATGAAATTCTGAGGCATCTCGTCTTTATGTGTGATCTTGCCTTGTTTTTGGCAAGCATCACAATGTTTAACCATCTCGTGAGCATCACGGTAAATGGTGGGCCAATAAAATCCCGATTCAAACACTTTTTTGGCGGTGTAGTTGGGACCAAAGTGACCACCGGTGGGTCCTTTGTGGCAAGCGTCAAGGATTTCTAAAGCTGTCGGTCCATCAACACATTGGCGAATAATCAAGTCAGCACATTGCTTGAATAGATACGGGTCATCCCAAAAGTAAGTCTTAATGTCGTTAAAGAACTTCTTCTTTTTCTGGGATGTTAACCCGTCAACGAGAATTCCACCCGCCAAGTAGTTTGCAATGTCCGCAAACCACGGGGTTTCATCAGCAGTCGAGCTGATAGACATTAAGGTCTCCAAGGGAAAAGAATCATTGATTTCGTTGTTCGGATGATCCCCTTGGTAAGGATCCTCAAGTCTACTGAGATGATCCGCGGCTAGGTTTTCAGCTCCTTTTTTATCGCGAGTTTCGATTTTAAATTCTTGGAGTAGCAAAACCCAGCGAAGAAGTCTTGGTTTGGAATCTTGCTTAGTCAATAAGTACTTCAGCGCGGAATGATCGGTGTAAACGATTGTGGTGGAACGGACAAGATAGGGGCGAAATTTTTCAAAGGCATAGACAACAGCTAAAATCTCTTTTTCGGTTGTCGTATAATGCAATTGAGCCCCATTCATTGTCTTGCTAGCGTAATGGATTGGTTGGAAGTGTTTGTTCACTCTTTGGCCCAAAACCGCTCCAATAGCAAAGTCACTAGCATCGCACATCAACTCGAAAGGCAGCTCCCAAATAGGGGTAACCAAGACGGATGCCTTAGTTAGCTTATCCTTAAGCGAGTTGAAGGCTTCGATACACTCTTTGGAAAAGATAAAAGGAGTATCTTTTTCCAAGAGGTGGGTTATCGGGCGAGCGATTTGAGAAAAATATTTGATGAATCGACGGTAGAAGCCCGCATGACCAAGGAAACTTCTCACACCCTTCACGGTTGAAGGTGGAGGCAACTTAGCGATAACATCGACTTTAGCACGGTCTACTTCAAGACCGGCTTTGGAGATCTTGTGTCCTAGCACGATGCCCTCTTTTACCATGAAATGGCATTTTTCCCAATTAAGAACAAGGCGAGTGTCTTCACACAGCTTCAGCATACGTTCTAAATTGGCAAGGCAAGCAGAGAAAGAATCGCCATAAACCGAGAAATCATCCATGAATACTTCCATAGTGTCTTCCACCATGTCATGGAAGATAGCCATCATACACCTTTGGAATGTCCCATGAGCATTACATAAACCAAAAGGCATGCGTTTGTAAGCAAATGTTCCATAGGGACAAGTGAATGTGGTCTTTTCTTGGTCCTTGGGATCGATGGGAATTTGAAAATACCCGGAGAAACCGTCTAAAAAGCAGTAATAGTCATTACCCGCAAGACGCTCGAGCATTTGATCCATGAAGGGAAGAGGGAAGTGGTCTTTTCTCGTGGCATCATTGAGCTTGCGATAATCAATACAAACTCTCCACCCAGTAACGAGACGAGTGGGAATCAACTCGTTGTGTTCATTGGAAACAACGGTTATTCCGCCCTTCTTGGGCACACAATGGACGGGACTTACCCACGGCGAATCCGAAATAGGGTAAATCAAGCCGGCATCTAGAAGTTTGATAACCTCTTGTTTGTTGACGTCATGAATTTTAGGATTAACCCTTCTTTGGCTCTGGATTGCGGGTTTAATGTCATCTTCCATGAGAATTTTGTGAGTACAAAAGTTCGGATCAATTCCGCGGATATCGAAAATTTTCCAAGCAATTGCCTTCTTATGATATTTAAGCACGGCGATGAGGCGAGATTTCTCTTCTTCTTTCAATTCCTTCGCGATGATGACAGGCGCCTTCTTGTTTTCTTCAAGGAACACATACTCGAGATGGGGCGGCAACTCCTTAAGTTCTAAATCCGGAGGATTTTCGATGGGAGGCGTTTTCAAAGTCGGAGCATCGATAGCAGTAACCGTGGGAGATGGTGGAGAAAGATTGTCTTCTTTGAGAAGGTTTTCAAAGAAACTCATGTCTTCATCCCAATCGGTGGGAGAATCGTCTTTTGCTAAGTTCACTTCTCCCATGGTGGCTTCAAGATCTTTCCAAAAGAAATCACTTTCTCCAAATAGAGACAGTGATGAATCAATAGAGGAAACGGTCTCAACATTGGGAAGAGAGGTAGGAATATTTTTACAAGCATCAATAAAGTGTTCTTCACAAGCCTCATCCAGAACGTCAATACAATTAACACTCTCGTATGAATAAGGTTGTTTAGACAACTTTCCCATGTTGAAAACGATTTTATCGTCGCCCACTCTCATGATAAGCTCACCGGCTTCAACATCGATGAGAGTGCGACCGGTCCTCAAGAATGGACGACCAACGATCAATGGCACACGAGGGTCCATGTCGTAGCCAACGACAACGGAATCGGCAGGAAAAGTGAATTTGTCGACTCCTACAAAGACGTCTTCGGCTATCCACACTGGATAAGCAACCGTACAGTTAGCTAATTTCAAAGTCATTTTGGTGGGGACTAGATCAGGGAGAGATAATTGCTTCCAAACGCTTAGAGGCATTAGATTAATACTGGCACCTAGATCGGCTAGGGCCATGCAATTCTCTACTCCCGAGAAGTTACAAGGGATTAAGAAACGACCCGGATCACCAAGCTTGGTTGGCAATCTCCTTAAGAGCACTGCAGAGTAATTCTCATTAAGTTGGGTGTTAGCAATATCGAGAAGCTTCTCCTTGTCGCTAAGAAGATCTTTGAACATTTTCGCGTACTTAGGCATGTGAGCGAGAGCCACAGCGAAGGAGATGTTAAAATTCATTTGTTTAAACATTTTTAGAAAGTTCGAAACCTGAATATCGTCCTTGCTTTTGAGCTTCTCTTTCCTCATGTAAGACCCGTGAAAGTGCCGTATGATGCTAAGTTATTGTCTCAAGAGTTGTTCAGTATGAGCATCTCTCTTAAGTTGCGACTCACTTGTGGATGTGATATCCCGAGCCCAACGTCAATTATTTAATCCTATTTTACGAATATTTTTGAAATTTTTAAGAAATTTCGTTTGTTATATATTTGACGGTTTAAGTTGAAACCAACGTTTACGGCCGTAATTTAACGTTTGACGATTTAAGAAGAACCGATAACGACTACGATACCGACGGATGCCCAAGACTTACATTTTATTATCGATTGATCGATATTTGAGTTTTTCGAGATTTTATTTTTATTACGTGTTAAGTCGAGTCGGAACCAAGTGTATATTCGTTTTGTGTGCGTTTGAACCATTTAAAAGTATTTTCGAGTGATCGGGACGACCCCCGACTTCCGTAAAATTTTAAAGTCGACTAATAAGTCGTTTCTCGCAAATATTGGTGTCATTTAAATACAAGGCCAAAAGATTAGCCAAATTACCACTTGAGCCCCTCAAACTTTACAAAAGGGTGAAAACCAAAAACACACATCACAAAAACACATAAAAATTTCTCCCACTTCTCTCCCACCCCTCTCTTTGGCCGTCGGCCAAGAACACCACCACCACCAATAATTTTTTTTTCCATTTGATTTGATTAAATCCAAGTTTAAACCACCCTCTAATTAATCATTGTAAGTGTTTTGATATAGTTTTTAACAACATGCATTAACATTAATTTTTCAAGAATTAAAGATTTTTCAAAAACGTGTTTAGATGTAATTAAACTAGTGGGGTGTTTAATTCATGTGTTTGTAAGGATGAATCATCCATAAAACATAATGGGGTTTATGATTTTTGTGTTCCACAGCCCCTAAAGCCACGAAATGTGGGGGGGGGGGTTTGGGTGTGTTCAAGGTGTTTGATGAAATGTGTCATGGGTTGTGTTTATAATGATGTTTTGGGTGTGTTTGAATGGGTTAAACATATTGCATGTTTGTTTTAGGATTTGGGTTTTAGGAAGATTTGATGTTTAAGGTAGTTAGGGCTGAAGTAATGGATGGGTGTAGTTAGGATTGATAAAAATTAACCTAGGTAGTGTTAAAATGGATTGAAAACAAGTTTTGGAATGATTTTGAATGAGTCGTTTTCAAACAGATTGTTTAGGGCTATTTTCGTGGTTTTAATTTTTGGTCCAGGTTGTGATTGTAGGATATAGTTGTAGTGGTCTTCGAGACGCTCGTTTTGGTATAAGATAGAGCTTTTAACTCCAAACGAGTCAAAAGTTATGTTATTTTGAAAATACGTGTACCGGGAGATGAGAATCAACACAATCCGAATTTGTGTTTGGTTTTGGGTCAAATCCCGGGGACCATAGATAGAGTTTGGTAAATGTTTGAAAGTTGATTTTTGGTCTCAAACCTGTGTATGTGAGTCTATTATTAGACTTAGGTGTCGTAGAGGTCAATGGTATATTTTAAAAGGGTCAAATGAGTCCGACTTGGTCAAAGTGCAATTTCAGTCCGAAAAATGTAGGTTTAGTAATGTGTTGAGTAACGGGTCGTAGAAGCGAAAACTTTTAATGGGATTAAAAATGGGTTTTCTACAGGTCTTAAGGTATTTTTGAGAATTTTCTTAATTTTTATAACAAGGGTTAAGTCTAGTAAAACAGCCCATACTTTTGGTAAGTATCGGCGAAACCGTAAAATGGATAGTAACTTTAATAACATTGATAAATGGTATAAGTCTAGTAACAACTACTTGTTTGACTTTGGCGTGAGTTTTCATAAGCATTGAGTGTGTTTTCATTTGCGTGTTTTTAGTACAATAATGTACGCGGAGTATTGATTTGGTTTACGTACCTTGATTTTTAGGTCAAGTGTTTGATTTTCCCGGGCATCCACGTCGTCGGTGACATTTCTCGTTACGTCTTCGCTAGAACCACTACTACTACGAAAGGTGAGTCTATAGCCTCGCTCTTTACTTATTTCAAATGTTTTTACCCGCGAGGGGGATACATGCTATTTAAATGAAAATGAACATATGTCATGAATGATTGTTGGACCCGAATGTTGCCTTGAAATTGTGTTGAGTACCTAGTTGCAAAAGGCCCTAAATTCATGAACTATTAACTATTGTCTTGCCCTTGCGAAGGGGGAAATAGCCGCTTATACAAAGTGATAGTACTATGGGGTTGACTACCCTATCCGAGACGAGGGCTAGTACGTTGATACCCCCTGCGGACGGATAATTTGTGATAAGAGATAAGGTATAATTGCAACTAATGCCTTTAGTATGGGCACTGGTTTCATCTGAATCACGCCGGTAATTATTACGCGGGTGATTGAGTTAACGGATTAGTGTCATGAATTTAAACACAATTGTCATATTCTTGAATAATAGATTGTGAGTACGACAATGCTATTGAACGGTCATGATTGGTTTAAATACTTATGTTCAACTTATGATTTGATAAACCTATAGATTCGCTCAACCTTTGTGTTGACGGTTTTAAGCATGTGTTTCAGGTAACCAAGATTTATTGCAGCGGAGCATGCGAGGATGGAAGTTGTTGTGGCTTGGCGGTCTACTTGTTTTTCCACCCTTATATAGTTTAAAACTCTTTTATTATTCTGTCATGTGAGCAAAAAAAAATGTACTTTTGGGTTGAGATTCAGTGGGGACCTAACGCAAACTCTGTTTAGTATTATCTTGGGATTTGGAAAACTGTAGACTTGTATGATTTTAATAATGTTTAGATTTATGTTTAAACCTTTACGTCTCTTTGAGTCGTTTAATATAGCTTATGTGTGATGATAACTACGTAGCACCCAAATGTTGTAGTTCCGCTGCGCATAGCATTTGTGGGGGTGTTATAGATTGGTATCAGAGCCATGAGTTATAGAGAACTAGGTCATTTTGAAAAATCCTAAACTATAACTTTTGGTGTCGTAAGAAATTGTCCAAGCACACAACTATCCTGCATGGCTCCGGTAAGATTTCTTTAGCATTGCTTTATATTTTAGATGTATCCCTCAAAATTGATATGAATTCCCTAGTATTTAGTAAGTAAATACTTTGATATATATTGAGATATATTGTTTTGTACGTTGAGTACTTATCATCGTAATTTGCAAATTCTTGTAAAGATTATCGTATATGTTGCATGTAATTGGCATAACGGGCTACATTACATTACATGGCAACACCGCGTTGTAATCCTACGTGTATGTAGGAATGGTTGTATGTATAAGTATGTATATACTATGGTATTTAAAGGCATTGCACGCGAAGCAATGGTCTTTGGGTAATTATCGTACATTAAAATGCGGTTTTGCTGAGAATTCGGCCTTACCGCTAATTATCAATCTTGATAATTAATTTATTGTTCGGATAACCGAATATGAACCTCGTTTGATACTCTAGATACGTAAATAACGCTTCGTAACATATTGTATATTGACTAGATTGATCTCGATTGTCGTTATCGCACCGTGATGTGTCATTGTGGACATTTTCTTTTGAAACGTAATTTACTTACGTATTACTTTATTTTCTTTATTCCTTATGGGTTTGATATGATAGTTGGTGTAACTATAATATAGACGAAGTATAATCAACGATGCGTACATCGTAGCGACGAATCACATTTGTGTGTGTTATAAAACGTGGTTGAGGCGTGTTGCCATTTAATCGTTGTTTATTATTCTACTTGAATTTTAAAGATGTGTTTTAAAATAGACTAGCGTTGTGATCAATTGCGATAACTTGGAATTTGGTTGGTTTTTGTGTTAATTTTGTGGAGTACGATTTCGAGACTCATCCGAGGCCGATAACAACATTTAGTTGACATACGTATTCTCGTTCCATTTATTTCATTTTGTTTTGTTGTTTCATTTTTTTGAAGTTAATATTTTACATGACGAGGTCCGGCATTTGTGCGAGTTAAGTAAGCATCGAACTTTGTTGATCGAATGATTTAAACATAAAGTGCTTTACATATTAAATAAATGGCGAATGAAACTTTTGGATAAAAATGACTTATGATGTGTCTTGTAACGAGTAAAAATAAGTGTAGAGAAGAAATGGACAAGATGAAATTATTTTTCCTTCAACCTTGGTTGGTATATCATAATAAGTAATTTATACTACCCGTAAAATCCTTGTTTTATATATTAATAATTTGATACTAGAAGCTAGTGATGGATTTGTTAAGAATTTGTTTAATATAATTTTAAAAAGGAGTTTATAATAAAATTTACGATATGACTATTGAGTATATGTAACTTTGGATTTAGTATGAATTAATTTTTGAGTCAATGTAGCAAACTTTTGGCGTATCTTGTAATATAAAACATGAGTAGAAGAATTGGTCATGTATTTTGGAGCTAAAAACATTGTAAAATTGGTTTTATTTTAAACATAAGGTTATGTTTACGTATGCATTGGTGTAAACTAGAACGCGTTACTTGTTGTAGTGAATGAACTGGGATAAAATCGGAATATACACTTTAAGTGAGAAATTATAATGCTTGAAACAAATTACTAAATATTGATGGAACGTTATTTTATTCCGCTGTGAGATGTGTTAATTTTAAAATTATTTGATAACGGGCTAATGATTAAAAGTTGAATTTTACATATCTTTGAATTATTGAAATAAGCATCTTAATTATTTATTATTTTATTATTATCATCGAGATTCAAGTATCGACTAAAATCAGTAAATTATCTGAGATAAAACTACGTGAAACCCCTTTATCATTTGAGTCGAAGTGCGCGAATGTGATTTAACAAACCAGTTTTAAGGAAGACTTATGTATAATAAAAAGTCAAAAGTTTATTTAAAGAGTTAATTGGACTAGTTTGAGTCATGTTGGATATGTGTATATATGTGATAATACAAGTTGTAATAATGATAATGTAAACCTTTAAAAATTCTTACTAGTTATGTTTTTGGTACTTAAGATATGAACATTAACGAGATTTTGACACAAGTATGGAGATTTTCAAACCTAATGATTTGTCAATTATGATAACCGAGTCACCGCATCTACTAATGTTAATAATTTCCGAGAGATTGAAATTTTTCCAGAAATGAAAACTTTGTATAGATTGAAACATGAAAGGTCTGAAATCTTTAATGGGGTACACAAATTAAAATGTGCAAATGTTCGGTTTTACAATATACAAGGTAACATTGATTTGAATATGCAAATGGATTACCCAACACACGCCTACTTGTATATTATTTAATAAAGATGTATATATAATGTTTTGAGTTACGATGGTTCGATCGTCCGACATCCCTTCTTTGATTTTATGAGTCTGTATCTAAACTTGAGTCGTCATGTGACTGTTCATTTTAATATTTTCCATGATATGAAACCATTATTATTATATTTATTTTAAAAGTACTATTTCGCTAGGACTTGATGATGAGGGTATGTCACCTGGTATATTTTTGTCCTGTTAATGGACGCCGTGATTTTTCTTCTTACGGTTAATGGAACCTAAAATTCTGTATTTACTTGAATCATACTATAAATCTTCATTAAATTAGTTGTTTATTTATATCGAACAAAAGCGAGGAGGCGAAGCCGCTTTACCGAATTGTAGAGGTGAAAGAACTCGATCTTCCTGGTGAAATTGATTCTATTCGACCAAGTGATTATTATCCTCTTCCGGTATACCCTTGGTGGAATGTGTGTGCAACTCGAGACGATGGGAATTATGATCGTTGTTTTATTTTTGACGCTTGTGTTGATATTCAATTTTTACTCTATGTATACGTAGATCGCTGTTGTTATCCCGAGACTTTTGTCATATGTTTGAAGCATTTTCATTTCTAATGTAGTTAATTTCAGTTGGCAATTATATTGCTTGTTTACCTAGTTCGGTCTCATTGATTTTTGGATTTTTTTTTTTGTGCTTGCAATGATCTTTGATCTTGAACCACCTTACCATTGAGTGGTGAGTAGTCTATTTTGAAAATAGGTATGAGTGTGAAATGTTTCGTTTAACCAAATATAAATGGTGTCGATGTATTTATTTAATTATTTATTCATTTTTCTCATAAATAGGCGAAGTAATGTATGTTTCCAAAGTAGACGAAAAATGTTTGATGTGTTTCCTAAAACGATGGGAACAATATTTTCCCATTTCAAATTTCATTTCAAATGGTTTAATTATTTTGAAGATTAGGTCGAAAACTTTCGTAGTCATATTTGGTATGTAATTAATAATGTTTGTATCGTCACTCGATCCTCAATTATGCACAGCTTAGCTAACTATGAATAATTCGGGAAGAGTCCTGTTTTGTTGGTTGTTGTTGCTTGATCCTTAAGTATGCATGATCTAGCTAATTATGCATAGTTTAGGAAGGGCACTATCGTGTCAAACAAATTGGTCATCTTGAGACTTGTAGTGTTTTGATAAACGTTTGGATGAGAACGTTTCTTTTTAAAAATGGTGGATCATTTTTGCAAGTAGTCGTAATTTCTTTGATTCTTAAAGAAAATTTTTGAATTTTCTTGTGTTCTTTGAAATCTTTTCTTTTTGTTTGGCGTTGACTTAGTAAGTCACTGTGACCGAGTAATTTTGGAAAATGTTTTTATGTGTGTGTGTAACGTGCGAATTTCATCGGAATCACGAGGGTGTTGATGAAATACCAAAGGGACTCATACCGACACTGAGAAGAAATTTTAAACAAGAATAGAAGACTGCCAAAATAGAGGAAATCAGAGTTCGAGTGACTCTGAGGGGAATGACGAAGACTTCTCCTACATCAAACGTATCGTACCTTATTTATTTTCTTTTCTCGTTCTTTTGACATGTTTAACGACACGCGATAAACTGTTGAAGTTTACCAACTGTGCATCGGTAGTTGGAAGACAATTCCATTGCCGTCTTCGTTTATTTAAGTAAGGAATCCTCTTTGCTTGACTCAACCATCCTTGATTATCGATGGTTAAACGATAGATAGCCATAGTTGATGTTTTTATGGTGAACCCTTGTCTTTTATGTGTTTATGTTGTATGTGATCTGGTTAAGTGAACGTAAGTTGTGAGAACTTGAGACGACATTGTCCAATGAAGTCCGATCAGGGAGAACACATGCCATGTAATATATTTTATTTTTTTTATTTTTACTATGAACGATGATATACATTGGTATTTTTGACCACGGTTGGGACGAAAGTGAGATGGTGTTCTTGTAATATCTTTTGTGTATAAATCTATGGGTGAGCGCCCTGCGATGACATATCTATGTATTTTTCTTTCCTTATGGATATGCATCCATAGCTAGCAAGCTCGTGAACCTTCTTTAACTTGCAATTTTCTTTTGACTGAACTCATCCGAGGATCATGTCAAATATTCTTATTTTATCATGGCTTGGCTGATTAGCAAGCGTGGGTTAACTTGATTGAACGGATTGGCTTGGCATGGTTTGGCTATTTCGCAAACATGTCGTGATACAGCTTTATGTGCTTCATAATGGGTTTTATGTTTGATTAGTTTGTGATGTTTTCGAGAGAGTTATGTATACGTCGAATGATTACCGTATCGATGAATTCGTTTTTGACGAAATAGGTTTGTATGTATATAATATTGCGATAAGGTGATTTTGTAGGACTAGTATTAATTACTTCGTCTTGTATATTCTGAATGTTTTCGATGGGGTTATGTGCGACCCGTGTGATTTTTCCTCCGTAATTAGTTGTTTTTATGAGACGATGAACCAAGTGAAAGGACGATTCGAACGTTGGAAAACGTGCTCCGAGCGTGTGTGATTGATTTTGGTAGTTGTTATCGACACTTGCCGTTGGTAGTATCTTTGTACAACGACATTTACCATGTTAGCCTTGAAGCTGTAGCATTTGAAGAATTACGATGATGAAAATATAGATCGCCAGTTGGATAGAATGAAGTAGGAAAAAGTAAGTTGAATGGACTTGAGAGGATTCGAGAGACAACGGAAGAGATGGTGCAGATTTAGAATCACTTGTTAACCGCGAGAAGCTGTGGTAAGAGATGGGTTGATAACCGTAGGAAGAATTTGAGAACTTGAAGTGGAGATCATGGATCGAGATGTTGAGAGATTGAAGCAAGGTATAATCCTCATGGTGAAGGTGTGATGGAACCCGAGACGTGAACCGAAGTCCATATCGGAACGTAAAGACCTCTTTAGGAAGAAGTACCCTTATCTTCCCAGTAGTACGAAATGCGAGTATAAGAACCAGAGAGCGCCGGGACGTCGCTCCCTTAAGGAGGGGAGGATGTAAGACCCGTGAAAGTGCCGTATGATGCTAAGTTATTGTCTCAAGAGTTGTTCAGTATGAGCATCTCTCTTAAGTTGCGACTCACTTGTGGATGTGATATCCCGAGCCCATCGTCAATTATTTAATCCTATTTTACGAATATTTTTGAAATTTTTAAGAAATTTCGTTTGTTATATATTTGACGGTTTAAGTTGAAACCAACGTTTACGGCCGTAATTTAACGTTTGACGATTTAAGAAGAACCGATAACGACTACGATACCGACGGATGCCCAATACTTACATTTTATTATCGATTGATCGATATTTGAGTTTTTCGAGATTTTATTTTTATTACGTGTTAAGTCGAGTCGGAACCAAGTGTATATTCGTTTTGTGTGCGTTTGAACCATTTAAAATCATTTTCGAGTGTTCGGGACGACCCCCGACTTCCGTAAAATTTTAAAGTCGACTAATAAGTCGTTTCCCGCAAATATTGGTGTCATTTAAATACAAGGCCAAAAGATTAGCCAAATTACCACTTGAGCCCTTCAAACTTTACAAAAGGGTGAAAACCAAAAACACACATCACAAAAACACATAAAAATTTCTCCCACTTCTCTCCCACCCCTCTCTTTGGCCGTCGGCCAAGAACACCACCACCACCAATGATTTTTTTTTTCCGTTTGATTTGATTAAATCCAAGTTTATACCACCCTCTAATTAATCATTGTAAGTGTTTTGATATAGTTTTTAACAACATGCATTAACATTAATTTTTCAAGAATTAAAGATTTTTCAAAAACGTGTTTAGATGTAATTAAACTAGTGGGGTGTTTAATTCATGTGTTTATAAGGTTGAATCATCCATAAAACATAATGGGGTTTATGATTTTTGTGTTCCACAGCCCCTAAAGCCACGAAATGTTGGGGGTTTTGGGTGTGTTCAAGGTGTTTGATGAAATGTGTCATGGGTTGTGTTTATAATGATGTTTTGGGTGTGTTTGAATGGGTTAAACACATTGCATATTTGTTTTAGGATTTGGGTTTTAGGAAGATTTGATGTTTAAGGTAGTTAGGGCTGTAAGTAATGGATGGGTGTAGTTAGGATTGATAAAAATTAGCCTAGGTAGTGTTAAAATGGATTGAAAACAAGTTTTGGAATGATTTTGAATGAGTCGTTTTCAAACAGATTGTTTAGGGCTATTTTCGTGGTTTTAATTTTTGGTCCAGGTTGTGATTGTAGGATATAGTTGTAGTGGTCGTCGAGACGCTCGTTTCGGTATAAGATAGAGCTTTTAACTCCAAACGAGTCAAAAGTTATGTTATTTTGAAAATACGTGTACCGGGAGATGATAATCAACACAATCCGAATTTGTGTTTGGTTTTGGGTCAAATCCCGGGGACCATAGATAGAGTTTGGTAAATGTTTGAAAGTTGATTTTTGGTCTCAAACCTGTGTATGTGAGTCTATTATTAGACTTAGGTGTCGTAGAGGTCAATGGTATATTTTAAATGGGTCAAATGAGTCCGACTTGGTCAAAGTGCAATTTCAGTCCAAAAAATGTAGGTTTAGTAATGTGTTGAGTAACGGGTCGTAAAAGCGAAAACTTTTAATGGGATTAAAAATGGGTTTTCTACAGGTCTTAAGGTATTTTTGAGAATTTTCTTAATTTTTATAACAAGGGTTAAGTCTAGTAAAACAGCCCATACTTTTGGTAAGTATCGGCGAAACCGTAAAATGGATAGTAACTTTAATAACATTGATAAATGGTATAAGTCTAGTAACAACTACTTGTTTGACTTTGGCGTGAGTTTTCATAAGCATTGAGTGTGTTTGCATTTGCGTGTGTTTAGTACAATAATGTACGCGGAGTATTGATTTGGTTTACGTACCTTGATTTTTAGGTCAAGTGTTTGATTTTCCCGGGCATACACGTCGTCGGTGACATTTCTCGTTACGTCTTCGCTAGAACCACTACTACTACGCAAGGTGAATCTATAGCCTCGCTCTTTACTTATTTCAAATGTTTTTACCCGCGAGGGGGATACATGTGTTATGATCCCACATCGGCCATGTATGGGAATGGTTGGTGGTTTATAATGTCCAGGTGTCCCCTCCTCAAACAAGCTAGCTTTTTGAGTGAGTTCTACACTTGGGACTTATGAACCGATTACGAGCCTAGTATGGGATAGGTTCGTATCAATTGGTACCAGAGCTAGCCCTACCTTACGAGGTTCCAACACTCGGAGTGGTGGCCTATGGAGTGGTGGCTTGGACCCAAAGGGGGTGCCAACCGTGACCAACATAGCCGCGACCAACGAGCTCGGAGTGGTGGCCTATGGAGTGGTGGCTTGGACCCAAAGGGGGTGCCAACCGTGACCAACATAGCCGTGACCAACGAGGACGTTGGTTCTTCAAAGGGTGGGGTAATGTTATGATCCCACATCGGCCATGTATGGGAATGGTTGGTGGTTTATAATGTCCAGGTGTCCCCTCCTCAAACAAGCTAGCTTTTTGAGTGAGTTCTACACTTGGGACTTATGAACCGATTACGAGCCTAGTATGGGATAGGTTCGTATCAATTGGTATCAGAGCTAGCCCTACCTTACGAGGTTCCAACACTCGGAGTGGTGGCCTATGGAGTGGTGGCTTGGACCCAAAGGGGGTGCCAACCGTGACCAACATAGCCGCGACCAACGAGCTCGGAGTGGTGGCCTATGGAGTGGTGGCTTGGACCCAAAGGGGGTGCCAACCGTGACCAACATAGCCGTGACCAACGAGGACGTTGGTTCTTCAAAGGGTGGGGTAATGTTATGATCCCACATCGGCCATGTATGGGAATGGTTGGTGGTTTATAATGTCCAGGTGTCCCCTCCTCAAACAAGCTAGCTTTTTGAGTGAGTTCTACACTTGGGACTTATGAACCGATTACGAGCCTAGTATGGGATAGGTTCGTATCAACATGCTATTTAAATAAAAATGAACATATGTCATGAATGATTGTTGGACCCGAATGTTGCCTTGAAATTGTGTTGAGTACCTAGTTGCAAAAGGCCCTAAATTCATGAACTATTAACTATTGTCTTGCCCTTGCGAAGGGGGAAATAGCCGCTTATACAAAGTGATAGTACTATGGGGTTGACTACCCTATCCGAGACGAGGGCTAGTACGTTGATACCCCCTGCGGACGGATAATTTGTGATAAGAGATAAGGTATAATTGCAACTAATGCCTTTAGTATGGGCACTGGTTTCATCTGAATCACGCCGGTAATTATTACGCGGGTGATTGAGTTAACGGATTAGTGTCATGAGCTTAAACACAATTGTCATATCCTTGAATAATAGATTGTGAGTACGACAATGCTATTGAACGGTCATGATTGGTTTTAATACTTATGTTCAACTTATGATTTGATAAACCTATAGATTCGCTCAACCTTTGTGTTGACGGTTTTAAGCATGTGTTTCAGGTAACCAAGATTTATTGCAGCGGAGCATGCGAGGATGGAAGTTGTTGTGGCTTGGCGGTCTACTTGTTTTTCCACCCTTATTTAGTTTAAAACTCTTTTATTATTCTGTCATGTGAGCAAAAAAAATGTACTTTTGGGTTGAGATTCAGTGGGTACCTAACGCAAACTCTGTTTAGTATTATCTTGGGATTTGGAAAACTGTAGACTTGTATGATTTTAAAAATGTTTAGATTTATGTTTAAACCTTTACGTCTCTTTGAGTCGTTTAATATAGCTTATGTGTGATGATAACTACGTAGCACCCAAATGTTGTAGTTCCGCTGCGCATAGCATTTGTGGGGGTGTTATACCTCAACCTTGAGGGATAAGGTATATCGGAAGAAGAGGAAGGCTTTGGGATCGAAGGATCACTCACATCCTTGGGTAGAGGAGGGGTAAAAGTAAGAGGCGGAGAAATTGGGGAAGTAGAAGGATGAGGAATAGGAGCAGGTGACTCGTTTTCCTTAGTCACAATCACCGGTGGAGGTATAGGAAGCTCGGGTTCCTTAGTACCTTTGCCACTGCGAGTGGTGATTGCTTTCATCTCCCCTCTTGGATTCGCAACGGTGTTACTCGGATGAGTACCCGAAGAAGAGGGTTGATTACCTTGGAAGAAACTAGCCATCATGTTCTTTAAGTCATTCGTTTGACTATCCAAAGTGTTTCTCATATCAGCTCTCAGATCGTTCCCCTGTTTCACCAAGTCGGCTTTCAAGTTACGCACTTCCTGTTGGAGATTGTCCATGATCACATCATTAGTCCTCATGTAGGTTCCAATGTCTTGGTGTAATGCGGTGGGTTGGTTGGAAGGAGCATTGTATGCGGGTGGTTGATAAGCAGGTTGCTGGTAAACTTGGTTGTTTCTTTGAGGTGGATGTTGTTGTTTATGAGGTGGTATGTATGGTCCACGAGATTGTTGTTGTTGTTGAGGAGGGCGGTTGAGGTTTTGTTGTTGGTTTGGGCTGTTAGGCGTAAAACTGGGTGGTGAGAGATAGTTGTTGGAGCGGTAGCTAAACAGGTTGCGGTCACCTTGAGGACGAGCTTGATAAGCGGGTTGAGGATAGGTACCGTATGCTGCATTCACATTCTCAGAAGGGTAGTCTTGGGTGGCGGTACAAGTGGTGTAAGAGTGAGGACCCCCGCATATCTCACATGGTTGGTTGACAGCATTGACTTGAGCGTTTTTAGCGTTGATGCTATTGGTGTTGCTGGCGGTTTGGGTAGCAAGCGATTCAAGAAGCGCAGTGATTTTGTCAAGTCGCTTATCGCTGTCACTAGTACTAGCACTAGCGACATTGGTCCGAACACTCTTGTTTTGCACACGAGACTTATTCTCAATGACATCCCAAGCAGCATTGGAAGTCTTAGCCAAAAGATTACCCCCCGAGGCACTATTTAGTGAATCTTGGTCATTCATGCTTAAACCATTATAAAAAGTGTTAATTTGGTGCACTTTGGTAAAACCATGTTGTGGGCATTTTCTTAAAAGATCTTTGAAACGGTCCCAAGATTCACTTAAAGACTCATCGTACTTTTGTTCAAAATTAATGATTTCATTCCGCAAAGCGGTAGTACGAGAGGGTGGGAAAAAGTAGTTGATAAACTTGGTCTCCAAATCCGTCCACGTAAGAATACTTTGTGGCGGTTCCTTAGCAAGCCAATGCCGGGCTTGTCCCTCTAAAGAAAAGGGAAAAAGTTGTAAACGGATTACCTCTTGTGGAACACCATTGAATTTGTCCGTATTCGTGAGTTGTAGAAATCTCTTGATGTGGTCATGTGGATCATCAATGGTACGCCCCAAGAATGGTTGAGCAGAGACCATCTGGATAAAGCCGGATTTTAGCTCAAAGTTGTTGGCTGCAAACGCGGGTATGACAACTGGATCATTGTTGTCATCTACATGTGCTTGCAGAAGTTCAATCATCGGGCGATTATCCGGTAGAGGCTCATTGTTGTTGTTATTATTGTTGTTGAAAGGTGGGTTGTTATTGTTATTATTGTTTTGAGGTGGGTTATTGTTGTTGTTTTGTACACCGGCCATGTCTAAGTCTTCGAGAGGCTCGGGCTCTTGAATAGACGTTGATCGTGTACGCATGCACCTGCAAAAGAACTAACAAGGCAAAAACAAAGGAAACATATTTTTGGTTTTTATGTTTTTTAATTTTTAGTATTTTTGAAAATTTTATATTTTTTTGTGTTTTTGAAAATTTTTATGAAAAAGTAACGTTCACGGGGAACGGATCCCAAAATCCAAGTTCTCACAAAAAACGGTTGATCTTAACGAGAAGAGCCGGCAGCGGTGCCATTTGATACACTTTTTTGCTATGGGGTTCTAGATTTGTCTCGGTATCTCCTCGAATTGATCACGACTCTAAGTGGAATGATTTGTTCTTGGTTAATAAAAAGGTGTTGGTTTGTTTATCTATTTTAAACTAATGACAAATAAGTAAGTGTCGAAGAGTAAAATTAAAACTTTGAAAGATTAAACTAAATAGACGAGTTTAAAAATAAATGCTTGAAAACTTAACGACAAATTTAGAAAAATGCTTGAACACTAAATAAAACTAACTCTTGGAGACTTTGTAAAAACAATAATTTAAACAATCGGAATAACCAAAGATCCCCAATCGGAAATAATTGAAAAATGCACTAATCGGAATATATTGCGATCACTTTGATCGGAATGTTGAGGAGTCAGCTAATCGGAATAATGGACGAAGAGGTGCAATCGGAATGTTCCAAAACTACACTAATCGGAATACTAAAAAAATACCAATCGGAATATCTCAAAATGGGCAAATCGGAATAATGAAAAACTTAGTCTAATCGGAATATCTCAAAATTTAAGGCAATCGGAATGTGAACAAAATGGTGTAATCGGAATCTATGAAACCCTTTTCCGATCGGGTGATCTGAATAAAGGGGAGTGCTACTGGTCGGAATACCTGGTCGGAAAAGGGCTTTGCCCTTTCCGAAAATGATGTTGATCCGAACTTTAAGCAAGCAATAAGCTATGGAATAAGCCAATCACCAAAACTAGGACGGATCTATGATGAAACGGATCGAATAAGCACTAAAAACAACTTATCTAAACTTCAAATAAGCAAAAACATAAATCAAATGATAAAAAGATAAACTTTTTAAGAAAACTTTAAAAAGTGAATAAGCAAAACCAACAAATAAGCCAATAAGCACAAAGATCTTAAAGCTTATTCGTGTAGAAACTTAAGGAAACATAAAAAGATTAACTTTTTAAGCACAAAATCCTTGATGAACAACACGGATCATACGAGATTTGTACCAAAAATCAATCAAAACCAAAGAAAGGAAGAATGAGATTAAAGATTAAAAGCTTAAAACTAAACTTGATTAATGAAAAACAATACAAAGGTTTGATCTTGAAAGAGGAAAAGATGAAAACTAGTGAGAGAAAGTTTAGAACTTTCTCTCTCTAAAACTAGAGAGAATGAAAAACTAAAACTAACTAAGACTAACTAAGTGCTCCAAATTTGTGAAGTCCTATTTATAGGCATGTCTTGTGGGCTTTGTGAATGGGCTTGGTTTTGGGCTTCTTTTCTTCTTTCTTCTTTAGTCTTTACGTTTCTTCTAAATAAACGTTTCTGACCCGGATTTGAGAAGTGTCGGTGAATAATTCCAACTCGTCTTATAATCTTTTGTTTAATAGACTCGAGTTCTTCGACATATATGAATCTTCCATCTTTGGCTCTATTCTTCGATAAATCTTTAAATAGGCACAATGACTTCAAATCTTTTGCATCTTTTGCATCTCTTGGACATTAGACTTCGTCTTGAGTCTTTTTCTTCGATAAAACACGTGCAATCCCATGTTTTCTTCAATATTCATCCGGTTGACTCTGAAAACATAATAAACACAAAAACCACGCATAATTCCAAACAAATGATATTAAATACGTGTTTTTGTCTTGTTTTAGCCAGAAGTAAGTGGTAAAAGGATGGGTGTTTTCACACCTATCAATGTTCCACGTACGTGCAACGAAGACCTCGATGACGATGAGGACTTCTTGATTATCAAAGATTTTCTAAACGATTTCCCATTTCCTCCGCCGGTGGAGGTTATGACTATTGAGCCTACATCTTTAATCGAGGAACCACCAATCCTCGAATTGAAAGATCTTCCTCCACACCTTGAATACGTATTCTTGGAGGAAAAAGATAAGTTGTCGGTTATTATTGCAAAGGATCTCTCCAATGACGAAAAAACCGCACTTATCAAGGTTGTAAAAATTAACAAGAGGGCAATTGCGTGGAAATTATCCGACACTAAGGGGATCGATCCCAAATTTTGTACCCACAGAATCTTAATGGAGGAGGACTACAAGCCCGCAATTCAATGTCAACGTAGGGTAAACCCAAAATTCACGACGTCATCAAAAAGGAAGTTTTAAAACTACTAGACGCGGGAATGATTTACCCTATATCCGATAGCCCTTGGGTGATTCCCATTCATTGTGTCCCTAAAAAGGGAGGGATGACCGTTGTGCCAAACGATGACAACGAGTTAATCCCCACTAGACTCGTGACCGGTTGGAGGGTGTGCATTGACTATCGAAAGTTAAATGATGTCACTCGAAAAGACCACTTTCCCTTGCCCTTCATGGATCAAATGTTGGAGCGTCTTGCGGGAAATGATTTCTATTGTTTCTTAGATGGTTTTTCGGTTACTTCCAAATCCCCATCGATCCTCGTGATCAAGAAAAAACTACGTTTACGTGTCCATATGGAACGTTTGCCTATCGTAGAATCCCAATCCGACTTTGCAATGCATCGGGAACTTTCCAACGGTGCATGATGGCTATTTTTCATGATATGATCGAGAAGACGATGGAAGTCTTCGTGGATGACTTTTCCGTGTTTGGCAATTCATTCACTTCTGTTGGGTCAAAAGTTGATGTGACAGAAACTCAAAATCGAAGAAAATATCAAGTAATATGTTCAAGCGTTGACAAGAGCAATCTGGGCGTTGACAAGAGCAATTCAGGCGTTGACAGAAAGTCAACAAAAGTCAAACGCAGTCAAAAAGTCAAACGCTGATGGATATTGAAGATTTGATGGAGAATTCTATTTAGGGAATATATTGAGTATATTATTTATGATATACACAATATATAGTTTATCTAAATAGAATATTTAGATGTTTATTTGATTTGATCTCTTGTAGATTCTGTTCCTTCCACTATAAAAGGAACAAGAGTCTTAGGTTTTATATATTATTCATTCACAATGTAAACCTAAAGTGTGTGTCGCACTAGACGTGGGATTCAATGTATACACGTCTAGTGGTTGTTTATTATTAATATAATGAACAATCGTTAAGTATTTTATGTGTCTTGTGCCTAAACACCTTGTTATGATCATTGTTCTTTTCCGCTATGTTATCATCTGAACGATGATCAACCTAGATATAATGGTTCATAACCATTGAGTCTAACGATCAATGGACTCCACAATTGGTATCAGAGCCTAAGGCTCTTGATATCTAGGTCCGACGAGGTGTTCGTGTATCGTGAAGAAGAAAAATTCGTATCGAGTTTTTCTGGACGTTTTTGTGTGCGCAGCAGTATTCAGAAGGTCATAACTTTTGATTGAACCGTTGGATCGTCACGAAATTTTATATGTGTGTTCTACATACATAGATCTAAACATCCACCAGAGGGATTGTCGAGTTTTATCTCCAAGCAAAAGTTATTAAGCGTCAAAGTCAGCAGCCGAGTGAATGCAGTTTTCTGTGAACAGCCTTAGTAAAAACGCGATTTCTCCTTCGTTAACCGTTGGATCTTCGTGAAATTTTTGCTGTAGGTTCTTGGCACTTGTGTCTAGGATCTCACCGGAGCGATCTTCGATTTGAGCTTTCATTGACAAGTTATAGTCCGTCGAAGTTCGCTGCAGTAAAAGGTATTCAATTTTTGCTTTCACATAAAATCATGATTAGGGTTTTTCTTTCAAACCCTAAATCGACATACAAAGCAGAAGTTTATAAGGATTGTGGCTGTTATAATGCAAGAATCGAGCTAGGTTGGTTTTACAAACCCTAAGCTAGGGTTTCGGTGCTCAAATTCTAAACCATAGATCGATTTATAAAAGACGTATAGTATTTGATTTATGGTCCAAGGTTGTTTTGTTTTTGGGTCCAACATGTATTGCAATATTGAAAGAGTTGGCTGCCAAAAGAAAACAAAGACGTGAAGAAGAAATTGTGTTCACACGAAGCAAGGTTTCCTATTGGTGGAAAAATCTATGTTCACACGGCTCTAAGATTTTCATTGGTGGAAAAGCCCTTGTGTTCACATGGTTATAGGGATGTGATTGAATGACATGTTTGTAGACATGGACGTGATTAAAGAAAATAGTATTCTACGTCTTCATTGGTGCTATATTACAGGGAAGGAAATATTGTCTTTGTTCATCACGTGTATACAAGTACTAATGAAAAACAATGGGATACAACAAAGAATGATGGGATGTGCTTTCTTGCCCTAGATGACGTCAGCAGGATATTGACGCTGACAAGGGTTGTATTGACGCTGACAGGAAGGAATTTGACGCTGACAGGAATAAGTCAACGCTGACAGTGTTGACAGTGTTGTCCGAGATATTGTTTTCAAACGCTGTTAAGTATTGTCCGATATTGGACAATACACATTCCAGGTTTATTGGATAAAGGAGGATCTCGGATAACACAAGGATAGCTGCTGTTTGAGAAAACTGGTACGTTTTAAGCATACAAAAAGGAGGATTATACACACAAAGGTACATGGAATCTCCGTTTTATTCAAAATATCAAGTTGATATTTATGGCTCGGATATATTTAAATGGATTAATGATTTTAACGCGAGTTAGCAATTATTCGTGGGATTTGATGGATATTTTAAACTATGTAATCGGGATAGCCTTGCAAAAGAGTTATCCACATTTGATCTTTTACATATGGTATGATGATGTTATTCCATTAAAATTCGTCATGAAGAAGTGTTAGCTTAAGGGGAAGAATTCTTATGGTAAGTTTGATGATTGGAGAAGATTTTCGCGAGTTTGTGTTCTATCATATCTTAAAGTCGTGCACTTCCAGTCATAGACTTTAAAGGTAACTTGTTTATGCTTACATGGTTACTGATGAAGTGATACAAGGTCTAGAAATATGTGATTTTTCTTATGGTTCTCTATGCACATATTTTCTATCACTTGAAGGAGTTACATTATCGTGCTCAGTGTCTCACAAAGGATGAGGATTTTTGTATCTACAACACACTTCATCACATTCTACAAGATATGGAACATAGGTTTGGGTTACTCTACTTCTACATCAAAAATAACATATTAATTGTTCTTCAAAATCATTACACAGAGCCTACATTTGGAGAATCTTCAAAGATTGCATACATTGTTTACTTCCTTGTTGATGTGACAAAAAGGGGAAGAAAATACATGCTACATTTGAGGGGAAGCAATTTGAAGATCATGTATAACTTACAAGAGATACACATAGAGTTTTGCCACTATCAACTAGGGGAAGATTGTTGGGTCAAAAAGTTGATGTGGCAGAAACTCAAAATCGAAGAAAATATCAAGTAATATGTTCAAGCGTTGACAAGAGCAATCTGGGCGTTGACAAGAGCAATTCAGGCGTTGACAGAAAGTCAACAAAAGTCAAACGCAGTCAAAAAGTCAAACGCTGATGGATATTGAAGATTTGATGGAGAATTCTATTTAGGGAATATATTGAGTATATTATTTATGATATACACAATATATAGTTTATCTAAATAGAATATTTAGATGTTTATTTGATTTGATCCCTTGTAGATTCTGTTCCTTCCACTATAAAAGGAACAAGAGTCTTAGGTTTTATATATTATTCATTCACAATGTAAACCTAAAGTGTGTGTCGCACTAGACGTGGGATTCAATGTATACACGTCTAGTGGTTGTTTATTATTAATATAATGAACAATCGTTAAGTATTTTATGTGTCTTGTGCCTAAACACCTTGTTATGATCATTGTTCTTTTCCGCTATGTTATCATATGAACGATGATCAACCTAGATATAATGGTTCATAACCATTGAGTCTAACGATCATAGGACTCCACAACTTCGTGCTTAGGAAACCTTGAGAGGATGTTACGACGTTGTGAGGAGACCAACTTAGTGCTTAATTGGGAGAAATGTCATTTTATGGTTAGAGAGGGGACTGTCTTAGGGAACAAAGTTTCTAAAGCGGGGATTGAGGTAGACAAAGCTAAGATAGACGTCATAGCCAAATTACCTCATCCCAAAACCGTTAAGGGAGTTAGGAGTTTCCTAAGCCATGCGGGCTTTTATCGACGATTCATCAAGGATTTTTCAAAGATCTATCGAGCTATTACACATCTTCTTGAAAAAGAAGCTCCTTTCATTTTTAGCGAAGATTGTGTACGAGCCTTTGAAATCCTTAAAAGGAAACTTACCGAAGCTCCCATTCTTGTTGACCCAAATTGGGACCTCCCCTTTGAGCTCATGTGTGATGCTAGTGATTATGCTATTGGGGCCGTTTTGGGGCAACGTCATGAAAAGCACTTCTTGCCTATTCACTATGCTATCAAGACGATGACTGAGGCTCAACTTAAGTATACCACAACCGAAAAGGAATTCCTTGCCGTGGTTTATGCGTTTGAGAAATTTCGACCTTATCTCGTCTTGACAAAAAACATAGTTTATACGGACCACTCGGCTATAAAGTATCTCATGGCTAAACAAGATGCAAAGCCGAGATTACTTCGTTTGATGCTCCTCCTACAAGAATTTGATGTCACCATTCTTGACAAAAAAGGATCCGAGAATCTAGCGACCAATCATCTCTCTCGTTTGGAAGATCCTCGCCAAATTGTTTTGGAGAACAAGGAAATCATGAATCATTCCCTCTCGAAACACTCGGTGTAGTGAATTCTACGAAGGACTTGTCTACCCTATGGTTTGCGGACATCGCAAATTACCATGCGGGTAACTTCATCAGTAAGGGTATGACGACACAACAAAAGCGAAAATTCTTTCGTGACGTCAAGTTCTACTTTTAGGACGACCCTTACCTATTTCGTACTTTTGCGGATCAAATCATTCGACGTTGTGTGTTTGGCACCGAAGCTTCTAATATCCTTAGAGCTTGTCACGAGGGACCCACGGGTGGTCACCATGGTGCTAATCTCACGGCTAAGAAGGTTTTTGATGCCGGCTTCTTTTGGCCAACTATTTACCGAGACACGCACGAACTTATCAAGTCGTGTGATGCATGCCAACGTCAAGGAAAGTCCTCACAAAAGGATGAAATGCCTCAAAATATAATCAAAGTTTGTGAAATCTTTGACGTATGGGGCATTGATTTTATGGGGCCGTTCCCATCGTCTCGTGGAAATAAGTACATTCTTGTGGCCGTTGACTACCTATCTAAGTGGGTTGAAGCTAAGGCTTTGCCCACGAACGATGCTCGTGTGGTAGTCAAGTTTTTGAAGAAATTTTTCTCTCGGTTTGGAACCCCTCGTGCTATCATAAGCGATCGTGGAACCCATTTTTGCAATGACCAATTTGAAAAGGCTCTTAAGAAATATGGGGTTACACATCGTCTTTCTACGTCTTACCACCCCCAAACAAGTGGGCAAGTCGAGGTTTCAAACCGATCTTTGAAAAGGATCTTGGAAAGATCCATTGGTGAAAACCGACAATCTTGGTCGGATAAGTTAGACGATGCTTTATGGGCCTTTCGTACCGCTTACAAGACACCCATTGGGTGCACTCCTTATAAGCTTATGTATGTTAAGAATTGCCATCTACCAATTGAGCTCGAACACAAAGCTTATTGGGCCCTAAAGCACGCTAACTTTGATTTGAGGACCGCGGGGGATCATAGGAAAATACAATTGAATGAATTGGAAGAACTTCGTGATATTGCTTATGAAAATTCATTGATTTAAGACTAAAAAGTTTCACGATTCTAAAATTAAAAACCGGGTTTTTAACATTGGAGATCAAGTGTTGCTTTTTAACTCTCGTTTGAAGATATTTTCCGGAAAATTGAAATCCCGTTGGTCCGGTCCATTCACCGTCTCACAATTTTTTCCCTATGGGACCATCGAGCTAGCTCAAAATGATGGTCCTAACTTCATGGTGAATGGACATAGATTGAAGCACTACTTTGGTGGGGAAGTCCCTTCTTTGGACGACCTCAACCAAGTCACCTTCCCCAATGATAATTAGTATTGAGGGGATCGAGTCGAGCTCATGACTCGGTAATCAAAAAATAGGTACCTCGTGGGGAGATCCTATGTCTATCCATGTACATATTATTGCTTTCTAATGTAGTAACGTGAGAGGATTTGTGCCCTTCCAACCTTTGTTTCGTGGTTGTTTGTGACTTATGGCTATTAGGTCATCATCATCTTTACGATTCAAGCCTCTCGTGTTCGTTTTACGTGAGCCTTGATCGTTTGCTTTGAAGACATTCTCAATATCCACATGATGTATCCTATGATGTTCTAACCTTAGGTTTTTAGCACACTTCATAAACGGCTATAAATTTAATGGTTCCACCCTTTCCATGCTAGATTAAGCATTCGACTACGTCTCTAGTATGGGGGTTTCCAACCCTTAGACTCGAAACATTGAGGACAATGTTTAACTTTAGTATGGGGGTGAATAGATACTTGCCTTGCTTACGCCCTCGTGCACTCCAAAATTTTTGTTTTTGTCTCTCTTTTTGTTGCAAAATAAGGCTAAAAATGGCCAAATTTTAAATTTTTTCTCATGTTTTTATAAGTGTTTTTCTCACTTTATAGTTTAGTGAGAACTACTAATCAATCTATTACAACTCAAACTAGACATATCCAAGAACACACATGTAGCTTGGATCTACACAACACAAATCCAAGCAAACACATATGGAATGGATGTACACAACAAATCCAAGTATTCACAAATAGCTTGGATGAAAACAACTAGTCCAAGTATTCATAAATATAATGGATTAACATAAAACAAAAAAGGGTATCATGATGAACATGACTAACTCATGGATTCATCTTTATCACAACACTAGTGAGTGAGTGATCTTATCTTTGGACAAGGTAAAGGAGGGGATCAAGAGGATAATCATATGTAAACATACTTAACACATTAACTGATCATTTACTAATGATTATGCTATAGAAAAGAGAAAGGGGCTGAGGAAAACGTCTAGAGAGGCTTGTTGGAAAATGATATTTGATCCACTATTTAAAGGAGACAAAGTGCAACGGCTATTTGGGCGGGTACCTTATCTAGCCCGGTGGTTCCTTATCGCTAGAGAACCGGCTAGCTACTTAAGGTTCCGCCCGTAGACTATGCTCCATTTTTTTATCTATTAGTGGGGTAGGAATATCTGAGGTTTTTTAAACCTTCAAAGGATATTCTAATGGCATATTGAATATGCTATTTTCAAATTTACATTTTCCATTTTAATACAACATTTTCTTAAAAAGAAAGTTTATTAAAAAATCTTTTGTCATATTAACAAAAGTGAGTTTTAAGGATAATCACTTTGATGATCACTAAGTATAATTAAGAAAAGTTAGTGATATGATTATTACCTTGATGATAGTGTTAGTTAAATAATTCGTTTTATGTTTTACACTAAATGTGTTGTATAGTTTGTTGTGATCAAAACTAAGAAAGATTAGTTAACACTAATAATGTTTTTAGGCGTCACTTGCATTAACAATCTCCCCCTTTTTGATTACGACAAACTATAAACTCATTTACGTAGATACACAAAATATCGAATTATTAACGAGTTTAGCACTATCATTTCTCCCCCTTTGTCGTAGCAAAAAGGTTAGCACAAGTCTTTGAAGAAAACCGGGCTTTGCTAGTAGCTCCCCCTTGGTGGTTGCTCTCCCTTGCTTGCGGCACCAAGTATATGAGCTAAGGTGACATGCTACACAAAGGTTAGTAGAAAGAAAAGAAACACCAATGTATATATGATCACTACCTACTAAGTATGTCCAAAGAGGTAACTGACAAAATCAAACTTCAATCCAATGAAGATGATAAATTTGCCAAAGGGTTAAAGTTCAGAATTGATGGAATCACCCATAATCAATTGTAAAAAATTAACCATGATCAACTCAAAAAAGAACTAAAGAAATAAAACACAAACAACACAAAGGTTACATATTAAAAGAAAAGAAAGACACAACAAGGTAGATAATCATACATATAATATGAGTATCTAAAGAAAAAGATATGGAAAATAAACCATAAAGCATAAGCTATTATAATAGTGATAATTTTCCAAGATTGCTTAAAATGTAATAGACTCTAAAACAACTAAAGTATTTAAGACTTCAAGAGTGCTTAGTCCTTTAGTTGGAATAATAAGACGACGATGCATCATTCGAAGTTTTGTCCACCGGAACGAAAACTTGGATAGGAGGTCGAGTGAGTAGGAATTCAAGAAAATTTAACTTCTCATACACATGAGCAAGTTCAATTTGTTGAAATCGACAACAAGCACACGAGGATCCATGATGCAAAACAAAATCGTTTGATGGGGGAAGGCCATCAAACCAAGGGTTTGGAGGTGGAGGGGTGATTGGGTAGGAAATGTTTTCACAATGCCTTGTGAGGTTTGGGAAGGTTGAAAGGTCATTAAGTTGAGGGGTGTTGAAAGATTGTGGTGGTGGGGGAACATTTTCCTTTGCTCCGGTGATGGGGTTTATGGTATATGTCTCATTCCAATACTTGATTGAAGAGAAGGTGGGGTTTTTGGGTGGTTTGGAAGAAGAGGGTTCATTTTTCTTGATCCAAATAGGTCGAACCGAGATTTTCTGTTTCTTTGAAAGCTTGGATTAGGAAGCTTTGGGTGAGGAGGGTTGTGATAGTGAAATGTCAAGGTTATAAATGGAGGAGTTCGGCACTGTTGAGGTGTGAGAATGAAATCTCAAGGTTGGGGGGGTATAAGAAGAATGTAGTCAAGGCAAGGATTTGAACACAAAATGTGAAGTGTCAAGGAATGTTTAGCCAAATTGAGTAAACATGGAATCTTGACAGGGTATAGGGTTTTTAAAAATTTTGACCAAAAAACGAGTCAAAAGATGGCTGTCCATGGTACCTTTTAGGGACCGGTGGTTGCTTACCACATAAGGAACCGCGCGACTTTAATGAGCCGCGTGTAGTGGACTTGAAACCATGTTTTTCCAGGATTTTGAGAAAAACTAAGACTTTTTCAAAAAGTTGCAAATCTTGGAATTTTACCTCTATTAGCACTAAATTATGCTAGGGTTGCATAAAAGCAACACATTCACAAATACTTCTAATTCTTCCAAAAAGAAAAAGAAGAACAAAAATACCGTCAATCAAGCCGATCCCGAGAATCGAGCTTTCGACAATACGATGGCAACGGATAATCGACCGATGATTGAGATCTTGCAATCCCACGTGGAGGGCAATGATGACGCTATTATGGTGCCCGAGATTGGAGCGAATTATTTTGAAATTAAAATGGGTTTTATTCAAATGGTTTCCGCTACACCATTTTTGGGCCGTTCCCAAGATGACCCCCATGATCATATTAAGAGATTTATCCATTTAACTAATACGGTGAAACACAATGGGGTGACTCAAGAGGCAATACGTTTGTTGCTCTTTCCTTTTTCCTTCGAGGGACAAGCCCGGATTTGCCTTGATAAGGAACCATCCCAAAGTATTGTTACATGGGCGGATTTAGAGACCAAGTTCATTAACTACTTTTTCCCACCATCACGGACCACTTCTTTAAGGAATGACATCATTACCTTTGAACAAAAATATGGGGAAACGCTTAGTGAGTCTTGGGACCGTTTTAAGGAGCTTCTACGAAAATGTCCACAACATGGTTTTACAAAAGTGCATCAAATCAATACGTTTTACAATGGTTTAACTCTTAATGACCAAGACTCACTTAATAGTGCCGCGGGGGGTAATATTCTTGTGAAATCAATGAAAGAGGCTTGGGAAATAATTGAAAACAAGGAAAAAGTTCAAACCAAGAGTGTTAGGGCTAATGTGGCTAGTGCTAGTACAAGTGAGGCCGACAAGAAAATTGACAAGCTTACTTCAATCATGACCGACCTTGCTTTACATGTTAAGAACAATGTGCAAGTAAATGCCTTTAAAGCGACTTGTGAAACGTGTGAGATTTGTGGTGGACCACATTCGTACTATAATTGTGACAAGGTTTACAATCAACAACAACAAGTTTATGCTTATAACGCCAATGAAAATGAGAGGGTTCACGTTAAACCAAACGTTGATGTTAACCATTTGTCTTATAAGAGTACTAACTACTTGGCTCCCCCGGGTTTTGTAGCTCCACAAAGACCACCCCCACCCGCCCAAAATACCCAATACCAATATAGGAACCAAGGTCCTCAAATGGGTAATTTTCAAAGGAATTCAAATGCAAGGGGTTTTAATCAAAATAAAGGGAATTTTCAAGGGAAAAACCAAGGGTTTAATACTCAAAATCAACGCTTTAATAACCAAGGTTTTCAAAATCAAGGCTTTCAAAATCCTAATCAATTTCAAAACCAAGGTTTTCCAAATCAAGGGTTTCATTATCAAGGTAATCAAGGGTTTAATCAAGGGAATGTTACTAATCCTCAAATGGACTTAGTTCTACAAAAATTGACCGAACATGAGAGAACCATGAAAGCAATTCAAGAATCTAATAGACAAATGCAAGAGTCCACCGATAGGAAGTTCGTGCAAATGTTACAAGCCCTTAGACCCCAAGGAGCCTTACCTTCTAATACCGAGCCTAACCCTCGAGCTAATGTGAGTGCTATTACTACTCGAAGTGGAGCCACTTTAGTGGGACCTTCCATCTCTTCTCCCATAAAGGAGAGACAAGGCCCGGAGGTCATAATGAGTAATCCTACTCCCCCTTTGATGATCCCTCCCACTACCACTCCTAGTACTAGTTCTCCATTGCCTAATCAGCCTAACTCTAAGGTTGTTCAAGAAGCGAGTCCTTCTCCTTCTCAACCTTCACCGTCTAAACCCAATATACCTTATCCCTCTAGGTTGGACAAGGCTAAGGTGCTCACCAAAGATGACGTTCACGTTTCCAACTTTTTGAAAATGATTTCCCAAGTGAATGTTAACATTAGCCTTATTGAAGCACTTGCTCAAATGCCTAAATTTGTGAAAATGTTCAAAGATTTGCTCAATAAGAAAGAAAAAATGGTAGAGCTCGTTAACACCCGTTTAAATAAGAATTGTTCCGCGATTCTTCTCAAATAGCTTCCCAAAAATCTAGGAGATCCCGGACGATTCGTGTTACCTTGCTCGTTTCCTCGAATTGATGATTGTATGGCTTTAGCGGATATCGGCGCTAGCATCAATCTTATGCCACTCTCGGTATGGAAACAATTATCATTACCCGACCTCGTAGCGACTCGCATGACTCTTGAGTTAGCTAATAGAACTCTCGTATACCCCGTTGGTATTGCCGAGGACGTTTTTGTTCGAGTTGGTACATTCACTTATCCCGTGGACTTTGTCGTTATCGACTATGAGATGGATCCTCGTATTCCATTGATAATTGGTCGACCATTCTTACGATCTGGAAAAGCCTTAGTTGATGTGGCCGAAGGGGAGTTAATTCCTAGGGTTAGGGATGAACAACAAGTTTTTAAAATGGAAAAAATCACAACTAAATCAAATGGAAAAGAGTCTATCAATATGATTGATGTTCTTAATTATGATAATGAAGAGATTTTTATTAATCCTTTTGGAATTAAAAAGTCTAATCAAACTGATTTGTGATAACTTCATCCCTTCCCTTAGAGCCTCAAATTTTTGAAACTCCTATTTATGATACTTATAGTGATGACACTTCTTTAAGTGATCACACTATCTTCGGTTTAGACGACCCACTTTTTGGCCCACCCACTTTTGACCCACCCACTTTTGATCCGCCAATCTTTGATGATTACGATGATGACACTTCTTTAAGTGATCTCATTAACTTTGATGACCCACCTCGTGACCTTCATGCACCTCATATCTCTATGAGTGATTCTTCCATTATGGAGACTCCCTTTTGACTTTTATACCCCAATTTTAGAAGTCATGACTTTTGAGGAGGATCCTCCACTCTTAGAGATCATTCCTACTTTAGAGGATATTCCATTTGAGGAGGATTTAGATATCTTTCTACATACCTATTTTCCTCACGAGGATGAGTTTTCCTATGACTCCGATGATACTTATGTTTTCACATCATGTTTGGAAGAGGACGACTTTCCCACTTTGGATTATGATGATATTTTGAGCTTTAATGTCAACGCCTCTCGCTATTTTCCCGTTAAGGAACCGTTGTTTGATCCCGGAATAGAGACTTTAGTGCTTTCATTGCCATATCACCATAACACCTTTCTTCGTAAGAAATCTTTTACTAAGGGTACCCTACTTTACTTTGCCTTATGTGATTTTACCACCTCGGGGTTTAATTCCTTTCGTGATGGAAATTATGTGTTTGACCCGGGTGGATTTTTCTTGGGGTATTCCTTATATGACTATGTTTCACCCTTTATCATGGAGAGATTTTCCTCCCTTGGAAATCTCGGATTTTCCGTGATTTTTCCCATTTGAATGATGATATTCGGGAAATCGAGTCGAGCTAGAGACTCGTGATAAATAAATCAAGCATCCTTTAACTAGGATAGATTTTTTTACCTTTTCCACCTTTTCCACCCTTTTTCGCTTTCACCCATTTCCACCAATAAGTGTAGGGGGAGCCAAGTAGGTTTTTGTGTTGTGATGTTGTTTAGGGATATGTGCTTTAATGCTCTACTTTTGGTGCTTTTGACGCGACCCGTGATCACGTGTTCCCGTGTACCCGGTTTCTTCGATTCGTTTTTGCTATTGTGATTCAATTTTGTATATAAATAAAACGAAAAATTGATCACTTTAGTTGTCTCTTCCTTAGCAAGATTTAAACAACGTACTCAATGTCCTAAGTGTAGGGGAGTTTATTCTCCCACATGCTTAAACATTGAGGGAAATGTTTATATTAAGTGTAGCGGGAACTTCTATCGAATTTTAGTGGGCTTTTCCATGAATTTGACATCATTTAACCAAAAAATTTAATTTTTCAACGTTTTTCAAATTTTTTGATCTATTTTGGCCTAGTAGTATGTCCATTTATTTTCTTTTATTTTCTTTCCTTTTGTCATCGCATCGTATGTATATATTCCATTTCAAGAATAAAGTCAAAAATAAATAAATAAATAAAATGGTTTTAACAAGTTTAGACGTCTTTGATATACTAGGCCCGTCGTGAATATTTTGACTCAACCCGAGTTTACTTATCCGAGTTTACTCTAGCTAGTATCCTTAACCATTTAGACCTTAATTGGTTTATTAGGTTAAGCATCCACGAGTCTCATTCCTTGAGATTTTAAATTGTGGAGAACGAGAAATGATAGAGTCAATTATAAGTTTTGTATTCTTTCATGAATTTATGTGAGTTAATTATAAGCTTTTTCTCCCATCACTTGTAAATAAATAATTGCAATAAATAAGGTTGTACGATTTGAAAATTTACTTAGCTTCTAGCCCAAAATCGTTTAAAAGTTTCTTGGGATTAATTAAAGTTCATAGCCAAGGCATAACTTATTGAAGGGGGACGCGAAGATTGGCGTATCCAAAAAGGCCCTAACAAGGCATGAGGATATCCGAGTCCAAAAAGGCCCTCACAAGGCATGAGGATTCACTTTTTTTTTGCTAAAGATCCTAAGATAATGTGAAGATCATTAATCCAAATCAATATAAAGGATCAAGACAAACGACGAGAAGCAATTACTCCCCTAAAGATCATGGAGAAGTCTATCCAAAAAGACCCTAACAAGGTATGAGGATAAATAGATCCAAGTCCGAAAAGGAGGCCGATCGTTGTATATCAAAAATCCTAAATAAAGAAAAGGATAAATGAAGAAGTCGTGGTCAACGTTTGAAGCATCTCTCACTCCTAATGAAGATGTATACCAAAATGAAGAGAAGACCATAATTTCAAGATCGTCTCTCTAGATTTGAAGTTTGAAGTACATGCCAAATATTGGTCCGAGAAAGGTCTCAAATCGTGAAAAGAGTTATGCCAAGATATGAACTTTATGAGGTTTCGAGAAGCCGTTTTAAAATATTTTGTCCTTTAGCTAAATATTGATTAAATCGACCTACTTTATTTTCGGCCTAAATAAATTATTGAAATAAGTCAAAAATGCATCCTCGTGGTCATACAAGACAAAACTAAAATACAAGAGATACACCGTAGGAATAAGGGGGTCTAAGTGAATAATTAAACCACATGAGTAAGTGTTAGCTTTACTAACTTGTAATTACAATGATCTCGTTTCTATGCTTGGTATGGGGAACGTGAAACTTGAGGGTGATAAATATTCATGACAACAAAAGCCCTAATCTAAGTCTTAGATTTCATTACGAGTTTTTTCCATCAAATAATTTCAAAGTTAATAAATTAATTATTATAACTTTTGTTTCCTTGAATATAGTTTTTATCTTTTCATCGTTCTTTAGTTTCTTTTCATTATAGTAGTAATGGTGTATCGTTATAAAGGCCAAGATAGGTTAATTATGAGGAAAATGTAACTTTATGCTTTAAAATTATACATTGCATGAGGTCATTGCAATGGTTAAGTGTAGGGGATTTAACAAGTGTGTAAACACTTATCCTTTTTCCACTAAAATCAATGAAAAACAAGACCTAATCATGTGTTTAATATCGTAGAAGTCAGAATTACGCGTGGTTTTGTGTTTTTGTGTGAAATAGGTACAAAAGATCAAAAGGAAAGAAAACACGGAATTTCACGATCATTTATCGAAGAAAAAGTCAAAGGACCAAAAAATAGCAAAAGAATGAAGTTTGGAGGGCTAAAGATGAAGATTCGATGAAGATTTTACAACAAGGACCATTTTTGCCAATCTCCAAAGTCATCCACTAATAAACCACATTGAAGAGCACAAAATTACGAAGCCAACGGTCCCGACCTCGCGTCGTAACTCCTCACAGTTTATTTTCTATGATTTTTTAAAGTTTATTAAGTTTTAAAATTAAATAAATAGTTTTTAATAATTAAATAATATAAAAATAAATATTCCGAAAATTAATAAATATAAATAAAATAAAGTTTTTTTTCTCTTAAAAAATTAAATTAAACTTTTGTATTATTATTATTATATATTATCATTATTATTATTATTAATATTATTATTCAAAATAAACTAGTCCAAGCAAAAGGTGTGGTCTCCAAGCAAAATGTGTGGCCTCCAAGCAAAAGGTGTGGCCTCCAAGCAAAAGGTGTAGTCTCCAAGCAAAATGTGTAGCCTCCAAGCAAAAATATGAAGAAAAAGACTAAAATACCCCCACTTGTAGCTACTTATATAAAGCTCCAATCTCATTGTATTTGTCTAGTTTTTTTTTCCTAGTGTAGTTTTTCTCTCAAAATAGATGTAATTTCCTTTCAAGTTTTGTAATCTTCCAATTTTAATAAAATACAAGTTTTAGTTTAATTGATTATCTCTTAGCTTATTCTCATTCTTCCTTTCTTTTTACTTTTCTTTATAATCTAGCTTATTATTTGGGATAAGTTTATATAACTTTTTCCTAATAAGTTAGATTTATATACAAGCTTATTTTAAGCTTATTGTTGCCTTAATGTCGTAGATCTAGCTTATTGTTGGAGTAACTATTTAATTAGCTTTATAGCTTTTTAAATCTCATAAGTTCTAAGCTTAGGCTTACAACTTATTTATAAGCTAGCTTTAATTCAAGTACTTTTAGTTTTTATCTATTAGTTTTTTAGATCTATTAGTTTTAAGCTTTAAAATTTAAAATACTTTTATAAAACATAAAAAATATTTTAGATCTATTAGTTTTAATTAAATCTCTTTGTAGAACATCAATTGTTGCTTATTATTGTTCTAACCTTTTGTGTTTTTGTGGTATTGGCGAATCGATGCATCAAGTTTTGTAGAGAGCTTATGGTTGATTGAATTGGTTCAAGTTTGATATGGTTGATTAATTTGGTTAGAGATTGATTTGGGAGGCCGTGTACTTTACGGGCCAAATTCGGGTTTAGCTTTTGATAGTTTTGGTATTGGGAGGCCATGTACTTAACGGGCCGTAATTTGTTGATGTTGTTGATGTTATTTGTTTTAGAGCGGTTTTCTACAGACTACGGGTACTAAAGCTCTCCTTTTTATTTTTCTAGTTTAATCGCTTTAGTTTTATTAATTATATCGTTATAGTTTAAATTGTTTTTAATAAAAGTTATATTTTTTATAAAAATCGGTTTAATTACTTTTAGTTATTATTATTTGTGTTAAAAAATAGTTTAAAAATTTTTAAAATTGGATTTTATTTAGATAAACTCATTATTAGTAAAAAGTTTACACCTTTTTGTGATTATTAAGCTTATTAGTATATAAAGCTTATAGCTTTATCGTCTAAAAAGATTAGTAAGCTTATTAATATATAAAGCTTATAGCTTTATCGTCTAAAAAGATTAGTAAGCATTAAAAGGTTGAAGCTTTTTGCTTAATTTTTAAGTTTATCTTTGTGATTTCATTTTTCGTCACTTTTATTTGCTATTACGTGCTTGCATTTAGATTAATTTCGCATTTAGATTTTATTTTTAATTATAGTTTATTTTTGTTGCATCTAGATCTATATTTGTAGTTTAATTTTACATTGCATTTTAGAGTAATATTTACGTGAATTAATTGCGCTTTTATTTTTATATAGTCCTTAGCCTACATATTTTTCCCATTTTTAACTTAAATAGACATAGATTACCAATCAAGTATTATTAACCAAGAACAATTAATCTCTACGTTAGAATTAAAAATCAATTCGAGTGAGTCGAGGAAAAAGATTTGCACCAAAAAAACTAAAAAATTCAAAAGTAATACTTTTCCTAAAGTATTACACCAAAAATATTACGTATTATTGTTACTTTCTTATTTCGATTTCTTTCGCTTTTTATTGTGAATATATATCTTTATAAAAAAAATACAAAAAGATTTTTCTTTTACTATATTGTATTACATAGAACAATCAATTTACCTACTTTCAAATAAGACCGTAGTTGGGATTTCATCACCTAGCTATTGTATTCGAATCCAAAACGAAAAAAAGGGCAAAATAGATAAATACTAGTAAAAAGTTTAAATTCGATTTATACAAACTATAAGGTGGGTATAAGGCGACGCACTATAAAAGGCCGTCTAAGGAAAAATGTATTTAAGTGCTTTGCGCCACCTCGTTTCTCCGCTTGCTTGTGCGTATATTGAGAGGGACGACCGATTATTGGTTTGCCAACTCAAGTAGTATTACGTATATATTTTTTGTAGCTTTTTGATATTGAACCTCGAGAGGGATAATCCCTTTCCTCTCAAAGTCGACCGAGGTCTCCTACCTCATTCCTCGTTTTGAGTTGTATGCGCACTCGCGCGCGTGCACACATACCGAGTGGTGTACCAAATACTTCTAATTCTTCCAAAAAGAAAAAGAAGAACAAAAAGACCGTCAATCAAGTCGATACCGAGAATCGAGATTTCGACAATACGATGGCAACGGATAATCGACCGATGATTGAGATCTTGCAATCCCACGTGGAGGGCAATGATGACGCTATTGTGGTGCCCGAGATTAGAGCGAATAATTTTGAAACTAAAACGAGTTTTATTCAAATGGTTTCCGCTACACCATTTTTGGGTCGTTCCCAAGATGACCCCCATGATCATATTAAGAGATTTATCCATTTAACTAATAAGGTGAAATACAATAGGGTGACTCAAGAGGAAATACGTTTGTTGATCTTTCCTTTTTCCCTCGAGGGACAAGCCCGGATTTGGCTTGATAAGGAACCACCCCAAAGTATTCTTACATGGGCGGATTTAGAGACCAAGTTCATTAACTACCTTTTCCCACCATCACGGACTACTTCTTTAAGGAATGACATCATTACCTTTGAACAAAAATATGGGGAAACGTTTAGTGAGTCTTGGGACCGTTTTAAGGAGCTTCTACAAAAATGTCCACAACATGGTTTTACAAAAGTGCATCAAATCAATACATTTTACAATGGTTTAACTCTTAACGACCAAGACTCACTTAATAGTGCCGCGGGGGGTAATATTCTTGTGAAATCAATGAACGTGGCTTGGGCAATAACTGAAAACAAGGCAAAAGTTCAAACCAAGAGTGTTAGGGCTAATGTGGCTAGTGCTAGTACAAGTGAGGCCGACAAGAAAATTGACAAGCTTACTTCAATCATGACCGACCTTGCTTTACATGTTAAGAACAATGTGCAAGTAAATGCCTTAAAAGAGACTTGTGAAACGTGTGAGATTTGTGATGGACCACATTCGTACTATAATTGTGACAAGGTTTACAATCAACAACAACAAGTTTATGCTTATAACACCAATGAAAATGAGAGGGTTCACTTTAAACCAAATGTTAATGTTAACCATTTGTCTTATAAGAGTACTAACTACTTGGCTCCCCTGGGTTTTGTAGCTCCACAAAGACCACCCCCACCCGCCCAAAATACCCAATACCAATTTAGGAAACAAGGTCCTCAAATGGGTAATTTTCAAGGGAATTCAAATGCAAGGGGTTTTAATCAAAATCAAGGGAATTTTCAAGGGCAAAACCAAGGGTTTAATACTCAAAATCAAGGCTTTAATAACCAAGGTTTTCAAAATCAAGGCTTTCAAAATCCTAATCAATTTCAAAACCATGGTTTTCCAAATCAAGGGTTTCATTATCAAGGTAATCAAGGGTTTAATCAAGGGAATGTTACTAATCCTCAAATGGACTTGTTTCTACAAAAATTGACCGAACATGAGAGAACCATGAAAGCAATGCAAGAATCTAATAGACAAATGCAAGAGTCCACCGATAGGAAGTTTGTGCAAATGTTGCAAGCCCTTAGACCCCAAGGAGCCTTACCTTCTAATACCGAGCCTAACCCTCGAGCTAATGTGAGTGCTTTTACTATTCGAAGTGGAGCCACTTTAGTGGGACCTTCCATCTCTTCGCCCATAAAGGAGAGACAAGGTCCGGAGGTCATAATGAGTAATCCTACTCCCCCTTCGGTGATCCCTCCCACTACCACTCCTAGTACTAGTTATTCATCTCTTAATGAGCCTAACCCTAAGGTTGTTCAAGAAGCGAGTCCTTCTCCTTCTCAACCTTCACCGTCTAAACCCAATATCCCTTATCCCTCTAGGTTGGACAAGGCTAAGGTGCTCACAAAGATGACGTTCACGTTCCAAATTTTTTGAACATGATTTCCCAAGTGAATGTTAACATTAGCCTTATTGAAGCACTTGCTCAAATGCCAAAATTTGTGAAAATGTTCAAATATTTGCTCAATAAGAAAGGAAAAATGGTAGAGCTCGTTAACACCCGTTTAAATGAGAATTGTTCCGCGATTCTTCCATAAAGAGCTTCCCTAAAATCTAGGAGATCCCGGACGATTCGTGTTACCTTGCTCGTTTCCTCGAATTGATGATTGTATGGATTTAGCGGATCTCTGCGCTAGCATCAATCTTATGCCACTCTCAGTATGGAAACAATTATCATTACCCGACCTCGTAGCGACTCGCATGACTCTTGAGTTAGCTAATAGAACTCTCGCATACCCCGTTGGTATTGCCGAGGACGTTTTTGTTCGAGTTGGTACATTCACTTATCCCGTGGACTTTGTCGTTATCGACTATGAGATGGATCCTCGTATTCCGTTAATAATTGGTCGACCATTCTTACGATCTGGAAAAGCCTTAGTTGATGTGGCCGAAGGGGAGTTAATTCCTAGGGTTAGGGATGAACAACAAGTTTTTAAAATGGAAAAAATCACAACTAAATCAAATGGAAAAGAGTCTGTCAATATGATTGATGTTCTTAATTATGATAATGAAGAGATTTTTATTAATCCTTTTGGAATTAAAAAGTCTAATCAAAATGATTTGTGATAACTTCATCCCTTCCCTTAGAGCCTCAAATTTTTGAAACTCCTATTTATGATACTTATAGTGATGACACTTCTTTAAGTGATCACACTATCTTCGGTTTAGACGACCCACCTTTTGGCCCACCCACTTTTGACCCACCCACTTTTGATCCGCCAATCTTTGATGATTGCGATGATGACACTTCTTTAAGTGATCTCATTAACTTTGATGACCCACCTCGTGACCTTCATGCACCTCATATCTCTATGAGTGATTCTTCCATTATGGAGACTCCCTTTTGACTTTTATACCCCAATTTTAGAAGTCATGACTTTTGAGGAGGATCCTCCACTCTTAGAGATCATTCCTACTTTAGAGGATATTCCATTTGAGGAGGATTTAGATATCTTTCTAAATACCTATTTTCCTCACGAGGATGAGTTTTCCTATGACTCCGATGATACTTATGTTTTCACATCATGTTTGGAAGAGGACGACTTTCCCACTTTGGATTATGATGATATTTTGAGCTTTAATGTCAACGCCTCTCGCTATTTTCCCGTTAAGGAACCGTTGTTTGATCCCGGAATAGAGACTTTAGTGCTTTCATTGCCATATCACCATAACACCTTTCCTCGTAAGAAATCTTTTACTAAGGGTACCCCACTTTACTTTGCCTTATGTGATTTTACCACCTCGGGGTTAATTCCTTTCGTGATGGAAATTATGTGTTTGACCCGGGTGGATTTTTCTTGGGGTATTCCTTATATGACTATGTTTCACCCTTTATCATGGAGAGATTTTCCTCCCTTGGAAATCTCGGATTTTCCGTGATTTTTCCCATTTGAATGATGATATTCGGGAAATCGAGTCGAGCTAGAGACTCGTGATAAATAAATCAAGCATCCTTTAACTAGGATAGATTTTTTTACCTTTTCCACCTTTTCCACCCTTTTTCGCTTTCACCCATTTCCACCAATAAGTGTAGGGGGGGCCAAGTAGGTTTTTTTGTGTTGTGATGTTGTTTAGGGATATGTGCTTTAATGCTCTACTTTTGGTGCTTTTGACGCGACCCGTGATCACGTGTTCCCGTGTACCCGGTTTCTTCGATTCGTTTTTGCTATTGTGATTCAATTTTGTATATAAATAAAACGAAAAATTGATCACTTTAGTTGTCTCTTCCTTAGCAAGATTTAAACAACGTACTCAATGTCCTAAGTGTAGGGGAGTTTATTCTCCCACATGCTTAAACATTGAGGGCAATGTTTATATTAAGTGTAGGGGGAACTTCTATCGAATTTTAGTAGGCTTTTCCATGAATTTGACATCATTTAACCAGAAAATTTAATTTTTCAACGTTTTTCAAATTTTTTGATCTATTTTGGCCTAGTAGTATGTCCATTTATTTTCTTTTATTTTATTTCCTTTTGTCATCGCATCGTATGTATATATTCCATTTCTAGAATAAAGTCAAAAATAAATAAATAAATAAAATGGTTTTAACAAGTTTAGACGTCTTTGATATACTAGGCCCGTCGTGAATATTTTGACTCAACCCGAGTTTACTTATCCGAGTTTACTCTAGCTAGTATCCTTAACCATTTAGATCTTAATTGGTTTATTAGGTTAAGCATCCACGAGTCTCATTCCTTGAGATTTTAAATTGTGGAGAACGAGAAATGATAGAGTCAATTATAAGTTTTGTATTCTTTCATGAATTTATGTGAGTTAATTATAAGCTTTTTCTCCCATCACTTGCAAATAAATAATTGCAATAAATAAGGTCGTACGATTTGAAAAATTACTTAGCTTCTAGCCCAAAATCGTTTAAAAGTTGCTCGGGATTAATTAAAGTTCATAGCCAAGGCATAACTTATTGAAGGGGGACGCGAAGATTGGCGTATCCAAAAAGGCCCTAACAAGGCATGAGGATATCCGAGTCCAAAAAGGCCCTCACAAGGCACTTTTTTTTTGCTAAAGATCCTAAGATAATGTGAAGATCATTAATCCAAATCAATATAAAGGATCAAGACAAACACGAGAAGCAATTACTCCCCTAAAGATCATGGAGAAGTCTATCCAAAAAGACCCTAACAATGTATGAGGATAAATAGATCCAAGTCCGAAAAGGAGGCGGATCGTTGTATATCAAAAATCCTAAATAAAGAAAAGGATAAATAAGAAGTCGTGGTCAACGTTTGAAGCATCTCTCACTCCTAATGAAGATGTATACCAAAATGAAGAGAAGACCATAATTTCAAGATCGTCTCTCTAGATTTGAAGTTTGAAGTACATGCCAAATATTGGTCCGAGAAAGGTCTCAAATCGTGAAAAGATATATGCCAAGATATGAACTTTATGAGGTTTCGAGAAGCCGTTTTAAAATATTTTGTCCTTTAGCTAAATATTGATTAAATCGACCTACTTTATTTTCGGCCTAAATAAATTATTGAAATAAGTCAAAAATGCATCCTCGTGGTCATTTAAGACAAAAATAAAATACAAGAGATACACCGTAGGAATAAGGGGGTCTAAGTGAATAATTAAACCACATGAGTAAGTGTTAGCTTTACTAACTTGTAATTACAATGATCTCGTTTCTATGCTTGGTATGGGGAACGTGAAACTTGAGGGTGATAAATATTCATGACAACAATAGCCCTAATCTAAGTCTTAGATTTCTTTACGAGTTTTTTCCATCAAATAATTTCAATGTTAATAAATTAATTATTATAACTTTTGTTTCCTTGAATATAGTTTTTATCTTTTCATCGTTCTTTAGTTTCTTTTCATTATAGTAGTAATGGTGTATCGTTATAAAGGCCAAGATAGGTTAATTATGAGGAAAATGTAACTTTATGCTTTAAAATTATGCATTGCTCGAGGTCATTGCAATGGTTAAGTGTAGGGGATTTAATAAGTGTGTAAACACTTATCCTTTTGCCACTAAAATCAATGAAAAACAAGACCTAATCATGTGTTTAATATCGTAGAAGTCGGAATTACGCGTGGTTTTGTGTTTTTGTGTGAAATAGGTACAAAAGTTCAAAAGGAAAGAAAACACGGGATTTCACGATCATTTATCGAAGAAAAAGTCAAAGGACCAAAAAATAGCAAAAGAATGAAGTTTGGAGGGCTAAAGATGAAGATTCGATGAAGATTTTACAACAAGGACCATTTTTGCCAATCTCCAAAGTCATCCACTAATAAACCACATTGAATAGCACAAAATTACGAAGCCAACAGTCCCGACCTCGCGTCGTAACTCCTCACAGTTTATTTTCTATGATTTTTTAAAGTTTATTAAGTTTTAAAATTAAATAAATAGTTTCTAATAATTAAATAATATAAAAATAAATATTCCGAAAATTAATAAATATAAATAAAATAAAGTTTTTTTTCTCTTAAAAAATTAAATTAAACTTTTGTATTATTATTATTATATATTATCATTATTATTATTATTAATATTATTATTCAAAATAAACTAGTCCAAGCAAAAGGTGTGGTCTCCAAACAAAATGTGTGGCCTCCAAGCAAAAGGTGTGGCCTCCAAGCAAAAGGTGTAGTCTCCAAGCAAAATGTGTAGCCTCCAAGCAAAAATATGAAGGAAAAGACTAAAATACCCCCACTTGTAGCTACTTATATAAAGATCGAATCTCATTGTATTTGTCTAGTTTTTTTTTACATAGTGTAGTTTTTCTCTCAAAATAGATGTAATTTCCTTTCAAGTTTTGTAATCTTCCAATTTTAATAAAATACAAGTTTTAGTTTAATTGATTATCTCTTAGCTTATTCTCATTCTTCCTTTCTTTTTACTTTTCATTATAATCTAGCTTATTATTTGGGATAAGTTTATATAACTTTTTCCTAATAAGTTAGATTTATATACAAGCTTATTTTAAGCTTATTGTTGCCTTAATGTCGTAGATCTAGCTTATTGTTGGAGTAATTATTTAATTAGCTTTATAGCTTTTTAAATCTCATAAGTTCTAAGCTTAGGCTTACAACTTATTTATAAGCTAGCTTTAATTCAAGTACTTTTAGTTTTTATCTATTAGTTTTTTAGATCTATTAGTTTTAAGCTTTAAAATTTAAAATACTTTTATAAAACATAAAAAATATTTTAGATCTATTAGTTTTAATTAAATCTCGTTGTAGAACATCAATTGTTGCTTATTATTGTTCTAACCTTTTGTGTTTTTGTGGTATTGGCGAATCGATGCATCAAGTTTTGTAGAGAGCTTATGGTTGATTGAATTGGTTCAAGTTTGATATGGTTGATTAATTTGGTTAGAGATTGATTTGGGAGGCCGTGTACTTTACAGGCCAAATTCGGGTTTAGCTTTTGATAGTTTTGGTATTGGGAGGCCATGTACTTAATGGGCCGTAATTTGTTGACGTTGTTGATGTTATTTGTTTTAGAGCGGTTTTCTACAGACTACGGGTACTAAAGCTCTCCTTTTTATTTTTCTAGTTTAATCGCTTTAGTTTTATTAATTAGATCGTTATAGTTTAAATTGTTTTTAATAAAAGTTATATTTTTTTATAAAAATCGGTTTAATTACTTTTAGTTATTATTATTTGTGTTAAAAAATAGTTTAAAAGTTTTTAAAATTGGATTTTATTTAGATAAACTCATTATTAGTAAAAAGTTTACACCTTTTTGTGATTATTAAGCTTATTAGTATATAAAGCTTATAGCTTTATCGTCTAAAAAGATTAGTAAGCTTATTAATATATAAAGCTTATAGCTTTATCGTCTAAAAAGATTAGTAAGCATTAAAAGGTTGAAGCTTTTTGCTTAATTTTTAAGTTTATCTTTGTGATTTCATTTTTCGTCACTTTTATTTGCTATTACGTGCTTGCATTTAGATTAATTTCGCATTTAGATTTTATTTTTAATTATAGTTTATTTTTGTTGCATCTAGATCTATTACGTATTATTGTTACTTTCTTATTTCAATTTCTTTTGCTTTTTATTGTGAATATATATCTTTATAAAAAAATACAAAAAGATTTTTCTTTTACTATATTGTATTACATAGAACAATCAATTTACCTACTTTCAAATAAGACCGTAGTTGGGATTTCATCACCTAGCTATTGTATTCGAATCCAAAACGAAAAAAAGGGCAAAATAGATAAATACTAGTAAAAAGTTTAAATTCGATTTATACAAACTATAAGGTGGGTATAAGGCGACGCGCTATAAAAGGCCGTCTAAGGAAAAAGGTATTTAAGTGCTTTGCGCCACCTCGTTTCTCCGCTTGCTTGTGCGTATATTGAGAGGGACGACCGATTATTGGTTTGCCAACTCAAGTAGTATTACGTATATATTTTTTGTAGCTTTTTGATATTGAACCTCGAGAGGGATAATCCCTTTCCTCTCAAAGTCGACCGAGGTCTCCTACCTCATTCCTCGTTTTGAGTTGTACGCGCACTCGCGCGCGTGCACACATACCGAGTGGTGTACCAAATACTTCTAATTCTTCCAAAAAGAAAAAGAAGAACAAAAAGACCGTCAATCAAGTCGATACCGAGAATCGAGATTTCGACAATACGATGGCAACGGATAATCGACCAATGATTGAGATCTTGCAATCCCACGTGGAGGGCAATGATGACGCTATTGTGGTGCCCGAGATTGGAGCGAATAATTTTGAAATTAAAACGAGTTTTATTCAAATGGTTTCCGCTACACCATTTTTGGGTCGTTCCCAAGATGACCCCCATGATCATATTAAGAGATTTATCCATTTAACTAATACGGTGAAATACAATAGGGTGACTCAAGAGGAAATACGTTTGTTGATCTTTCCTTTTTCCCTCGAGGGACAAGCCCGGATTTGGCTTGATAAGGAACCACCCTAAAGTATTCTTACATGGGCGGAATTAGAGACCAAGTTCATTAACTACCTTTTCCCACCATCACGGACTACTTCTTTAAGGAATGACATCATTACCTTTGAACAAAAATATGGGGAAACGTTTAGTGAGTCTTGGGACCGTTTTAAGGAGCTTCTTCGAAAATGTCCACAACATGGTTTTACAAAAGTGCATCAAATCAATACATTTTACAATGGTTTAACTCTAAACGACCAAGACTCACCTAATAGTGCCGCGGGGGGTAATATTCTTGTGAAATCAATGAACGAGGCTTGGGCAATAGTTGAAAACAAAGCAAAAGTTCAAACCAAGAGTGTTAGGGCTAATGTGGCTAGTGCTAGTACAAGTGAGGCCGATAAGAAAATTGACAAGCTTACTTCAATCATGACCGACCTTGCTTTACATGTTAAGAACAATGTGCAAGTAAATGCCTTAAAAGAGACTTGTGAAACGTGTGAGATTTGTGATGGACCACATTCGTACTATAATTGTGACAAGGTTAACAATCAGCAACAACAAGTTTATGCTTATAACACCAATGAAAATGAGAGAGTTCACTTTAAACCAAATGTTGATGTTAACCATTTGTCTTATAAGAGTACTAACTACCTGGCTCCCCCGGGTTTTGTAGCTCCACAAAGACCACCCCCACCCGCCCAAAATACCCAATACCAATTTAGGAACCAAGGTCCTCAAATGGGTAAATTTCAAGGGAATTCAAATGCAAGGGGTTTTAATCAAAATCAAGGGAATTTTCAAGGGCAAAACCAAGGGTTTAATACTCAAAATCAAGGCTTTATTAACCTAGGTTTTCAAAATCAAGGCTTTCAAAATCCTAATCAATTTCAAAACCAAGGTTTTCCAAATCAAGGGTTTCATTATCAAGGTAATCAAGGGTTTAATCAAGGGAATGTTACTAATCCTCAAATGGACTTGGTTCTACAAAAATTGACCGAACATAAGAGAACCATGAAAGCAATGCAAGAATCTAATAGACAAATGCAAGAGTCCACCGATAGGAAGTTCGTGCAAATGTTGCAAGCCCTTAGACCCCAAGGAGCCTTACCTTCTAATACCGAGCCTAACCCTCGAGCTAACGTGAGTGCTATTACTATTCGAAGTGGAGCCACTTTAGTGGGACCTTCCATCTCTTCGCCCATAAAGGAGAGACAAGGCCCGGAGGTCATAATGAGTAATCCTACCCCCCCTTCGGTGATCCCTCCCACTACCACTCCTAGTACTAGTTATCCATCTCTTAATGAGCCTAACCCTAAGGTTGTTCAAGAAGCGAGTCCTTCTCCTTCTCAACCTTCACCGTCTAAACCCAATATCCCTTATCCCTCTAGGTTGGACAAGGCTAAGGTGCTCACCAAAGATGACGTTCACGTTTCCAATTTTTTGAACATGATTTCCCAAGTGAATGTTAACATTAGCCTTATTGAAGCACTTGCTCAAATGCCAAAATTTGTGAAAATGTTCAAAGATTTGCTCAATAAGAAAGAAAAAATGGTAGAGCTCGTTAACACCCGTTTAAATGAGAATTGTTCCATGATTCTTCCATAAAGAGCTTCCCAAAAAGCTAGGAGATCCCGGAAGATTCGTGTTACCTTGCTCGTTTCCTCAAATTGATGATTGTATGGCTTTAGCAGATCTCGGCGCTAGCATCAATCTTATGCCACTCTCGGTATGGAAACAATTATCATTACCCGACCTTGTAGCGACTCTCATGACTCTTGAGTTAGCTAATAGAACTCTCGCATACCCCGTTGGTATTGCCGAGGATGTTTTCGTTCGAGTTGGTACATTCACTTTTCCCGTGGACTTTGTCGTCGTCGACTATGAGATGGATCCTCGTATTCCGTTAATACTTGGTCGATCATTCTTACGATCCGGAAAAGCCTTAGTTGATGTGGCCGAAGGGGAGTTAATTCTTAGGGTTAGGGATGAACAACAAGTTTTTAAAATGGGAAAAATCACAACTAAATCAAATGGAAAAGATTTGGTCAATATGATTGATGTTCTTAATTATGATAATGAGGAGATTTTTATTAATCCTTTTGGAATTAAAAAGTCTAATCAAAATGATTTTGTGATAACTTCATCCCTTCCCTTAGAGCCTCAAATTTTTGAAACACCTATTTATGATACTTATAGTGATGACACTTCTTTAAGTGATCACACTATCTTCGGTTTAGACGACCCACCTTTTGACCCACCCACTTTTGACCCACCCACTTTTGATCCGCCAATCTTTGATTATTACGATGATGAAACTTCTTTAAGTGATCTCATTAACTTTGATTACCCACCTCGTGACCTTCATGCACCTCATATCTCTATGAGTGATTCTTCCATTATGGAGACTCCTTTTGACTTTTATACCCCAATTTTAGAAGTCATGACTTTTGAGGAGGATCCTCCACTCTAGAGATCATTCCTACTTTAGAGGATATTCCATTTGAGGATGATTTAGATATCTTCTAAATACCTATTTTCCTCAAGAGGATGAGTTTTCCTATGACTCCGATGATACTTATGTTTTCAAATCAAGTTTGGAAGAGGACGACTTTCCCACTTTGGATTATGATGATATTTTGAGCTTTAATGTCAACGCCTCTCGCTATTTTCCCGTTAAGTAACCGTTGTTTGATCCCGGAATAGAGACTTTAGTGCTTTCATTGCCATATCACCATAACACCTTTCCTCGTAAGAAATCTTTTACTAAGGTTACCCCTCTTTACTTTGCCTTATGTGATTTTACCACCTCGGGGTTTATTTCCTTTCGTGATGGAAATTATGTGTTTGACCCGGGTGGATTTTTCTTGGGGTATTCCTTATATGACTATGTTTCACCCTTTATCATGGAGAGGTTTTCCTCCCTTGAAAATCTCGGATTTTCCATGATTTTTCCCATTTGAATGATGATATTCGAGAAATCGAGTCGAGCTAGAGACTCGTGATAAATAAATCAAGCATCGTTTAACTAGGATAGATTTTTTACCTTTTCCACCCTTTTTCGCTTTCACCCATTTCCACCAATAAGTGTAGGGGGAGCCAAGTAGGTTGTTTGTGTTGTGATGTTGTGCAGGGAGATGTGCTTTAATGCTCCACTTTTGGTGCTTTTGACGCGACCCGTGATCCCGTGTTCCCGTGATCCCGTGTTCCCGTGAACCCGGTTTCTTTGATTCGTTTTTGCTATTTTGATTCAATTTTGTATATAAATAAAACGAAAAATTGATCACTTTAGTTGTCTCTTCCTTAGCAAGATTTAAACAACATACTCAATGTCCTAAGTGTAGGAGAGTTTATTCTCCCACATGCTTAAACATTGAGGGCAATGTTTATATTAAGTGTAGGGGGGACTTCTATCGAATTTTAGTGGGCTTTTCCATGAATTTGACCTCATTTAACCGGAAAATTTAATTTTTCAACGTTTTTCAAAATTTTTGATCTATTTTGGCCTAGTAGTATTTCTATTTATTTTCTTTTATTTTCTTTTCTTTTGTCATCGCATCGTATGTATATATTCCATTTCAAGAATAAAGTCAAAAACAAATAAATAAATAAAATGGTTTTAACAAGTTTAGACGTCCTTGATATATTAGGCCCGTCGTGAATATTTTGACTCAACCCGAGTTTACTTATCCGAGTTTACTCTAGCTAGTATCCTTAACCATGTAGACCTTAATTGGTTTATTAGGCTAAGCATCTACGAGTCTCATTCCTTGAGATTTTAAATTATGGAGAACGAGAAATGATAGAGTCAATTATAAGTTTTGTATTCTTTCATGAATTTATGTGAGTTAATTATAAGCTTTTTCTCCCATCATTTTTAAATAAATAATTTCAATAAATAAGGTCGTACGATTTGAAAAATTACTTAGCTTCTAGCCCAAAATCGTTTAAAAGTTGCTCGGGATTAATTAAAGTTCATAGCCAAGGCATAACTTATTGAAGCGTGACGCGAAGATTGGCGTATCCAAAAAGGCCCTAACAAGGCATGAGGATATCCGAGTCCAAAAAGACCCTCACAAGGCATGAGGATTCACTTTTTTTTGCTAAAGATCCTAAGATGATGTGAACATCATTAATCCAAATCAATATAAAGGATCAAGACACACGACGAGAAGTAATTACTCCCCTAAAGATCATGGAGAAGTCTATCGAAAAAGACCCTAACAAGGTATGAGGATAAATAGATCCAAGTCCGAAAAGGAGGCGGATCGTTGTATATCAAAAATCCTATGTAAATAAGAGGATAAATGAAGAAGTCGTGGTCAACGTTTGAAGCATCTCTCACTCCTAATGAAGATGTATACCAAAATGAAGAGAAGACCATAATTTCAAGATCGTCTCTCTAGATTTGAAGTTTGAAGTACATGCAAATATCGGTCCGAGAAAGGTCTCAAATCGTGAAACGAGTTATGCCAAGATATGAACTTCATGAGGTTTCGAGAAGCCGTTTTAAAAGATTTTGTCCTTTAGCTAAATATTGATTAAATCGTCCTACTTTATTTTCGGCCTAAATAAATTATCGAAATAAGTCAAAAATGCATCCTCGTGATCATTCAAGACAAAAATAAAATACAAGAGATACACCGTAGGAATAAGGGGGTCTAAGTGAATAATTAAACCACATGAGTAAGTGTTAGCTTTACTAACTTGTAATTACAATGATCTCGTTTTTATGCTTGGTATGGAGAACGTGAAACTTGAGGGTGATAAATATTCATGACAACAACAGCCCTAATCTAAGTCTTAGATTTCTTTACGAGTTTTTTCCATCAAATAATTTCAAAGTTAATAAATTAATTATTATAACTTTTGTTTCCTTGAATAAAGTTTTTATCTTTTCATCGTTCTTTAGTTTCTTTTCATTATAGTAGTAATGGTTTATCGTTATAAAGGCAAAGATAGGTTAATTATGAGGAAAATGTAACTTTATGCTTTAAAATTATGCATTGCATGGGGTCATTGCAATGGTCAAGGGTAGGAGATTTAATAAGTGTGTAAACACTTATCCTTTTGCCACTAAAATCAATGAAAAACAAGACCTAATCATGTGTTTAATATCGTAAAAGTCAGAATTACGCGTGGTTTTGTGTTTTTGTGTGAAATAGGTACAAAAGATCAAAGGGAAAGAAAACACGGGATTTCACGGTCATTTATCAAAGAAAAAGTCAAAGGACCAAAAATACCAAAAGAATGAAGTTTGGAGGGCTAAAGATGAAGATTCGATGAAGATTTTGCAACAAGGACCATTTTTTCCAATCTCCAAAGTCATCCACTAATAAACCACATTGAAGAGCATAAAATTACGAATCCAACGGTCCTGACCTCGCGTCGTAACTCCTCACAGTTTATTTTCTATGATTTTTTAAAGTTTATTAAGTTTTAAAATTAAATAAATAGTTTTTAATAATTAAATAATATAAAAATAAATATTCCGAAAATTAATAAATATTAATAAAATAAAGTTTATTTTTTCTCTTAAAAAATTAAATTAAACTTTTGTATTATTATTATTATATATTATCATTATTATTATTATCAATATTATTATTCAAAATAAACTAGTCCAAGCAAAAGGTGTGGTCTCCAAGCAAAATGTGTGGCCTCCAAGCAAAATGTGTGGGCTCCAAGCAAAAGATGTAGTCTCCAAGCAAAATGTGTAGCCTTCAAGCAAAAATATGAAGCAAAAGACTAAAATACCCCCACTTGTAGCTACTTATATAAAGCTCCAATCTCATTGTATTTGTATAGTTTTTTTTACATAGTGTAGTTTTTCTCTCAAAATAGATGTAATTTTCTTTCAAGTTTTGTAATCTTCCAATTTTAATAAAATTCAAGTTTTAGTTTAATTGATTATCTCTTAGCTTATTCTCATTCTTCCTTTCTTTTTACTTTTCTTTAAAATCTAGCTTATTATTTGGGATAAGTTTATATAAGTTTTTCCTAATAAGTTAGATTTATATACAAGCTTATTTTAAGCTTATTGTTGCCTTAATGTCGTAGATCTAGCTTATTGTTGGAGTAATTATTTAATAACTTTTTAGCTTTTTAAATCTCATAAGTTCTAAGCTTAGGCTTACAACTTATTTATAAGTTAGCTTTTAATTCAAGTACTTTTAGTTTTTATCCATTAGTTTTTTAGATCTATTAGTTTTAAGCTTTAAAATTTAAAATACTTTTATTTAGATCTATTAGTTTTAATTAAATCTCTTTATAGAATATCAATTGTTGCTTATTATTGTTCTTAACTCTTGTGTTTTTGTGGTATTGGAGAATCGATGCATCAAGTTTTGTAGAGATCTTATGGTTGATTGAATTGGTTCAAGTGTTATATGGTTGATTAATTTGGTTAGAGATTGATTTGGGAGACCGTGTACTTTACGGGCCAAATTCGGGTTTAGCTTTTGATAGTTTTGGTATTGGGAGGTCGTGTACTTAACGGGCCGTAATTGGTTGATGTTGTTGATGTTATTTGTTTTAGAGCGGTTTTCTACGGACTACGGGTACTAAAGCTCTCCTTTTTATTTTTCTAGTTTAATCGCTTTAGTTTTATTAATTAGATCGTTATAGTTTAAACTGTTTTTAATAAAAGTTATGTTTTTTATAAAAATCGGTTTAATTACTTTTAGTTATTATTATTTGTGTTAAAAAATAGTTTAAAAGTTTTTAAAATTGGATTTCATTTAGATAAACTCATTAAAAGGTTGAAGCTTTATGCTTAATTTTTAAGTTTATCTTTGTGATTTCATTTTTCGTCACTTTTATTTGCTATTACGTGCTTGCATTTAGATTAATTTCGTATTTAGATTTTATTTTTAATTATAGTTTATTTTTGTTGCATCTAGATCTATATTTGTAGTTTAATTTTACATTGCATTTTAGAGTAATATTTACGTGAATTAATTGCGCTTTTATTTTTATATCGTCCTTAGCCTACATATTTTTCCCATTTTTAGCTTAAATAGACATAGATTACCAATCAAGTATTATTAACCAAGAACAATTAATCTCTACGTTAAAATTGAAAATCAATTCGAGTGGGTCGAGGAAAAACGATATACTATAAAAAAACGTACATTAAGGAGGGAAAGTGGGACACCCAAAATTGTAGTGTTTGAGGGAGGTGGAGGTGGAGGAGGCATGTACTCCAAGGGTGATGTGGGTGAGTGTGGAGGCAAGTTCTCCAAGGGTGAGATGGGTGAGTGTGGAGGTATGTTCTCTAAGGGTGGTGATGTGGGTGAGTTTGGAGGGGTAAATGGTGAAGTCACCAACTTATCATCAAAGTCATTCACAAAAGGAATGCTTTGGATTGGTTGGGGTTGGGTAGTCACATCCAAGGGAGCACTTGGAGTGAAGGGTGAAGATAGCTCATTCATTCTTGAGTGGAATGAAGAGGAGGTAGAACCATGATAATGGTTAGTACCATGGGTTGAGGTTGTCTTGCATGGTGCAAGAGGTGGTGAGGGTAATGAATAAATGATAATTGGAACAATCTCATTCTTGGGTGTGTGAAAGGGTGAAGAGCTAAGCTTGGGCACCTTAATCCTAATCTTAAGGGTTTTCTTTGGGTGGAGGTTTTGGAAGAGTTTGAGGTTTTTGTAGAAACCATGGTTGTAAAGGTGGTTTAAGGGTTAGGGATGGATGGTTTGATGTGTGAAGAACATGGCTAACAAGGTGGGTTTAAATGGGTGAGGTGATGATCCAAACTAGTAATGGGTTAAAATCATTTTAGGTGAATAATGAACTTAGGTAACCTAGTTTAGGAAATCTGCAGGTTTTTGCAAAGAATCATGCAAGGTTTACACAGATTGAAGAAAATAGTGTAAAGCAAAGATTCTGTTGGACACAGTAGCCGGCGGTTCCTTATCTAGGACTGACGATTCCTTATCGATAAGGAACCGCTGGTCGATATGGAACCGCGACCAGAGTTGTTCAAAAATCACACATCCTCAAATTTTGGTTAGCCCAGATTTTTACCAAAGGATTCACAAGCCAAAGTTAACTACTGACCAAAATCTAGGAAGCTAACTAACAAATAGGATGCACAAAGCTATGCAAATGACAAACATGATGGCATAGACAATATTTAGGATTAAAATAATTAGTAATCCAAACAAGTAGCATTAGTTAATACACAACCAAACCAATGTAAAAACAAGCAAATGTTAAACATCACATAACATGTATACTTTGAAACAATTCAAAGTCTTCTCCTTCTTTTCTTGCCCAATCCTTTGATCATGTTTCCCAAGAACTTGAATCCCTTCCTTGACTCAACCCAATGTTCATGCAATTCACCTCGAGTCCTAAGATTTTCACGGTAGAGATGCTCCATATTGAGATCTTCCGGTACTTCACTAGAGGAATAATGAGGTGGAGGAGCTAAGTCTTCAAGTCCATCCTCGAATGGGTTTGAGGATGGGTGGGAATTACTCAAAGAGTTAAAATGAGAACTAGTACCTATGCCATCACCATCACTTGTTGGCATATGGGTGTCCTCATCATCCGGCTCTTGATGATCGGATTTTCGCGAGCCTCGATCACTTCTAGGCTTTCTTTCATATACCTCTTGAATAGGCAACATAACCCGATGAACCGGGTGAAAGCGAGAAAGGTCGAGATGAGGAAAAATCATGAGCAACCCTTTTGAAAAGGCGAGTAAGAAGCATAGCATAAGGAAGGTTTGTTTTGGGCTTTGAAAGGGCATAATTTATTCGTCTAGCGATATAGAATGGCAAATTGTACTTGGTTGATGTAAAGATGCAAAATAACATATGCACCATACAAGCTGGGATATGATCTCGGTTTCCACCAAGACAAAATACATTCTCCCTAAGGATATTTGCCCATTGGACCATAAAATCCTTAAGGTCGCTTGAGAGCACTTCATAGCAGTTCACATACCGCACATTAGTATGAAGGCTTCTCACAACGTTTCCATCACGCTCTTTCGAAATGATATCAAGGGTAAATTCAAGATCAATTTCGGTGAGGTCATTTGGAGGTTTGTCGTTGGATTCCAAGAGAGCATCAAGTCTCCATTTGTCCGTGAAACGACAAGTGCCTTCATATGGCACACCAAGAATATCACTAAATTCATCGAGAGAATATTGAATGTTTGATCATTCAACAAGAATCGAATGAAGATTTCGCCATTGAATTCAAGCATAGAGTAAGAGTTTAAGAATTCAATAAGAAACAAGGGATATATATATCTTCGTCTATGAAGAGTAAGCAATCAAACCCAATATGCTCAAACATAGATTTGATATAATCATACCCCGTTATTCCTTCATCTACAACTCTACCCTCATGGAAATTTCGAGTTGAAAGAGATGAAAAGGAGTTTTGAAGTTGAGTGGAAGCAAAGGTTTGGGAAATGTTCATATATTGTCTAGTGAGTTGATGATCCTTTTGGTATTGTGAAGGCATGATTAGTACCTAAATATAAACAAGAAAATATATTTCCAATCACTCATATGAAAAATTAAAATCAAAAATCAAAATATGAGAATGTGTTATATCAATTTCTTGACAAACAAAGGATTGAATCCATATCATTCTCATGTTCACAATGTATCTATTCCATTATTTACCAAGAAAATATGAACTATGTTGGATCAACAATGGTCTAGAACATTAGTTTTTCAAAACAAGGTTTTTAGGTAAGCATTAACAATGTCATTACCTATTTGTTCATGGGTTCATCTCAAATCCATCTTTTAACCAAAATCATTTACACAAAATTCGGATTTGTTCTACAAGTGGGTTTTAGTGAAATCTCAATGAATATGAACCTAAGGAATCATAGTAAAATAACCATGACAACCTACATTTATATTAAGGTTCTAATTCAATTTAAATTTTAAAAATCCCCAATTATGAAAGGATGAACCCTAGAACAAAATAGATGAAATTGAAAGAAAATACTTACAAATAGTTGATGTTAGATGAAGGATGAGTGAAACCCACAACTTGGTATCAATTAATTTGAGTGATTGAAGGTTTTTGAAGCTTCAACAATGGTGGAAAGAGGGTAACCCGTCGGCTTTGTGTTTTTGGGAGAGAGAGTGTGTTTGAAAAAGATTAAAATAATCAAACTGGCGCTCTGACAAGTTTTACTGCCCGCGGTTCCTTATCGATATAGAACCGCGGGTTTGAACCGCCAGAGATAAAGAACCGCCTACAGAGGTAGTTCTTTATCAATGAAACACGCCAAATTTTGAAAACCAAGTTTTTCTAAAATACTTAACAATATATCTTAAACCTTTTAGAATATCATTGGATCATCATGACACTAAGCAATATGCCTTAATGAAGGATTACGAGTTGAATCGAGATCGAAAAGAACCGAAACAGACAAACAACTACTCGTAGCAAAAATGCAAAGTGGAGAGAAGTCAAGGGAAGTGAATCAAGACTAAGATCCATTCTCAAGGGATTAATGAAAATCTTCAAATCGTGGAGACGAAGAGCTTGTGCCATATATAGTGGTTTAAGACGCGCCTTTCCGGCGAAGTGTTAAACGGCTTTGGTAATGAATAAACACAAAGCAAATATTGATGCATAGACTAAGATCACTTTCAATAATAGTCTTAGTCTAAACAAAATTATGAGCAAGGTATTAATTCACTTTCTCTCCCACAAAGGGCCTACTAACCGTATGGGTGCAAACCATGTATATCATGCTTGATACTTTAAGCTACTACTAACTCACTCTACATCACCATAGTGAGTTAAGTATCCAAGCAATGAAGGTTTGAGAGGATAAAAGAAAGGAATCACAAACCACAAACAAATGTCAAGGCAAGGATGCCAAGAACAAGCACATAGTCAGGTAATGATCAAAAGAATGATCAAAGGGCGTGTGGAAGAACGAAAACGTACCTTGGCCACAAAGAGCATTACAATCCATCAAGGAATCAATGCAAGTCCCAAAAATGACTATGATGAATACTAAGTCTTCAGGGAATAGTATCATTCCCAATCATCTTGATGTCATCATTCAAAGATGTTGAAGATCAATGAAGATGAATCTTCTATAAGTGAAAGTAACTCAATTCACAATCAATTAAATGTTTGATCTACATGAGTACCTACACAAAACAAGATTGCAAACTAGTAGATACATTTCAAGATTAGATCTACAATGCATAAATGCTACTAATCTAGTAGAGATGCAATCTTACTAATTAAGAGACCTATTTTCTAAGAAAAAAATAGTTTTGACCAAAGAGAAACTTTAGTACAACTTGACCTTCTAATTTGAGGAGAAAATGGATTGATCCAAGTTTTAAAGTACAATATACTTCAAAGATCTTGAGTGGCCATCGCTCTGATACTAATTGTAGAAACTAGAAAGAGGGGGGGGGGGATTGAATAGTTTCTCTTCGATTGGCCACCTAATTAAAATTACTTTCAATTAGGTTTGTATCAAAAATATCTTTTACTTGAAGCTAATTTGCATAATGATTAAGTTCAATTCAAATGCATTAGCAATGGTAATAGGTAAGTGTAATGATAATGAAATAAGTAAAGAGTAAGGAAAGAGACAACCTAGTGGGAAAACACCAAGATTTATAGTGGTTCGACAACGAGGCTCTATCCTCGTTTCTACTCCACTCCTCGAGTACACCTACTCGAGATTTCCACTATATCCACAAGCTCCCCTTCTTTGCGGAGAAAACCTTACATCGTCGCTTACATTATTTTCCGATACTAAGCTAAATGTCGAGACCTAATCTTTAGCTAGGACCAATCTACACAATGTTGCCTACTTCACAATTTAACGACACAAGGCTAGATGTCGAGTTCTAATCTCAAGGTAGAACCAATCTTCACGACGTTGCCTACTTCACCATTTTACGACACAAGGCTAGTTGTCGAGTTCTAATCCAAAGCTAGAACCAATCTTCACGACTTTTCACTTTGAAGCTAAGTGAGAACTTCAAACAACACAACTACTAATCACTTTCAAGTTAAGTGAGAACTGACAAGACACAACCACATCACTTTATAGTTTAGTGAGAAATACTAATCAATCTATTACAACTCAACTAGACATATCCAAGTACACACATGTAGCTTAGATCTACACAACATAAATCCAAACAAACACATATGCAATGGATGTACACAACAAATCCAAGTATTCACAAATAGCTTGGATGAACACAACTAGTCCAAGTATTCATAAATACAATGGATTAACATAAAACAAAAAGGGTATCATGATGAACATGACTAACTCATGGATTCATCTTTATCACAACACTAGTGAGTGACTGATCTTCTCTTTGGACAAGATAAAGGAGGGGATCAAGATGATAATCATATGTAAACATACTTAACACATTAAGTGATCATCTACTAATGATTATGCTATAGAAAAGAGAAAGGGGCTGAGGAAAACGTCCAGAGAGGCTTGTTGGAAAATGAGATTTGATCCACTATTTAAAGGAGACAAAGTGAAACGGCTATCTGGGCGCGGTACCTTATCTAGCCCGGCGGTTCCTTATCGCCAGAGAACCACCTACCTACTTAAGGTTTCGCCCGTAGACTACGCTCCGTTTTTTGTCTGTTAGTGGGGTAGGAATATCTGAGGTTTTTTAAACCTTCAAAGGATATTCTAATGGCATATGGAATATGATATTTTCAATTTTACATTTTCCATTTTAATAAAACATTTTCTTGTGGAAACCTTGGTTTCCGGATCTTTTAAGCAACTAGGAATGCACCATGTTCATATGATTATACAATCAAAGCGGAATTAGAACATGATACATTAACAAGGTGTTTAGGCACGAATAACATGAATTAAAACAAATGGGATGTTCATTATATTAATAACAAACATCCACTAGACGTGTATACATTGAATCCCACGTCTAGTGCACACACGCTTTTAGGTTTACATTGTGAATGAATTGATATTAAAAACCTAAGACCCTTGGTTCCTTTTAGAGTATAAGGATTAAGGTTTACAAGAGATAAGAATGAATAAACATGTGAATCTTCTATTTAAATAACTATATACAGAATATATCCTGCATATATATCCAAATAGAATCTTCTAAAAGCTTCTTTGTCTACGTTTTGTCAATGCTTGAATTGCATGTGACAATGCTTGAATTGCTCTTGACAATGCTTGATTCCATCAACGCCTAAATTCTTCTTGTCAACGCCTGGAATACTCTTGTCAACGCTTAGACAATTAACTTCATGTTTTCTTCGTTTTTGAGTTTCTGCCACATCAACTTTTTGACCCAACAATCTTCCCCTAGTTGATAGTGGCAAAACTCTATGTGTATCTCTTGTAAGTTGTACATGATCTTCAAGTTGCTTCCCCTCAAGTGTAGCATGTATTTCTTCCCCTTTTTGTCACATCAACAAGGAAGTAAATAATGTATGCAATCTTTGAAGATTCTCCAAATGTAGGCTCTGTGTAATGATCTTGAAGAACAATTAATATAATATTTTTGATGTAGAAGTAGAATAACCCAAACCTATGTTCCATGTCTTGTACTATCCATGTGATAAAGTACTTATATCAAACCAAGTATAAGTAGACCTCGATCCCTTCTCAATATTCTCATCCTATGTGAGACACTGAGCACGATAATGTAACTCCTTCAAGTGTTATGACAAGTCTTCATCACCAACCATGTAAGCACGAACAAGTTATTGTTAAGTCAATGGATGTCGTCCACAACTTAACAATATGATAAAACACAAACTCGCGAAAATCTTCTTCAAGCATCAAACTTACCATAAGAATTCTTCCCCTTAAGCCAACACCTCTTCATGATGAATTTAATGGAATAACATCTTCATACCATATGTAAAAGTTTCGCAACGGATAACTCTTTCACAAGGTTATCCCGATTACATAGTTTAAATATCCATCAAATTCCATGAATAGTTGCTAACTCGCTTTAAGATCATTAATTCCTTTTAAAAATATCCGAGCCATAAATATCAACATGATATTCTAAATCAAAACGGAGATTCCATGTACCTTCGTGTGTAAATACCACCTTTTTGTGTGCTCAAAACGTACCAATTTTCTCAAACAGCAGCAAACATTGTGTTATCCGAGATCCTTCTCTATCCAATATATCTGGAATGTGTATTGTCACATATCGGACAATACCTAACAGCGTTTGAAAAACCATATCTCGGACGACACTGTCAACGCTGTCAACGTTGACTTATTCTGTCAGCGTCAAAAATACACTCGTCAGCGTCCATTTAATATGTGTCAGCGTCTTCCTCTGCTGTTGACACTTTTAGGGTTACGATCTCATAAATTTAGCAATAGAATATTTGAATATTCCTATAAATCAATATATGATCATATCCCAAATCTGTAATCCATATCTTGTTCAATAACGAATGTATCCCACAAAAATAGGCAAGTAAATATCCTATTTTATCTTAGACCAGTAGAATCCTTATTGCGTCTTGACCCAAAGATCTTGTCAGCGGCTAAATAATCCATGACAACGTCCAGAGCATGTACTACGTCACTGACATAATTCTCCCAAGTGAATTATAATAATCACGTGAAGACAAGAAACACAATTCATTTATCATATTGGTCGTGTGAACACACCAATTTCCACCAATTAAAAATGAATGGCTTATGTCTAGTTTTAGCCTCACGTAAGTAATCATGGAAGAGCAAGCACTTGATCTAAGCCAAAATACGTATATATTCTTGTCCTTCTCAATAATAAATATTAACCAATCCACATCCTATCACCGTGTGAATACACCATTGTTTCGTATGAACACAATGACCAACCAATGAGAAGGCTTGCACCATGTGAACACATAAACCTTGATTAACTGTTGGATCGGTTGTCTCGTGTGAGTATAATTTAATCACTTGGACCTCTTTGCTAATGTAATGAATATCTTACTGTGTGAACACAACAAATCTGACATCCATTATTGAATTAACGCACGTCTATGAAACATCTCGAGAACAAAGAATCTTGAAACGATCTCCATGAGACATTCCCTTTTGTAGAAGCAACCAAAACAATCCAATCCTACATCTATATTGTTAACAATGAACCAAACAGCCAATGTTTTCCCTTTCCAGAACGAACAGTAAGCACAACGTGGATTAGCAATATCATGAATAGATCTAGGGTTTTTGTAAAACCCTTTTCTTGCTGCTACTCATTAAATAACACTGCTGCAAATCGTCCCTTTCTCTGGTATAGAAACGATCTAGGGTTTTTAGAAACCCCAAATCATTATTTTAAATCAGAAAAGTGGAATTCACCTCTGCAGCCAACTTCGACACTTAATAACTTTTTATTGAGGGATAATCTGGACAATCCCTCCGGTGGATGTTTAGATATATGTATGTAGAACACACATATAAAATTTCGTGACGATCCAACGGTTCAATCAAAAGTTATGACCTTCTGAATACTGCTGCGCACACAAAAACGTCCAGAAAAACCCTAGACGGATTTTTCTTCTTTTCACCATACACGAACACCTTGTTGGTCCTAGCATCACGAGCCACGAGGCTCTGATACCAATTGTGGAAACCTTGGTTTCCAGATCTTTTAAGCAACTAGGAATGCACCATGTTCATATGATTATACAATCAAAGCGGAATTAGAACATGATACATTAACAAGGTGTTTTGGCACGAATAACATGAATTAAAACAAATGGGATGTTCATTATATTAATAACAAACATCCACTAGACGTGTATACATTGAATCCCACGTCTAGTGCACACACGCTTTTAGGTTTACATTGTGAATGAATTGATATTAAAAACCTAAGACCCTTGGTTCCTTTTATAGTATAAGGATTAGGGTTTATAAGAGATAAGAATGAATAAACATGTGAATCTTCTATTTAAATAACTATATACAGAATATATCCTGCATATATATCCAAATAGAATCTTCTAAAAGCTTATTTGTCTACGTTTTGTCAATGCTTGAATTGCATGTGACAATGCTTGAATTGCTCTTAACAATGCTTGATTCCATCAACGCCTAAATTCTTCTTGTCAACGCCTGGAATACTCTTGTCAACGCTTAGACAATTAACTTCATGTTTTCTTCGTTTTTGAGTTTCTGCCACATCAACTTTTTGACCCAACATTTCTTAAAAAGAAAGTTTATTAAAAAATCTTTTGTCATATTAACAAAAGTGAGTTTTAAGGATAATCACTTTGATGATCACTAAGTATGATTAAGAAAAGTTAGTGATATGATTATTACCTTGATGATAGTGTTAGGTAAATAATTCGTTTTATATTTTACACTAAATGTGTTGTATAGTTTGTTGTGATCAAAACTAAGAAAGATTATTTAACACTAATAATGTTTTTAGGCATCACTTGCATTAACAATTTATACTTCACGAATCTGCCCATTTTTCTTCACAAACCTAGTTAGAAACATGTCCTGAGTAGTTTGGGTGATATTCAGCTTTTTCATATTTTTGGTCAAAGTTGGTCAAATAAGCACCTTTCAGCTTATATTAAAATTCCAGCTTATTCAGTGAATCATTTTCAAATTGGAAAGAAATTCCATACTCCTTATAAGCTGTTTAATAAGATTGAGCATTAAAATCTGATCGTGGAACTCTCATTTTCTTGTTTGCTTAAAGGGGGCTTATTAGAATAAGCTAATTTGATTTCTACAAGCTTTTAAGCAGTTTCTTTGTGCATGTCTAGCTAATTTTCCATTTTAAGCTTTTTAAAACACGTTAGAGCTTATTTGGTCTGTTAATAAGCTCAAACGAGCTTATTCATAGTTGTGTGCCCGTTTTTGTTATAATTTTTCTATTAATTGCATTCTGGTCCTTGAGATTGCTAATCTTGTTCATTTGGAGTTATTCTTTCAAGTAATTAGGTTTTGCAGGTTTACAAACCCTTAAGTTTCAGTTTTTGTCAATTTCAGTTAGGAAGTTTGTTTAGTTGGTTAGAATAGTTACAAGTTTGTTAGAATTTTATATTTTTGGTCCTTTTACTTTCTGAAATTTACATTCAAGTCCATTACTTTCAATTAGTTTAAATTTCAAGCACTTTACTTTCATGCATTTATATTTTGAAATTTTGTGAATATTATTTGGTATTTGCAAAGCGTTTTACGGATACGTAGGTTTAATATTTTTCATTTTTTACGTGTTGATTGAAATAGACATAGAATATCCAAATACCCTAACAACCAAGAACAATTAAAGACTTGAGATTTTTAGAACTTTCAATTTGTCAAGAATCGAGAGAAAACGAACTTCAAAATACTCAATTTCAAATGGCGCCGCCGCCGGTTCATGACATTACGAGAGACTATTGGTTGACGGTTTTGATTGGATTTTGGGATCCGTTCACATTTTGGACGTTCCTTTTACGTATTGTAAATTAAAAACACAAAAAAAATCAAAAAGATAAAAATATAAAAAACTAAAAAAATCACAAAAACAATTCTTTTCCTAAAGAATTGACCAAAAAAATAAAAAATTCAAAAAGCAATATTTTTCCTAAGAGATTGCACCCAAAAATATATATTATTGGTTTTTATCGGTTTTTACGTACATACTATATTTTCTTTAAAAAATCAATAAATACAAAAATATTTTCTCTGTATTATTATATGTAAATACATAACGTAGATAAGAACCTTAACACACCTACTTCCATAAGTATTGCTTTTGCAATACTCCGTTCTTAGGGGCGTTCCGGTCCTAAGTTCGTGTATCGATCAAAGTAAATTAAAGGCAAGAATAGATAAATATTTCCAAAGGCAAGAATTCGAAGAATACAAACTATCCAAGTGAATAGATAGGCGACGCGCTATAAAATACCATCTAAGGGTTAAAAGGTACTTAAGTGCTTCGCGCCACCTAACCCCCCGTTCACTAGTGCGTATTTGAAGAAGGAAAGCTTGTTGGGGGTCTTACCACCCAAGTATAAATTACGTATATTATACGTTCTTGTGGATATTTCATATTGATCCTCGGAAAGGATAATCCCTTCTTTTCCAAAGTCGAACGAGAGCTCCTCTCTCACTCCTTGCTTTTAGTTGCATGCTCACACGAGGGCCTGCACTTATACTGATTGGCGTACAATCCCTTCCTCCAAAAAGGAAGAAAAAGAGAAAGAGTAAAACCAACACCGTTCATCAAGCCGATTCCGAGAATCGAGCTTTCGACCCTGTTAACGAAGTTATGGCCGCCATGGATACTCGACCTTTGATGGAGAACTTGCATTCCAATGTGCAAGGATATGTCGATGCTATTAAGATACCCGAGATTCCCGCAAACACCTTTGAGCTTAAGACATCTATGATTAACTTGGTTTTAAACACACCATTTTTGGGAGACCTAATGATAACCCACATGATCACCTTAAGAAGTTTCTTGCTCTTTGCAACACAATTAAGTACAATGGAGTTCCCCATGATGCCATTAAGTTGATATTGATACAATTTTCACTAGAGGGCAATGCCAAGTAGTGGCTAGATACACAACCACCCGATGGCATTACTACTTGGGATGATTTCACTAAGAAGTTTTTGAAAAAATTCTTTCCCCCATCTAAGACCACGGATTTGAGGAACCTCATCATAGGATTTCAACAAAAACCTAGCCAAACCTTTGGTGATCCTTGGGAAGAGTTCAAAGAGTTATTGAGAAAATGTCCCAATCATGGATTCAATGAAGTTCACCAAATCAGCACTTTCTACAATGGATTAAGACCACATCATCAAGATTCCCTCAACTCTTCCGCGGGTGGAAATATTCTTGCTAAATCCGTTCAAGAAGCTTGGGACATTATTGAGACCAAATCAATGGTGCAAACTAACACACCATTTGATGAAAGGGATCATTTTGTGCAAGATATTTCTCAAACACCTTGTGATAACCAATTCCTCAAGAGTCACCAAGAGATACTCAAAATAATGGAAAGGAATCAAGAGATGACTCTTAGTTCAAATCAATAATTAGTCCAAACCCTTAAGGTCCTTTCTTTGAACAATTCCACCAATGATGTGCATTCTATTTCTCTTTCATGTGAGACTTGTGGAGGCCCCCATTCTTACTTACAATGTGACAAGGTTCAATTTTATCAAGTTGAGTGTTATGCTTACCAAGAAGAACATAGAGAACATTTCAAACCCAACATCAATCAAAATAACCTTTCTTACAAATCTCAAAACTATCTTGCTCCACCCGGATTCCCACCCCATCCACCCACCCTTACTCAACCCAATCCCCTTTAATTGTTACAAAGGAACCAAGGGCCAAGGTCACAATACCAAGGGAACAACTATAAAGCACCCAACAATGTTCATACTCAAGGAAATAATTTTCATCCACCCAATCAAGGATTTAATCCACCACCGCCACCCTTCCCAAATCAAGGATACCCTCAAGTTCAAACCAAGGATATGGACCACATGATAATCATGAGTATGTTGAAAGGAGAATTCGTGAAAGTGAAAAAAGAATGCAAGAGCAAATTAAACTTACAATGGAGGAGCAAACCAAGAGGATTTTGATGGCATTTAATCAAAGACCACAACGGGCTTTACCTTCTAACACATAAACAAACCCGAGGGCCAATGTCAATGCTATTTCAACCAGAAGTGGAAAAACAACTAATGATCCTTCACCTCCTACACCTTCTATTGCTAAGCCTACTTTGGTTCCAAATTGTGATAAGCCTTCTACATCTACTTCACCACCTCCAAGCTCTACCACTTCATCACCAACACCTTCTCAACCTATCCCCACTTCTCCTTTACCTTCCACACCTCCCAATGAAGAAGCTAACAAAGAAAATCTTCCACCACAACACCTACTCACCCCACACCTAAACCAAACCTTCCTTACCCTTCAAGATTAAGAAAGGAGAAATTGAAAACAAGGATGATATACTAGTCTCAAACTTTTTGAGGATGTTCAAGCAACTTAACATAAACATCTCCTTTGCGGAAGCTCTTGCTTACATGCCAAAATTTGCTAAGATGTTCAAAGATCTCCTATCCAACAAGGAAAAATTGGTGGACTTGCCTAACACATCCCTTAATGAGAATTGCTCCGCCGTGTTGCTCAAAACTTTACCTACAAACTTGGAGATCCGGGGCGCTGTTTGATTCCTTGTAATTTTCTCGGGGTGGAAAATTGCATGGAACTAGCGGATTGTGGGGCAAGCATAAATCTCATGCCTTTATCGGTTTGGAAAAAACTCTCTCTTCCTGAGCTCAGTCCCACTAGGATGACCCTTGAGTTAGCAAACCGTTCTATAGCTTATCTGGTAGGCATTGCGGAGGATGTATTTGTAGGGATGGATAAGTTTACATTCCCCGCGGATTTTGTAGTGGTTGACTATGATATGGACCCGCGTGTTCCTCTTATTTTTGGTAGACCATTTTTTAGGACGGGTCGTACTCTTATAGATGTGGCGGAGGGAGAACTAATTATGAGAGTTGAGGATGAGAAAGTGGTGTTTAAGTTGGGCAAAGTCACTAATACATCTCCAAATAGTGAAACCATTAATATAGTGGATGTTCTTGATGAGGTGTGTGATGAGCATTTCCATGACGCTTGTAAGAGTAATAGTAAAGACATGCCTCATGTTGAGACCGTTGCCTCAATTGCTCCCTCCTTAACACCTTTTGGAGAGAGTGATTTCCTCTTGGAGGAATTTGAGTCCAACTTCCTTGGTAATGATGATTCTCCCATTAATTGGGAAAAATACATTCTCACTATCCAAAAGTTGCTCAATGAGGATCCCATTCCTTCACCCATCCCACAAGAAGTTACTAATGATGATCCATCCAAAGTGAAACCTTCCATAAAGAGTCCACCTCCCTTAGAGTTTAAGGAGCTTCCATCACACCTTGAATATTCTTTCTTAGAGGGCAAGGACCAATTACCCGTGATCATAGCAAAAGACTTGAAAGAGGATGAGAAGGAACAACTTGTAGAACTCCTTAAGAAATATAAGAAAGCCATAGCAAGGAAAATATCCGACATAAGGGGGATTGATGCTAATTTTTTTACTCACAAAATCCTTATGGAGGATGATTATAAACCCGCAATTCAAAGCCAAAGAAGGGTTAACCCAAAAATCCATGAGGTCATCAAAAAGGAAGTTATCAAACTCTTTGATGCGGGAATGATTTACCCAATTTCCGACTCTCCATGGGTTAGCCCGGTTCATTGTCTTCCAAAGAAAGTTAGAATCACTGTTGTGCCTAATGAGAACAATAAGCTTATTCCTACTTGACTTTTCACGGGTTGGAGAGTATGTACTGATTATAGGAAGCTCAATGATGCTACAAGGAAAGATCACATCCCATTGCCTTTCATGGACCAAATGCTTGAACGCTTAGCGGGAAATGAGTACTATTGTTTTCTTGATGGATTTTTGGGTTATTTCCAAATACCCATTGATCCCAAAGACAAAGAAAAGACCACATTCACTTGTCCCTATGGTACATTTGCTTACAAGAGAATGCCTTTTGGCTTGTGTAATGCACCCAGGACATTTCAAAGGTGTATGATGTAAATCTTTCATGACATGATTGAGCACACTATGGAAGTATTCATGGAAGACTTCTCGGTCTTTGGAGATTCATTCACTTCTTGTCTCTCCCATTTAGAACGTATGCTATAAAGGTGTGAAGACACACGTCTTGTTCTAAATTGGGATAAGTGCCATTTCATGGTCAAAGAGGGTATAGTTTTGGGCCATAATATATCCAATAAAGGGTTAGAAGTGGATCGAGCTAAAATAGATGTGATTGCCAAACTTCCCCCATCTACCACGGTGAAAGGATTTAGGAGCTTTTTGGGTCATGCGGGTTTTTATATACGTTTCATACAAGATTTCTCTAAGATAGCAAGACCCATGACCCACCTCTTGGAAAAAGAGGCTCCTTTCATATTCACACAAGAGTTTTTAGAATCTTTTGAGACCCTTAAGGAAAATTTGACTAAGGCTCCCGTTTTGGTATCACCAAATTGGGAATTGCCTTTTGAGCTCATGTGTGATGCGAGTGATTATGCCGTGGGGGCTGTTCTGGGCCAAAGAGTGAATAAGAATTTTCAACCTATACACTATGCGAGTAAGACAATGACGGGTGCTCAACTTCATTATACCACCACGGAAAAAGAGTTGCTTGCTATAGTTTATGCCTTTGAGAAATTTAGACCCTATCTTATGCTTTCGAAGACCATAGTGTATACGGATCATTCGCTCTCAAATACCTCATAACAAAGAAAGATGCTAAGCCTAGGCTTTTGAGATGGGTTCTTTTGCTACAAGAGTTTAAGATTGAGATACGTGATAAGAAAGGGGCCGAGAATTTAGTGGTGGATCACTTGAGCATCCTTTTCAAGGTGACTTACCTCATAAGGAAATTAATGAATCCTTTTCCATTAGAGGAGCTCATGTCTATCTCTTCTCAAGAGGATGCCACCCCTTGGTTTGCGGATATTGCCAACTATCTTGTGGGGGATGTGCTAACAGAGGGTCTCACTTCCCAACAAAAGAAAAAGTTTCTCAATGAAGCAAAATGTTTATTTTGGGATGATCCTTACCTCTTTAGGAAATATGCAGACCAAATCATAAGACGGTTTGTAGATGGGCCCGAAGCATTTAAGATTTTAGAAGCTTGTCATAAGGGACCCACGGGTGGCCATTTTGGGCCCAACTACACGGCATAGAAAGTCTTTGATTCGGGTTACTATTGGCCTTCCATATACAAAGACGCCCAAGAGATGGTGAAATTTTGTGACGTATGTCAAAGACAAGGGAATATTAGTCAAAGAGATGAAATGCCACAAAATTTCATACAAGAGTGTGAGATTTTTGATGTGTGGGGAATAGATTTCATGGGACCTTTTACCTCATCCAAGGGCAATAATTACATACTCGTAGTTGTGGACTATGTTTCAAAGTGGGTTGAGGCCAAAGCCTTGCCTACCAATGATGCTCGAGTTGTAGTGAAATTTTTGAAGCAACTATTTGCTAGATTTGGTGTACCTCGGGCTATTATAAGTGATCGTGGTACGCACTTTTGTATTGATCAATTTACAAGAGTCATAAAGAAATATGGTGTTAACCATAGACTTTCTACCGCATATCACCCTCAAACCAATGGCCAAACCGAGGTCACAAATCGTGGTTTAAAGAGGATTTTAGAACGTACGGTGGGAGAGCATAGAGCTTCTTGGTCGGACAAGCTTGACGATGCTTTGTGGGCTTTTAGGACGGCTTTTAAGACACCTATTGGTTGTACTCCATATAGGCTTATCTATGGAAAAGCATGCCACCTCCCATTCGAGTTAGAACATAAGGCTTCATGGGCTCTCAAATGGGCTAACTTTGATTTAAATCAAGTCGTTTCACATAGGAAAGACCAAATCAATGAGATGGATGAATTGAGAGCCAATGCCTATGAAAACTCTTTGCTTTACAAGGAAAAGACTAAGCAATTTCATGATGCTAAGATCAAGAACCGTGAGTTCAAAGTTGGAGAGTCCGTTCTCCTCTTTAAATCAAGGTTGAAACTCTTTGTGGGAAAGCTTAAGTCAAGGTGGTCCGGTCCATTCACTATTGCTTAAGTATTCCCATATGGGACTATTGAGTTGTCACAACCAAATGGCCCAAATTTCAAAGTGAATGGTCACCGTGTCAAGCATTACTTTGGGGAGGATATTTCCGTTGCAATCATCCAAGAGATCCCCATTTTCCCCATGAATTAATTCATTGAGGGATGAGTCGAGCTAGAGACTCCATAACTCAAGCATTGTATAACTAGGCTTAGAATTGTTAGACTTAGAGTGTTGTGGGATTCCAATAAGGATATAGAGTTGAGGATAAGTGTAGGGGGAGACCTTCCTTTTGTCTTCATGTTGTTTGTAGGGTTTCTCTCTCATTCAAGTGCATTGGAGCTTATGGAGGAGGCCCTTTTATCTGGTTCACTTCGTTACTATTGTGACTTTTCATAGACACATTGTGCTTAAAAATGAATTCACTATAGTTGATCTTTCCTTAACAAGAGTTAAACAAAGTCTAGTCATTGTCATAAGTGTAGGGGAGTGATAGGTGTGTAAACACCCATCCTTTTACCACTTAATTCGGGCTAAAACGAGACCAAAACACGTATTTAATATCATTTGTTTGGAATTATGCGTGGTTTTTGTGTTTATTGTGTTTTCAGAGACAACCGGATAAATATTGAAGAAAACATGGGATTGCACGGGTTTTACTGAAGAAAAAGACTCAAGATAAAGTCTATTGTCCAAGAGATGCAAAAGATTTGAAGTCGCTGGGCCTATTCGAAGATTTATCGAAGAAAAGGACCAAAGATGGAAGATTTATATAAGTCGAAGAAACTCAAGTCTATTAAACGAAGAAATTAAAAGACGAGTTGAATTTAATCGACAACAAATCCCGAATCAGAATCGAAAACGGAAACTTTTCTGAAAAGACGAAAAGACACGAAGAACGGGAGAAAGCCCACTCACCAACCAAAGGAAACACCTATAAATAGGCCATCCCACACACATTTTTAGAGCTAGCTAGTTTTTCTTTCTTCCTCCCCTTTCTTTCCTCCTGGTTCGTAGAACACCATCACCACTAGGGTGATTGGTGGTTTTTATTATTAGTTCTTTGATCTTGTAATTTTAATCCTTGTTTCATCTTGTCAAAACATTAATCATTCAATTCAAAGTTCTTGTTTAATCTTTCATTTCATCTTGTTCATCTCCATTTTTATCTTCAAGTTCTTAAGTTTTATTTTTTTTTGATTTGATCTTCAAAAGTTGTTTGGATTTGTGTTTTTATTAGTGGGATTTGTTGCTTATATTGTCTAAATGATTTGTGTTTAAATTGGTAAAAGCTTTTTAAGTGTTTGATTTGATTTTGATTAAAAACCTGTGTTCCGTGTTCTTCGTTACTGTTTCTGTATCTGGGTTTCCAAAGTTCCGAACCAAGACAAAAAGTTCCGAATGAAGGCTTCATTCGGAAACTTCCGAACCAAACACTAAGTTCCGGATCAGTGACTTCCGGATCAGCAACTTCCGAATCAACCTTCATCCGGAAGGTTCCGACTCAGGCCATAAGTTCCGAACCAGTTCTTCATTCGGAAGTTTAAAACTTCCGAACCAGTAACTTCCGAATCAATCTAAAAGTTCCGAATCAGCTAAGACTTCCGAATCAAGGAGAAGTTCCGAATGAACATTCATTCGGAAAGTTCCGGATGAGTATGTTCCGAATGAGCAAGTTCCGGATGAGTGAATAGTGTCTTCCGAATCAGTTAGTTCCGAATCAATTATTTTTGAGTATTTTAATGCTATTGTTTTACTGTTGATTAATTTACTGTTTCTCTACTCATATTTCACAGTTTATTTGTTAACTTTAATTTTAATTTGATTCTATTTTGAACTTTAAATTTTCAGCCAAGTTTTTGTTAATCTTAAGTTGAGTAATTGCCTTTGATTTAAACCTTCATTTCCACTTTTTAGAATAGAAAACCAAACCCCTTTATTTAGTAACCAAGAACAATAATTCCACTTAAGACCGAGATCAATTCGAGAGGATATCGAGACTAAAATCTGAACCCATACAAAATCAGTGTATAAAATGGCGCCGCTGCCGGCTCTTTTCGTGAAGATCGAAGGTTTTTTGTGAGTGACGCGTTGGCTTTTGGGATCCGTTCACTTGTGAACGTTATTTTTCTTGTCAAAAATTTTCAAAAAATCCAAAAACATTTGAAAAATCATAAAAAGCATTTCTTTTTCAAAGTTTAGCACCAAAAATATTCTTCTTGCTTATCTATCTTTCTTTATGGATTTTTATGTCCATTGCGTCCGGTGTGGGAAACAATTATCTGGGAACAACTCTTGTCAATGGTGTACATGTGAGCGGTGTGGAAACGATATCGACTACACACAATCCGGATTTTGTCCCTTGTGCAACTCGACTAATTCATTCTTTTTGAACCCACCTCCTGTTCCCCCGTGCATCTATTGTGGAAGCGATTCTCATTGGCATGTTTCGTGCCCGGTTCAATACCCGTATGGACACGGGCAAGAACCGGGGTACAATTATGACAATGATAATAGCTATCCACAAGACGCACCTAATTTTTCTCCATACCTGGTTTGCAACAACTGTGGGGGTCCTCACGATACCTATTACTGTCAACCAATGAATTATTATGAGCAAAATCCGGTTTCTAATTCTTCTCAACCGATGAACAACTATGAACCACATCCGTGCTATAATTCCGGTTTTCAAAATCTTGAGCCCCCACCGCACTCACTCGATCATCAGCCTCGTCACGGGATGAGTTACCAAGAACCAATTGACGATCTTGCTACAACTTTTCGAGAGCAAACGAAAGAGCTTTTACACACGCTGCGAACTTGTATGGAGTCCTTTTTACAGCCGCAAGATCAGACGAGTACTCATATCCCTAAGCATATTATTGGCCCTATAGATAATGAGGAGAGTGATGACGATATTGAGGTTATTTTCGACGAGGAGGAATTTCTAAAGCAAAATACTTCACTCCTTAGTGATGATGGTTTTCACATTCCTGAGATCGATGAGTTTCTTGAGATTGATACACCCGTGGAATTCATATCCGGGTATTCTGATGTGGAAGGAGATATACTTTTTCTAGAGGATTTATTACACGATGACACTACACCTTCTATCCCAGAGGTGGAAAGATGTGAATCTACTGAAAAAGGGACGCAGGTGGAAGGTAATTGTTCTCATACTTCTCATATTATATTGCCACCTCATCCTCCCACGTGCACACCCAAGCGGGTGATGTATCACTTTTACTCTACTCGTTTTACACCGGGAAATGAGGATGAGTGCTTTGATCCGGGAGGTGACATTGATTATGTTATGATTGATACCATTACGGCTTTGTCGTTTGCTCAGCATCCATTGTCTTTGGGGGAGGACAATATGCTTACTATACCCAACCCACCTCCCGTGGATCTTGAATTCACATACAATACGTATGTTGAAAGGACCTTTCTCCCTTTCAAGACTTATCCCCCCGCCTCTCCTTTGTTGATGTCCTCCGGGAACGAGGACAAGGTCTTTGATCCCGGTATCACATTCGAGGCTTCCCCATGGACCATTTAATTCGGGGACGAGTCAGGCTCGTGACTCGGTCAACAAAAACAAGCGCTTTTTGGGAGGCAACCCAATTATCTATCTATTTTCACCATAAGTGTAGGGGGAGCCCCGTTGGTGTTTCTTGTTCTCTTTCTTATCATATGCAGGGATTAGAGCTTCAAAGACACACTCTTGATGACTTTTGACGAACCGTGATTCCGTGTTCCCTTCTTCACGGTTCTATCATCAACTCTTTTCGATTCACTATTTTATATTTCTCAATATTAAAATAGGAATCTCTTTAGTTGTCTTTTCCTTAACGAAATTTAAACAAAGTGCACAATGTCCTAAGTGTAGGGGAGTTTACTCCCACATGCTTAAACATTGAGGACAATGTTTATATTAAGTGTAGGGGGACTTCTATCGAAGTTAAGTGGTCTTTTCCTTGTATTTGCCCTCATTTTAACCGGAAAATCAATTTTTCGACATTTTTTCAAAATTTTTAATCTATTTTGGCCTAGCTGTAGTCTCCTTTATTTTTGTTACTTTCTAGCATTTTAATAAAATGGTTTTAGCAAGTTTAGATATCTTAGATATATTAGGCCCATTGTGAATATTTTGACTCAACCCGAGTTTACTTATCCAAGTTCACTCTAGCTAGTATCCTTAACCATGTAGACCTTAATTGGTTTATTAGGCTAAGCATCCACAAGTCTCATTCCTTGAGATTTTAAATTGTGGAGAACGAGAAATGATCGAGTTGGTTACAAGTTTGGTATTCTCTCATTAACTTATGTGAGTTAATTATGATCTTTTTCTCCCATCACTTGCTAATAAAATATCTGCAATAAGTAAGGTCGTACGATTTGAAAAGTTACTTAGCTTCTAGCCCAAGATCGTTTAAAAGTTGCTCGGTAATGATAAGAGTTCATAGCCAAGGCATAACTTATGAAGCGGGGCGCGAAGATTGGCGAGTCCGAAAAGGCCCTAACAAGGCATGAGGATTCAATTTTATTGCTGAAGATCCAAAGTGATGTGAAAAGCATTATTCCCAAAATCAATATGAAGGATTAAGACTCACGACGAAAAGCAATCAACTCCCGTAAAGATCATGGAGAAGTCTATCCGAAAAGACCCTAACAAGGTATGAGGATAAATAGATCCAAGTCCGAAAAGGAGGCGGATCGTTGTATCTCAAAATCCCAAATAGAGATTGAAGAAATAATCATGAAGTCGTGGTCAACAAAGTTGGAGTACCTCTCAAAAGTCTCCAAGTGAAGAAACTCTATTAACGATGAGAAGACCATTATCTCAAGCACGTCTCTCAAGATATGAAGTATGAAGTACATGCCAAATATCGGCCCGAGAAAGGTCTCAAATCGTGAACCGAGTTATGCCAAGATATGAACTTTTTGATATCCCGAGAAGCAGTTTTAAGAGATTCTGTCCTTTAGCTAACTATTGATCAAATCGTCCTACTTTGCTTTCAGCCTAAATAAATTATCGAAATAAGTCAACAATGCATCCTCGTGATCATTCAAGACATCAATAAAATATAAGAGATACCCATAGGAATAAGGGAGTTTAAGTGATCAATTGAACCGCATGAGTAAATGTTTGTTATGCTAACTTGTACTAACAATGATCTTGTTTTTAAGCTTGGCATGGGGAACGTGAAACTTGAGGGTGATAAACATTCATGACACACAAGCCCTAATGTAAGTCTTAGATTTCTTTACAAGTTTCTTCCTTGTTGCATCTTGTTATTTTCTATCTTTTTGATTTTCCTTAGTTGTTTAATAAAGGCCAAGGTAGGTTGATTATGATGGAAAGTGTAAACCTTGCTTTATTTCTAAGCATTGCATGAGGGCATTGCAATGGTTAAGTGTAGGGGATTTGATAGGTGTGAAAACACTCATCTTTTCTACCACTTAATTACATTAAAACGGGACCTAAACGTATATTTTATGTCGTAAATGGCGGAATTATGCGTGGTTTGTGTTTTTATTCTGTTTCAGGGTCGAGAAGGTGAAAAGTGGAGAAAACACGGCTTTCACGGGCTTTTATTGAAGTAAAAGACAAAAGACGGAGTCGAAAGATCAAGAGTGGAAAAAGAACGGAAGTCCAAGACCAATTCTGAAGATTTATCGAAGAAAAAGTCAAAAGACAGAAGTTTACCAAAAGCCGAAGAACTCAAGTATAATTTATTGAAGAATTACAAGACGAGTTCAAAGAAATCCCGAGCCAAAGTCATTATAGTCCAAGATTTAAGAAGATTAAAGAAAGGAAGGACCTAATGACGCAATTAAGGAAAAGAGGAAAGAGGGGAGGAAGCTTCCTTCCACTAATCCCTTCCTCCCCTATAAATACACATTGTTAGCCAATTGTTTAGGTTGTGGGAGGCTTGACAAGCCTCTCTTCCCCATTTTCATTTTTCTTGTTCCTTGATTTTATACACTTTAATTTTCATGTAACGCACCCTTGATTCTCTTTTAATTCCAAGTAAGTTTACCTTTAATTGTTGTTAATCTTTATCTTATTGCCAATCTCCTTCTACCCTTCTTGTTTGATTTGTTCTTTATCTTCATTGTTCATGTTCTTGAATTTTTATGCTTTTGATCAAGTGGGTTTTGATTAATTTGGTTATGTTTGTTAGTTTTGATGATTTGTTTTGATTGATTATTGTTAGTTGATATTTAGTGGTTATTTTGGGATAATCTTTTGGTTGAACTTGATGAATTTTGGCTAAAATTCGTGGTCCCCTGTTTCTTCCATTACGTACTGTTCTTATTTTTCCAGGTTCCGAAGGAGTTCATTTTAAAGTTTCGAATCAATTTGTATTAAAAAGTTCCGAATCAATTTATTTTAAAAAGTTCCGAATGAATGTTTTTTTTAAAAGTTCCGAATGAATTTTCCTTTCAAAAGTTCCGAATGAATAGTGTTTAAAAAGTTCCGAATGAATGATTTTTAAAAGTTCCGGATGAATAGTTATTAAAAGTTCCGAATGAATGATTTTTAAAAGTTCCGAATGAATGATTTTTAAAAGTTCCGAATGAATGATTTTTAAAAGTTCCGAATGAATAGTTATTAAAAAGTTCCGAATGAATGATTTTTAAAAGTTCCGAATGAATGATTTTTAAAAGTTCCAAATGAATGATTTTTTTAAAACTTCCGAATGAAAGGTAAAAAAAACTTCCGAACCAACACAATCTTCCGAACAAAGTAAACTTCCGAATCAATTTCTCAAAAAGTTCTGAATCGAAACTTTATAAAGTTCCGAATAAGTAATTAATTCCACCAGCCTGCTTGTGTGCCTGCTTAGTTCATTTTGCCGCCAATTTCACTTAGCTGCCTGCTAGCTTCCAGCAGCTAGCCTGCTAGCTTGTTTATTTAATAGTATTGTTCCGTAATTGTCTAGTTTTATCTGAAAGTTGTTCCGATTTTATTTTTGAAAGTTACATATTTTTAGTTGAATTTTTCGTCGATTTTTAGTATTAATATTTTTTCGTAAAGTTTAAGTTTTATCTTTTATATAGTACCCGCTTTAGGTTTTGCCTCGTTTAGCTTTAAAGTACCATTTTAGTTTTATTCTCTCCTTTTTCATTTAGTAAACTTTATTTTCGAGTCGATAGTTAACTTCGTCTTTTATATTTATTTTTATTAATTGTTTCGCTTTAAATTACGTTTTATTATTTGTTTTAATATTCGTTTTAATATCGTTTTAACTTTTAGTTTTTAATATTCACCTTGTTTTACTTTTATTATTTGAACTTGTCTTTAATTTGTTTTTAAATACTTTTCTCATTTACTTTTAAATTAGTTTTAGATAATCAACTTCTTTTTTTCTTAACCAAAAACAACTGAGTCGCACTTTGAACCGGAAATCAATTCGATTAGACACCGAGAATAACGAACTTTTTCAACTAGCAAAATCTTAGCATTAGGGAGTTTCTACTCCCATGCTCTTAAACATTGAGGACACTGTTTATCTCAAATGTAGGGGGGTCTTCTATCGATGTGACCTTACCTAGACCTTTGTCATTGACCTTCATGATAACTTGGAAAATTAATTTTTCAACATTTTTCAAATTTTTGATCTACTTTGGCCACCAAAAATATGCATTCATAATTTTTGCATAAATCATTTTTCATTTGCATAACACATTTGCATTGTATATATTTCTTCTTTTATTTTGCATAAAAAATATATAAAAATGAAAAAAATATATAATAAAGGATATGGTTTAACAAATTTAGATCTCTTTGACATATTAGGCCCGCAATGAATCTTTTGACTCAACCCGAGTTTGCTTATCTAAGGTTACTCTAGCTAGTATCCTTAACCATGTATTATTTCATTTGTCTATTAGGCTAAGCATCCACGAGTCTCATTATTTGAGATTTTAAATTTGTGGAGAATGGGAGATGATAGAGTTGAAGCAAGTATAAAGGGCTAGATAAACTTCATAACAATTAATTGTGGCTAGACCCTTCTCTTTCTTTGCCTCTAATTTCTTCGCATGTATATATTGTTAATAAATAATCAAGAACGGTTTTAATCAGTTTGTAGTCTTTTATGCATTTTTGACTAATCATTTGTGGTTGATATAGTCTTAAGATTCTAAGTTAGAACGTTTTATGTGTACTAGACTTATGTCATGCTTAATACTTAGCGGGTGTTTTTCCTTTTATTCTTTTCTACTTTCTTTGTGAGGAATAAAGAAAAATATGAGAGACTTATAAAAAAATGAGTGGCTAGAAAAAAAAAGAAAAAAAGAAAAAAGAAAGAAAAAATAATTATACAAGACTCCCAAGAGGGGCAGTGTGGTTTAATTATAGTGACTATTGAATTCCAATATTACTCTCACAAGGGTTTCGGGGATTTGATAGTTGCTCCAATCCAGTATTACCTTGACGGGTTGCGGGGTTGAAGATCCAAGGTCTTAAAAAGGCGGCGGATATAAATTATTGCGTGAGTTTTCTTTTTCTTTCCTTAGCGAGTGTGTAGCTACTTATTAATGCATGACATGATGATTTTACACATAAAACGAATGACTTATTATTCTTGAGTCGGACTTATATTAACCCTGGGCGGTTTTTCAAGTAATGGATGAGATGACTACTTAGGGTTAAAAATCGTGCTTCCTTATTTTTGGATTTTATATTTCTTATACTTCACACTTTAATAATGACAAATTTGCCCAAAAGCAATTTGCTCAAATAATAACCGGTTCCACAATTAATTGTTATGAATAAGTTGATGCACTTTTTACTTGTGAATGCAATGATCCCATTTTTAAGCTTGGTATGGGGAAAGTGAAACTTGAGGGTGATAAAAATTCATGGTACAAAAGCCCTAATCCAATTCACTGAGTCTTTATGAGTTATTTCCATCAAAACCATTTCAAGAAAATACAAAAATATGTAAATAGAATTGCTTTCCTTTGCATTGCATTGTATAAATTAAAATCATGCATCATATAGTGTAGAGTAGTGTAGATGCATTCCATAATGGCCAAGGTGGGTTAATTATGAGAAAAGTGTAACTTGGTGCTTTGAAATACTACATTGCATGAGGTCATGGCAATGGTCAAGTGTAGGGGATTTGATATGAGCAAGATCTCATATCAATTAATCAACAAATCACACTAAAACACATAGAAAATACCTAAATTTTGTGCTATAAAGCAGTGTTATGTGGTATGTTTTGTGTTTGTGCTTAAATAGGTAACAAGGATACATTTTCAAGCAAACAAGAGGAAATCAAGCTCATTTATGATGAAAAGACAAGAGAAGGATCAAAGATGACAAGCCATTTGAAGATGAAGGACCTATCTTGACAATATTCAAAAGTTGAGGGACTTAAATGCAAACTTTGGAAAAGTCAAGATCAAAGTCAAACTTGGTCAAACTTCAATTCAACTAAGTCAAGGGAGTCAAATAAGCAAGAATACAAGTCAAAGGACTAAAATTGACATTAGAATGAAGAAAAGAGCTCATTTGGATAATCTGCTAAAGAGAGGGACTTAAAATGACAAATTTGCATAAACTTTTGGCCTTGATCCGTGTCACATGCCTTTCCACCAATCAAAACACAAGAAAAAGTGAGTGTGGATTGCCAAAGTAATGGCCAGCTCACCAATGCATTTATTAACCGGATCTCCAAACAGTACCTCCACTATACTTTTATCCACCAATCACAAATAGCAATGCAATAATCATTTATCCAGTAATGGATAACGATCCCTGTGAAGGGACAATATCCAACTAAAACATGACACGTGTCAACTGTTTCCATCAACGAACCCAGGATTTATTTGGAGCTACAATGCATTTCATGAAGAACTTTATACATGAAATTTACTCAAAATGAAGAGACGAATCCAGCTACACAAGTCAATTAGACTGAAGATCAAAGGATTAAGAAACCCCTTTTGTGTTCTTGGAGTAGAATATGTAATTCACTCATCTTTGACACCTGGCACCTCCTTTTGGTTGAGACACGTCATGCTACCCCAACAACTCACCATCAACCTCTATAAATAGCAGCTTGTACCTTCATTTTCATAAGTAGTTAAGTGTGCAAAAACACACTCTTATAGTTTTTCCTCTCAATTTTGTTCCTTCATTCAGTTAGATAACAACTCTTAAGTGTTTGACACACACTTAAGAGTTTGTTAGATAGTTAGTTGAGTTGTTGTAACTACTTTTCCCTACTAAATCAATAAAAGCACAAAAAAAATATTCATTCATCTTCTCAATCTCAGTTACTAAACTCAATTTGCATTACTGTTATGATATTGTGATATCATTGATCATCATTGATCAATGAAGTGTGTTTGATACGTTTTGGAAGCTATTCATGTTCAATTCAGCCTAGAAGTTCATTCCAGTACCATTGTAGCAGTTTGTAGAAGTTCTTGTTGATTTAGTTCAGAAATAGCTAATGGAGGTGATCAATTGGGTTAATGGTGGTGTATTGGTGGTATTCTAGCAGATTTTAGTTGGCTCAACGCCATACTACTCCATCAATGGAGGCTTCAAGCTAAAAGGTTTTGAGATTCTGTTTTTAGGTTCTACTCAATTGAACTTTGCATGCTAAATTCCAAGTGTAATCATTACTTGTTGTATGATGATGTGTTTAGACTTGTTTTAGTATAATTGTGATAGCTTTGTAATATTGGAGTAGTCTTGTAGCCTTAATCTGCATTTACCTCCTTTTTAGCTTTTATTTTTATCAGCAAGTAGCTTTTGAGTTCATTTTATGAAGCAGTTTTTAACAAGTCTGAATTTGGTTCAAATACTCTTCATTTCACTCATTGAACAAGTCTCAATACTAGTCATAGATTGGTTCACTCTTCTACTTAAATTTCCTTTGAAAATGTTCTTGACAGCCTTTTAAAATGGTGTTTGGATTTGCCTAGTTTTTGTAATACAAGTCTGAAAATTCACTTGAGATTTGCTTATTCTTACTTGGTAACATAATGGTAACACATTAGTTCAGTTTTGAAGTCAAACAAATAGTCAATCATGCAATTGACATCAAAAAGTATGGGTCAAGGTCTGTGAACACTTTCATTCAGAAAACTAGCTTAATTCAAATCATTGCCATTTACTCATTTCTTAACCATTTTGCTTGAAACCACTTCTCAGTTGTAGTCTAATATACAAAGATTTAGTTTGTGCAAGGAAATTCTAAAGTTCTAGGTTTTCAGCTAGAAAATAGCTTTTTAATAAGCCACCGACCAAACTCAAGTTTTTGTGATAAAAGCTTGACTGATTTCTTGTAACTACATTTCTACTTCACAAATCTGCCCATTTTTCTTCACAAACCTAGTTAGAAACATGTCCTGAGTAGTTTGGGTGATTTTCATCTTTTTCATATTTTTGGTCAGAGTTGGTCAAATAAGCACTTTTGAGCTTATATTCAAATTCCACTTATTCAGTGAATCATTTTCAAATTGGAAAGACATTATGTACTCCTTATAAGCTATTTAATAAGATTGAGCATTAAAATCTGATTGTGGAAGTCTCATTTTCTTATTTGCTTAAAGTGGGCTTATTAGAATAAGCTAATTTGATTTCTACAAGCTTTTAAGCAGTTTCTTTGTGCATGTCTAGCTAGTATTCCATTTTAAGCTTTTTAAATCAAGTTAGAGCTTATTTGGTCTATTAATAAGCTCAAACGAGCTTATTCATAGTTGTGTGCCCGTTTTTGTTATAATGTTTCTATTAATTGCATTCTGGTCCTTGAGATTGCTAATCTTATTCATTTGGAGTTAATCTTTCAAGAAATTAGGTTTTGCAGGTTTACAATCCCTTAACTTTCAAATTTTGTCAATTTCAGTTAGGAAGTTTGTTTAGTTGGTTAAAATAGTTACAAGTTTGTTAGAATTTTACATTTTTGGTCGTTTTACTTTCTGAAATTTACATTCAAGTCCTTTACTTTCAATTAGTTTACATTTCAATCACTTTACTTTCATGCATTTATATATTGAAATTTTGTGAATATTATTTGGTATTTGCAAAGTGTTTTACGGATATGTAGGTTTAATATTTTTCATTTTTTACATGTTGATTGAAATAGACATAGAATATCCAAATACCCTAACAACCAAGAACTGTTGGGAATAAAATATAGCCAAGACATTCAGACGCTGACAAAAGGAAGTTGGACGTTGATAGGAACAACTCAAGCGTTGTCAAGACAAGCGTTGACAAGAAGAAGTCAAGCGTTGATAAGAAGAAGCCAAGCACTGATGGAAGACTTAGTTTACACGGTTTATGTTTATAGTAAAGATATGTTCTATGATGTATTTTCTATGTTTATCTTTACCATAATTAGCTCATAGGTAAACTCTTGTACAAGGCTCCTTGTGCTATAAAAGGAGGCCTTTAGGTTTAGTTTCAATATACGTATTCGACTTTCATTGTACTCAAGTTTGCTTTATCAATTGAAGTGAAATTTTGGTTTTCTGTTTGTGTGTTCTTGTTCTAAGTATTAATTTCGCATAATACCTAGATTGTTTCATACACAACAAAGTTTCTCTACATGTTATACTTGATCTAATCTTGTTAACACAAAGCTAAATCGATCTAAGTTTGGGATCAACAAGTGGTATCAGAGCTTGGTGAGGAACTTTGATCTTTAGAACACAAAACCCGAAAAACCCTAAATCACCCGAAACCCTAATTTTCAGACAACATATCTACCCTAGCATTAAACTCTTCCTCCTCATCCTCCTCAAACCATAACCTAAGAATCCCCATGCTATACCCTGACAACTTTGAACTATGGATGTTCAACTTTGAGAAATATCTTCAAATTCATGACTACACTCTTTGGGAAATCATTGAATATGGAAACTCCTTTGATAAGACTGCCAAGATTCAAACTGCTATAGAGTTGAGATCTGCTGCTGCTAATGATTTTGAAGAAGATAAAAAGGAACAACCAGGTGATGGTAGAGCTGTCTCAGTTGACAACATAGCATTGAGAAGGAATGACATGAAGTCACTAAACATTCTCAAACTCTTATTGGGGAATAAAAACCAACACAAGTATAGAGGTTTTGATTCTGCAAAAGAGCTTTGGGAAGCCATTCAAGTCAGTTATGGTGGCAATGAGGAAACTGCTTCAGGGAAGAAGCAACTCCTGCATGAGTTTGCTGTGTTCAAAGCTCTTCCCAATGAAAAACTGAATGTAGTAAGAAGCAGATTACTTGATATCACAAGTAAGTTGTCCTTTATGGGAACTGTGTATAATGATGCTGATATCATTACCACTTTTCTCAAAAGTCTTGTTGATGCATGGAAGACTGAAGCAAGGTCCATTATTGCTACCAATGCTCACAAAATTCCAAGTTTGATGACGTCTACAACAAACTAAATCTTGTAGAGAGTGAAACTCTTTCGAACCAAGGAAGTAAATCAACTATTGTAAACATGGCCTTCTTCTCTCATAGTGAAGGTCAATCTGATCAAAGGGAGACATACGTGCACCCCGTTACTGGATCACTTTGTGTCAACGCTGGATCAAGCTTTGTCAACGTCTCACCTACAAACGCTGACACATACAATAATGACTCACCAAAAATCAAACCGGCTGGTATTGATCTTGATACAGTGTGTGCATACGTTGCTTCATTGCCCAATGGTTCTGCAATTACTTATGAGGACCTTGAGCAAATCAATGATGAAGACTTGGAAGAGATGGACATAAAGTGGAACATGGCACTTGCAAGCATTACGGCCAACAGATGGAACAGAAGATTAAGAAGGAAAATGACCTTTAATGCCAAAGACACTGCTGGATTTGACAAATCCAAGGTTGAGTGTTACAATTGTCATAGAATGGGCCACTTTATGAGAGAATGCAAATCCCCAAGAAAATCTGATGCTGGCAAACCTTCAAGCCAGATTGTCAAAGCTGAGGAGACAAAAGCTATGGTGGCAATGAAAGATATTGATGGCGTTGGATAGGACTGGAGCTTTTTGATCAAGGATGTGAATGAGGACAAAGCCTTGGTTGCAGAAAAGGAAGAAGAAGAGCATGTTCAATATGCTCTCATGGCACATTCTTCATCTTCATCAGACAATGAGTTATATGATGATGCATTTTGTAGTAAAGGTTGTCGTTTAAACACTGAAAAGCTTAACAATGAAAACGTAAAGTTAAAATCAGATTTAGTTGCTGTAAAATGCAAGTTATCTAACTATCAACTTGCACTTATTCAAACTGAAAAGACGGTGTCTGAATATAAGAAAATAGAGGCTGACCTTAAGAACCAAATCAATGTGTTAAAACATGACCTCAATACTAGTGTAAGTGTTAGGGGCATCTTGGAGAGATCCAATGATGTTATACAAGCAAAGTTAGATGAGGCTATTAAAAACAAAGACAATGTAGGTCTTAGAATTCAGAAATTTGAAAAAGCCTCCCAAACCCTAGAAAAATGTGTTAGTGAACAAAGGGATTCTAGGGACATGACAGGGATTGGGATGAAGGAATACACTGATGTTCCACCACCTGCTGGGAACTTCTATGGTGTCATTAGAAAGGATTTATCTTGGACTGGTATACCAGAACTTCAAGAAAAGAAATTCATTCGTCCATCAAGAGTTGTTGCTCCAGTAGAGGAACATAAGCAAAATTTAATTGACATAAACCAATGGAAGAAAACAAACTCTGCTGAGTTTGTTAAAGGAGGCATGCTTAGTGAAAGCCCAAATGAATCAACACCCATCAAAATAACCAATCCCACTACCAGAAAGGCTGTTGATCTTGGCTCAAACGTTGATACAAAACCTAGTGTTAAATATGCAGAAATGTATAGACAAACTAGGTCACCAAAAAGTCAAGTTAATAAGAATGGAACAGGATTTTTCTCCTCTAGACCTAGAAATATGTCTAGAAAAGCTTGTTATACGTGTGGTAGTTTTTCACATTTGGCTTATAAATGTGTCAACGTCCCAAATGCCAATGTTGACAGAAAGTCAACCATGTTCAAACTCAAACCTGTCGTCCAACAAAGTCCACAAGTCATTAGACCTGCCCCATTCTTTACTAGAGAGTCTAATACTTATGGACAAAGACCCTTTCAAAAGACCAATACATGGTCTAACAGACAATGGATTCATGTAGCAAACCCTAGATTTGGCGCTGACAGGAGTAATTTCAGCGCTGACAAGTACAAATCAAACGTTGACAGGAATAGTTTTAATGTTGTTAGACGAAACAGGTATTTGCAACCAAAGGGAAAGGGGTCTAGAGCTACTTATAGCTTAACTTGGAGACCTAAACAAGACAAAAACAAGACTAAAACACCAACTTGGAAGGGATGTCTATGAACTGTAATAGATTTAACTATATTTCAAAGGTCATTACAAAACCAATTGGGGTTAACTGGGCATTTCACCCCAAAACGGATGAAAATGGGGTTGTTATAAGAACTAAGTATGTTCTTGTTAAACAACCAAATGAATCCAAGTCTGATAAGGCTTGGGTTCTCAAAGAAAACTAATTTGTTTTCTTTATGTGCCGGGCATTCAAAAGCAGGTCAATGATCATGGTTATTGGGACAGTGGATGCTCTAGGCACATGACGGGGAAGGAGGACTATTTGACAAACTTTACCCCATTAGAAATGGTCACAAAGTGTATTTTGGAGGTGGATATGGAACTATCACTGGCAAAGGCACTCTTGTCACCAACAACTTGCGTTTTGAGAACGTGTTTCTGGTAAAAGAACTTGATTACATTTTGTTTAGTGTGTCACAAGTGTGTGACAACAAGAATAAGGTTCTCTTTACTGACACTGAATGCCTGGTGTTGAGCAAAGATTTTAAGATACCTGATGAGAAGTTCATTGAGTATAGAACACCTAGACATAAGGACATTTATAATGTGAATCTTAATGGAATTAGGATGAATAATAATCTGTCATGTCTATATACTAAGGCTTCAGTTGATGAAATTAATCTTTGGCACAGAAGGTTAGGGCACATAAACTTTAAGAACATAAACAGACTTGTGAGACATGGTCTAGTTGATGGTTTGCCTAAAAAGGCTTTCCACAATGATCATTCCTGTGTTGCATGCCTTAAAGGCAAACAGCAGAAAGTCTCATTTAAGTCTAAACATGTGCACTCTAGTACTCAACCTCTTCATTTGCTGCATATGGATTTGTTTGGGCCAAGTAACATAGAAAGTTTGAATGGAAAATCTTTTTGTTTTGTCATAACTGATGATTTTTCTAGGTTTACTTGGACATTCATTTTGGCCTTAAAAAGTGAAACTGCTACTATTTTAATTAATTTTATTACTCAAACTGAAAAGAAAACAGGGAAAGAGGTTAAGATACTTAGAAGTGACAATGGTGGTGAGTTTAGAAACCAATTGTTAGATGACTTCTGTGTCATGAAAGGGATTACTAGGCAGTTTAGTGTGGCCAGAACTCCACAATAAAATGGAGTAGCTGAAAGGAAGAATAGAACCCTCATAGAAGCTGTCAGGACAATGTTAGCTGATGCTCATTTTCCCATTGCATTTTGGGCTGAGGCTGTGAATACAGCCTGTTATGTACAGAATAGAGCATTGATCAACAAAATTCACAACAAGACACCTTATGATCTATTTTGGAATAGGAGACCTAATATTGGATTTCTTAAACCCTTTGGATGTCATGTAGTTGTTTTAGACACTAGTGATGCCTTAGGAAAATTTAGTGCTAAAGGTGATGAAGGCTATCTTATGGGTTATTCAGTACAGAGTAAAGGATATAGGGTTTACATTAAGAAAGAAAAATGTATACTTGAAAAGGTACATGTTAGGTTTTTAGAAAGTAACCCTAGTGATCCTGAGAGTGGACCAAATTGGTTCTTTGATTTGGAACCATTGTCTAGAGCATTGAATTATATGCCTGTTACTAATCCAGACATTATGAAAGCAAATTCACATGTTGTGGAAGATCCAGTTTTTGAACTTGCAGGTATACAGGTTGATGCAGATTTTGAATTACAAGTAGACAAAGCAGATCCAATACTTGAGTATGTTACTATCCCTATTTGGACAGATGGATTTGCTGTTGCTGCTGCTGTTGGAAAGGGGAAAGAAAAGGCAGGTCCACAAGAGAAGCCTATTGATGAAAACATGCATGACTCTTCAGACGTTGACAATGGTGAACCAAACACTGACAAAGGGAAATCTAACATTGACAAGACAAATCCTAACGTTGTTGACTCAAACGTTGACAAACCTATTTCAGGCGTTGATGACCCATTTGTCCATTTATTCTCTTCCAGTGTTTTTTAACAAGGTGAACCTTCTGATATCCTTACCAAGGTTCATTTAAGTGATGAAGGAAGAGAGACTGAAGAAGATATTAACAACTTCGAGTCTGATATTGAAGACAACACAATCATTGAAGGAGGAATACTTACATCTACTATTAAGAATCATCCTCCTTCTCAAATTATTGGTGATGTGATGTCTCATGTTTAAACAAGAAGATCTCATCAGACTCAAAGCGGTTTTATTGCTAATATCCACAAGAAGGTTGATACCCCTCTTGTTCATGCATGTTTGTTTGCTTGTTTTCTGTCACAAGAGGAGCCCAAGAACATATTTGCTGCTCTCATAGAACAAAGTTGGGTGAAAGCTATGCAAGATGAGCTTCACCAATTTGCTATTCAAGATGTTTGGGAGTTAGTTGTTTGTCCCAGATATGTCAGACCTATTGGGACAAGATGAGTTCTTAGAAATAAAAAGGATGAAAGAGGTATTGTTGTCAGAAACAAGGCACGTTTAGTTGCTAAAGGCTATACACAAGAGAAAGGAATAGACTATGAAGAAGTGTTTGCACCTGTTGCAAGGATTGAAGCAATAAGGATCTTTCTAGCTTATGCTTCCTGTTTGGGTTTAAAGTTTATCAAATGGATGTGAAGAGTGCTTTTCTGTATGGCACAATAATAGAGGAGGTGTATGTAATGCAGCCTCCTGGTTTTGAAGATCCTGAACATCCTGACAAAGTGTATAGAGTGAAGAAAGCAATGTATGGACTTCACCAAGCCCCAAGAGCATGGTATGGCACATTGTCCACCTATCTGGTGGAAAATGGATTCAATAGGGGCACCATAGATCAGACTTTGTTTACCAAGAAAGTTGGTAAAGAGTTTTTGCTTGTTTAGGTCTATGTGTATGATATCATCTTTGGTTCTACTAATCCAAAGATGAGTGAAGATTTTTCCAAGCTCGTGAAAGATAAATTCAAGATGAGTGATATGGGAGAGATGAACTTCTTTTTAGGGTTACAAGTTCAGCAAAAAGAAGATGGTATCTTCATCTCTCAAGACAAGTATGTTGTAGAGATCTTGAAGAAGTTTGGCTTTTCTCCTACTGACAGACAGGCTAGCACACCTATGGATAGGGAACATCCTTGGGGAAAAGTAGGAGCTGGAAAAGATGTCGATGTCAGGCACTATAGATCAATGATTGGTTCATTGATGTATCTCACGGCTTCTAGACCTGACATTATGTTTGCTGTGTGTGCATGTGCACGCCATCAAGTGACTCCCAATGAATGTCATCTTCATGTTGTCAAGAGAATTTTTAGATACCTTAGGTGCTATCCCTCTTTGGGATTATGGTATCCAAAAGATTCTCCAATGGAGCTTACTGCTTATTCAGATAGTGATTATGGAGGTGACACATTTGAGAGAAAATCCACAGCTGGTGGATGCCAATTTCTTGGGAGTAGGTTAATATCTTGGCAATGCAAGAAACAAACAGTGGTGGCCAACTCTACAACTGAAGCAGAATATGTAGCTGCAGCTGCTTGTTGTGGACAAGTCTTATGGATTCAGAACCAACTGTTGGATTATGGGCACAATTTTATGCATACCAAGATTTTTGTAGACAACAACAGTGCTCTTTGCATTATTAAAAATCCTGTACATCATTCTAAAACAAAACACATAGAAATTAGACATCATTTTATAAGAGATTGTTTTGAAAAGGGTTTAATACATCCAGATAAAGTGGATACAGCAGACAATGTGGCAAATTTGTTAACTAAACCTTTTGATATTGGGAGGTTTCAGTACTTGGTAACAAGTATTGGAATGATCAATCTTTCTTAGTATGTGTTTTTTGAATCATTTGTAAGAGTATGTATAGGATATGCATTGTTATTGGTCTTTGTACAAAATTAGGTTTCCGCTGTATTTGTCTAACGCTGTCAAAGGATATTTTAACGCTGTCACGTGTTAAATTGTCGTTGATAGCAACATGTTAGTTTTTGTGGTTTTCACCTAATTATGCAGGCATTATGAGCATTGTAAAAATGGATACAGAGTAGCTCATGGATCCTTGGAGCTTACTAGGAGTGTGTTTAGGTTTATGGATGATGGTTGGAATATTTATATTCCTATCTTGACATAAATTTTTATTACATAACTTATGATTGGCAACTTATGTATCATTGTTTAAGGGGAGGTTTAGGACACCTTTAGGACTCTTTGGGTATTCATATAATACTCTTATCATAATTCTAGATTGTGTCCACTGGTGAGTACGGGTTAGTTTTCTAAACCGTGAGGCACTGTAGCATGTAAAGTTGATAGCTTTGCACGCTGCCAAGACTTTTTGACCTAGCATTGGATGTGGTCAAGGGTTTTATAAGATAACTTCATATTTAAGAACTTTGGTAAGCAAGGGACACTAGAGGACGATTATGTCTATCTTGTTTTTAAACAAGTGTGCATGATTGGACAGTTCTTGCCGCCCTATAGTAATTTTTAGCTTATAGGTTATCTTCACTGGGATAAATTACTTTGTTAAGGTCCTTTTTCTTTTATATTATTTTTATTTTTGGACGCTGACAATTTTCTTTCCATCCGTTGGTAAGGCAAATTTAGACGTTAACATGGCAAATTCCAACGCTGACAAGAATATAGCCGTTAGGCGTTGATACCGTTGATATGCATTGGGTCCTACCCAGTTGTTATTTTTGACGAAAATTTGGGCCGTAATTTTAGGAGTTGATAACCTTTAATTAATGCATGAGATAAGTTATAACTTTTTCAAGATTTTCATGATTATATTTTGAACATAACTGCCTTATGTTTTGACCAATCATAGACATGCATCCCTCTTATATATTTGGCTCTTTCTTTTACAAACTTACTAACTGCTTATTCTTGTCTAGCAATATTTTCTCCAAACTTCATCTTTCATAAACTTCAATCATAGCTTTTTACATCAATGGCTCCAAAGTTTAATCCGGGTGATTTGGAATTAGGTTTAAGAAGTCAGCATAACATGGTAGCTTACTCGGAGGCTGATAATGATCTTTTTCCACAATATACTCAAATGGTTAAGTATTTGAATACATCCCCTCTAAGGTATGCACTTTCTCATGCTCCCCCTGTCCCTGTCACTCATATTAAGCAGATTTGGGATACTGTCAGTTCCTCAACGGTTAATAATGTGAATACATTGACTGCTACTATCCATGGGGTTCCATGGGTGGTTACTGAAGCTTTTGTTCGCCAAGCTTTGCATCTTGATGATGTAGATGGTATAACCACCCTTCCCATTGGTGAGCTAGAACAAGGACTCCAAGCTTTGGGTTATCCTTTGCCAGAAGATGGTCAGTTAAATAAATATTTAAAACAGGAATTTCCCCCAGCTTGGAAGTACTTGATACATGTCATCCTTTAATTTTTAAGTCCCAAGTGTACTACACATAATGAAATCAACCGTTCAATTGGGAGTGCCATTGTATGTATTGCAACTGGGCGCAAATATAATTTTTCCAAAATGATTTTTGATGGCATGTGACACAATAAGGGTAACAAGATGACTCTTGCTTATCCAAGGTTTTTACAAATGGTTTTTGATGAACAACGATATTACAATTGGAATCATAACATTTTTATACGATTCCTTTTCAAAAGAAAGCTATTTTAGGGAAGATGAACTCCTTGAACCCTAGAGACTGACCACTCACCCAAGCCATGCTTGTTGTTCTTGCAGCAGCACAACCACAACCAGATCCTATCCCTACACTTCCTCACTCACCTGAACCTATGCAAATTGACCATCCTTCACCAAACGCTGATATGCCTAATCCCAACGTTGACACGTCCAATATCAACGTTGACAACCCTCCACCACAGACCCAAACACCCCTTAACTCTTCATCCTCTGAACCCCAAGACTATAGGTTGGAAAAACGCCAAAGGACTACTGGAGTGTTCTCCTCTAGTGGTCCTAGCCATGTTGTAGAGAGAACCACCACCATAAGTGTGGTTAGTGTAACGGGTGGGGCTGGAACTAGTGGCACTCGCTTAGAAGCAGGTCACGACAGTTCCAACATCATTAAGACCACACCCATGCCCAATGATTCTGTTATGGGAGGGCAACTTCATGTATTAGAAGAGGGCAGTCTGGAACCTTTAACATTGATGGAATTGACAGTGATTTGTACGATCTTGCAAAAGAAAAATACAAATCTTGTACAGCTTGTTGACTCACAGGCCCTTGATCTCAATACTTTAAGGGAGAGGATAGTTGTTTTGGAGACTGCCCATGCAAGGAGAAGGCAGGCACGTGTCCTTTCTTCAGGGGAGGATTCTTACAAAGGGGAGGATAAGCCAACAGAGCCCTTTATTGCTAGTGGCAAGGGTTCTCATGAGAAAGGCTCCCAAGAGGGTGAAGGTGCTTCTTATATAGCCAGCTTGGATGTGGCTGAAGCTCTTACAGGTTTGAAGGAGCAAACAGGGTTTGATACTTCTTTGATTACTCCTACAAGGGTGTCCTTTGTTGACTTGATGAACCAGGTGACAGAGTCAGCCAACGTTGATACGAACAAATCCAACGCTGACAGGAGTAAAGCAAGCGCTGACGTACAGATTTTTGGCGCTGACACAAGTATTGGTGTGGTTGATGTATCCCAGTCATCAGCCATCATCAAGGATGTGATTCCACAGGTATCTACCTCTTTACCAACTATTGATGCATCAGATAAGGGTAAAGGAATTATGGTAGAAACAGAGATTCCTAAGAATGCAGCTCAAGATCAGTATGATTCAATTTTGGCTACAAAGATACAAGAAAAGGAATATAAGAAGTCTACTATTGAGTCACAGATTGTGACCACTTCTAAAAGTGAGGGAGAAGGTAGTGATGATGAGGGTATTGATGATGATGATGAGGGCTCAGATTCAAGTGTGATGATAATTGATGAGCCTGAACACTTGGAGTATGGAGAGGAGTTGGGTCTTGAAAAGCTTAAGGAGGTAAAGCTAAAGTTTGATATGACTATTCCTACGATTTCTGAGCTTTTCTTTAGATATGAAGCAGAAGTGTTGTGTGACCCAAAACTCTCCATATCAGAGAAAATTTGGTGCCTTGAAGGGCTGTTGAAGGTGCAGGATGATATTAGGATATGGGAGAAGAATAAAGCTATCAGAATTAAGATGGAAAGCAAGAAAGTGAGAAGGGAGGTATATTACATGGTTTTAAGGAATTATGGGCTTGGTTGGACTTACAAAAAGATCAAAGCTCTTACTTTTGATCAATTGGAATGGTATGCCTATCCACTTTGGGATTCATTATGCAAGGATAGAACATTTGATCTCCTTTCCAAAGAGAGGCAAGTGGAAATAGAGGAACGGATGAGACTTAAGAGGGCTGCAGCTGCAGTTCCTAGACCTGTGAAGAAAGGTTTGCAGGTTGTTTTTCCTAGTCTAGATCCATATACACCTAGTGAGACTACTTTGAGAAAGATGATGAAGCTTACTAAGGTGGAAGCATCATATATGGTAGCAGTGTTACCTATGGATTTCAAGACCCGTATTGCGAGCTATAATGAAGATGCTAGTGGTTTTTGGGTGGTCACCAGGGCTGGTGACAAGGTACATACTTTTGTTTCCCTCATTTCTATGTTTGCCATTTGATAGGTGTGAAAACACCCATCCTTTTACCACTTATTTCTTGCTAAAACAAGACCAAAACGCGTATTTAATGTCATTTGTTTGGAATTATGCGTGGTTTGTGTGTTTGTTGTGTTTTCAGAGCCAACTGGATAAATATTGGAGAAAACATGGGATTGCACGGGTTTTATCGAGGAAAAAGACGAAAAGATGAAGTCTATAGTCCAAGAGATGCAAAAGATTTGAAGTCAATGGGCCTATTTGAAGATTTATCGAAGAAAAGGGCCAAAGACGGAAGATTTACCTATGTCGAAGAAACTCAAGTCTATTAAATGAAGAAATTAAAAGACGAGTTGAAATTATTCGTCGACAAATCCCGAAGCGAAATCGAAAACGTCAACTTTTCTGAAAAGACGAGAAGACAAAAAGAAAGGAAGAAAGCCCACTCACCAACCAAGGGAGAAGCCTATATATACTCCTCCCATTCAAGACTCCAGAAGTTCCTTTTCTGTTATTTTCTTTCCGAGTTCTTAGGAAGAAACCATCTCCCTTAAGGAGTGGTTTCCATTTTTCTTTGATTTCTCCCAATCTTGTAAGTTTAATCTTTCCACTTGTTTGTTGAATCTTAAATCATTAATACAAGTCTTCTTTTAATCTTTTCATCATCTTGTTCTTTATCTCTTTTTGATTATAAGTTCTTAAGTTTTATTTTATTGGTTTGATCTTAAAAAGTAAGTGGGTTTTATGATTTTGTTCTTTTGGATTGATGTTTACCTTAGGCAAATGATTAGTGGTGAAATGGATTTGAGTTTTGATTGAAAACTTGGTGAAATTTGGTGTTAAAGTCGTGCTTTTGCAACCCTCTATTCTTCGCTATTAAGTTTCTGAGTTTCCCCAGATTCCGAATAGGGAGTCTGGGATTGTGTTGGTTCAGAATATCTAAATATTCCGGATCGAGGTGGTGTATCATTGTTTATTCGGAATATACAAAATATTCCGAGTAGTGTTTAATTTTCCTGGTTATTCGGAATAACATTTATATTCCGCATAGAGTTCCTTTTTAAAAACATTCCGCGTAGAGTTTAAGATTTTTGGTGGTGACTCGGAATATTAATTATTCCGAATAGTGCTTCTTTCAAAAATATTCCGGATAGAGTTGTGAATTAGTTGATCATTCGGAATGTCCATACATTCTGCATAGGCTTTCTATCAGACATTCCGCATAGCCCTTTTTACCCGATCATTCCGCATAAGCTTCCCATTCAAAATATTCAGCATGGAGTTCTTTTCCAAATATTCCGAATAGGGGTTTTGTTCAAGACATTCCGCGTAGAGTTTCATATCAAAATATTCCGCATAGCTCAAATATTCAGCATAGCCAAACATTCCGCATAGGCCAATTATTCAGAATTAGGGTACTTTTTTCCGAGTGAGGTTATTATTCCGAGTAAGAGAAGAGCAGATATTCCGAATAGAGACTTCCAGTTTTATTCTTCATAAAGGTATTTACTACTGTTTCAATTAAATTCTGGATTTATTTTCAGTTCTTGTTTCTAGTTTAATTTTATTATTACTTGCCCTTATCATTTTAGTAGATTTAGACCAAAGCTTCCCCTTTTTAGTCACCAATTACAACTATTCCACTTTTGACCGTGATCAATTCGAGAAGATACCGAGAACGAAACAACGACATAAATCAATTGGGTACGAGCAACGCAAAGAAAGATCTTGCAAGCAAAAACCTTTTATTAACCAACCAAAAGTTTGTTATTAAAATGGCGCCGCTGTCGGCTCTTTTCGTTAAGATCAACGGTTTCTTGTGAGAAAAATTGGATTTTGGGATCCGTTCTTTCGGGAACGTTATTTGCACGCACAAAAATTTTCAAAAAACCCATAAAAATATAAATTTTTCAAAAATACAAAAACATTCAAAAACCTATAAAAACCAAAAATATTTTCTCTTGCAATTTCTTTTTAGTGTATGTGTACTCGATCAACGTCTTATTCAGAGCCCGAGACTCTCGAAGATTTAGACATGGCCGGTGTACACAACAACAACAATAATAATCCACCCCTCCCAAACAACAACAACAATAATAATCATCCACCCCACCAAAACATGAATAATCCACCCTTACCCGACCTACGAACCATGGAGGAGCTATGTCAACCCACGATGAACGGACGTGGAGGCCCGATTGCACTGAAGCATGTCACGGCTCAGGAGTTTTCGTTGAAGCATCACATGATCCAACAAGTGCAAACTAACCCATTTCGCGGAATTCCGGATGATGATGCCAACAAACACCTCGACAAATTCATTACCATCACCCAGAGCATGAAGTCCCCCGGTGTTTCTATGGATGACCTTCGCCTTCAACTCTTTCCCCACTCGCTTTCTCACCATGCTGAAAAATGGTTTGACCGTCTCCTAAAGAACTATATTCATACTTGGGACGACATGACTCAACGCTTTTTGTCGTGCTACTTCCCACCATCCATGGTCACGAGCCTTCGTAACCAAATTAGTGGATTCATGCAAGACAATGATGAATCGCTTTTTGATGCTTGGGAACGGTACAATGATTTGATCGACCGCTGTCCTAATCACAATATGCTCCCCGTCACTCTCATTGATACCTTCTATAATGGTCTCACTTTTCGTGATCGTGACACGATCAACGCCGCCGCCGGTGGTACTTTTATGAAAAGGAGACCGGAGGAGTGTCGAGAGTTGATTGAAAACATGACTACTCACCACAAGAATTGGGATTCATCCGCATCCTCAAGATCTCACTCGAGAGTCAATGTTTCTTCTACTACTTCCAATCCTGAGATGACTGAAATTTCTCGACAACTCGCTGAGATGAACAAGAATTTCATGACCATGGCCACAAACCACTTTCAACAAGCTAAAGCCGTTGCTATTTCTTGTGACACATGTGGTGGCCCTCATTCTTACAATGATTGTCCTTCTACTCAAGGCAATTATTCTGAAAACGTTAACGCGGCATACGGTACTCATCCCACGGGAGGCTATCAAGCTCGCCCTCAAGGAGACCGTAGCTTGCTAAGTTATCGTTCCAACAATTATCTTTCTCCACCCGGTTTCCCTCCTCAGAACCAAAACCAACAACAAAGCTATAACCGAAAGAACCAATCCCAACCTCGTGCTAACAACCAATATCAATCCCAAAGAAACCCATACCAACTCAAGGAAATTCTCAAGCTTACCAAGCTCCACCTCTCAATCAACTGATGGCAGTAAACCAAGACGTCGAGACGTTCATGAAGACTAATCGTGAGATGGTGACGAATCTTCAGAGTCAATTTGTCAACTTGAAGAATGACATGGCGAAACAAGGGAGCGATATTCGAGCCGAGCTTAGGAATGATATGGCAAAACACAACAATGAAATTCATGCAAACATTAGAGATTCTTTCAATGCTCAAGCGGTTAACCTTCGTGATATGATTGGTTCGCTCATCCAAGGTAATCAACCCTCTTCTTCGGGTACTCTTCCGAGTAACACCGTTGCGAATCCAAGAGGGGAGATGAAAGCAATCACCACTCGTAGTGGTAAAGGTTATATGGAACCCGAGCTTCCTACACCTCCACCCGTGATTGTGAACAAGGAACAAGAGCAACTTTCTTCACCTCATTCACCTTCTATCCCCATTTCCCCACCACCCGTGGTTGTGAGTGATCCTACTCCCCTAAAGCCTTCTTCTTCATCCAATATACCTTATCCTTCAAGTTTGAGGAAAGATAAGCAAAAGAGCAAGGATGATATTCAGGTTTCAAACTTTCTAAAAATGTTTAAACAATTGAATTTTAACATCTCCTTTGCCGAGGCTCTCGCCCACATGCCCAAATAAGCTAAGATGTTTAAAGATCTTCTAAGTGATAAGGAAAAGCTTCTTGACATCGCTCAGACCCAACTTAATGAGAACTGCTCCGCAGTGCTCTTAAGGAAATTGCCCACCAAACTTGGTGATCCGGGTCGCTTCTTGATTCCTTGCAACTTCCCGGGAGTAGAGAATTGCATGGCCCTAGCCGATCTAGGTGCCAGTATAAACTTAATGCCTTTAAGTGTTTGGAAGCAATTATCTCTCCCCGAGCTTGTCCCCACCAAAATGACTTTGGAATTAGCCAACCGTACGGTTGCTTATCCAGTGGGGATAGCCGAAGATGTCTTTGTTGGCGTTGACAAATTCACCTTCCCGGCGGATTTTGTTGTCGTTGACTACGAGATGGATCCCCGTGTTCCATTAATCGTTGGACGTCCATTCCTGAGGACCGGTCGCACTCTCATTGATGTAGCCGCGGGCGAAATAATCATGAGAGTTGGTGATGACAAAATTGTCTTCAACATGGGTAAGATTTCTAAACAACCTTATTCTTATGAGAGTGTTAATGCTATTGATGCTCTCGATGAGGCTTGTGAAGAACATTTTCATGATGCTTGCAAAAGTACTCTCTCTTCTCTACCCAATGTTGAGACCGTTGCCTCAAATTCTCCGGCATTGACTCCTTTTGGAGAAAGTGACTTGGATGATTTCGAAGCTAGCTTGGGTCCTCTCGATATTAAGTATGATGATTCTTCCACTGATTGGGATGAAGACATTCTTACTATTGAGAAACTTCTCAATGAAGACCCGTTTCCTCCTCCCTCTCCTAAAGAGGTGACTAATGATGATCCATCGTTAGTTACACCATCTATTGAGGATCCTCCTACTCTTGAGCTTAAGGACCTACCTCCTCATATTGAGTACGTTTTCCTTGAAGACAACGAGAAGTTACCGGTCATCATCGCGAAGGACCTGAAAGAAGAAGAAAAAGCCCGACTTGTCGCCGTGTTGCAGAAGCATAAAAGAGCTATCGCTTGGAAAATCTCCGATATTCGTAGAATTGATCCTCACTTTTTCACACATAAAATTCTCATGGAGAACGACTTTAATCCCACAATTCAAAGCCAACGAAGGGTGAATCCAAAAATCCATGAAGTCATCAAAAAAGAGGTTATCAAACTTCTTGAAGCGGGTATGATTTACCCTATTTCGGATTCACCATGGGTTAGTCCAGTCCATTGTGTGCCTAAGAAAGGCGGAATTACCGTTGTGCCCAATGCGAACAATGAGTTGATTCCTACCCGTCTCGTTACTGGGTGGAGAGTTTGTATAGACTACCACAAACTCAATGATGCCACGAGAAAGGATCATTTCCCTCTACCTTTTATGGACCAAATGCTTGAACGTTTAGCGGGTAATGAATATTACTGCTTTCTTGATGGTTTTTCGGGTTATTTCCAAATACCCATCGATCCCCAAGATCAAGAGAAGACAACATTCACTTGTCCCTATGGCACCTTTGCTTATAAAAGAATGCCCTTTGGCTTATGCAATGCCCCCGGGACTTTCCAAAGGTGCATGTTAGCTATCTTCCATGACATGGTTGAGCAAACCATGGAAGTCTTCATGGATGATTTCTCGGTCTTCGGGGATCCTTTTCTTCTTGCCTTGCCAATTTGGAACGTATGCTTAAGCGGTGCGAAGACACTCGCCTTGTTCTGAATTGGGAAAAATGCCATTTTATGGTAAAAGAAGGCATTGTGCTAGGACACAAAATCTCTAATGCCGGTCTTGAAGTCGACCGTGCTAAAGTAGATGTCATAGCCAAATTACCTCCACCTTCAACCGTGAAGGGTGTGAGAAGTTTTCTGGGTCATGCGGGCTTCTATCGTCGATTAATTCAGGATTTCTCTAAAATCGCTCGCCCGATGACCCACCTCTTGGAAAAAGATACTCCTTTTATCTTTTCTAAAGAGTGTATCGAAGCCTTCAATCTTCTTAAGGATAAGCTAACTAAGGCACCGGTCTTGGTTACCCCTAATTGGGAGCTACCCTTTGAATTGATGTGCGATGCTAGTGACTTCGCTATTGGTGCGGTTTTGGGACAAAGGATCAACAAACATTTCCAACCAATCCACTATGCTAGCAAAACAATGACGGGGGCTCAATTGCATTATACGACAACCGAGAAAGAGCTTTTAGCTGTTGTCTATGCTTTTGAAAAATTCCGCCCCTATCTTGTTTTATCCACCACCATCGTATACACGGACCATTCCGCGTTGAAGTACTTGATGACTAAACACGACTCTAAGCCAAGACTTCTTCGCCGGGTTTTGCTCCTTCAAGAATTCAACATTGAAATTCGTGACAAGAAGGGTGCTGAAAACCTAGCCGCGGATCATCTGAGCAGACTTGAGGATCCTTACCAAGGGGAACATCCGAACAAAGAAATCAATGATTCTTTTCCCCTAGAGACCTTAATGTCTATAAATCTCAATCTTGATGGCACCCCGTGGTTTGCCGATATTACAAACTACTTAGCGGGTGGTGTTCTCATCAAAGGGTTAACATCCCAACAAAAGAAGAAGTTCTTGCACGATGTTAAGACTTACTTTTGGGATGACCCTTTTCTATTCAAACAATGCGCTGATTTGATTATTCGCCGATGTGTTGACGGTCCGGCCGCTTTGGACATTCTCCAGGCTTGCCACAAAGACCCACCGGTGGTCACTTTGGTCCCAACTACACCGCCAAAAAAGTGTTTGACTCGGGATTCTATTGGCCCACCATTTACCGTGATGCTCACGAGATGGTTAAACATTGTGATGCTTGCCAAAAACAAGGCAAGATCACACATAAAGAAGAGATGCCTCAAAATTTCATACAAGAATGTGAAATCTTTGATGTATGGGGCATCGACTTTATGGGGCCATTCCCTTCTTCTAAAGGCAACAAATACATCCTTGTCGCTGTCGACTACGTTTCTAAATGGGATGAAGCCAAAGCTTTACCCACTAACGACGCGAGGGTGGTTTGTAATTTCTTGAAACAACTGTTTGCTCGTTTCGGTGTTCCTCGTGCTATTATCAGTGACCGCGGGACTCATTTTTGCAACGATCAATTTGCAAGAGTCATGGCTAAGTATGGTGTCAATCACCGTCTTTCCACCGTTTATCATCCTCAAACCAACGGTCAAGCCGAGATATCCAACCGTGGATTGGAGAGAATTTTGGAACGTACTGTGGGAGAGCATCGTGCCTCGTGGGCCGATAAACTTGATGATGCTCTGTGGGCTTTCTGTACCGCCTATAAGACACCGATTGGTTGTACACCTTATCGTCTTGTGTACGGGAAAGCTTGCCACCTCCCTATCGAGCTGGAACATAAGCCATACTGGGCCTTGAAGTGGGCTAACTTCGACATCAACAAAGCCGGTGATTTTCGCAAGATTCAACTCAACGAGCTACAAGAATTGAGGAATCAAGCTTATGAGAACTCATTGATCTACAATGAGAAGACCAAGATTATCCACGATGCTAAAATCAAGAACCGAGAGTTCCACGCTGGTGATCAAGTCTTACTCTTTAACTCTCGGTTGAAGATCTTCTCAGGCAAGTTGAAGAGCCGCTGGTCTGGTCCATTCACCATCGCCAATGTCTTTCCCTATGGCACCATTGAGCTTTCTCAGCCAAATGGGCCCAACTTCAAGGTGAATGGCCAACGTTTGAAATTGTACTTTGGTGAGGACATCTCTCAAGAGATGATTCCATCCCTCACCATGTTTCCCTTGAATTAGTTCGGGACCGAGTCAGGCTCGCGACTCGGTTAACAAAAACAAGCGCTCCTCGGGAGGCAACCCGAGTATCTATCCCCCTTTCCCGTTTTTCATCCTTAGTGTAGGGGGAGCTATATAGGTTGTTTGTTTTTAGATGGTGGATTACAGGGATAAATGCACTCTTGGAATCTTTGAAGAATCGTGTTCCCATGTTATCCGCAATATCGGTTCTATCTCTCAACTATCGTGATTCAATTGTCTTCATATTCACATTTGAAATTGATCACTTTAGTCGTCTCTTCTTTAGCTTGATTTAACCAACGTGCACAATGTCATAAGTGTAGAGGAGACTTTTTCCCACATGCTTAAACATTGAGGACAATGTTTATCTTAAGTGTAGGGGAGACTTCTATCGAAGTTTTAAGTGGACTTTTCCATGAAAATGCCTTCATTAACCGTAAAAATCATCTTTTTCAGCATTTTTCAAATTTTTAATTAACTCTGGCCATTTTGTCGTAATTTTTAAATTTTTATTGTTGCTTTCATGTGTATATATCCCGCAATAAAGTCAAAAATATTAATAAAGTGGGTAGCTAGTTTTGAAATCTTTGACATATTAGGCCCGTTGCGATTATTTTGACTCAACCCGAATAGACTTATCCAAGTTTATTCTAGCTAGTATCCTTAACCATGTAGACCTTAATTGGTTTATTAGGCTAAGCATCCACGAGTCTCATTACTTGAGATTTTAAATTGTGGAGGACGAGAAATGATAGAGTCAATTATAAGTCAGTATTCTTGCACAAGCTCACTTGGTATAATTATTTGTCTATTCTCCCATCACTTGCTAATAATTTATCTGCAATAAGTAAGGTCGTACGATTTGAAAGGTTACTTAGCTTCTAGCCCAAGATCGTTTAAAAGTTGCTCGGTAATGATAAGAGTTCATAGCCTAGGCATAACTTATGAAGCGGGGCGCGAAGATTGGCGAGTCCGAAAAGGCCCTAACAAGGCATGAGGATTCCATTTTATTGCTAAAGATCCAAGGTGTTGTGAAAAGCATTATTCCCAAAATCGATATGAAGGATCAAGACTCACGACAAAAAGCAATCAACTCCCATAAAGATCATGGAGAAGTCTATCCGAAAAGACCCTAACAAGGTATGAGGATAAATAGATCCAGGTCCGAAAAGGAGGCGGATCGTTGTATCTCAAAACCCCAATTAGAGATTGAAGAAATAATCATGAAGTCGTGGTCAACAAAGTTGGAGTACCCCTCAAAAGTCTCCAAGTGAAGAAACTCTATAACGAAGAGAAGACCATTATCTCAAGAACGTCTCTCGAAGATATGAAGTATGAAGTACATGCCAAATATCGGCCCGAGAAAGGTCTCAAATCGTGAACCAAGTTATGCCAAGATATGAACTTTTTGATATCCCGAGAAGCAGTTTTAAGAGATTTTGTCCTTTAGTTAACTATTGATCAAATCGTCCTACTTTACTTTCAGCCTAAATAAACTATCGAAATAAGTCCAAAAATGCATCTTCATGATCATTCTAAGACAAAAATAAAATATAAGAGATACACCTAGGAATAAGGGAGTTTAAGCATTTAATTAAGCCATGTGTGTAAGTGTTTGAATTGCTAACTTATAATAATAATGATCTCGTTTTTAAGCATAGTTTGGGGAACGTGAAACTTGAGGATGATAAATCTTCGCAGCACCAAAGCCCTAATGTAAGTCCTTGATCTCTTTGCAAGTTTTCCATGTAGCTATTTTCAAGAGAAAATGGTTTTCTATCCTTTAGTTTATTTTAAAGTTTTAATTTCTCTTAGTACTTTAATTTTTGCTTAGTAGTATGTTAATAAGGCCAAGGTTGATTAATTATGAGAAAAATGTAAATTTGCTTTATCACTAAGCATTGCATGAGGGCATGGCAATGGTTAAGTGTAGGGGATTTGATAGGTGTGAAAACACCCATCCTTTTACCACTTATTTCTTGCTAAAACAAGACCAAAATGCGTATTTAATGTCATTTGTTTGGAATTATGCGTGGTTTGTGTGTTTGTTGTGTTTTCAGAGCCAACCGGATAAATATTGGAGAAAACATCGGATTGCACGGGTTTTATCGAGGAAAAAGACGAAAAGATGAAGTCTATAGTCCAAGAGATGCAAAAGATTTGAAGTCAATGGGCCTATTTGAAGATTTATCGAAGAAAAGGGCCAAAGACGGAAGATTTACCTATGTCGGAGAAACTCAAGTCTATTAAATGAAGAAATTAAAAGACGAGCTGAAATTATTCGTCGACAAATCCCGAAGCGAAATCGAAAACGTCAACTTTTCTGAAAAGACGAGAAGACAAAAAGAAAGGAAGAAAGCCCACTCACCAACCAAGGGAGAAGCCTATATATACTCCTCCCATTCAAGACTCCAGAAGTTCCTTTTCTGTTATTTTCTTTCCGAGTTCTTAGGAAGAAACCATCTCCCTTAAGGAGTGGTTTCCATTTTTCTTTGATTTCTTCCAATCTTGTAAGTTTAATCTTTCCACTTGTTTGTTGAATCTTAAATCATTAATACAAGTCTTCTTTTAATCTTTTCATCATCTTGTTCTTTATCTCTTTTTGATTCTAAGTTCTTAAGTTTTATTTTATTGGTTTGATCTTAAAGAGTAAGTGGGTTTTATGATTTTGTTCTTTCGGATTGATGTTTACCTTAGGCAAATGATTAGTGGTGAAATTGATTTGAGTTTTGATTGAAAACTTGGTGAAATTTGGTGTTAAAGTCGTCCTTTTGCAACCCTCTGTTCTTCGCTATTAAGTTTCTGAGTTTCCCCAGATTCTGAATAAGGAGTCTGGGATTGTGTTGGTTCAGAATATCTATATATTCTGGATCGAGGTGGTGTATCATTGTTTATTCGGAATATTCAAAATATTCCGAGTAGTGTTTAATTTTCCTGGTTATTCGGAATAACATTTATATTCCGTATAGAATTCCTTTTAAAAACATTCCGCGTAGAGTTTAAGATTTTTGTTGGTGACTCGGAATATTAATTATTTCGAATAGTGCTTCTTTCAAAAATATTCCGGATAGAGTTATGAATTAGTTGATCATTCGGAATGTCCATACATTCCGCATAGGCTTTCTATCAGACATTCCGCATAGCCCTTTTTACCCGATCATTCCGCATAAGCTTCCCATTCGAAATATTCAGCATGGAGTTCTTTTCCAAATATTCCGAATAGGGGTTTTGTTCAAGACATTCCGCGTAGAGTTTCATATCAAAATATTTCGCATAGCTCAAATATTCAGCATAGCCAAACATTCCGCATAGGCCAATTATTCAGCATTAGGGTACTTTTTTCCGAGTGAGGTTATTATTCCGAGTAAGAGAAGAGCAGATATTCCGAATAGAGACTTCTAGTTTTATTCTTCATAAAGGTATTTACTACTGTTTCATTTAAATTCTGGATTTATTTTTAGTTCTTGTTTGTAGTTTAATTTTATTATTACTTGCCCTTATCATTTTAGTAGATTTAGACCAAAGCTTCCCCTTTTTAGTCACCAATTACAACTATTCCACTTTTGACCGTGATCAATTCGAGAAGATACCGAGAACGAAACAACGACATAAATCAATTGGGTACGAGCAACGCAAAGAAAGATCTTGCAAGCAAAAACCTTTTATTAACCAACCAAAAGTTAGTTATTACTAGTTTTGACAAAGAAGACTTGGTTGACTTGTGGAAGTCAATGAAGGCCAAGTATGAGGCTGAGGAACCTAACTCAGTCAATGGAATAAAGATTTGGTCTACATTCAAGAGAATGTTTGAGCCAAATGAAGCAGATCCAGTTTGTAAGGATCTGGATGACATAAGTGGCTTGACTTGGCATATTTATTCAGCTGCTGGTGTGTATCATCTTTGCACATCTAAATTTTCAGAATATCTCTTGGTTGATACCGCATATCCTTTGCCACAAGAGGTTTTGAAGTTGATGATGGCTACACCTTTGGAGGTTGACTACACCAGTGACATGAGCAAGAATTTACTTAGATTTATTTATTCTAAGATTAAGAAAGAAGATTAGGTTGTAAGAATCCTCCTTGTATTTTGTTTTTATTTTGAAACTTGATCCCTAGAGTAGACATCAAGTTTAGGGGAGGATTGTTGGGAATAAAATATAGCCAAGACATTCAGACGCTGACAAGAGGAAGTTCGACGTTGATAGGAACAACTCAAGCGTTGTCAGGACATGCGTTGACAAGAAGAAGTCAAGCGTTGATAAGAAGAAGTCAAGCACTGATGGAAGACTTAGTTTACACGGTTTATGTTTATAGTAAAGATATGTTCTATGATGTATTTTCTATGTTTATCTTTACCATAATTAGCTCATAGGTAAACTCTTGTACAAGGCTCCTTGTGCTATAAAAGGAGGCCTTTAGGTTTAGTTTCAATATACGTATTCGACTTTCATTGTACTCAAGTTTGCTTTATCAACTGAAGTGAAAGTTTGGTTTTCTGTTTGTGTGTTCTTGTTCTAAGTATTAATTCCGCATAATACCTATATTGTTTCATACACAACAAAGTTTCTCTACGTGTTATACTTGATCTAATCTCGTTAACACAAAGCTAAATCGATCTAAGTTTGGGATCAACAAGAACAATTACATAATTGAGATTTTTAGGACTTTCAATTTGTCAAGAATCAAAAGAAAACGAACTTCAAAAAACTCAATTTCAGAAACCATTGGGTGGTGGACTATCATTGGTTTGGTAAGCTGGTGGTGTATGAGGGGGTGATGGGGTTGGAGTACTTGGTTGGGTCGGTTGGTTAGCAGTTGTGACAATCCGTCAATTTATGGTTTATATTTTATTCTCCATATTCAATTGAAAACATTATTTTAATGTTATAATCTGAACTCACTTATTTTTGGGAAGAAATTTGGATTTACGTCTTGAGGTAGCATCGATTACGTCTAAACCGGAGGATTCAACGTTACGTGCTTACGTTTACATACACCATCTTTGGTGACAGTCCGACATTTCAATAAATAAATTTGTCCGTGATTATTATTTTGAGATTTTAAATTTGTGTTGGTTCATAAACTCACAAATTTACAAGAAGAGATTAGGACTTACGACTTTAATTTAACGTCCTTTACGACTAAACCGGAAACCTTAGGATTACATATTTACGTTTTCGAACTCCGTTTTGATGAGACAATTTTTATTAGATTCGTTTTGTGCCGTTGATTTATAATTTATAAAAACGTTTTTCGTAAAACGACCCGAGGGCACGCAAATCGAGGAAACTAGAATTGAGGAATACCCGTAAATTAGCAGAATGGGACTAAACAAGTTTATCCCACCCTACTAACACATGGGGTGGCCCAAAGAGGACACCACATTCATGATGTGGCACCCTTGTAGCTATAAGCTTACACATGTAAGCTTAGCTTAACATGGAAGCATTATTCACCCACCAAAACCACAAAACCATTAACACTTACCACTTACTTCCATTTCACATGCAAAACTCACACACTCCTCTCCTCTCTCTCTAAAATTCGTCCAACCATCATAAAAAACAACCCTCATTTGATCTATGTTAGCCATAAAATCATGTGTTACTCATACACATGATGATGCTACTTTGAAGCTTTGGAGATTGGAGGTGATTCTAACATCCAAGGAGAAGATTTGTTGGTGTCATAGGGCTGATTTTCCATGAGAAGTTTATAAAGGTTGGTATACTTGAAGATGATATTGGTTTATCACAAGTTTTGCCATCAAAATCTAAGCCTTGTTCATCAAAGACTCATCTTTTCATCACTAATGGTGGTATAGAGATTGTTCTTCCTATCCTCTTGTTATTTTGATTATGTAATCTTGTATTTTCTTTAATTATGTATATGTATATGATGATGAATGATGATTAAAAATATTATATGGGGATTTGGTGTTGATAGATTTGATAAACATGGGTAAAAAGATGGAAACACCACATGTAAAAATGGTTAAATCTTGCTTAATAAGATGGTTGTATAAAAACAGTAAGTAACCAAGTTATAAACTGATAAAATTGCATGTTGGAATCCATTTACAGTAAGTGTTAGATGTCATACACATGTGAGAGTTGGTCATGCAATAGAATCATCAAAATGAGTGAGATATGATCAAAACAAGATGAGTGTACCAATATGAATAGTCTGTTTTGTAGGGACTGTTAAGGATAGTTAGACATGGAATGAGCAGTAGCTATAACTAACTTATTTGAAACACATAATATGAAGTTTATGTCATCCAAAAATGAGCTTCTATCTCCTTATAGAACTCAAGATATGATAAAAATGGTGAAGATGAAACTAAAAATCAGATTTTGAAGAATTAATGTTTAATAGTATTATATAAGCACTCAAACTAATATAGTATAAAATGTGAATTAAAACCCACTAACTTATAAATTTCATTAATATAAATATGTATAAGGTTAAATAAATGGACACTTTATAAAAATGGTAGTTGCATAAGATTTATAAGTTATAAAAACTATAAACATGATTTTTACGACTTTTTCGGCTATTACCGTAAAATTAACGTTTTTCGCCAATTAAAACTTAGACGATCAAACCCGTCTAATGTAAAGTTTTTAAAAGTCATATACTGATATATAAGTACCTAATACAAGTAATAACCAATAAAACCCGAACTATATGACATACGGACATTAACGAGCTAAGTTAGCATATTTGGACTAATAATTTAACTAAATAAGTTAAACACTTATAAAATTACTTATTGGGCTTACCCATTTGGGCTCAACATGTAAAGTATAAATACTGATAATACAAGTATAAAATGGATTAATACAAGTTAATGAATTTATAATAGGCTTATTGGACCTAAAACATGTAAATAGGTAAAACTAGTAAACTAGTAAAAAGTTACCAATACATAAACACTAAAATGAGTAAATAAGAATATATAAACCCACTTGATCATCATCATATATATAAAATCATCATATGTATACATAATTTTTATTTTGATAAAGTCATTGGACAAAAGTCTAAGACGAATATTATTTGTCTAGGTTTCCGTTATTGAAGCACGTACCGTACATCCGAATTACCGATAACCCGCTTTCCCACATCAACGTGAGTTCATAGCCTCACACTCTTTTAAATGTTTTTATGAAATGTTTTATAAACCCGCGAGGGAGATAACATGTTAGTTTTTATAAAATATGACACCGTTTGTCCCGATTGTTTATTTATTGATTTGGACCCGAATGATTGTATGACCCGATGAATGATTAAATGACCCGATAGATGAAATGAAATGGATTATTAAAGTTAGGTTATGTCACTAAAAGTCCCATTAGCATGAATTGTGAACTACCGGGATTTGGTAGACGCTTATGCATATAATAGTACTATTTGAGGACGATCACCCCAGTTCGCGCCTTGACGGTTGATCCCCGTCGTGCCACATTGATTGGTAAGCGAATTTATGTATGAGAAGATTTACACAAGCGTGATTATTATGATGACACACTAATTTAGATGGGAAATTGAGTTTCGGGCTAGCTACCCGTTGTTTGATATAGTAAGGTAACAATTTCATGCGACTTATAATAATCCAAATAACGAAAATACTGCTTTATGCATTGAATTACGATATATTGCCTGACTAGCAATACAGGGTCTTATCATTGATATTATGTTCGTGTTTTGGTTTTCTATAACCATATTCATATAACGATTTTTATTTAATCTATACAACGTTATAAAACGTATTGTATGATGTTTTTAATGACAATGGTTCGTATAATGATTTTGAAGGTGAAAGCCTATATTATGATTTTGATAAGGATTTGTATAAAATGACTTTGTCTATTTTATGGCCTATTACAATGATTTGTACAAAATGATTTTCGGTAATAAGTTTATACCGATGTTATATTGATGGATTTTATTAAACTCTATGAATTCACTCGGCGTTATCGATGACCTTTTCTTTTAACATGTTTTATCTCAGGTACTTGAAGGTAATTCTCGGGAAGACAACAAGAATTCATGGCCCGCACTTAAATAATAATTTCCATTCAAATGCTTTGTAAAACCTATATGAAATACAATGACTTGGGACCTATGTAATTTGATATTTATGAATGGAAATGCTTTATTATTAAACGACGCGATTTTTAGCGTTGTCAATGATGTGAGTAATGTGATATCCCGTAACACCAACGAGTCTTCCGCTGTATTGAATTGTGTAAATTTTGGGGTGTTACAGTTTGGTATCAGAGCTCTCGTTATAGAGAACGAAAGATTTTTAAAACCAAGGTTTTGAATAAAACATTTTAAAATCTTTTAACTATAAACATTTTTCTAAAAATGTCTAAAAATCTTTTGACTATAACGGTGCTGAAGAATTCCCGAGTTACCGACAAGGCCAGACTGAGAAGTGTTATTTTAATATATATATATAACTTGGATTATATATATATGTTGTAATTTGATTACATGATTGTTTGATGATTATTTTGATATTTATACGAGGTATTTATACGACGTAGATTGTCACAAGAAACCCTAACTCCCCTAGTAAATTAATCTAAGCTATTCCTATAGGAAATCTAACTATTCCAGATCTAAACCAAGTTGTGGATATTTATGATCCCAACAAAATGGTTGATATTCGTAGAAATGTTGATAGTAGTTGATTATGATATTAAGAAGAATTGGCGAGATTAAATATGATATCGATGTCATGACGATCTTTCCTTATAGAGTGGAGTTTGACAAAACGTTACCACCTGGAAAGGTGTCATCTGATTCGGTGTCACCCAATTCTTAAAAATTGAAATCGAAAGGGTGAATGCTGCACTTGAGGCTGTCATTGGAACCATTACCCAAAAAGCCTCATGCCACTAGTACCTTTCCGAGAAGTCTAATTGAATGTGTGAGTCGTTTCATACTAGTGACTCATTTGATAACTATTGATGAAAGAGCTATAGGATTGGAAATTAAGTGTTGATCATATTGAGATTTTATTGCCCTATTAAGGTATAAAAATAAGGTTGAAAGTATTGAAGAATGAGGTAGGATATCGCATTGAGTTTAAGTTGATTAAAACTTGAATAATAGAAAAATTCAAGTTATGTGGAATATAAGATAGTTAAGAGGAAGTCGTTAAGTTCTGTGATTGAATTATAAGGTTTTAATTGATTATTGGTTCGTGTTAAGTGTTGTTCCTAGGCCATTGTCCAATGATGAGGATGCCCAGTGTCCAATAAATAAATTGAAGAAATCTTCTTCTGAATTGGGACCGATGGATCTTTCGGGACATGTGGAACACCTAATGACTCTTGTAGATTAGTATTCATTGTGGTATCTTTTAAAAAAAATAAAAAATCCCTAACTTAACTGAGACATCAGTTGGTAGGATGAGTTCTTGGAATTGTATGACATAGTGACACATAATGTGTTACGGTACAATTTGACTTGTTTGTGATTAATGAAAAGACTACCTTTGATTGATAAATTCTACGTGTATCGATGTTATCTATCTTTTCTTGGTTGTTCCTAATGTTCGCATTAGTGATGCAACCATTGAACAAGTTCTCATCTCGATTTGAGTTACGTTGTGGATTATTCTCTTTGTATTCCTGAGTGCCATCGAAGTCATGAACCTCATGATTATTTGGCTAAGCTCATTTTCTATTATATTGTACTTAGTTCTTGGTGAACAAGCTTTCATCACTCTTTTGCAGATCACTCATTGGTTTTATAAGATAAAACAGTATTCCTTGAGAAAAAATTTGAATTTTCATCACTATAAGGATTATATAAAGTGAGATTTATAAGTGATCGTTATCGAAATGAGGTTGTTTATAAAACACCTGGAAAACTTAATTGTTTCCATAACAAAGAACATCTTTGTAAATTTATTTTTGATTCTTATTTAAGAATTAAGCATGAAAATGTTTTTATTATAAACATGATGATAAAATTTTGACGAAATGAGTATTGCATCGTTAATCTTGAAATTGTATATAGTTGCGCGCCTACATACAATTTGGAATGGACCATGCAAGGGTGATTAGTAGTCACCATAAAACTAATGAATAAACACTACATTTTCTTTGAAGATTGTGAAAGATTAATTTTTATGAGATCTGCAAGAAGTGAAAAATAGGGACATAGTGTTAGGGACACCTACATATGTGCCTGTAGCATCTATTCTTCTGAGTCGAATTTACTCATCTGTGGAAATTGTCTTATTTGAAAATTGACAATTCTTTCTTGTCCAATTCTCCCGTAGTGAGATTCTTAGGAAAAGTATCTGATTACCGAGTGTTGATACCCGACTGGATGTACCGATATTCCTATCATTTCTTTTGATTTGATTTCATTTGAATAACCTGGGTAACAATCCGAGGAGCTTTCGAATGCGTACTCAAATTATGAAAACATGGGATATATTCATATTCGTTAAATGTTTTCGTCTGTATCTGATTTGAAATTCTCTCCCGTAGATTATGCGTTGACCTTACTCTTTTAAGGTTAGTTATGTCTACAAATATCCTTGAACTTGTGAAGGATTATGAGTTATTATTAGTCTTTTGAGAAATTCACATCGTATCGACGGTAATGAAACTGGAAAGTTGATAGTGCCATTAGAATGGAATGGTTGATTATGACATGACGGCATTGTCTTAATTGTTGGGAACTCGAGTAGAATTCCCCTAAAAGATAAGATGTTGATTATCAAAAGTGATCTAAATAATTCTTGATGAATGACCATATCCTGCATTTAGACTTGAAATTATACCGTGAATGGTTGTGAATTAGTCATAGATACTATAATCTAGAAAGAACCTAATATGAATTTATTAAAAGATGTTTCTTTTATCTGAAACTTTAGGAGGTATTTATTGGTGAATTACCTAGACTTTTGCCATTAAGGCAAGTTGAAATTGGTATTGATTATATTCCCGGTGCTGCACCTGTGGCTTGTGCACTGTACGTCAGCACCATCTAAATTGAAAGTGTTACCGTACAACTAAGAGAGTTGTCGGAGAAAGCTTTTATTCTACCAAGCTCGTCATCATGAAGAGCTATGGTGTTATTATTACTTATATTTGTTTAATTACCGTGAACTAAGTAAATTGACGATTAAAATCTATATCCACTACCCAAGATGATAGATTTGTTCGATCATTTACAAGGTTCTAGTGTATATTCAAATGTTTGATTCACGGCATGGTTATCATCAATTTCGCATCCGCGAAAAAGGTTATCTATTCCAATCACTACATGCGGTACTTGTAATGAACATTATGAGTTTCACGTGATGTCGTTTGGATTGACTAACACACATGTAGCATCCATAAATTTGGTGAATCACGTGTGTAGGCTGTAATTTGATAAATTCATGCTTGTGATCATTAAGGACCATTTGTTTATTTATAAGAATAAGAATAAGTTAATAATTATTTGTAGAATGCCCTGAGTCGGCCGAGTAGTGAAAACCTGTACCTTGAATATTTAACATGTGATGAAAGACTTAATCCTTTACATTATTTGACCGTGTGATTAATAGAAAATGGAATACATTGACTCTTCAAAAATTTAGAGCCCTTTTAAGACTTTTGGTTTTACCAAAAAGAAAAAGGAAATATGTTTTGACAAATGTTTTAACAAATGATTTTAAGGGATTATTCCCTTATACACAAAACATTTAACTAAACTCCTGTTTAGGGGTAAATGTTTGTGTGTACTTCTAGACAACCTAAGAAGAATTGAGGAAACTATATAACTTATGACTTGAAATTTGAAACGACAATTTTTACTTTTCAACTAAGAAAATTTTGACCAAAGTATAACCAAAGATTTTTCGAACATTTACGAATCTTATTAATTATTTTCGATAAATCAACAAAAATCTTGTTAATTAAATTCAAATTTATTTTGAACATTTTATATAATTGGTCGAACTATGAAATTTAAAATTTTTACGTTTACGTTTCATAAAAATTTAATAATTAATATTTAATTAATTGTAATAATTATCGACGCTTTAGACGTCGGATTGAGTAAAACAGATAAAAATAATAGTTGAGATGAAACTAAAACATAGAAGATATGAAGAAAGAAGTTTTTAATTAATACGGTCATGTTATATATATTTCATCAGGAGAAAGTGAATGTAGAAACTGACACATAATATAGAAAGGATAAAGAATCAATTAGGGATTGTGTTCCTTAATAATGACGGTGCAAAGTAATTTGCCCGAACAATTTAGAAATAATTGATGCCTGTAAGAAGGATAATATAAATAATAAAAGGGGGTTCGCGGCTAATGTGAACCATTAGAACTGAGAAGCCGATGGCGCTAAATGATTAAAAGGCCACTTGTGATTGTCTAAATATGGAGGATTGTGAGATATAGTTATGTTGGAATCTTGTAAGTATAAGTATTTTATTCATGACATATATGATTTAATGTATTTTTATCTGAAGAAGTTGTACTAATGGCAAATTATGAAGGCAGACATCGCCTCATACATTAGTAAACGTCTAACTATTGCAAAGGTCATCATCTGAATTTGATTCGATTTGGGTAATCATCGACAGACTGACCAAATATGCTAATATCATTCCTGTTAATGATAGATTATTGATGAAGAAATTGACTCTTTTGTATTTAAAGGAGTTGTGTAAACATGGTGTGCCTGTATCGATCATCTCTATCAAGATCCTCGCTTCGCATCGAATTTCTAGAGATTTGCTCAGAAGTCATTGATAACAAATCTTGATGAGAGTACTGTGTACCACCCCAATCGAAGGGACGAGGTAAAGTAACGATACAAAATACTATAAGTGTTGTTCTATGTTTGAATGATTGGCCTTTGGTAATAAACTGTATAATCGCTTTCCTTTGGAAAGATTATCATTGATAATTATCGTGTTAGGATCGAGATCGAATCTTGTGAGGATATATATTAGAGCATCTGTAAGCAGGATTAGGGATGAAGACACCCGACATACACCCATTGTGAGTTGGACATGTGTTTTAGGTTTAAGGTTTCCTATGATGACAAACCTAACCTTACAAAATACCCGACCCGCGAGACCTGAAATGATTGTTGAAATTAGGATCTGATTATTTACTGCCGGTAGTGGGCAGGAGGTTATGTGAATATGAAATGTAGATCTTGAAGTGCCAGATGGGTAGCGAACTTATGCCAAAAATTTTAACTATGGAAAAATGAATGGATGATCTGAAAGATCATGGGATATAAGTCCCCGTTGTATGGGACCATTGAGATGATGTAAAAGTTGGGTTGAAAGGCATATAAGCTGGATCTACCCTAGGACCTCAATAGCTGCGTGAATTATGTTTCGTATATCGAACTTGATAAAATGTCTATCAAGTGAGAATCTGATCACTTCTTGATAAAGTTTAGATCGGCGAAAAGTTACATTCATCAAAAACCCGTGAACATCATGGATAGAGAAAGTAAGTCAATATTAAGCCTGATCTTATTCCCGTAGTTATGTTTGATGAAATTCGCATATTGTAATGAATTACACTTGTGAGAAAAGACCGAATGTGGAGAAAATACCCACATGGCTTTAACTCTATAAGAAGCGAGTAGTAAGATAAGATGATCTTTGAGGACAAAGATACTGTTTAGGGGTAAATGCTGTGACAATCCGTCAATTTATGGTTTATATTTTATTCTTAATATTCAATTGAAAACATTATTTTAATGTTATAATCTGAACTCACTTATTTTTGGGAAGAAATTTGGATTTACGTCTTGAAGTAGCATCGACTACGTCTAAACCGGAGGATTCAACGTTACGTGCTTACGTTTACATACACCATCTTTGGTGGCAGTCCGACATTTCAGGAAATAAATTTGTCCGTGATTATTATTTTGATATTTTAAATTTATGTTGGTTCATAAACTCACAAATTTACGAGAAGAGATTAGGACTTACGATTTTAATTTAACGTCCTTTACGACTAAACCGGAAACCTTAGGTTTACGTATTTACGTTTTCGAACTCCGTTTTGATGAGACAATTTTTATTAGATTCGTTTTGTGCCGTTGATTCATAATTTATAAAAACGTTTTTCGTAAAACGAACCGAGGGCACGCAAATCGAGTAAACTAGAATCGAGGAATACCCTTAAGTTAGCAGGATGGGACTAAACAAGTTAATCCCACCCCACTAACACATGGGGTGGCCAAAAGAGGACACCACATCCATGATGTGGCACCCTTATAGCTATAAGCTTACACATGCAAGCTTAGCTTAACATGGAAGCATTATTCACCCACCAAAACCACAAAACCATTAACACTTACCACTTATTTCCATTTCACATGCAAAACTCACACACTCCTCTCCTCTCTCTCTAAAATTCGTCCAACCATCATCAAAAACAACCCTCATTTGATCTATGTTACCCATAAAATCATGTGTTACTCACACACATGATGATGCTACTTTGAAGCTTTGAAGATTGGAGGTGATTCTAACATCCAAGGAGAAGATTTTTTGGTGTCATAAGGCTGATTTTTCATGAGAAGTTTATAAAGGTTGGTAGACTTGAAGATGATATTGGTTTATCACAAGTTTTGCCATCAAAATCCAAGCCTTGTTCATCAAAGACTCATCTTTTCATCACTAATAGTGGTATAGAGATTGTTCTTCCTATCCTCTTGTTATTTTGATTATGTAATCTTGTATTTTCTTTATTTATGTATATTTATATGATGATGAATTATGCTTAAAAATATTATGTGGGGATTTGGTTTTGATAGATTTGATAAACATGGGTAAAAAGATGGAAAAACCACACGTAAAAATGGTTAAATCTTGCTTAATAAGATGGCTGTATAAAAACAGTAAGTAACCAAGTTATAAACTGATAAAATTGCATGGTGGAATCCATTTACAGTAAGTGTTAGATTTCATACACATGTGAGAGTTGGCCATACAATAGAATCATCAAAATGAGTGAAATATGATCAAAACAAGATGAGTGTACCAACCTTAATAGTCTGTTTTGTAGGGACTGTTAAGGATAGTTAGACATGGAATGAGCAGTAGCTATAACTAACTTATTTGAAACACATAATATGAAGTTTATGTCATCCAAAAATGAGCTTCTATCTCCTTATATAACTCAAGATATGATAAAAATGGTGAAGATGAAACTAAAAATCAGATTTTGAAGAATTAATGTTTAATAGTATTATATAAGCACTCAAACTAATATAGTATAAAATATGAATTAAAACCCACTAACTTATAAATTTCATTAATATAAATATGTATAAGGTTAAATAAATGGACACTTTATAAAAATGGTAGTTGCATAAGATTTATAAGTTATAAAAACTATAAACATGATTTTTACGACTTTTTCGGCTATTACCGTAAAATTAACGTTTTTCGCCAATTAAAACTTAGACCATCAAACCCGTCTAAAGTAAAGTTTTTAAAAGTCATATACTGATATATAAGTACCTAATACAAGTAAAAACCAATAAAACCCGAACTATATGACATACGGACATTAACGAGCTAAGTTAGCATATTTGGACTAATAATTTAACTAAATAAGTTAAACGCTTATAAAAATTACTTATTGGGCTTAACCCATTTGGGCTCAACATGTAAAGTATAAATACTGATAATACAAGTATAAAATGGATTAATACAACTTAATGAACTTATAATAGGCTTATTGGACCTAAAACATGTAAATAGGTAAAACTAGTAAACTAGTAAAAAGTTACCAATACATAAACACTAAAATGAGTAAATAAGAATATATAAACCCACTTGATCATCATCATATATATAAAATCATCATATGTATACATAATTGTTATTTTGATAAAGTCATTGGACAAAAGTCTAAGACGAATATTATTTGTCTAGGTTTCCGTGATCGAAGCACGTACCGTACATCCGAATTACCGATAACCCGCTTTCCCACATCAACGTGAGTTCATAGCCTCGCACTCTTTTAAATGTTTTTATGAAATGTTTTATAAACCCGCGAAGGAGATAACATGTTAGTTTTTATAAAATAAGACACCATTTGTCCCGATTGTTTATTTATTTATTTGGACCCGAATGATTGTATGGCCCGATGAATGATTAAATGACCCAATAGATGAAATGAAATGGATTATTTAAGTTAGGTTATGTCACTAAAAGTCCCATTAGCATGAATTGTGAACTACCGGGATTTGGTAGACGCTTATGCATATAATAGTACTATTTGGGGACGATCACCCCAGTTCGCGCCTTGACGGTTGATCCCCGTCGTGCCACATTGATTGGTAAGCGAATTTATGTATGAGAATGTGACGACACGCTAATTTAGATGGGCAAATTGAGTTTCGGGCTAGCTACCCGTTGTTTGATATAGTAAGGTAACATTTCATGCGACTTATAATTATCCAAATAACGAAAATACTGCTTTATGCATTGAATTACGATATATTGCCTGACTAGCAATACAGGGTCTTATCATTGATATTATGTTCGTGTTTTGGTTTTATATAACCATATTCTTATAACGGTTTTTATTTAATCTATACAACGTTAAAAAACGTATTGTATGATGTTTTTAACGACAATGGTTCGTATAACGATTTTGAAGGCGAAAGCCTATATTATGATTTTGATAAGGATTTGTATAAAATGACTTTGGCTATTTTATGGCCTATTACAATGATTTGTACAAAATGATTTTCGGTAATAATTTTATACCGATGTTATATTGATGGATTTTATTAAACTCTATGAATTCACTCGGCGTTATCGCTGACCTTTTCTTTTAACATGTTTTATCTCAGGTAATTGAAGGTAATTCTCGGGAAGACAACAAGAATTCATGGCCCGCACTTAAATAATAATTTCCATTCAAATGCTGTAAAACCTGTATGAAATACAATGACTTGGGACCTATGTAATTTGATATTTATGAATGGAAATGCTTTATTATTAAACGACGCGATTTTTAAGCGTTGTCTATGATGTGAGTAATGTGCTATCCCGTAACACCAACGAGTCTTCTGCTGTATTGAATTGTGTAAATTTGGGGGTGTTACAGCAGTTGTGTGATTGGGCATGATATGTGAAGCGGGATGTAATGGCGGAAGTAAGAAGTCATACAAAGATTTAGTAGAAGACGTGACAGTCCCAAATGGGAAAACGTCTTCATCAAACCGTACATGTCTCGAGATACTTATCTTATTGGAGGATAACTCGAGACATCGATAACCATGGTGATTGGCAGGGTAACCTAGAAATATGCATCGTGTAGAACGGGGTTCGAGTTTTGTGCAACATCAACATGAGGATAACAAAGGCATCCAAAAACACGCAGATGTTCATATGTGGGTGTTTGGTTGTATACTTTCATGAATGGTATTTCGTTATTAATGGCAGTAGAAGGTAATATGTTTAAAAGATGAGCAGACATATTAAGAGCTTCTACCCAATAAGAGGGAGGCATGTGAGCTTGAAATAGCAATGTACCGATTAGATTATTAGTGGTGCGAAGCATACGTTCCGATTTTCCATTTTGTTGGGAAGTACGAGGGCATGAAAAGCAAAATTGTATGTCGTTTTGGCGAAAAAGGTCATGGAAACGAGTGTTGTCATATTCAACCCCATGGTCACACTACAAAGCCTTAATATCTACATTAAATTGTTTATTGACATAAGCTCAAAAAGCTACAAAAGTAGCAAACAAATCGGATTTTTTATGTAAACGGTAAACCTAAACAAAGTGCGAAAAGTGATCTAGAAAAATAGCATAATATTTAATTCTGTAGAAACTAGAAGGGGGGGTTGAATAGTTTCTCTTCGATTGGTGACCAAATTAAAATTACTTTCAATTTGGTTTGTATCAAAACTATCTTTTACTTGAGGCTAGGTTGCATAATGATTAGGTTCAATTCAAATGCACTAGTAAAGATAATAGGTAAGTGTAATGATAATGAAATAAGTAAAGAGTAAGGAAGGAGACAACCTAGTAGGAAGACACCAAGATTTATAGTGGTTCGACAACGAGGCTCGATCCTCGTTTCTACTCCACTCCTCGAGTACACCTACTCGAGATTTCCACTATATCCATAAGCTCCCTTCTCGGCGGAGAAAACCTTACATCGTTGCTTACATTATTTTCCGAAACTAAGCTAAATGTCGAGACCTAATCTTTAGCTAGGACCAATCTACACAACGTTGCCTACTTCACAATTTAACGACACAAGGCTAGATGTCGGGTTCTAATCTTAAGGTAGAACTGATCTTCACGACGTGCCTACTTCACCATTTTACGACACAAGGCTAGATGTCGAGTTCTAATCGAAAGCTAGAACCAATCTTCACGACTCTTCACTTTGAAGCTAAGTGATAACTTCACACAACACAACTACTAGTCACTTTATAGTTTAGTGAGGACTCACAAGACACAACCACATCACTTTATAGGTTAGTGAGAACTCCTAATCAAATCTATTACAACTGAACTAGACTTATCCAAGTACACACATGTATCTTGGATTTACACAACACAAATCCAAGCAAACACATATGCAATGGATTTACACAACAAATCCAAGTATCCACAAATAACTTGGATGAACACAACTAGTCCAAGTATTCATAAATACATTGGATTGACCTAAAACAAAAATGGTATCATGATGAATATGACTAGCTCATAGATTCATCTTTATCACAACACTAGTGAGTGAGTGATCTTCTCATTGGTTAAGGTAAAAGAGGGGATCAAAAGGATAATCATATGTAAACATCCTTAACAATTTAAGTGATCATTTACTAATGATTATGCTATAGAAAATAGAAAGAGGGCTGAGAAAAACGTCCAAGAGGCTTACTGGAAAATGAGATTTGACCCACTATTTAAAGGAGACAAAGTATAACGGATCTATAACGGCTAGCTGTGCGCGGTACCTTATCTCACCCCGCGGTTCCATATCTCTAAGGAACCGCGTAGGTACTTAAGGTACCGCCACTAGACTACGCTCCGTTTTTTGTCTTTTAGTGGGGTGGGAATATTTGAGGTATTTGAAACCTTCAAAGGATATTCTAACAGCATTTGGAATATGCTATTTTCAAATTTTCATTTTCCATTTTAATAAAACATTTTCTAAAAAAGAAAGTTTATTAAAAAGTCTTTTGTCATATTAACAAAAGTGAGTTTTAAGGATAATCATTTTGATGATCACTAAGTATGATTAAGAAAGGTTAGTGATATGATTATTACCTTGATGATAGTGTTGGTTAAATAATTCATTTTGTGTTTTACACTAAATGTGTTGTATGGTTTGTTGTGATCAAAACTAAGAAAGATTAGTTAACACTAATAATATTTTTAGGCATCACTTGCATTAACAATCTCCCCCTTTTTGATTACGACAAACGATAAACTCATTTACGTAGAAACACAAAATCTGGAATTATTAACTAGTTTATCACTATCATTTCTCCCCCTTTGTCGTAGCAAAAAGGTTAGCACAAGTCTTCGAAGAACATCGAACTTTGCTAGTAGCTCCCCCTTGGTGGTTGCTCCCCCTTGCTTGGGGCACCAAGTTTGTGAGCTAAGGTGACATGCTACACAAAGGTTAGTAGAAAAGAAAGAAACACCAATGTATATATGATCACTACCTACTAAGTAACTTGAGAGGGAGAGAGAGAAGAAATCTCAAATAATAAGCAAGTATTTTGCTAAGTATGTCCAAAGAGGTAATTGACAAAATCACACTTTAATCCAATGAAGATGATAAGCTTGTCAATGGGTTAAAGCTTAGAATTGATGGAATCACCCATAAGCAATTGTAAAAATTAACCATGATCAACTCAAAATAGAACTAATGAAATAACACACAAACAACATAAAGGTTACATAAAAGAAAAAGACACAACAAAGAAGATAGTCATACACACAATATGAGTATCTAGAAGCAATAAATATGGAAAATAAACCACTAAGCATAAGCTAGTCTAATAGTGATATTTTCCAAGATTGCTAAAAAAAATAGAAGACTAAAAGATGACGATGCATCATTCGAAGTTTTGTCCACCGTAACGAAAACTTGAATAGGAGGTCGAGTGAGGAGGAATTCAAGAAAATTTAACTTCTCATACACATGAGCAAGTTCAATTTGTTGAAATCGACAACAAGCACACGAGGATCCATGATGCAACATAAAATCGTTTGATGGGGGTATGGCATCAAACTTAGGGTTTGGTGGTGGTGGGGTAATGGGTTTGGGAATGTTTTCACAAAGCCTTGTGAGGTTTGGGAAGGTTGAAAGGTCATTGAGTTTAGGGGTATTAAAGGATTATGGTGGTGGGGGAACATTTTCTTTTGCTCCGGTGATGGGGTTTATGGTATAAGTCTCATTCCAATACTTGATTGGAGAGAAGGTAGGGTTTTTGGGTGGTTTGGACGAAGATGGTTCATTCTTCTTAATCCAAATAGGTCGAACCGAGATTTTCAGTTTCTTTGAAAGCTTGGATGAGGAAGCTTTGGGTGAGTGGGGTTGTGACAAGGAAATGTCAAGGTTAGGAATGTAGGAGTTAGGCATTGTGAGAGTGTGAGAATGAAATCTTAAGGTTATGTGAGAATGAGTTCTCAAGGTTGGGAAGGTGTGAGAATGAAATCTCAAGGTTGTGTGAGAGTGAATTCTCAAGGTTGGGAAGTTGTGAGAATGAAATCTCAAGGTTGGGTATAAGTAAAATGTAATCAAGGTAAGAATTTGAATACAAAATGTGAAGTGTCAAGGAATGTTTAGTCAATTTGAGTAAACAAGGAATCTTGACAGGGTATAGGGTTTTAAAAGTTTTGACCAAAAATTCGTCAAAAACTGATTTCTGCCCGCGGTACCTTAAAGGGACCGGCGGTTCCATATCGCTAGGGAACCGCGGGGCTTTAAGGATCCGCGTCCAGTGGACTTGAAACCAAGTTTTTACAGGTTTTTGAGAAAAACTAAGACTTTTTCAAAAAGTTGCAAATCTTGTAATTTTACCTCTATTAGCACCAAATTATGCTAGGGTTGCATAAAGCAACACATTCACAAAGAATGTCTTGACAAAGGGTGACAAAATAATTTAGATATCATTTTGAACCAATTTTAGTCAAGTTTTTTTAGAGGTTGTGATAGATTTAGGTTCAATTTTAATTTCGAATTAAAGTTGATTAGTGTGCACAAAAGGAGAGAAACACACAAAGCTAAATCCATAGATCAACAACATGAAACATTCATGAAAGAAGCAAGTACAAAGACAAATAAAACTAACTAATACATAGCTAGCTTAACATTAGATCTAGATAAGTAGTCTTCTTTGGCTTGGTTTTGTTGAAAACTCTTACTAAGAAAACTTCATCATCCATCTCCTAAGAGGAGGCATGGAGAACAAGGAAAGCAAGAACTCTTGCAACCTCCTATGTAGTCCATACATATCCATCCTAAGGTTATGGATGATGTAGTGGTTGTAAAGACAACATGGACAACTAGGACCATGTGTTTGTTGAAACCCATAGTATGGATCACCCAAAAGGAGGGAAAGTGGAACACCCAAAATTGGAATGTTTGAGTTGGGTGGAGGTGGAGGAGGCAAGTTCTCCAAGGGTGATGTGGGTGAGAGTGGAGGCATGTTCCCTAAAGGGGAAATGGGTGAGTGTGGAGGTAAATTCTCCAAGGTTGGTGAAATGGGTGAGTTATGAGGGGTAAAGAGTGAAGTCACCAAAGTGTCATCAAAGTCATTCACAAAAGGAATGCTTTGGATTGGTTGGGGTTGTGTGGTCACATCCAAGGGTGCACTTGGAGTGAAGGGTAAAGAGTACTCATTCATTCTTGAGTTGAATGAAGAGGAGGTAGAACCAATGGAGTGGTTAGTACCATGGGTGGATGATGTCTTGCATGGTGCAAGAGGTGGGGAAGGTGATGAAGAAATGAGGATAGGAACCATCTCATTCTTAGGTGTGTGGAAAGGTGAGGAGCTAGGCTTGGCTACCTTAATACTTATTTTGAGTGTTTTCTTCGGGGTAGAGGACTTGGAAGTGTTTGGGGTTTTGGTAGAAACCATGGTTGTTTAGGGTTAAGGGAGGTATGTTAGATGTGTGAAGAACATGGCAAACAAGGTGGGTTTAAATGGGTGAGGGGATGATCCAAACTAGTAATGGGTTAAAATCATTTTAGGTGAATAATGAATTTAGGTAAGCTAGTTTCGGAAATGTGCAGTTTATTACTGAAAATCATGCAAGGTTTACACAGATTTAAGAAAACAGTGTAAAGCAAAAGATGCTGTTGTGCACAGTAGCCGGCGGTTTCTTATCTAGGACCGGCGGTACCTTATTGATAAGGATCCACGGGTCGAAATGGAACCGCGACCAGAGGGCTTTCAAAAGTTTCCCATCTCAAATTTTGGTAAACCCAGATTTTTATCAACAGATTTACAAGACAAAGTTAACTACAGATCATAATCTAATAAGCTAACTATCACAAAGATGCACAAAGCTATGTAAATCACAAACATCATTGCATAAGCAACATTTAGGATCAAAATAAATAATAATCCAAACATGTAACATAAGTTAATAAACAACTAAACCAAAGTGTTAATAAGCAAATGTTTAAGCTGCAAATGATAACCAAACTTTGACACAACTCAAAGTCTTTACCTCCTTTTCTTGCCTAAATCCTTGATCATTTTTCCCAAATACTTCATTCCCTTTCTTGACTCAATCCGGTGTTCATGCAAATCACCTCGGGTTCGAAGATTTTGACGGTAAAGTTCCTCTAAATTGAGATTATTAGGAACTTCACTAGAGGAATGGTGAGGAGGTGAAGCAATGTCATCTAAACCATCCACGAATGAGTTTGTGGAGTGGTGAGAAGAACTCGAAGAGTCAATGGGAGCACTTGTGCCAATGACATCACCATCACTTGTTGGCATGTCCATGTCCTCATCATTGAACTCTTGTTGGTCGAATTTACGATCAGATCTTGTCTTTCTCTTATATACCTCTTGAATATGTAGCATAACCCGTTTGACCGGTTGAAACTGAGAAAGATCAAGATTTGGAAAATCACAGCCAACCCTTTTAAAAAGGCGAGTGAGAAGCATTGTGTAAGGGAGGTTTGTTTTAGGCTTGTTAATAGCATAATTGATCCGTTGAGCGATAAAATATGCCAAATTGTAATTGGTGTTGGTAAAGATGCAATATAACATATGCACTAAACACGCCGGAACATGATCCCGGTTTCCACCAAGACAAAACACATTTTCCCTAAGGATATTGGTCCATTGAACCATATTATCATTAAGGTCGCTCAAGAGAACCTCATGACGTTTCACCGAACGTACCTTAGTATGAAGGCTTCTCTTAACGGGTCGATTACGCTTTTTGGAGACAATGTCGACAATGAAGTCAAGATTAATTTCCTCATGATCATTTGGAGGACTGTAGGATTCAAAGAGAGCACTAAGCTTCCATTTATCCATGAAGCGACAAGTGCCTACAAATGGGACATCAAGAATTTGACCAAACACTTCGAGAGAGTATTGAATGAGTTGATCTTTCAAGATGAACCTAACAAATATTCCATCATTGTTTTCAATGACGGAGTATGTGCTAAAGAACTCCAATAGGAATCGAGGATAGATGTCTTCCTTAATGTTCAACAAACAATCAAATCCAATGTTTTCAAACATGGACTTGATGTAGACATAATCCTTGATATCTTTTTGGACAACTCTACCCTCATGAAAGAAACGAGATTGAAGAGAGGAAAAAGTATGGGCAAGGTGAGTTGAGTGACAAAGGTCGGATAGGTTAGGCATATATTGTTTGGTGAGTTGATGATCCTTTTGGTATTGTGAAGGCATGATTAGTACCTAAATAAACACAAGACAATATTTCTCCAATCACTCATATGAAAAATAAAAATCAAAGATAAAAAATATAAGAATGTGTTATATCAATTTCTTGACAAACATAGGAATGAATCCATATCATTCTCATGTTCACAATGTGTCTATTCCATCATTAACCAAGAACACATGATCTATGTTAGATCAACAATGGATTAGAACATTGGTTTTTCAAAGCAAGGTTTTTAGGTAAGCATTAACAATGTCATTACCTACTTGTTCATGGGTTCATCTCAAATCCATCTTTTAACCAAAATCATTTAGCCTAATTTCGGATTTGATCTACAAGTGGGTTTTAGTGAAATCTTAATGAATATGAACCTAAGGAATCATAGTAAAATAACCATGTCAACCCTCATTCCTATTAAGGTTTTAATTCAATTTCAATTTTAAAAATCCCCAATTATGAAAGGATGAACCCTAGAACAAAATAGATGAAATTGAAAGAAAATACTTACAATTAATTGATGTTAGATGAAGGATGAGTGAAACCCACAACTTGGAATCAATTACTTTGAGTGATTGAAGGTTTTGGAAGCTTCAACAATGGTGGAAAACAAGAAACCCGTCGGCTGTGTGTTTTTGGGAGAGAGAGGGTTTGGTTTGAAAAAGAATAAAATACTCAAACTGGCGCTCTGACAAAAGTTTCTGCCCGCGGTTCCTTATCGATAAGGTACCGCGGGTTTAAGCCGCCTAGATAAGGAACCGCCTACAGAGGCAGGTTTTTATCTATGAAAAACGCCAAATTTTGAAAACCAAGTTTTTCTAAAATACTTAAAATTAAATCATGAGCCTTTTAGAATATCATTGGATCATCATAACACTAAGCAATATGCCTTAACGAAGGATTACGAGTTAAATCAAGATAGAAAAGAACCGAAACGGACAAACGACTACTCGTAGCAAAACGACTAAGTGGAGAGAAGACAAGGGAAGTTAATCAAGACTAGGAAAAATGCTCAAGGGAATAATGACAATCTTCAAATAGTGGTAACGAAGAGCTTGTGTCATATATAGTGGTTTAAGACGTGCCTTTCCGGCGAAACGTTAAACGACTTTGGTAATGAATAAGCACAAAGCAATTATTCAAGTATAGACTAAGATCACTTTCAATAATAGTCTTAGTCTAAACCAAAATATGAGCAAGGTATTAATTCACTTTCTCTCCCACAAAGGGCCTACTAAACGTATGGGTGCAAACCATGGAAATCATGCTTGATACTTTAAGCTTCTACTAACTCACTCTATATCACCATAGTGAGTCAAGTATCCAAGCAATGAAGGTTTGAGAGGATAAAAGGAAAGAATCACAAACCACAAATAAATGTCAAGGCAAGGATGCCAAGAGCAAGCACATAGTCATGTAATGATCAAAAGAATGATCAAAAGGGCGTGTGGAAGAACGAAAGCGTACCTTGGCCACAAGAGCATTCCAATCCATCAATGCAAACCCCAAGAGTGACTATCATGAATACTAAGTCTTCAATGACTAGTATCAATCCCACTCATCGTTCAAAGATATTGAAAATCGATGATGATAAGTCTTCTACAAGTGCAAGTAACTCAATCCGCTACCAATTAAATGATTGATCTTCATGAGTACCTACACAAAGCAAGATGCAAACTAGTAGATGCATTTCAAGAGTATATCTAAAATGCACAAAGGCTACTAATCTTAAGTGGGATGCAATATTATCAATTAAAGGACCTATTTTTCAAAGAAAACATAGTTTTGACCAAAGAGAAACTTTAGTATAACTTGACCTTCTAATTGGAGGAGACAATCGATCGATCCAAGTTTCAAAGTACAATATACCTTAAAGATCTTGAGTGACCATCGCTCTGATACCAATTGTATAAACTAGAAGGGGGGGTTGAATAGTTTCTCTTCGATTGGTGATCAAATTAAAATTACTTTCAATTTGGTTTGTATCAAAACTATCTTTTACTTGAGGCTAGGTTGCATAATGATTAGGTTCAATTCAAATGCACTAGCAAAGATAATAGGTAAGTGTAATGATAATGAAATAAGTAAAGAGTAAGGAAGGAGACAACCTAGTGGGAAGACACCAAGATTTATAGTGGTTCGACAACGAGGCTCTATCCTCATTTCTACTCCACTCCTCGAGTACACATACTCGAGATTTCCACTATATCCACAAGCTCCCTTCTCGGCGGAGAAAACCTTACATAGTTGCTTACATTATTTTCTGACACTAAGCTAAATGTCGAGACCTAATCTTTAGCTAGGACCAATCTACACAACGTTGCCTACTTCACAATTTAACGACACAAGGCTAGATGTCGGGTTCTAATCTTAAGGTAGAACCAATCTTCACGATGTTGCCTACTTCACCATTTTACGACACAAGGCTAGATGTCGAGTTCTAATCGAAAGCTAGAACCAATCTTCACGACTCTTCACTTTGAAGCTAAGTGAGAACTTCACACAACACAACTACTAGTCACTTTATAATTTAGTGAGAACTCACAAGACACAACCACATCACTTTATAGTTTAGTGAGAGCTCCTAATCAAATCTATTACAACTCAACTAGACTTATCCAAGTACACACATGTATCTTGGATTTACACAACACAAATCCAAGCAAACACATATGCAATGGATTTACACAACAAATCCAAGTATCCACAAAACTTGGATGAACACAACTAGTCCAAGTATTCATAAATACATTGGATTGACCTTAAACAAAAAGGGTATCATGATGAATATGACTAGCTCATAAATTCATCTTTATCACAACACTAGTGAGTGAGTGATCTTCTTATTGGACAAGGTAAAGGAGCGGATCAAGAGGATAATCATATGTAAACATCCTTAACAATTTAAGTGATCATTTACTAATGATTATGCTATAGAAAATAGAAAGAGGGCTGAGAAAAACGTCCAAGAGGCTTACTGGAAAATGAGATTTGACCCACTATTTAAAGGAGACAAAGTATAACGGATCTATAACGGCTAGCTGTGCGCGGTACCTTTTCTCACCCCGCGGTTCCATATCGCTAAGGAACCGCGTAGGTACTTAAGGTACCGCCACTAGACTACGCTCCGTTTTTTGTCTTTTAGTGGGGTGGGAATATCTGAGGTATTTGAAACCTTCAAAGGATATTCTAACAGCATTTGGAATATGCTATTTTCCAATTTTTATTTTCCATTTTAATAAAACATTTTCTAAGAAATAAAGTTTATTAAAAAGTCTTTTGTCATATTAACAAAAGTGAGTTTTAAGGATAATCATTTTGATGATCACTAAGTATGATTAAGAAAGGTTAGTGATATGATTATTACCTTGATGATAGTGTTAGTTAAATAATTCATTTTGTGTTTTACACTAAATGTGTTGTATGGTTTGTTGTGATCAAAACTAAGAAAGATTAGTTAACACTAATAATGTTTTTAGGCATCACATGCATTAACAAATTCCACTTTCACTCGGAACTGGGAATGTCCATAAATCCGAGTGAATACTTTCAAAGACAGACTCAACAGAAGACTCAGAACTATAAAATGGAAGCTTAACATGTTTACCTAATTGACATGCATGACATAAACCAGAAAACTTTGATTTATTACACGAAATTAAATTACTTGACTCTAAGGGACGAAGCACATCGTCCCCGGGATGACCGAGTCGTCTGTGCCATGTAGTGGAACTAAATGAAAGCAAAACAACGGGAGTTTGAAGCAAAAGTTGCTGAGTGACCGGGTAAAGATCGCCCGTACTATCACAACGAAGAAGAAGCCTTTGGGTTTGGTAATCTTTCACCGAAAAACCATAAGCATCAAATTAAACAGAAACATCATGGTCATGTGTAATCTAACGAACAGAAATTAAATTCTTAATTATGTGAGGCGTGACAAGAATATGGTTTAAATGAAGAGGCTTATGGGATGTATGCAAGAAGCTGTGTCCGGTATGCGTGACAGGAATAGATTGACCATTGCCAACAAATACAGATGGATAAATGCTCGAATTACTAAAGGAAGTGAGTATACCTGTATTGTCTGTTAAGTGAGAAGATGCTCCAGTATCCATGTTCCAAGAAGAATTTTGAGAAGTCATATATGCTTGCGGAAGCACGGTATCTTGCGACAAATACAGATTTGGGACATAATAAGTATATGAATTACTCACTGGACCAAAAATACTAACACTTTGTTGGGCCCGTGGACTTGCTGACGAGAATACATTCGAGATTGGCTGACTTGATTGTGGGTATACATACGATGGCAAGGCTATAGGAGGTGGGGCATATATCAACATGAGTAATTATTGAATGGAGCAATATCAATAATAAATATTATTGATTCAACGACAGTACAATACGATATTAGATAATCACAACACAAACAGTGGATATATTAATTAATGGTTGGTATAAGCTATGCAAAAGAATTCATGCAAAGTAGCATATAGCAAAAAAAACATGCGATTGCGGCAGCTAGAATTTTTTGGTAGAGGGTTTTTTTGGTGGGTGTTTTAAGGCTCTGATTACCATATTAGAATTGGTAAACCTCCATCCCTGAATATTATTCATGATTTAATATAAATACATCTCTAAGACTTTCATAATAAGATAACTAAGATGGGATAAGCTCGATAATAATAACAAATGCATGGGCTAAATATAATTCACTAATACTTCTTTGGTTCGTGGGAGAACGTGACCAACTCAAGGGGTTCTAAGGAGTGAAATAAATTCTAAAAACTAAACCTGTCATATTTTCTACTTTTGTAAGAAGATTGGTACGTAATCTTCAGTCGTTGCTAATGTGCAATTATGATACCCTTTTCATCCCATAAGGATTCACCGCCTTTAGTTTTTTCGCATAGGCGAACAGAAGATGAGAAAACCAACTGCACACCAAAAATCAAGTTTAATTATGGGAAAAAATGGCATTTGTGATGTAAATCTTAGTTATGAATATCATAAAATCAATCATAGTTATTTACAACACTGATTTGAAATGATTTAGACACTGGAACATATAAAAAACCGAATATAAAGTACTGATAATGCGTACATGTATTATCACGTGGCCTGTCTAGTTACATGTTTTTGAATCATTAAATGTGTAGTTTTTACCAGGTCAGATAAAAGTTTATAGCAGACGAGGGAAAGTTTTAATGAGATATCCTAGTTATAGTGAGTGATGCAATTGTTAAGAAACACATTAATTGACAACCTAGGAGATGAAACCTGAAAGAGGATATTTTGACATCAAGTGTGATGGCCCTTTACAGTTCAATGTGTGCTGGTAAGATAAATGGCGTTTGTGCGCTAACTGTGGCAAACAATTGTTTTTCTTGCAAAGACAGCTACTTGTAATCATGTTATAAACCTGTTGAAAAGAGGTAACAATAAACATTGATGCTGATCAATTTTTTTGACTTAAATCTGTTCAAAAGAGATGACGTGCAACCTGTTCAAAAGAGATGAGATGCAACCTGTTCAAAACTGTTACTTTTATTCTTAGCTATAAATATAATAGTACTAAAGAGTTTCAGTATTTATATTTTAACAAATCTATAACAGGGACATAATAACAAACTATAACCGACAAAAATTACCCATACGTATCATTAAATTGATGTCAAGACCTTTGATGGAGATATTATAACTAACTGAATCATGCAACAACTATTAGAAAATACATACCTCAAAAAGCTGTTGGTGAACATCATTTATCGGCATATCTGGACCACAATTGTCACCGCCCTAGACCATTTTTGATTCAACATCCAACTTCAACCATCAGAGGCACATCCTAGGAGTAAATAAGCCTTATTGCGGAAATCTTCCAATGGCGAAAAATAACTTTTCATTCTCAACCATGTCATCATGTTCGTTTGTTTACTCAAAATAATAGAAGCAACAAATACCTTAGACTTTTCTGGGGCTGGCATATTCCAATTTGTTCGTGCAATAATTCATATGTGGGTTTCAAATCTGCCATCATTACCGTCTGGAAATCAATAATAAGTATTTGAAGTAGTTAATTTAATAATGAGGTTTGTGAATTAGGTATAATCAATCTAATAACAACAACAATAGAAACTCAGTTCACAAAGAGGTTGCATTTTTTAACAAAACCCAACACTCCGATTTCGTCACTGCTACATGTCTACTCCATTGTCCCAATGAGATTGCAATTTTTAACAAATTCAAGTGATTATAAGAATTCAACTATAAGTAATGTGGACCTTTACAGTCTTGGTATGCCATCCAATGAAATGAATATTCCCAGACAATCGCACAATAAGTAAGGATGATGATGATGATGCCAGGTCGGTAAATATTTTGAAAAAATAGAAAGAAATTGCTGAGTTTTAGTAGGAAACTCTAGATAGTTGCACGCCAAGCTGTAGATAGTTACACGCCAGAATCACTTAGCGCAAGAGTAAATGTCAAAAGTGTAATTACAACATACCTACATGGTTTCTACCAGTTTCTTACATCAGGTATCCATACTAAACAAATACCACAAAAACTAAATCCAAAATTCCAAACCAACAAAAAAACTTTTATATATCTTAAACCTCCTCTTAAATACCAATCGTAAGGAGAAATCATACAGCTTAACAAATGCCTCATTTGTTCACACAAAATGTTTTGTCCTTGAAATCGATACCCATCTTGCAAATGCAATCCCAAACATCCACATAGAATGAAATAAAAGAGCATAAGTACGTTGCTACCTCTCGCAACTTTTTCTGAATCTTTTTATAAACTCAAAACTAACAACGGGATTATTCTTTTTTGCATTTTTAACTTAAACCCCATAAAGATTCAACCTTGACGAAACTAATTATCACTACGTTTAGTAAAAAACCCATCAGGACATCTGAATTTAAATAAACCAAAAAAATGAAAACTTATCTCAGTTTCTATTTCATTCTAAAGTATCATATAGCTTCATTGGCACTTCGTAGTGGCTGGTACATGATTTATTTTTCGATATTATAAAGAGAGGATTTCCTGACACAGACTTTCAAGAAGCCAGGAATGCATTCACTTTCTCTAGCTCAATGACTTCCTCGTCTCCTGAGGGTATATCATAACGTGGAATGTGAAGATAAATGTAAAATTAAAATAAGGTTTTTAAGAATTGACCAAGATGTTTACTATAACACCCCCAAATTTATACAACTCGATACAGCGGAAGACTCGTTGGTGTTACGGGATAACACATTACTCACATCATAGACAACGCTTAAAAATCGCGTCGTTTAATAATAAAGCATTTCCATTCATAAATATCAAAGTTACATAGGTCCCAAGTCATTGTATTTAATACAGGTTTTACAAAGCATTTGAATGGAAATTGTTATTTAAGTGCGGGCCATGAATTCTTGTTGTCTTCCCGAGAATTACCTTCAAGTACCTGAGATAAAACATGTTAAAATAAAAGGTCAGCGATAACGCCGAGTGAATTCATAGAGATTAATAAATTCCATCAATATAACTTTGGTATAAAATTATTACCAAAAATCATTTCGTACAAATCATTGTAATAGGCCATAAAATAGCCAAAGTCATTTTTATACAAATCCTTATCGAAAATCATAATATAGGCATTTGCCCTAAAAATCATTATACGAGCCAATGTCGTAAAAACATCATACAATGCGTCTTATGACGTTGTATAAAGTTAAATAAAAACCGTTATATGAATATGGTTATGAAAAACCAAAACACAAACATAATATCAATAGTATGACCCCGTATTGCTAGTCAGGCAATGCATCGTAATTTGGTGCGTATCGTAGTATTTTGTTAACTGGATTATTATAAGCCGCATGACATTGTTACCTTACTAAACCAAACAACGGGTAGCTAGCCCGAAACTCAATTTGCCCATCTAAATTAGCGTGTCGTCACAAAGGTCACGTTATGGAAATCTTCTCATATATTAATTCTCTTACCAATCAATGTGGCACGACGGGGATCAACCGTCAAGGCGCGAACTGGGGTGATCGTCCCCAAATAGTACTATTATATGCATAAGCGTCTACCAAATCCCGGTAGTTCACAATTCATGCTAATGGGACTTTTAGTGACATAACCTAACTTTAAGAATCCATTTTATTTCATCTAACGGGTCCTTTAATCATTTATCGAGTCATACAATCGGGTCATACAATCATTCGGGTCCAAATCAATAAACAAACAATCGGGACAAATGGTGTCCTATTTTATAAAAAATAACATGTTATCTCCCTCGCGGGTTTATAAAACATTTATAAAAACATTTAAAAGAGTGCGAGGCTATGAACTCACGTTGATGTGGGAAGGCGGGTTATCGGCAATTCGGACGTACGGTACATGCTTCAATCACGAAAACCTAGACAAATAATACTCGTCTTAGACTCATGTCCAATGACTTTATAAAAATAACAATTATGTATACATATGATGATTTGATATATATGATGATCAAAGTGGGTTTACATATTCTCATTTACTCGTTTTAGTGTTATGTGTCGATAACTTTTATACTAGTTTACTAGTTTTACCTATTTACGTGTTTTAGGTCCAATAAGCCTATTATAAGTTCATTAACTTGTATTAATCCATTTCATACTTGTATTATCAGTATTTATACTTTATATGTTGGGCCTAAATGGGTTAAGCCCAATAAATAAGTTTATAAGTGTTTTAGTCCATTTTGTTGTATTATTAGTCCAATAACGTTAACTTAGCCCGTTAATGTCCGTATGTTATATAGTTCGAGTTGTATCGGTTTTTACTTGTTATATATGTTTATATATCAGTATATGAGTTTATAAAAGTTTACATTAGACGGGTCCAACCGTCTAGGTTTTATTTAACAAAAAACGTTAATTTTACGGTAATAGCCGAAAAAGTCGTAAAAATCATGTTTATAGTTTTATAACTTATAAAACTTATCAAACTACCATTTTTATAAAATGTCCATTTATTTATCCTTATACATATTTATATAAATTTATTATATGATTTAGTGGTTTTTAATTCACATTTTATACTATTTTTATTTGAGTGCTTATATAATACTATTATACTTTTATTTCCAAAATCTGATTTTTATTTTCATGTTCACCAAAACTGCCATATCTAGAGTTCTATATGGAGATAGAAGCTCAACTTTTTATGACATAAACTACATGATATGTTCTCTATTTAAATCTACTATAGCTACTGTTGAATCAGCCTCTAAGTATTTTCTAAAAATCGTCCAAAACAGTGAACTCAGATTTGTACTTTAAACTTGTTTTGATCATATGTCACTCATTACAATGATTCCATTGCATGGCCAACTCTCATATGTGTACAAGACATATTAATTACTGTATATTGCTTCTACTTTTCCATTTTATCAGTCTAACATGTGGTTCTTTACTGTTTTATACAGCCAACAATCTAAACAAGATTTTAGCCTTGTTTCTTATAGTTTTTCATCTTTTTAAGCATGTTTATCAACACCAAATCCCCACACAATATTTTTAATCATCATTCATCATCATACACATATAAATAAGTAAAAGAAATACAAGATTACATAATCAAAAATAACAAGAGGATGAGGAGGACAATCTTTATACCACCAAGTTGATGTAGGTTGTGATTTGGACATGGATTTTGATGGAGAAACTTGTGATAAACCAAGACCATCTTCAAGACTACCATTCTTCATGAACACCATGTGGAAAATCAGCCCCAAGACTCCATGGAAACTCCTCCTTGGATGTTATAATCACCACCAATCAATAGGGTTTCAAAAGGGCTTCAACATATGTAGAAATAACATAAGGTTTATGGTTAAATTTGATCAAAATGGTGTGTAGGCTGATGATGGTGGACGGCATTTTAGAGAGAGGGAGGAGAAAGATGAAGTTGTTTGCATGGATGAAATGAGATAAGTGGTAAAGGTTGATGGTTTTGTTGGTAAGGTAGCTTAAGTGTGAAGCTTAACTAGACAAGTGTACTTGCTAGTTTATATGTTTGACACCTCAAAGGTGTGTTGCTAGTTTAGGCCGGTTTTAAGTGGGGGGTGGGATAAGTGTCCCACTTGTCTCATCCCCATTTATTTACGGGTACTCCTCGATTCTAGTTTCCTCTATTTGCGTGCCCTCGGGTCGTTTTACGAAAACTTTTTTATAAATGATGAATCAACGGCACAAAACAAATCTAATAAAAATTGTCTCATCAAAAACGGAGTTCGAAAACGTAAATACGTAATCCTAGGGTTTCCGGTTTAGTCGTAAAGGACGTTAAATTATAATCGTAAGTCCTAATCTCTTCTCGTAAATTTGTGAGTTTATGAACCAACACAAATTTAAAATCTCAAAATAATATTCACGGATAAATTTATTTTCTGAAATGTCGGACTGTCACCAAAAACGGTGTATGTAAACGTAAGCACGCAACGTTGAATCCTCCGGTTTAGACGTAGTCGACGCTACTTTAAGACGTAAATCCAAATTACTTCCCAAAAATAAGTGAGTTCATATTATAACATTAAAATAATGTTTTTAAATAATATTTGAGAATTAAATATCAACCATAGATTAACGGATTGTCATAGCATTTACCCCTAAACAGGATCTTTGTCCCCAAAGATCATCTTACTACTCGCTTCTTATAGAGTTAAAGCCATGTGGGTATTTCCTCCACTTCGATCTTTTCTCACAAGTGTAATCCATTACAATACGCGAGTTTCATAAAACATAACTACGGGAATAAGATCAGGCTTAATGTTGACTTATTTTCTCTATCCATGATGTTCACGGGTTTTTGATGAATGCAACTTTTCGCCGATCTAAGCTTTACTAAGAAACAATCAGATTCTCACTTGATAGACATTTTATCAAGTTCGATTTTCGAAACATAATTCACGCAGCTCTTGAAGTCCTAGGGTAGATCCAGCTTATATACCTTTCTAACCAATCTTTTACATCATCTTTATGGTCCCATACAACGGGGACTTATATCCCATGATCTTCCAGATCATAAATTCATTTTTCCATGGTTAAAATTTTTGGCATAACTTCGCTACCTATCTGGCACTTCAAGATCTACATTTCATATTCACATAACCTCCTGCCCACTATCGGTAGTCAATAATCAGATCCTAATTTCAACAACCATCTCAGGTCTCGTGGGTCGAGTATTTTGCAAGGTTAAGTTCGCCATCATAGGAAACCTTAAACCTAAAAGACATGTCCAACTCACAATGGGTGTTTTTCGGGTGTCTTCATCCCAACTCCTGCTTACAGATGCTCTAATATAGATCCTAACAAGATTCGATCTCGATCCTAATACGATGATTATCAATGATAATCTCTCCAAAGGAAAATGATTATACGGTTCATTACCAAAGGTCAATCATTCAAACATAAAACAAGACTTTTAGTGTTTTGTATTGTTACTTTACCTCGTCCCTTCAATTTGGGGTGGTAAATATTACTCTCATCAAGGTTCGTTCCCAATGACTTCTGAGCAAATCTCTAGAAATTCGATGCGAAGCGAGGATCTTGATAAAGATGTTCGATACAGGCACACTATGTTTACATAACTCCTTTAAATACAAAAGAGTCAATTTCTTCATCTAGAATTTATCATTAACGAGAATGATAGTAGCAGATTTAGTCAGTCTGTCGACGATGACCCAAATCGAATCAAATTCAGATGATGACCTTTGCAATAGCTAGACGTTTACTAATGTATGAGGCGGTGTCTGCCTTCATAATTTGCCATTAGTACAACTTCTTCAGATAAGGATACATTAAATCATAAATGACATAAATAGAATACTTATACTTACAAGTTTTCAACATAACTAAATTTCACAAACCTCCATATTTAGGCAACCATAAGTGACCTTTTAATCATTTAGCGCCATGGCTTCTTAATGCTAATGGTTCACATTAGCCGCGAACCACTTTTTATTATCTATATTATCCTTCTTACAAGCATTGTTTATTTTTAAATTGTTCGGCAATTTATTTTTGCACCGTCATTACTAAGGAACACATCCTAATTGGTTCTTTATATCTTCTACATAATGTGTCAGTAATTACATTAATAACTGAGATTTGCATAGGTTCAATTGTTCGTTCTCGGTATCTTCTCGAATTGATCTCTGGTTAATTGTGCGACTCATTTGTTTTTGGTAAAGCAATATTATTTGGTTGTGGTAAAATAAATGTGCAAGACTTTAAAATAAATGACGGGTAATTAAAACTACAACTAGTTAAAACGTAAACGGTGAAATATTTAAAACTTTAAAAGTAAATGACGAGAAATTAAATGACGTAAAATTAAAACTTAACGAAAAGTAAATTGACAATTAACTAAAAATGTAAAACGAAATTAAAATAGACTAAAAATAAAACGAGAAAAATTAACACTTTAACTAAAACAAAATATTAAAACAAAACAAAACATCCAATCGGAATACACCCGATCGGAATCCAAATTGGAATCCGATCGGAATGTACTCCATCAGAAAGTGCTGGTCGGAATGTGCCAAAGGGTCAGATCGGAATATATTCCGATCGGTTGATCAGAATGTAAACAACTCCACCCGTCGGAATATCATCAAAGCTAGCCAAATCGGAATATTATGACAATAGTGCAATCGGAATAAGTGGAAAACAAGCTAATCGGAATGTGCTAAGAAAATCTCCAAATTGGAATACCAAAACATGCCAAATTGGAATGAGCAAAACCCTTTTCCGATCAACAAATCGGAATAAGGGAAGCTGGTCGGAAAGATTGATCGGAAAGGGGTTTTCCCTTTTCCGATTTAAGTGGGATTCGAGATAAGCCAAGGTAATAAGCTATAATGATAAGCTAAAACCAAAACTTGAACGAATCTAAAGTAAAATGGACTCAATAAGCTTGAATAACAACTTATCAAACTTAAAATAAGCAAACTTTTGAATCAAACCATAAAAACATGAATTTTTTAAGCACGAAAACATCAAGATCAACACGGATCAAATGTAATTCGCACCAAAATCAACTAAAAATAAAGAAAGGTAGAAAGAGATGAAAGATAGAAAGCTTGATCAAAGGTAAAGAAGATTAAAACAACAAAATTAAGAACACTTACTTGAATTAAAGGTAAGAAATTAAAGGTGCAAATACAAGAAGAAATTAAATAACAAGGTATGAAAATAGTAGAAGTGGTGGTTTGTCAAGCCACCCAACAACTTGAAAATGAGAATAGCCTAATCTATATATAGGGGTGATTAGGGAGGAGCTTAGGAAGCTTCCTCCCTCTTTCCTCTTTTCCTTAATTGCACACTTAAGTCCTTTTCTTCTTAATTGTTCGTTAATCTTGGACTTAATGACTTTGTCTCGGGATTTCTTTGAACTTGTCTTGAATTTTCTTCATAAATAAGACTCGAGTTCTTCGGCTTTAAGTAAACTTCCGTCTTTTGACTTTTTCTTCGATAAATCTTTAGAATTGGTCTTGGACTTCCGTTATTTTTCCACTCTTGATCTTTCGACTTCGTCTTTCGTCTTTTTCTTCGATAAAAGCCCGTGAATGCCGTGTTTTCTCCACTTTTCACCTTTTCGTCCTAAATCACAACAAAAACACAAACCATGCATAATTCCGACATAAATGACATAAAATACACGTTTTGGCTCGGTTATTATTGTAATTAAGTGGTAAAAAGGATGGGTGTTTTCACACCTATCAAATCCCCTACACTTAACCATTGCAATGTCCTCATGCAATGCATTAGTTACAAAGCATGTTTACACTTTTCATCATAATCAATCCACGTTGGCCTTTATTAAAGAGATAGAAAATTATAAACATTCAAAGTAAAGAAATCAAAATCATACCTTTGGGTTTTGGAAATGTCGTGAATGATCATCATCCTCAAGTTTTCACTTTCTCCAAACCAAGCTTAAAAACGAGATCATTGTTATTATAAGTTAGCAAACTAACACGAACTCATGTGGACCAATTATTCACTTAGACTTCCTTATTCCTAGGTGTATCTCTTATATTTTATTATTGTCTTGAATGATCACGAGGATGCATTTTTAACTTATTTCGATAGTTATTTAGGCCGAAAATGAAGTGAACGATTTAATCAATAGTTAGCTAAAGGACAAAATCTTTTAAAACTGCTTCTCGGGACCTCATAAAGTTCATATCTTGGCATAACTCGCTTCGCGATTTGAGACCTTTCTCGGACCGATATTTGGCAGCGACTTCATACTTCGAATCTTTGAGAGACGTTCTTGAAATAATGGTCTTCTCTTCATAATAGGAATTTCTTCACTTGAAGTTTTGAGAGATTCTTCATCTTTGGACCACGACTTCTTCATTTTTCTCCAATCTTTATTTTGGACTTTGATATACAACGATCCGCCTCCTTTTAGGACTTGGATCTATTTATCCTCATACCTTGTTAGGGCCTTTTTGGATAGACTTCTCCATGATCTTTAGGGGAGTATTTGCTTTTCGTCGTGTGTCTCGATCCTTCATATCGATTTTCAATAAATGATTCTTCACATCACTTTTGGATCTTTAGCAATAAAATGTAGCCCTCATGCCTTGTTAGGGCCTTTTCGGACTCGCCAATCTTCGCATCCCGCTTCAATAAGTTATGCCTTGGCTATGAACTCTAAACCGTACCGAGCAACTTTTAAACGATCTTGGGCTAGAACCTAAGTAACCTTTTAAATCGTACAACCTTATTTATTGCAGATAAATTTACTAACAGGCGATGGGAGAATAGGCTTATAATTAACTCACATAAATTCCCGAAAGAATACCAAACTTATAATTGGCTCTATCATCTCTCATTCTCCACACTTTAAAATCTCAAGTAATGAGACTCGTGGATGCTTAGCCTATTAAATCAAAGTTTTGGGTTTTCGAGTCGCCAACAGGATCTTGCAAATTCTTAGACTTTTTCAAGTTTTAGAAATCACGTTTTAAAGTTCCCTTGATAAACGACTCTCGAGGATCAATTATAGGAACTTGCGAAAAGTTCTTGTTCTTAACCCGTGAGAGTTAAGACTTTCGCGTTTTATAGCTCCCTATATAAAATCCTAGCAAAACTTGACTTAAACACGTTAAGGATACTAGCTAGAGTAAACTTAGATAAGTAAACTCGGGTTGAGTCAAAAAATTCACAACGTTTGAAAATTAAAACCACTTATTTAAAATCTATTCTAGTAAGGAAGGAAAAATAACTATACAAAGGTAAACACTAATAGGTCAAAATAGATCAAAAAATTTTAAAAAATGTCGAAAAATCAAATTTTCCGGTTAAAATGAGGACAAATACAAGGAAAAGGCCACTTAACTTCGATAGAAGTCCCCCTACGCTTAATATAAACATTGTCCTTAATGTTTAAGCATGTGGGAGTAAACTCCCCTACACTTAGGACATTGTGCACTTTGTTTAAATCTCGCTAAGGAAAAGACAACTAAAGAGATTCCTATTTTAATATTGAGAAATATAAAATAGTGAATCGAAAAGAGTTTAGGATAGAACCAGGAAGAAGGGAACACGGAATCACGGTTCGTCAAAAATCGTCAAGAGTGTGTTTTTGAAGCGCTAATCCCTGCACATGATAAGAAAGAAAGCTAGAAACACCACGGGGCTCCCCTACACTTATGGTAAAGATAGATAGATAATTGGATTGCCTCCCAAAAAGCGCTTGTTTATATTAACCGAGTCACGAGCCTGACTCGTCCCCGAATTAAATGGTCCATGGGGAAGCCTCAAATGTAATACCGGGATCAAAGACCTTGTCCTCGTTCCCGGTTGACATCAACAAAGGAGATGCGGGGGAATAAGTCTTGTATGGGAGAAAAGTCTGTTCAACATACGTAAAGTATGTGAAATCAAGATCCACGGGAGGTGGGGAGGGTAAAGTAAGCACAGTGTCCTCCCCCAAAGACAATGGATGCTGAGCAAGCGACAAAGCCGTAATGTTATCAATCATAACATAATCAATGTCACCTCCCGGGTCAAAGCACTCATCCTCCGTAATAGTGGCTAAAGGGGAGGATGAAAGGTGCTCGGGAGGGGGACTTGGGACAATACCTTCTTGCAGCAAATTATCAAAAATAATATCCCCCTCCATGTCATCGTCATCAATACTTGGAGGTATGGAGTGAATGTCGATTTCTTCCAGCAATGGGTTATTATCTTCAACGGGAGGAATAGATGGAGGCAAAGACTCGGAAAGAGGACGAGAAGTCAACGCTTCGATTTGAGCAATAAGAAGATGAAATTTCCGTAATCTATCGCAAAGAAGCACGTCTTTCACCTTATCCACAAGATCATGTTCATCGGTGAACTTCTCGTAAACCGGAGAGAATAAATCGTCATCGTCCGCATCTCCCGGTGGAGATTGAGAAATTTCAAAAGTGAAATTCTCATAGCAGAGAGAAGAATCGTCATCACTAGGATCGACCTCTTCCGTAAGAGCAACGTCGTCCTCAAGCTCCATAGCAGGTAAGTCACAAACTTCATCATCCAATACCTTTTCGAGACCAACATCACTAAGCTCATTCAACGTATCTAGATCCTTAGATTGGACATCATCGTCGTCGTCATCATCATAATAGATTGGACGAGTCCAGTTAGGAGTGACGTAGTCGGCTAACTCTTCCTTGATAACCTCCACATCTTTAAGAAGCTCATGCAGCAACTTTTGTTGTTCATCTCCCCGAGTATGTTCAATTTCACCAATTCTATCCCACGCTGTAATTAAACATTTTGGTGTAGAAAAGAAGGGAAAACGACTAAATTGGCTTAAAAAGGTGTCGGTGGTTTTCAAGGTTTCGTCCACATCAAGCAACGGTTGCCTTTCCTGATGCAAGTCAGCTCGAAGTTGAGCTATACTTTCTAGAATGCCATTCAAAGAAGTGAGTTGTTGATCAAGACTAATTTGCTGAGAGGATTGATGATTGAGGGTGTGATGTGGGGGCTCAAAGTTATAGACACTAGGATGATAGCACGGTACTTTCTCAAAGACTTGCGACGGATCACAAAAAGAAGCATCGTGAGGGCCCCCACAAATATAGCACCATGGGTATGGAGAGAAACTGGGTGCTTCTTGTGGATAGCTATTACCATTGTCATAATTGTACCACGGTTCTTGCTCGTGACAATACGGGTATCGAACCGGGCACGAAACATGCCAATGAGAATCGCTTCCATAATAGATGCACGGGGGAACAGGAGGAGGTGGGTTCAAAAAGGACGAATAGTCGAGTTGCACAAAGGACAAAATCTGAATAGGAATTGTGTATTGTCGATATCGTTTCCGCACCGCTCACATGTACACCATTGACAAGAGTCGTTCCCGTACAATCGTCTCCCACACCCGACGCAGTGGACATAAAAATCCATAAAGAAAAATAGATAAGCAAGAAGAATATTTTTGGTGCAAAACTTTTAAAAAGAAATGCTTTTTATGATTTTTCAAATGTTTTTGTGATTTTTGAAAATTTTTGACACGAAAAATAACGTTCACAAGTGAACGGATCCCAAAAGCCAACGCGTCTCTCACAAAAAACCGTTAATCCTCACGAAAAGAGCCGGCAGCGGCGCCATTTAATAACTGAGATTTTCATAGGTTCAATTGTTCGTTCTCGGTATCTTCTCGAATTGATCTCTGGTTAATTGTGCGACTCAGTTGTTTTTGGTTGTGGTAAAATAAATGTGCAAGACTTTAAAATAAATGACGGGTAATTAAAACTACAACTAGTTAAAACGTAAACGGTGCAATATTTAAAACTTTAAAAGTAAATGACGAGAAATTAAATGACGTAAAATTAAAACTTAACGAAAAGTAAATTGACAATTAACTAAAAATGTAAAACGAAATTAAAATAGACTAAAAATAAAACGAGAAAAATTAACACTTTAACTAAAACAAAATATTAAAACAAAACAAAACATCCAATCGGAATACACCCGATCGGAATCCGATCGGAATGTACTCCATCGGAAAGCGCTGGTCGGAATGTGCCAAAGGGTCAGATCGGAATGTAAACAACTCCACCCGTCGGAATATCATCAAAGCTAGCCAAATCGGAATATTATGAAAATAGTGCAATCGGAATATCTGGAAAACAAGCTAATCGGAATGTGCTAAGAAAATCTCCAAATCGAAATACCAAAACATGCCAAATTGGAATGAGCAAAACCCTTTTCCGATCAACAAATCGAAATAAGGGAAGCTGGTCGGAAAGATTGATCGGAAAGGGGTTTTCCCTTTCCGATTTAAGTGGGACTCGAGATAAGCCAAGGTAATAAGCTATAATGATAAGCTAAAACCAAAAATTGAACGAATCTAAAGTAAAATGGACTCAATAAGCATGAATAACAACTTATCAAACTTAAAATAAGCCAACTTTTGAATCGAACCATAAAAAGATGAAATTTTTAAGCACGAAAACATCAAGATCAACACGGATCAAATGTAATTCGCACCAAAATCAACTAAAATTAAAGAAAGGTAGAAAGAGATGAAAGATAGAAAGCTTGATCAAAGGTAAAGAAGATTAAAACAACAAAATTAAGAACACTTACTTGAATTAAAGGTAAGAAATTAAAGGTGCAAATACAAGAAGAAATTAAATAACAAGGTATGAAAATAGTGGAAGTGGTGGTTTGTCAAGCCACCCAACAACTTGAAAATGAGACTAGCCTAATCTATATATAGGGGTGATTAGGGAGGAGCTTAGGAAGCTTCCTCCCTCTTTCCTCTTTTCCTTAATTGCACACTTAAGTCCTTTTCTTCTTAATTGTTCGTTAATCTTGGGCTTAATGACTTTGTCTCGGGATTTCTTTGAACTTGTCTTGAATTTTCTTCATAAATAAGACTCGAGTTCTTCGGCTTTAAGTAAACTTCCATCTTTTGACTTTTTCTTCGATAAATCTTCAGAATTGGTCTTGGACTTCCGTTATTTTTCCACTCTTGATCTTTCGACTTCGTCTTTCGTCTTTTTCTTCGATAAAAGCCCGTGAATGCCGTGTTTTCTCCACTTTTCACCTTTTCGTCCTAAATCACAACAAAAACACAAACCACGCATTATTCCGACATAAATCACATAATCCCCGGCAGCGGCGCCATTTAATAACTGAGATTTGCATAGGTTCAATTGTTCGTTCTCGGTATCTTCTCGAATTGATCTCTGGTTAATTGTGCGACTCAGTTGTTTTTGGTAAAGCAATATTTTTTTGTTGTGGTAAAATAAATGTGCAAGACTTTAAAATAAATGACGGGTAATTAAAACTACAACTAGTTAAAACGTAAACGGTGCAATATTTAAAACTTTAAAAGTAAATGACGAGAAATTAAATGACGAAAAATTAAAACTTAACGAAAAGTAAATTGGCAATTAACTAAAATGTAAAACGAAATTAAAATAGACTAAAAATAAAACGAGAAAAATTAACACTTTAACTAAAACAAAATATTAAAACAAAACAAAACATCCAATCGGAATACACCCGATCGGAATCCAAATTGGAATCCGATCGGAATGTACTCCATCGGAAAGCGCTGGTCGGAATGTGCCAAAGGGTCAGATCGGAATATATTCCGATCGGTTGATCGGAATGTAAACAACTCCACCCGTCGGAATATCATCAAAGCTAGCAAAATCGGAATATTATGAAAATAGTGCAATCGGAATAAGTGGAAAACAAGCTAATCGGAATGTGCTAAGAAAATCTCCAAATCCGAATACCAAAACATGCCAAATTGGAATGAGCAAAACCCTTTTCCGATCAACAAATCGGAATAAGGGAAGCTGGTCGGAAAGATTGATCGGAAAGGGGTTTTCCCTTTCCGATTTAAGTGGGATTCGAGATAAGCCAAGGTAATAAGCTATAATGATAAGCTAAAACCAAAACTTGAACGAATCTAAAGTAAAATGGACTCAATAAGCATGAATAACAACTTATCAAACTTAAACTAAGCAAACTTTTGAATCAAACCATAAAAAGATGAACTTTTTAAGCACGAAAACATCAAGATCAACACGGATCAAATGTAATTCGCACCAAAATCAACTAAAAATAAAGAAAGGTAGAAAGAGATGAAAGATAGAAAGCTTGATCAAAGGTAAAGAAGATTAAAACAACAAAATTAAGAACACTTACTTGAATTAAAGGTAAGAAATTAAAGGTACAAATACAAGAAGAAATTAAATAACAAGGTATGAAAATAGTGGAAGTGGTGGTTTGTCAAGCCACCCAACAACTTGAAAATGAGACTAGCCTAGGGATATATAGGGGTGATTAGGGAGGAGTTTAAGAAGCTTCCTCCCTCTTTCCTCTTTTCCTTAATTGCACACTTAAGTCCTTTTCTTCTTAATTGTTCGTTAATCTTGGACTTAATGACTTTGTCTCGGGATTTCTTTGAACTTGTCTTGAATTTTCTTCATAAATAAGACTCGAGTTCTTCGGCTTTAAGTAAACTTCCGTCTTTTGACTTTTTCTTCGATAAATCTTCAGAATTGGTCTTGGACTTCCGTTATTTTTCCACTCTTGATCTTTCGACTTCGTCTTTCGTCTTTTTCTTAGATAAAATCCCGTGAATGCCGTGTTTTCTCCACTTTTCACCTTTTCGTCCTAAATCACAACAAAAACACAAACCACGCATAATTCTGACATAAATGACATAAAATACACGTTTTGGCTCGGTTATTATTGTAATTAAGTGGTAAAAAGGATGGGTGTTTTCACACCTATCATACATTCACCTTTCTTCATATTTTCTAAGTTTCAGTTTCGTCTCAACTATTATTTTTATCTGTTTTACTCAATCCGACGTTTTAAAAGCATCGATAATTATCACAAGTAAATTTACAATAAATATTAAGTTTTTATAAGACGTAAGCGTTAAAAGTTTAAATTTCTTAGTTCGACCAATTATAATAAAATGTTCAAAACAAATTTGAATTTAATTAACACCTTTTTTTTTATTTATCGAAAATAATTAGTGAGATTCGTAAATGTTCGAGAAATCTTTGTTTATACTTTGGTCAAAATTTTCTTAATTGAAAAGCAAAAATTGTCGTTTTAAATTTCAAATCATGATTTAAATGGGTTTTCTCAATCATTCTTAGGTTGTCTTAAGGTACGCAAAATCATTTACCCCTAAACAGGATTTTAGTTAAATGTTTTGGTTATAAGGAAATGATTCCTTAAAAATTCTTTTGATAACATATCTGTCAAAACATATTTCTATTTTCTTTTTAGTAACACCCAAAGTCTTAAAAGGGCTCTTAATTTTTGAAGAGTCAATATAGATTCCATTATCTTTTTAATCACACGGTCAAATAATGTAAAGGATTAAGTTTTTAATCTCATGTTAATTATACAAGGTACATGTTTTTATTGTTCAGCCAATTCAGGGCAATCTATAAATAATTATTAACTCATTCTTATTCTTATAAATAAACAAATGATCCTTAATGATCACAAGCATGAATTTATCAAATTACAGCCTACACACGTGATTCACCAAATTTATGAATGCTACATGTGTATTAGTCAATTCAAACGTCACCACGTGAAACTCATAATGTTTATTACAAGCACCTGATGTAGTGATTGGAATACATAATCTTTTTCGCAGATGCGAAGTTGATGATAACCATGTCGTGGATCAAATCTTAAAAACATACACTAGAACCTTGTAAAAGATCGAACAAATCTTCCATTTCGAGTTATGGATATCGTTTTCGATTGCCAATTTACTCAGTTCACAGTAATCTATAAATATAAGGAATGATAACACCATAGCTCTTCATAATGACGAGCTTGGTAGAATAAAAGCTTTCTCCGACAACACTCTCAGTTGTACGGTAATTCCTTTAATTCAAATGGTGCTGACGTAAGTGCACAAGCCACAGGTGCAGCACCGAGAATATAATCAATACCAGTTTCAATCTGCCTTAATGGCAAAAGTCTAGGTAATTCACCAGTAAATACTTCCTAAAGTTTCAGATAACGGAAACATCTTTTTAATAAATTCGTATTAGGTTCTTTCTAAATTATAGTATCTATGACTAATTCACAACCATTCACGGTATAATTTCAAGTCATCCATCAAGAATTATTTAGATCACTTTTGATAACCAACATCTTATCATTTAGGGGATTTCTACTCGGGTTCTCATCATTTAAGACAATGTCGTCATGTCATAATCAATCAATCCATTCTACTGGCATTATCAACTTTTCAGTCTTATTGCCGTCGATAAGATGTGAACTTCTGAAAAGACTAATAATAACTCATAATCCTTCGCAAATTCAAGGATATATGGAGACACAACTACTATTAAAAGAGTAAGGTCAACGCATAATCTACACGAGAGAATTTCAAATCAGATACAGACGAAAACATTTATCGAATATGAATATATCCTATGTTTTCATAATTTGAGTACTCATTCGAAAGCTCCTCGGATCGTTACCCAGGTCATTCAAATGAAATCAAATCAAAAGAAATGATAAGAACGTCAATACATCCAGTCGGGTATCAACACTCTATAATCAGATACTTTTCCTAAGAATCTCACTACGGGAGAATTGGACAAGAAAGGATTGTCAATTGTCAAATAAGACAATTTCCACAGATGAGTAAATTCGACTCAGAAGAATAGATGCTACAGGCACATATGTAGATGTCCCTAACATTATGTCCCTATTTTTCACTTCTTGCAGATCTCATAAATTTTAATCTTTCACAATCTTCAAAGAAAATTTAGTGTTTATTAATCAGTTTTATGGTGACTACTAATCAGCCTTGCATGGTCCATTCCAAATTGTATGTAGGCGCGCAACTATATACAATTTCAAGATTAACGATGCAATACTCACCTCGTCAAAATTTTATCATCATGTTTATAATAAAAACATTTTCATGCTTAAATCTTAAATAAGAATCAAAAATAAATTTACAAAGATTTTCTTTGTTATGAAAACAGTTAAGTTTTCCAAAGTGTTTTATAAACAACTTCATTTCGATAATGATTACTTATAAATCTCACTTTAGATCATCCTTACGGTGATGAAAATTCAATTTTTCTCAAGGAATACTGTTTTATCTTATAAAAACAATGAGTGATCTGCAAAAGAGTGATGAAAAGTTTTTCACCAAGAACTAACTTCAATATGATAGGAAATGAGCTTTAACCAATTTATCATGAGGTTCATGACCTCGATGGCACTCAGGAAGAATAATCCACAACGTAACTCAAATCGAGATGAGTACTTGTTCAATGGTTGCATCACTAATGCGAACATTAGGATGAATCAATAAAGGATAGATAACATCGATACATGTAAGATTTAGCAATCAAAGGTAGTCTCTTTCATTAATCACAAACAAGTCAAAATTGTACCGTAACACATTACGTGTCACTATGTCATACAATTCTAAGAACTCATCCTACCAACTAATGTCTCAATTAAGTTAGGGAGTTTTAAAAGATACTACAATGAACACTAATCTACAAAAGTCATAGGTGTTCCACATGTCCCAGAAGATCCATTGGTCCCAATTCAGAAGAAGATTTCTTCAATTTATTTCTTGGACACTGGGCATCCTCGTTATTGGACAATGGTTTAGGAACAACCTTTAACACGAATCAATAATCATTTAAAACCTTATAATTCAATCACATGACTTAACGACTTCCTCTTAACAATCTCATATTCCATACAGGTTAAGTTTCATTTTATTTAAGTTTTAACCAAATTTATACTCAATTCGATATCCTACCTCATTCTCCAATACTTTCAACCTTATTCATAAACCTTAAAAGGGCAATAAAAGATCGATATGATCAATACTTAATTTCAAATCCTATAACTCTTACAACAACAATTATCAAATGAGTCACTAGCATGAGATGACTCGATCATTCAACTAGACTTCTCGGAAAGGTACTAGTGGCATGAGGCTTTTGGGTAATGGTTCCAATGACAGCCTCAAGTGCAACATTCACCCCTTTCGATTTCATTTTAAGAATTGAATGACAACGAATCAGATGACATCTTTCTAGATGGTAAAGTTTTGTCAAACTCCAATCTATAAGGAAAGATCGTCATAACATCGATATCAGATTTAATCTCGCCAATTCTTCTTCAATATCACAATCAACTAATATCTACATTTCTACGAGTATCAACCAGTTTGTCGGGATCATAAATATCCACAACTTGGTTTAGATCTAGGATAGCTAGAATTCCTACGAGAATAGCTTCGATTATTTTACTAGGGGATTTAGGGTTCCTTGTGACAATCTACGTCGTATAAATACCTCGTATAAATATCAAGATAATAATCAAACAATCATGTAATAAAATTACATCATATATATATATATAATCCAAGTTATATATATATTAAAATAACACTTCTCAGTCTGGCCTTGTCGGTAACTCGGGAATTCTTCGGCACCGTTATAGTCAAAAGATTTTTAGACATTTTTAGAAAAATGTTTATAGTTAAAAGATTTTGAAATGTTCTATTCAAAACCTTTGGTTTTAAAAATCTTTCGTTCTCTATAACGAGAGCTCTGGTACCAAACTGTAACACCCCCAAATTTATACAACTCAATACAGCGGAAGACTCGTTGGTGTTACGGGATAACACATTACTCACATCATAGACAACGCTTAAAAATCGCGTCGTTTAATAATAAAGCATTTCCATTCATAAATATCAAAGTTACATAGGTCCCAAGTCATTGTATTTAATACAGGTTTTACAAAGCATTTGAATGGAAATTGTTATTTAAGTGCGGGCCATGAATTCTTGTTGTCTTCCCGAGAATTACCTTCAAGTACCTAAGATAAAACATGTTAAAAGAAAAGGTCAGCGATAACGCCGAGTGAATTCATAGAGTTTAATAAATTCCATCAATATAAATTTGGTATAAAATTATTACCAAAAATCATTTCGTACAAATCATTGTAATAGGCCATAAAATATCCAAAGTCATTTTTATACAAATCCTTATCGAAAATCATAATATAGGCATTTGCCCTAAAAATCATTATACGAGCCAATGTCGTAAAAACATCATACAATACGTTTTATGACGTTGTATAAAGTTAAATAAAAACCGTTATATGAATATGGTTATGAAAAACCAAAACACGAACATAATATCAATAGTATGACCCCGTATTGCTAGTCAGGCAATGCATCGTAATTTGGTGCGTATCGTAGTATTTTGTTAACTGGATTATTATAAGCCGCATGACATTGTTACCTTACTAAACCAAACAACGGGTAGCTAGCCCGAAACTCAATTTGCCCATCTAAATTAGCGTGTCGTCACAAAGGTCACGCTATGGAAATCTTCTCATACATAAATTCGCTTACCAATCAATGTGGCACGACGGGGATCAACCGTCAAGGCGCGAACTGGGGTGATCGTCCCTAAATAGTACTATTATATGCATAAGCGTCTACCAAATCCTGGTAGTTCACAATTCATGCTAATGGGACTTTTAGTGACATAACCTAACTTTAAGAATCCATTTTATTTCATCTAACGGGTCCTTTAATCATTTATCGGGTCATACAATCCGGTCATACAATCATTCGGGTCCAAATCAATAAACAAACAATCGGGACAAATGGTGTCCTATTTTATAAAAACTAACATGTTATCTCCCTCGCGGGTTTATAAAACATTTATAAAAACATATAAAAGAGTGCGAGGCTATGAACTCACGTTGATGTGGGAAGGCGGGTTATCGGCAATTCGGACGTACGGTACGTGCTTCAATCACGGAAACCTAGACAAATAATAGTCGTCTTAGACTCATGTCCAATGACTTTATAAAAATAACAATTATGTATACATATGATGATTTGATATATATGATGATCAAGTGGGTTTACATATTCTCATTTACTCGTTTTAGTGTTATGTGTCGATAACTTTTATACTAGTTTACTAGTTTTACCTATTTACGTGTTTTAGGTCCAATAAGCCTATTATAAGTTCATTAACTTGTATTAATCCATTTCATACTTGTATTATCAGTATTTATACTTTATATGTTGGGCCTAAATGGGTTAAGCCCAATAAATAAGTTTATAAGTGTTTTAGTCCATTTTGTTGTATTATTAGTCCAATAACGTTAACTTAGCCCGTTAATGTCCGTATGTTATATAGTTCGAGTTTTATCGGTTTATACTTGTTATATATATTTATATATCAGTATATGAGTTTATAAAAGTTTACATTAGACGGGTCCAACCGTCTAAGTTTTATTTAACAAAAACGTTAATTTTACGGTAATAGCCGAAAAAGTCGTAAAATTCATGTTTATAGTTTTATAACTTATAAAACTTATCAAACTACCATTTTTATAAAATGTCCATTTTTTTATCCTTATAAATATTTATATAAATGTATTATATGAGTTACTGGGTTTTAATTCACATTTTATACTATTTTTATTTGAGTGCTTATATAATACTATTATACTTTTATTTCCAAAATCTGATTTTTATTTTCATGTTCACCAAAACTGCCATATCTAGAGTTCTATATGGAGATAGAAGCTCAAATTTTTATGACATAAACTACATGATATGTTCTCTATTTAAATCTACTATAGCTACTGTTGAATCAGCCTCTAAGTATTTTCTAAAAATCGTCCAAAACAGTGAACTCAGATTTGTACTTTAAACTTGTTTTGATCATATCTCACTCATTACAATGATTCCATTGCATGGCAAACTCTCACATGTGTACAAGACATATTACTTACTTTATATAGCTTCTACTTTGCCATTTTATCAGTCTAACATGTGGTTCTTTACTGTTTTATACAGCCAACAATCTAAACAAGATTTTAGCCTTGTTTCTTATAGTTTTTCATCTTTTTAAGCATGTTTATCAACACCAAATCCCCACACAATATTTTTAATCATCATTCATCATCATATACATATACATAAGTAAAAGAAATACAAGATTACATAATCAAAAATAACAAGAGGATGAGGAGGACAATCTTTATACCACCAAGTTGATGTAGGTTGTGATTTGGACATGGATTTTGATGGAGAAACTTGTGATAAACCAAGACCATCTTCAAGACCACCATTCTTCATGAACACCTTGTGGAAAATCAGCCCCAAGACTCTATGGAAACTCCTCCTCGGATGTTATAATCACCACCAATCAATAGGGTTTCAAAAGGGCTTCAACATATGTAGAAATAACATAAGGTTTATGGTTAAATTTGATCAAAATGGTGTGTAGGGTGATGATGGTGGACGGCATTTTAGAGAGAGGGAGGAGAAAGATGAAGTTGTTTGCATGGATGAAATGAGATAAGTGGTAAAGGTTGATGGTTTTGTTGGTAAGGTAGCTTAAGTGTGAAGCTTAACTAGACAAGTGTACTTGCTAGTTTATATGTTCGACACCTCAAAGGTGTGTTGCTAGTTTAGACCGGTTTTAAGTGGGGGTGGGACAAGTGTCCCACTTATCTCATCCCCATTTATTTACGGGTACTCCTCGATTCTAGTTTCCTCGATTTGCGTGCCCTCGGGTCGTTTTACGAAAAACGTTTTTATAAATTATGAATCAACGGCACAAAACGAATCTAATAAAAATTGTCTCATCAAAAACGGAGTTCGAAAACGTAAATACGTAATCCTAGGGTTTCCGGTTTAGTCGTAAAGGACGTTAAATTATAATCGTAAGTCCTAATCTCTTCTCGTAAATTTGTGAGTTTATGAACCAACACAAATTTAAAATCTCAAAATAATATTCACGGATAAATTTATTTTCTGAAATGTCGGACTGTCACCAAAAACGGTGTATGTAAACGTAAGCACGCAACGTTGAATCCTCCGGTTTAGACGTAGTCGACGCTACTTCAAGACGTAAATCCAAATTACTTCCCAAAATAAGTGAGTTCATATTATAACATTAAAATAATGTTTTTAAATAATATTTGAGAATAAAATATCAACCATAAATTGACGGATTGTCACATTTACCATATGATCATTGACAATGGAAAGTCAGTTATCAAGTGACCTTCCTGTTGGACACGTAAATAATGGCTACCTATAATTTTGATAAGAATTCTTTGTATTCAGAGAAAATACCAAGCCAATTTTAACCATAACTATCAACATATTTAAATCGCATAAATTATGAATTGAACTTTGAGTCAACATATTGGTGACAAAAAAGTGACTATTACCTTGACCAATGTGCTGGAAAACTGAGAACATGAGCAGCAAGCCTGCTAGATGCTCTCATATATTTGATACCCTTTTTATTAACCAAAAACCATATCTTGGCACACTCCACATCAGCAATCATACCTGATCACTTCTCACCAAAGGAAAGGTCAGCGATAGTCAAATTTCTAAGAAAAAAGGTCAACGGAAATTCAATCTACCGAAGGAAGAGTTATATCCTTGTCTCAATGATCAATTAAACACAATAATCTAATACAAAACTTACCTTATTTTATTTGACAATGAATCAGATGAAAACATTACTAATCAATAAACGAATCAAAAGATTCAATTGCATCATCATGTATACATCACCTACCTTCCACATACGAGTTTGGCCGATCTTGCCCATAGGAAAGGATTCTAGACCTCTTTTTTGGTGAAAGACAAACCTGTACCAAGAGAAGGAATGCCAGCTTCAATAGTCACAAGCTAAAATCTTCACGGCTTCCCCATGAGGGCACCTGCAATGATAGAGAGATATCATGTTGGAAATACGTTTTTACGTATTTAGAAAGGATCGGTCACTCCAAAGATAGATACAAGTATTGGGCTCGTGATCCTATGTATTAAGGTATAGCCCATATAGCCCACATGTAGGGTGGGCTATATAAACCCCCTCCTAGCATGTTAGGAGGGGTTGAACACTTTCATTTATCACATTCCATCTTTCTTTCATCTCTCTTCTCTCTCTCTCTCTACCTTTCTCTCTCTAGTTCTTCCATTTCTTCATCCATCTCAATAGATTAATCCATAACATGCCGAATCCTTAGAAAACATGATCCTACAATTGGTATCAAGAGCTTTGGTTGATTCTTTGGATTTACGTTTTTTTCTATTGATTTGGTCATAAAAATCTTTTCTTTCTAAAATTTTTTCTCGTTTCTTTTTTTTCTCGTTTCTTTTTTTTTGTGTTGTGTGTTTATCAAATTGATAAAAACATTTTTAATAATCACTGTATTCTAATTATCAGTTTGGTATCATCATTTCTCTCATCTATTGTCTATCAACTTTTTTTTCTATCAATTTTTTTTATCAGTTTTTTGTTATCAGTTTCTCAGATTTCAATATCATTTTTTCTTTTTCTTTTTTTTTCAAACTTTTTGTCTCATCTCAAAGTTAAAATACGGTTTCGGTTTGTGTTCATAACTGTCATTTTGTCTCATTTCAATTTTTTCTGGGCATATTTTTCTTGTGGCAATCCAACATTTTTTATCAAGAATCAGGCAACATATAATTTTTTTGGCTACGATCTGAGCTTTGCGATCGCATAAACCCTGGGGGTTTCTACTTGCGATCCAAAGTCACGATCACTTTTCTTCGATCCCCACTACGATCACAACTTCGATCCTAGTTACGATCACGACTGCGATCCTAGTTACGATCACGACTGCGATTGGAGTGCGATCGGAGTACGATCGGAGTGCGATCTGAGTGCGATCTGAGTGCGATCTGAGTGCGAATACGATCTTAGTACAATCAATGACTGCGATGGTGTGTTGTTATGAATGCGATGGACATGAAAAATGATGCGATGAATGGACTCTATATTTGCGATGACTTGATTCTTTCTTACGATTTGACCAACTTTTGATTCGATAAATCTCAAACAAAAGGACTCAAAATCATTTTTTTACCAAACTAACAGGTCTCATCCCTCGCACACAAAACCAAACACACTCTTCTCGACAACAGAAACTCACAGACCTGACCAAATACAGAAAAGACACCCTCGTCTCATCAGACCCACAAAACTCTCGACTCACACTCTTGACTCAAAAACAAAACACAACAAACATCACACTCGACTCTACTCTCACCTTAGACTCGACCTAAACTCAGCCTCGACGAAACCTAACCACAAGACTCGAAAAATTTTTTAGACGACTCGAACAAAAACAAACAACAAGACACTCAAAATAAAAACCTCTCAGCCTCACCCAAACACAAACACACAGCTCCATCCTCACGACTCAGACTCATAAACATAGACTCAAACTTTTCAATACCAAAATTAGCCTTTAACATATCAGCCTTTTCACTCCACCAATTTTCATCTATAACCTAACCCATCGACACCTAATCCCCATCTAGACTCAAAAACAGAAAACATAAATGAATAATGTGATCTCAGATTTAAAAAAGGTTCGTGTTGTTGCATGTCCAGATTTGTTAAAAATCCTATCACGAAACAAAAGATCTTGAAGCCTAATCGTCTTTGTTTGAAACACAATAAAGGATTTGACCCTTGATTTTCCACGTCGAAAATGGTGGTGCTTCGAAAAGATTCAAAGGATTTAGTTGGTTTCATATTCTGGTGATGAGATCTACGTATTTTAGAGATTAGGTGATTGTTTTATGGTTTGTTTTGTTAAGAACATGAACGGTGGCTGAGTTAGATTGCGATGGAGAGATAAAGTGAGGGGCGGAGTAAACAATGAGTAAGAGATTAGTTAGGGTTGACTAAATTGGGTTTATATATTGTTTTTCAGGCGGAGTAAACAAGAAATGGTGGGATCGGGTTGCAAATTGTTACCTTATATATTGTTTCTTTGTCTGCCACATTATAATTTTTTTTGTTCTTATAATGTTACTAGCCACGTTTCTTTGTCTAGGCCACGTGTGGTAACACGTCCCTTTTTATTTTTTTATTTTATTTTATTTTTATTTTTTTTGTTTGTTTTGGTTAACAATTTTGAAATGGGCAACGGTCGTTTAGTCATTATAATTTTTTATTAAAAACATTGTGTTAAATTATTTAATTTAATTTAAACAAAATCTTGTCATATTAAGGTATTTTATATATAATTTTGACGAGACCGTGAAAAATGGCTCAATTTGACTTTTCGTGGCTACGAATTTAATCGGGTATTATTCTTTGAAATTGAAGACCAATTTTTTATCGATCCGAAAACCTTTACGTCATTGTTCATCGAAATTCATGGATTCGTTGACTTCAACATTTGAAGAGGGAGAATTGCATCTAATGCAAGACACAGCTAGAGAAAGTGGTATAATTTCATGTCGACTACTTCAGTCACATCTTATGACCATTGCATGGGTTCAAGGAGGAAGCTAATTTGTGACACTCTTTGGTCAAAATCATTATACATTCATCGATTTACTATTCCTCAATTTGCACCAACTTGCTGATCAACTTCAAAAAGAAGACTTTAATCATTCTACATCGTCACTTGCTTATAAGGCTCTTGTGAACTTATACCTTTCCTCCAATTTAATATCATCAAGTCTGACAATTCAGGGATATGCCGGTCATTTTTTCAATACACACAGAACGAGGTTAATGATTTCCATGATAAACTATTGAAATTTATGACATCGGTTTCGTTTTCGATTTATGAACGATCCAGACTTCAGCAAACGTATGATAATGGAGTACAAGAATCTATGAGGTCGATGCAAGAGGTGAATGGTCATACGGTTGACCACTTGGAGCATAACGATGGCAAGAACACAGAATCAGGAGGACAACATGATACGAGTGGCACGTCAGGGAATGTTCACGAGATCTCTTTTGATGACACCTTACCCGTTTATGACGAAGAGCCTGCGAACATGGTACAATGTAATGTTGTTTATGATGTATATGCTGATGACATGTCGCATATTGAGCATTCCGAACTTAATTATGACAAACATGGGATGGAGAAGAGTGATAGCAATACTACTTCTGATTAATCCGATGTGAGTCATAATGGGGGAGAAAGTGTTCAAAATGCTAAACATCTTGATAATTGTCTAATAACTGCTTCATTGACTGCTTCTGATTCCAAGATTAGAGAGCTCGAAACGATTGTAGCTCAACAATCAAAAGTTCTTGAGGATGCCAAATTAGAATTTTCTAAGAAAACGAACAAATTTGAAACATACTTTGAAAAACTTGAAAAGTCAAACGTTGTTCTTGAACGAAAATTGGAACAAAAAGTTCTAGATTTTAAAGCTGAAAAGGATAATCTTTTGAGACAAATTAAGTTGTTAGAATCTAAATTGGCATCCCAAGATAAATTGCTCAAAGAGAATGAGACTTTAAAGGCTCAAGTACAGGAAAAGGTTTTTGCTATAGCTGCTTTGAGAAATGAACTAAGGAAAACTAAAGGAACTAGTGTGGACACTAAGCTTGAAAAACCATCAATCTTGGGGAAACCGCCTACAAATCAGTTCATTCGACAACCGACTGCATTTAGATCCGCGCGATCACAATCCTCGAGACCGCAGTTTGCCTCCGAAGTTGATATGGTTCATCTTTCTAGAACAGTCACTCCACCATCTAGGCCCAATGTGACTAAAACAACTTTTGCAAGACCTAATCACATGATTGCCTTTAGTTTCCCTAGAAGTAGTCCAAAGAACACGTCACGAACTAGTTCAAATGACGTTCACCATACATTTGGTCTAAGGGAAGCTAAGCAAAAGACACAAGTAAGAGATAGGAATTTCAAACCTAGTCACATGCCTTCTAGTTTACCCAACACTGCTAACCGTAGCATGTCACACCCTAGGAGCATCAATCAATCATCTAGGAATTCTAGATCTTACTCGGACATTAAATATGCTACTTGTAAGACATGTAGGAAATGTGTCTTTAAAGCCAATCATGATTCTTGTATAAAAAATTACTTAATGAGGTGAACTCTCGTGCTAGACTTAAATACCAGTGGGTTGCTAAAATCAAACCCGTTGGTAAAATGTGGCGCCCCACTGGTAGAACTTTCACTCTTGTTGGAAACGAGTCCCCTTTAACTAGGATAGTCTCCGATTCTACTAAGACTGTTAGGGAGGAAATTGAAAAGGATGATACATCACTTAAGCCTAAACTTAAGGTTTTCTATAAAAAGAAACGTTTGCCAACTAAGACAAGTGATTCATCTCCTCAGGTCATCTCTGGCACTAGAAAAGAAAACTGTGAATCCCCGCAAGGTTCTAAGATAGATATCGCTAACCCACATGAAAGCATACAAACTCCTAATGAGAATGCAGGTACCAAAGTCCATGTTCCAAAAGAACGAAGCGGACCAATCATTATATACCATTCAATTAAGGACACTCTCAGAGTTTGCTTGCTGAAGAAGCTGATATCTAAGAAACAAGTGTCTCAGGGAACTCGCAGTTAAATCATATCATGGCTTCAAGGCTTATAGATAAATCACAGTATGTAACCCGTTCTTCAAAGAAAGGGAAGTTTATCTCGCAACGATAACTTACCCTCAAAACGAGAAATTAAATTTTCTCAGACACGAGCTTCCGTTAAAACTATTCAAAGGTTTTAAGCTCGTGGAAAGGACTTAAAGTCACATCACAGACTGTAACTCGTTCATCAAAGAAAGGAAAGTTTATCGCCGATGATAAACTTATCCTAACAACGAGAAATTAAGTTTTCTCGGTCACGAGCTTATCCTAAAACCATTCAAAGGTTTTAAGCTCGTGTATATGGCTCACATTCAAATCACAATCTGTGACCCGAACTTCAGAGAAAGGGAAGTTTATCTCGTCAACAATAACTTACCCTCAAAACGAGAAATTACGTTTTCTCGGACACGAGCTTATTTTAAGAACCATTCAAAGGTTTTAAGCTCGTGTAAATGGCTCCTCGTTAAATGACAGACGATGACCCGGACTTCAGAGACAGGGAAGTTTATCTACGCAACGATAACTTACCCTCTTAACGAGAAATTAAGTTTTCTTGGACACGAGCTTATCCTAAAACCATTCAAAGGTTTTAAGCTCGTGTATAAGGCTCATCATTAAATATCAGATGATGACCCGATCTTCAAATAAAGGAAAGTTTATCGCCGATGATAAACTTATCCTCATTAACGAGAAATTAAATTTTCTCGGACGCGAGCTTACATTAAAACTATTCAAAAGTTTTAAGCTCGTGTAAATGGCGTATAATTATATTTCAGATTATGCCCCGTTCTTCAAATAAAGGAAAGTTTATCGCCGATGATAAATTTATCCTTACAACGAGAAATTAATTTTTCTCGGGCATGAGCTAATAATAAAAACATTCGAAGTTTTTAAGCTCATGCACAATGACTTACAGTTAAATACCAGACTGTAACTCGGACTTTAATTTTAGGAAATCTTATCTTTAATGATAACTTTTCCTCGTAATGGGAAATTAATTTTTCTCGGTCATGAGCTTGTAGTAAAACATTCCAGATTTTAAGCTCATCAAGGAAAGTGTATCTTTTAAATAAGAGAACTTTTCCTCCTAACGAGAAATTCACCTTTCTCGTTCATGAGCTTTACGTTAAAACATTCAAAAGTTTTCAAGCTCATGAAAACGACTTCTAAGTAAATGTCAACTTAGGACTCGCTCTTCAGTTAAAAGGAAAGTTTATCGCCGATGGTAACTTATCTTTAACAACGGGAAGTTTACAACTTCTCGGACTTGAGCTCGTTAAGTATAATATTCGACATCTTAAGCTCAAGTAATTGGTTTTCAAAACTTTGAACACAATTTTTCGAGAATTTCTCAAAAGGTTTTTCTAAATCTTTCAAAATTCTGTGTTAAAAAACGTTTTGATAAAAAGAGCATGTCTTCTGGAATCGATAATATTTACGATACTAGAAATGTCATTCAATAATGACACGGGGTTGTAAATAAAGTTCGAGTAGAAGGTCAAACGTTTTAAAACATGCTCAAAATGGTTTGCTATTATTTCAGATAGCAACCTGTTTTTCATACTCAAGTCAAGCATTTCACCGGAAAGCTTTGACTCAACAACGGGAATTAATTTTCTCGGGCATGGTTTACTTTATAACCATGTAAGGGATTGTGTTTACGTAATAACACAATCTAACACGAATATATGTACGTGTCAGTGCATTTATTTGTTAAAACAAGAGAAATCTTGTTTTTATGAAGTTATCATCTCCACCAACCGTAGAAATTTACAATTGATATCTATATACTCGACGATGCGACTACTCAAACGGTGACTACAGCTATTTCAATAGAACACGGGTCAAAAATTGAGGGGAGCAATTGTCCAGCATGCAGAATCCTTGATAGCGATAGTGCCAAGTTCACATATTGGTGTCAAGACAACGATATCAATCATACACATGAAGTCTAGAGATAACTTCAGATGTGATGAGGCGACTAACATTCGTGAACAAGAACCATGTGCTTCTTTCATATGATGTTCTCCATCATTCAGGTCCAACCTCATAACTCGCTAATCTTGTGAATACATTATCATCTATGATCTTTGCACGTGATAAATACCTTACAGTTGTGTTTAAAAGGTATTTAATTCACGTTTCAAGTACACCCTCATTAATTTGAGGGGGAGCTTGTGTAATTCATGAAGATAATAGGATTTGCATTTTTCTTCCCAAATTTTCTTAAAATGCTATTAAATCAATTGATAATTGATGTAGTGGTTTTACTCCTCTTTAGGAAAAGAGAGCAAAAGTGGCAAGTATTAAGTGTCGGTTTAGGAAAACAAAGCACTAAAGACCCAAAATGGGGATCGTTCTCAAGGAGGCTTAGTGTGTGTGTAATGAATTGATTATCTTTGTGATTATATTTATGAGAAAGAAAAATAGAAATGGGATAAGAAGAGAATGACGGTTACGATGTCGAATTAAACTAAGACGAAAAAGGTATACACGTAAAACCGTAAAAAGCACCAAAATTAAAATTTTACCCTAAAAATTACCCAAAATCACTAAAAATCCACTAAAATATTTTAAGAGTTTACAAAAAATCCAAACTTGCTAAAACCTTTTAATTAATTAAATATTAACTTTTTAATGCTAATTAAAGCCCTAAAAATCAATATTAACTAATACAAAGTCCCATTCAAGATCTTAAAGTTTTTAAACCTTTAAAATAACCTAATTAAGCTAAAAAGTATTTTTCAAAATTTTAAAACCACTAAAAACTATTTTTAAACAATTAAAAACTATTAAAAGCTATTAAAACTTAAAATAATTCTAGAAAATAATTAAAAGACTCTAAAAATATTTGGAAAGTTTCAAAATTCCTAATTAAGTGTCTACAATCTAGGAAAAATATAAAACTTAGAAAATCAGACTTTTAATTTTTAACAATAAAATAATATTAAAATATTATTAAAAATCCAAAAATCATAAAAAATTCTAAAAAGTTGCAAACTAGCTTAATTTAACCTAAATAACATAGAAATGAACTTGAAATTACCTAAATACCCTTAATGGGCCTATAAAATGGGCTAAACCAAAAACAGATCCTTAATGGGCCAAATTTGAGCCCAAAATGAAAAAGTGGCCCAAATAAGTCCAAAAAGCACTACTTGACTCAAAATTTGATTTTAACAACTTTTTCCAAAGGCCCAAAAGCTGAAAGTGTGAAATAAGCTAGCTTATACCAAACAGCTTATTCTTAATGGGCTTTTTGGCCCATTAAGTTATAAGCTAATGCCATAAGCTCAAATTAGACACACAAGCTTCTTTTGTCCTAAATAAGACTTCTGTAAAAAGAAATTTGAAATAAGCCCAAGGAATAAGCCTGAAAATGCAATAAGCAATCTACAAAAAACGACAAAATAGTCGTTTTTGAGTTCTAGGACACCCCAAGAGCTGATTCAAGTTTCTAAAGCTTTTAAATGACTTAATTAAGCTATTTCAACAAAAGGTTTTCAAATAAGCTGACTCAATAAGCTGGAAAAAGAAAATAAGCACTTATGAAAAAGTCAAATAAGTTGGTTTTCTACCAAAAAGTCAAAGTCAAAGTCCAATAAGATCCAGTCTAATCAAATCGGTCAAATGATGAATATCTATCACAAAAAATAAGTTGTTGCAGGTCTGGATAAGCTAAAATAGCTTATTGATAAGTTGAGTACAAATTAACACTAGCAGGGGCTAGTTTTGGGTGTTGAGCAGTGGGAACTTTTTCCACTGCTTGACTTATAGACTTTTTTGTCTTTAGTGATTTTTTTGGGGATTCATATTTCACAAAGGCACCCAAATGATCTTTGGATCATAAGGAGTCAATAACAATAAAAAAAATCACAAACACAATCACCCAATTGATACAGTCAATTCAATAAAGCACCAGATCTGTCACAGACTTAGAACAATAAGCAGTTGAGCACTTTTAAGCAATTTTAGCAATATTCAGCCAACCAAATTCAACCAAATGCATACACAAGCTATTATAAACTCAAATGAACAAGTCTAAACAGTTTTCATGCAATGGCTTAAAGCCTAAATCAAGATTCAAGCTTATGAATGTTACTGATGAACACTAACACATGCAGTTTTTCACTTTGCTGATGTATTTGACCAACAAGCCAGATTCAACACCTCAAATCTCACAAACAGGTTACAATGACTTTGTTTAAACCACTTTTATCCCTAAGCATGCATACACCCTAAGTGTTCCCAAGATCCTAGGTCAAAACAGGCAATAACAAAGATTTTATAGCAGATTGTTTGATTTCAAGGTTTAAGTCCAATAACTTGCAACAAAATACTCTCAAACAAGTGTATGACAGATAACAAACACAAACACAAACTTCCACTAACACAATAACACACAATGATTTCAAACAGGTAATCCCAAACACCACTTTAACTTTACAAAACCAAGTTTTCCAAATCAAAAGTGAGATTAAAAACCACCCAAGCCCAAATTAACACAATAACAGCTAAGATAAGTAGATTCAAGCAGTTTTAAGCCACAAAATTCACAAGAACACAAGTCACACACAAATATCACCAAGAATCAAGATTTTAAGAAGATTTTAGGATTAAGTATGCAAACCTCATGGATATACATCCACACCCACGAATTTTGAGCTTATGTACTAGCAAGAACAAGTACAAGCTTCCACAAACAACCCTGCTAAGATTCAACAAGGTTAGAGGCACAATTATCAATACAGAAATATGAAAACTTCATGATTAATGCAACTCATGTCCTCCACACTTGATTATCCCCAAGTTATAAGCTTCACCACACCTTGATAACACAATATCAGGATGCTATGATCAGCCCTATAGCCCAAGAATTCCAAGATAGACCAAGAACTTAGCAAAATATCAAGAAAATGTGGAAAATGTGCAAACTTTTGCACACTCCTCTTTTGAAAAAAAGTTTTTGATTCAAGAAATAAGAAACAAAGAACAATAGTAAACAGATTATAACAATGGCACTTGAGCTTTCTTCACAAAATTCATACACATTTCATTAAGACTGAAAATGAGCTTTACAGATTTGTGAACAAGGAAACTTCAAGAGCAAGCTAAAATGTAGAAAGCTAAAGCCTTTATATATGCATAAAATGGACTAGTGAATGCATAAAAACGTAACCCTAAGCTTGATGAAGTCCCCAAATTGCCCTTTGTAGATTTTGAACTTTGAAGAACATGTGACATGGAATTGGCGTTTTGTGGAGGTGGCATGTGTGAAAAGTTGATCAAAGGGTCCATATTTGGCTTAGAATGAAAGCTGGATTGTGAGATGTAGATTCCCTGCCATTGTTTTGTCTTCATGCTCAAAGGTGTAGCAGGGCACCTTTCATGTGCACTCTTGGATGATGTGGCACAAGATATTAAGGTTGGGATGTGATTATTAGCTCTTTAATCATTAATCTAGAAAAGATTAAGGACTAATTCATGATAATTAGTAAATTCCCAAATCCATGAAGAACATGATGAACATGTCTGTTTAATCCGTTTTGGGTTTTAAATGGTTGTTAGGCGCCATAATTAACTAACTAATTAAATAACTAGTTAAATGGGTGAGTGGGATGGTGATGTCGCGCCAGGATGTGTTGTGATTGGAGGGTTTGGTTGAGTGGGGCACATGTCCAGCCCTTACTGGCCTATGTATCTTCCTTGTCTGGCTACTTTTAACCCTTTATCTTTCTACTTCCTTTCATGTTGTAAATAACACACCAAAATCCGGATTCCTTTGTAAATAAAGTTTTCATTTTCACACTTTTGCCCCAAATACTTTTCCAAAGTATTTTCAGGGGTATTTCTTGCCATTTTTTGATTCTTGGAGGACTGATTTGGCGTTTTCTTGATGGATTATGGTCTTGACTTGTATGATTGTCATTTTGGGGGACTGAAATTGCCAAGTCTTCATTTATGAGGGACCATTCTTGCCAATTGTTGAAAGTCAAGGGTCCTTTTGGTAATTTTGGGATTTTCAAAGGACCAAACTTGTAATTTCTTGTTCTTTGAAGGACTTCATGATATATTTGACTTTGTGGAGGATAATGGCTGACAATTTAGCTTTGTTGAGGGGCTAAACTTGCCAATTCTTCAAAGTGGAGGGCCCTTTTTGTAATTTTGACAAACTTTAGGGACCAAACTTGTAATTATGAGGATAAAAGGGTATAAAGTGTCAATTCTTCCATATTGGAGGACCCTTCTTCATAAGTCTTAAAATCTTCAAGGGTTTTTCTTGGGAAAGTCTTCATTAGGGCTTGGTTCATTGTGCGGCTTTGTTTCCCGTGTTCGTTTTTGCATGATTCTTGTGATCTTTTGTCATTTTCTCAATATCCGTACCTAAAATACACAAGCAACAAACACAAGCATATATATGGGTATTTTGATGATATTTAATGCATTTTAAGCCCTTTTTGGACGATGAGACTATGTATAAAAGCAGTCTCATCACTCCCCCATACTAAACCATTGCCGTGCCCTCACGCAATGCTAGAATAAAGTATCGTAGCAACTCCAAAATTCATTTTTATTTACTTTATTGAACGATAAACTAGCTACACTACTACTATTGCTACTACTACTTGCGTTTTAGACATAATGAATGATTTTCATCGGAAAATAGGACGTTTAGGTTCATAGAATAAGAACACGTGAATGCTTCTTTAGAAATAATTTCATCGTCCTCGATTTTCACCCTAATTCCATGCCAAGCGTGCAACGAGATCATTGTCATTATAAGTTAGTAATGCTAACACTACTCATATGCCCTAATCACGTACTTATCCTCCCATTTTCCTAAGTTCTATCTCTTATATTTTGTTTTGTCTTGAATGTTTCACGAGGATACATTGTTTGACTTATGCGATAATAGAGATTTAGGTCTAAAAATAGAGTCGTAACGGTGTAACAAAGACCATCAAATCAATAACCCTTCCTAATAGACAACGATGTCAAAAAATTAAGTCAACAAGAAGGATCGATAAACACGGTTTTATAACGGTTTTGAACATGAGACTTATTACCAAGACTTTTATACGCCCCCTAACGGAAGGACCTTATTATCTTTGGTTTACCTCCATCTTTTATTCAACTTCGCCATGAAGCTTTTATTATGATTTCGTCTTGCCTTTCCTTTTATTATCCACCTCATCGGTAGTTTTATTAGCCAAAGACGTATATCCTCATGCTAAGGCGAATTTTGGATCTTTAAAGCTTCGAAGATTAAGGCTTGATTCACTTTCAATTTTGCATAGATTTTTCGGCCTTGTGGGGCTTCAAATTGTTTGCTTGATTTAGGTGAGCACTTGAAATCTTATTATTGGGTGAAGCTTTTGATTATTCGGGTGCCAATACTTCAAAACCGTGACGCTGGCGATACCTTAATGTCTTCCCAATTTAATTACACGGAAGCTACTAGAAAAGACTAGAAACCCAACAATCCCAACTAAACCGCTAAGTCAATATTTATTAAGCAAAAAATATTTACATGCGAAGGGAGAATAAGCAAACAACGAGAACACATGAGTTTTTGAAAGAATACGAGTACTCTACGTTTAGCATAGTAACTTATAATTAACCCTATCATTTCTCGTCCTCATTTAAGAGACTTAGCCTAATGTGAAGTTAAGGAACCAAAGCTAAGTGCTCAACACGCACGGTCGAGTCAAAAATTACTCTTATTCTCGCCATCGGAAAACCTACATTCGTGTCTTGAAACACTTATAAAACATGAGAAAAATTTTAAAATTTGGCCATTTTTAGCCTTATTTTGCAACAAAACGATAAACAAAAAGATAAACTTTGGAAAGCGTGAAGGTTTGGCAAGGCAAGTATCTATTCACCCCCAATACTAAAGTTAAACATTGTCCTCAATGTTTCGAGTCTAGGGGTGCAAACTCCCCCATACTAGAGACGTAATCGAATGCCCAATCTAGCATGGAAAGGGTGTAACCAATAAATTAATAGCCGTTTATGAAGTGAGCTAAAAACCTAAGGTTAGAACATCAAAGGATATATCATGGATATTGAGAAAGTCTTCAAAGCAAACGATCGAGTGCTCCCATAAAACGAACACGAGAGGCTCCAATCGTGAAGATCATGATCATCTAAAGTCCACAATTCACAAACAACCACGGAACAAAGGTTGGAAGGGCACAAATCCCCACACGTTACTACATTAGAAAGCGATAATATATACATAGGGTAAGCATGAGACTCCCCCACGAGGCACCTCGTTTTTGATTACCGAGTCATGAGCTCGACTCGATCCCCTCAATACTAATTATCATTGGGGAAAGTGATTTGGTCGAGGTAGTTCAAGGATGGAACTTCCACGCCAAAGTAGTGCTTCAACCTATGTCCATTCATCTTGAAATTGGGGCCATCATTTTGAGCTAGCTCGATGGTCCCATATGGAAAAACTTGAGTCACGGTGAATGGACCGGACCAAAGGGATTTCAACTTACCGGAAAATATTTTCAAGCGAGAATTAAAAAGCAAAACTTGATCCCCAATGTTAAAAACCCGGTTTTTAATCTTAGAATCATGCAACTTTTTAGTTTTTTCTTTATAAATCAATGAATTTTCATAAGCAATGTCCCTAAATTCATCCAATTCATTTAATTGCATTTTCCGGTGTTTTCCCGCGGTCTCCATATCATCATTACAATACTTTAGGGCCCAATAAGCTTTGTGTTCCAATTCGATTGGCAATGACAATTTTTTCCATACACAAGCTTATAGGGAGTGCACCCAATGGGCGTCTTATGAGCGGTCCTAAAGGCCCATAAAGCATCGTCCAACTTATCCGACCAAGATTGTCGGTTTTCCCCAACGGATCTCTCCAAGATCCTCTTCAACGCTCGGTTTGAAACCTCGACTTGCCCACTCGTTTGTGGGTGATAAGCCGTAGAAAGCCGATGTGTAACCCCATATTTCCTTAGGACCCTTTCGAATTGGTCGTTACAAAAATGGGTTCCACGATCGCTTATGATCGCACGAGGGGTTCCAAACCGAGAAAACAAGCTTTTCAAAAACTTGACCACCGCACGAGCATCATTGGTGGGCAAAGTCTTAGCTTCCACCCACTTAGATAGGTAGTCAACCGCAACGAGGATATACTTATTACCACGAGATGATAGGAACGACCCCATAAAGTCTATGCCCCAAACGTCAAAGATCTCACACACTTGGATGATATTTTGTGGCATTTCATCTTTTTGTGAGGCTTTTCCTTGTCGTTGGCATGAATCACATGACTTCACAAGATCTTGTGCATCTCGGTAAATAGTAGGCCAAAAGAAGCCGGCATCAAACACCTTTTTAGCCGTGATATTAGCACCGTGGTGACGACCCGTGGGTCCCTCATGACAAGCTCTAAGGATGTTAGAAGCTTCGGTGCCAAATACACAACGTCGGATGATTTGATCCGCACAAGTTCAAAACAAGTAAGGGTCGTTCCAAAAGTAGAACTTGACGTCACGAAAGAATTTTCGCTTTTCTTGAGTCGTCATACCCTTGATGATGAAGTTACCCACATGGTAATTTGCAAAGTCCGCAAACCATGGGGTGGAAGAATCAAGCTTAGAATTCACTACACCAAGTGTCTCAAGCGGAAATGTTTCGGTGATTTCCTTGGGCTCGTAAACACTTTGGTGAGGATCTTCCAAACGAGAAAGATGATCGACCGCTAGATTCTCGGCTCCTTTTTTGTCAACAATTTTGTGATCAAATTCTTGAAGGAGGAGAATCCAACGAAGTAATCTTGGCTTTGCATCTTGCTTAGCCATCAGATACTTGATAGCCGAATGATCCGTATACACTATGCATTTCGTCAAGACGAGATAAGGTCGAAATTTCTCAAATGCATACACCACGGCAAGGAACTCCTTCTCCGTTGTAGTGTATTTTAGTTGAGCCTCGGTCATCGTCTTGATAGCATAGTGAATATGCAAGAAGTGCTTTTCATGACGTTGCCCCAATACGGCCCCAATAGCGTAATCACTAGCATCACACATGAGATCAAAGGGGAGGTTCCAATTGGGAGCAACAAGAATGGGAGATTCGGTAAGTTTCCTCTTAAGGATTTCAAAGGCTCGTACTCAATCTTCGTCAAAGACAAAACGTGCCTCTTTTTCAAGAAGATGTGTAATGGGTCGAGAGATCTTTGAAAAATCCTTGATGAATCGACGATAAAAGCCCACGTGGCCTAGGAAACTCCTAACTCCCTTAACGGTTTTGGGATGAGGTAATTTGGCGATGAAGTCTACCTTAGCTTGATCTACCTCAATCCCCGCTTTCGAGACCTTGTGCCCTAAGACGATTCCACTCTTAACCATAAAATGACACTTTTCCCAACTGAGCACAAGGTTGGTTTCCTCACAACGTTTCAACATTCTCTCAAGATTCGACAAACACGAAGTGAACGAATTACCAAACACGGAAAAGTAATCCATGAAGACTTCCATTGTCTTCTCGATCATATCATGAAAAATAGCCATCATGCACCTTTGAAAGGTTCCCGGTGCATTACAAAGTCCGAATGACATTCTACGATAGGCAAACGTTCCATATGGACACATAAACGTAGTTGTTTCTTGATCACGGGGATCGATGGGGATTTGGAAGTAACCGGAAAAACCATCTAAAAAGCAATAGAAATCGTTTCCCGCAAGACGCTCCAACATTTGGTCCATGAAGGGCAAGGGAAAATGGTCTTTTCGAGTGGCTTCATTCAACTTACGATAGTCAATGCACACTCTCCATCCGGTCACGAGTCTAGTGGGAATTAACTCATTGGCATCGTTTGGCACAACGGTCATTCCTCCCTTCTTAGGGACACAATGAATACGATTCACCTAGGGGCTATCGGAAATAGGGTAAATCATTCCCGCGTCAAGGAGTTTAAGGACTTCCTTTTTGATGACGTCGTGAATTTTGGGGTTCACCCTCCTTTGACATTGGATTGCGGGCTTGTAATCCTCCTCCATTAAGATTTTGTGGGTAAAAATTTGGGATCGATCCCCTTAATGTCGGATAACTTCCACGCAATTGCCCCTTTGTGATCCTTTAGAACATAGACAAGTGCGGTTTTTTCATCATTCGAAAGTTCCTTCGCAATAATAAACGGCAACTTGTCGCCCTCCTCCAAATAGACATATTCGAGATGAGGAGGTAAATCTTTCAACTCGACGATAGCTGGTACCTCAAGTGAAGATTTGGGCTCGATACTCATAACCTCCTCGGGTGGAGGAAATGGGAAATCGTTAAGAAAATCCTTGATAATCGAGAAGTCCTCATCGTTGTCGAGGTCTTCGTTACAAGTACGTGGAACATCGAATTCTTCCAACGTAAAACCACCACCTTCAAATGGAGTGAAGGTTGGTGTCGAATTATCAAGAATTGGATCTAGCATAGTGGGATTACCACTAGTTTCTTCATCACCAAAACCTAGAACTTCTTGTGAAAATTCCTCGTAAACCACGTCAATCATGTCAACGAGGTTTATGGTTGCAACGGAATAAACATGAGAATTTTGAGAGTTTTGAGTTGCGTTTATAACAAGTTCCTCGTCGTTGAAACGTAAGGTGATCTTTCTAGCATGAACGTCGATCAAAGCCATAGACGTATCTAAAAACGAACGACCTAAAATGAGAGGAACTTGAGGATCCGTGGGAATATCAACAACGATAAAGTCTACAGGATAGCAGAACTTCCCCACTTTCACAAAAACGTCTTCCGCCAATCCACATGCGGGAATCGTGGAATGGTCGGCCAACTCGATAGACATTAGTGAAGGAGTAAGATTAGGAAGATTGAGCGACTTGAAGATTGTAAGTGGCATCAAGTTAATGCTAGCACCAAGATCGGCCAAGGCGAAGCATTCCTCCATATCTTGGATTGCGCAAGGGATCAAAAATTTACCGGGATCACCGACTTTTTGAGGTATGCAATTAAGATAAACAGACGAACAACTAGACAATTGGTGCAATTTCTCCTTGTTGTTCAACATACTCTTAAAGTTAGCGGCAAATCGAGGCATCATGACCAAAGCATCGGCGAAACTCACATTGAAGTGCAAATCACGAAACATTTTCATAAAAAGCTCAAATTGGTAATTGTCGCGCTCTTGACGTTTCTCCTTCCTAAGTCTCGATGGATAGGGAAAATTTGGTGTGGGTTGAGGCATAGGCATAGCCTTTGGAATCTCGGGTTCCAATGTTGGTAATGGGTCAACCGTAGGTGTGGCATGAGTGGTACTTCGTGGGATTGGAACATGCTCCTTTTGGACCACCACCTCAGGTTCTTTCTCAATTGCTTCCTCCGTAGGGGAAATTGGTTTAGGAGTCGGTTCCTTAAGTGTCTTACCACTACGTGTGGTAATCACTTTCATCTCACCCTTAGGGTTTGATACGGTGTTACTAGGAAGACTACTCGAAGACGGTTTACACATAATTGCCTCAAACATAGATGAGATTTTATCTTCAAACTTGGATTGCCTTTTCTCGGCTTTAACCATTTCTTGTTTTATCTCATGTTGCCCTTGTTCCATTTTTTGTTGGTTTTGTTGTAACCTAGTTACCGTTCCTTCCATCTTGTTGGTATGGATCTTAAGTTTATTAGCTAACTCATTTTTCAACTCTTTCTTCAAGTCGTTCTTAAACTCGGATCTTAGGCTAATGATTTCTCTTTGAATATTGTCAAACCTAGCATCATTCCCATTAGCGTATTCAATAAATTCATTTGGAAGATATTTCAACGTTTGCAAACCTTTGTTGTTGTTTTGAAAATCATTTTGATTTTTGTTTGAAACTTGATTATTAGCCCCTTGATTACCATAGTTCCCCTTGTTGAAATTGTTTTTGAAACCAACTTGATTGTTGCGATAGTTGTTGTTAGCATTTTGATTTGAACCAAAACCCGGTGGAGTCAATTGATTAGAGCGGGGGACTTGACCGTTTTGGTTGTAAGTTCCCGTTGCCGCGTAGGCACTCGAAGTGTTACCACCGTTGGTAATGCACTCGGAGAAATCATGACCTCCACCACAATACATGCATGAAACCTCAACCGCTTTAGCCGTAGCGGGAGAACTTGGTTCACCAACTTTAAACTCAATCAAAAGACCTTTAAGCTTATCAAAAATCTTGTTTTCCAAGTTCGCCTCAATTTGGCAAGCATCGATGGTAGTAGACAAAGAAGGTGAAGCCGAAGACGAAGCCTTACGAACACTAGACGTGCTACGAGGACTATACACCTTAGATCTATTCTCAATTATCACCATAGCTTCCTCAACCGTTTTACACAAAAAATTACCACCCACGACGGCATTTAAATAATCCCTTTCATGATCATTAAGTCCATTGTAAAACGTGTCAATTTGATGCAAGTCGGAAAAACCGTGATGAGGACATTCATGTAACATTTCCTTAAACCTATTCCAAGCCGTTGAAAAACTTTCATTAAACTCTTGTGAAAATTTTGGAATATCGTTTTTCAAATGCGTAGTCTTAGAGGGCGGAAAAAATTGGTTCACAAACTTAGACACGAGATCCTTCCACGTCAATATAGAATTGGGTGGCTCTTTCTCCAACCAAATTTTAGCGGGCCCCGCTAAGGGATACGGAAAAAGCATCATCTTAATCGAGTCATTCGAGACATCCTTAAACTTGTAAGTGGCGGTAAGACGATTGAATTGGCGGATATGGTTGTGTGGATTGTCCTTCTCATCACCACGGAATTTGTTGTTTTGGATCATCGACAACAAACCCGTTTTCACTTTAAAATTCTCCGCAAGGATAGCGGGAATCACAATAGCCTCTCCATAACCCTCGGTGGGTGCTTGAAGTAACTTCATCATAGTTCGATTCGCCATGGTTGGTGCTTCTCTTACAATGGGTTCATCAATAGGAGACTCCTCACTAGAAAGATTAGGAGTGGGAGTTTTGTTCTTTCGTTTACGTGCACGTCTTGCTTGATTACGAGTTAGCATAAACGTCACGTACAACGAGGGGACGAGCAAAGAAGATTCTTTTTGGTGTTTTGTATTTTTCAATTTTTTGTGGTTTTTGATTGTATTAACCTTTTTGGATTTTGGTGAATGTATTAAGTAGACAAAAATCTACAAATCTCCTCCTTAATCAAATCTCTTGATTAAAGAAGCCTCAAGGAATGAAAACGATCACGTGAAGTGAACGCCTTCGATGGCTTTAGAACGTTAGTGGAACACCAAAACGTTCAAGAGGGTTTAATCAAATGAAACCAAGAAAGTATATATGATACTTAAGTAATACTTTGGGCGGCAAAACCCTCGATTATCTCTCAAAATAAAATACTCACAAGCAAGCGGGGAAACGAGGCGGCGCGAAGCACTTAAGAGCCTTTTTCCTTAGGATATATTTTATAATATCCGCCTTATACCCACCTTATAGTTTGTATTTTTCAAAATTGAGCTTCACGAAAGTATTTATCTATTTTTGCCTTTTTCTTTGGTTTGAGATTCGAATACAATGATTGGGTAATGACCTCCCAAGTCAAGGTTGTGATTTCTCACGTATTTGGAGTACTTGTGAATTTATTGTTCTACGTATACAATATAGTAATAGTATGCACACAAAAATCGAAAACCGATAATACGTATTAGTAGAGTGCTACTAATAAAAATACTATTTATGGTTAGTATATAAAAACAACAATTCTGAATCAAAACACAACACGCCTCCCCGGCAGCGGCGCCATAATTGATGTAGTGGTTTTACTACTCTTTAGGAAAAGAGAGAAAAAGTGGCAAGTATTAAGTGTCGGTTTAGGAAAACCAAGCACTAAAGACCCAAAATGAGGATCGTTCTCAAGGAGGCTTAGTGTGTGTGTGTCATGAATTGATTATCTTTGTGATTATATTTGTGAGAAAGAAAAATAGAAATGGGATAAGAAGAGAATGACGGTTACGATGTCGAATTAAACTAAGACAAAAAAGGTGTACACGTAAAACCGTAAAAAGCACCAAAATTAAAATTTTACCCTAAAAATTACCAAAAATCAATAAAAATCCACTAAAATATTCTAAGAGTTTACAAAAAATCCAAACTTGCTAAAACCTTTTAATTAATTAAATATTAACTTTTTAATGCTAATTAAAGCCCTAAAAATCAAGATTAACTAATAAAAAGTCCCAATCAAGATCTTAAAGTTTGTAAACCTTTAAATTAACCTAATTAAGCTAAAAAGTATTTTTCAAAATTTCAAAACCACTAAAAACTATTTTTAAACAATTAAAAACTATTAAAAGCTATTAAAACTTAAAATAATTCTAGAAAATAATTAAAAGACTCTAAAAATATTTGGAAAGTTGCAAATATCCTAATTAAGTGTCTACAATCTAGGAAAAATATAAAAACTTAGAAAATCAGACTTTAATTTTTAACAATAAAATAATATTAAAATATTATTAAAAATCCAGAAATCATAAAAAATTCTAAAAAGTTGCAAACTAGCTTAATTTAACCTAAATAACACAGAAATGAACTTGAAGTTACCTAAACACCCTTAATGGGCCTAGAAAATGGGCTAAACCCAAAACAGATCCTTAATGGGCCAAATTTGAGCCCAAAATGAAAAAGTGGCCCAAATAAGTCCGAAAAGCACTACTTGACTCAAAATTTGATTTTAAACAACTTTTTCCAAAGGCCCAAAATCTGAAAGTGTGAAATAAGCTAGCTTATACCAAACAGCTTATTCTTAATGGGCTTTTTGGCCCATTAAGCTATAAGCTAATGCCATAAGCTCAAATTAGACACACAAGCTTATTTTTTCCTAAATAAGACTTCTGTAAAAAGAAATTTGAAATAATCCCAATAATAGTTGTAAATTTAGATACTTGCTTTAGGAAAAACAAGCAACTAAAATATAGGGCAAGTGAGCACGACGATTTAGGAAAACCGTGTGTGAATGACCCTAAAAGTGAGTGAGTTCATTCTCGAGGAGGCACGTGTGTTGTGTTATGAATTGATTAATGTTTGTGATTATATTGAGAAGAAAATAAAATAGAAATAAGAAAGAAATGACGGTTACGAAGACGGATCGAGCTAAGACGAAAAGGCGTTCACGTAAAACCGTAAAAAACTACAAAATTAAAAATTTTAAACCTAAAAATTAATTAAAAGCTAAAAAATCTAAAATAATATAAATAAGGATAAAAATCCATTAAAAATATTTTAAAACCTTTTATTAATTAAATATTCAATTTTAAATGCTAATTAAAGCGCTAAAATTAAATATAATTAATCAAATGTCCAAAATATTATTTTATTGAACAAATAACTTACTTATATTATCTAAAGACCAAAAAGTATTTTTCCTAATTTTTAAAAACTATTTTTCTATTTTTAAATCACTAAAAACTATTTTTAAACTAAAATAAATATAAAAAAAATAATAAAATAATGCTAAAAATAATTTACCAATTTTAAAAATCCTATTTTACTCTAATTAACAGTAGAAAATTGAAAAAGTTTGAAAATATTAAATTTTTCACTAAAAGACAAAAACAATTTAAATTAAAACCCTAATTAACTTAAATTAATTATAAAAAATAATTAAAAGATGAACAGTAAAAACTTTTAAACCAAAAACCTTAAAATGTTTTTCTAAATCTATGAAAATTGATTAAACAGAAAAATATTAATTTTTGGCACTAAATGCCAAAAACAGAAATAATAAAAGTAATTAAAATAGCAATAAAACCTAAAAAATAGCAAATGAACAGTAAAATAAAAAATAATTAAACAGAAAAATCCTAAATTAAATTAGAAAAATAATGGAATTGGTTTCAGACCCTAATTCACAATTTAACCCACAAAAGACAAAAATTTTGAACTTTCTGAATGTGACATGTGAAGGACTTTGTCCTTTTGCTGAGCAGTGGTAAAAATTGTGCTAGCAGTGGGAAAGGAGTTCCCACTGATAGTGTTAATTTTTGTTCAGTTAGCAATAAGCTTAGGAAAGCTTATTTTGGTAGCTTATTTTGGACAAAAAGGCACCCATATACTCAGTTGAGTATAAGGAGTCAATTTAAACACAAAAACACACCAATTACTTAGCAAAAATACACACAAAGAGCACTCAAAGTTTCTGATTAAGGCCAATGTTTCTGATGAACAGTAGGGTATAGATTACATGCACAAATATGGGTTTCAAATGCTAAGAACTTGCACACAATGACACCAAATAGCATTCAAGTGATAGCAATCCCTAAACAGACCTAAAATCTAGCAGACTTCCAAACTTGATAGCAAAATTCACACCAAATCAGGCACAAGAGGCAGTTTACTAGTTTTATGCTATTTTCCAAACTTTTAGCATGCAATTGTGACTTAAAACCTACCAAACTAAAAACCAATCTAGAATACAACCTATTAACACCCTAAAGAATGAATATAGCAGGTTTTAACCAAAGATGCAAAATTTTTACCCTAGGTTAAACCCTTATCCAAACACCCTTTTATATTTCAATAACTACTTTTTCAAACCAAATCAAAGCAAGTACATGGCAAACTGATTACATCTACTTCTAGCATGCATAAACACCAAGAATGAGCAATATTAATCATTCAAACAAACACTTAACACTTGCAGTCAAATTCACCAATTCACAATAATCAACAAAATCTGAAAAATGAGAAACAAGGATTACCTAGAGGGACCTACATCCAGGTCCCTCAGTGACAGCTATGTCACCTCCAATCAGGTCCGGACCTGAGCAGATCCTTGAACAAACAAGCAAGCTTAACCTGCTAAGATCAAATAACAAGCACAAATACCAATAATATGTTTTTCTGATTTTGGAACCTTTTGAAACTTTTCACAAAATTCCTTCTAATACTTTCCTTCAAACACTTAAACAATCACAAAATAAAACCTGGAAATCCAATCTTTTGGAACAATATTTTACCAAGAAAATTCAATTTTCAGAAACCTTGAAGTTAACTTTTGAAAACTCAAAAACACTTCACAAACAATTTTTGGAACTCAGTATTAGCTTTCAACACACACACAACTTTTAATAACCATAAAAAGGAATTAAATTGCTCAACAAATACCAAACTTTTATATTACTAAAAAGGAATTGCAAATGTGAAAGCTAAAAACTGGAACAAGAACAAAATGCTAAGCTAGGAATGCCATATATATGGCTTACACGATTTTTCTAGAAGCTCAAAATTAAAGCCCTAGTTGCTACTGATATTCCTAAACTACCCTTGAGTCTTGTGAGGAATCTTGGTCAAAATTTGCCTCCATGTGATTTTTCAGAAGTCCAGCTGTTAAAGGATTTATCTTGGACGCTTGTTTGGACTTGGGGGCCAAGGAGTGCATCTCAGACGTTTAAATTGTCCCCTCCTAGGGTTTTGTGGAAACTGACTTGAGCAGGGGTGGGACGAATGGGGTCCATGGTTCACATGGGAATGTTTGGTGAGTTGGTATGGGATGAGAGTGACCCCAATTAGTAATCTGGATAGTTGTGCTTAAAACCCCTTTGATTTGAGGGATAAATGGGATTAGGGTTTATGAGATTATGGGGGTAGCAGGGGTGGGTTTAATCTAAAAAGGGGGTTAAAGGTTTTTAAATTAAGTGTTAAGTGGGAAAACTTGGAGGGTATGACTGGTTTTGACCAGGTTTATTTAATAAACCTGGTGGTGGGTTGTGGGTTACGGGTTTGGGTATGGATAATGGGTAGGGTCGGGTTTTGATGAGGTGTCATGGTGTGAGTGGATGAGTGGGTTTGGTTGTCTGGGCAGAAAAGGCCCCCAAGGTTTCTTTCTTCTTTCACTTTGTATAAACAGCAACAAACTTCTAATTCCCTTTATAACAAGTTTGGTCATTTGGCATTTTTGGCACAATATGTTTACAAACTTAAAACAAGGACTTCACATGTAATTTATTCATTCTTCAAGGACTGAACTTGTAATATCTTGATAATTTAGGGACCACAATGCATTTTATGAGTATTGCAAGGGTATAAATTGCTAAGTCTTAAAAAATGAGGGACCAATGTTGACAATCTTCAATTCTTCAAGGTCATTTTTGGAAATTCCAGATTTGGGCCCGGTTCATTGTGCGGCTTCGTTTCCCGTGTTTGTTTTTGAATGATTCTTGTGATCTTTTTGTCATTTTCTCAATATCCGTACCTAAAATACACAAGCAACAAACACGAGCATATATTTGGCAGTTTTAATGATATTTAATGCATTTTAAGCCCGATTTGGACGATGAGACTATGTATAAAAGCAGTCTCATCACTCCCCCATACTAAACCATTGCCGTGCCCTCACGCAATGCTAGAATAAAGTATCATAGCACCTCCAAAATTCATTTTTATTCACTTTATTGAAGTGATAAACTAGCTACACTACTACTATTACTACTACTTGCGTTTTAGACATAATGTATGATTTTCATCGCAAAATGGGACGTTTAGGTTCATAGAATAAGAACATGTGAATGCTTCGTTAGAAATAATTTCATCGTCCTCGATTTTCACCCTAATTCCATGCCAAGCGTGCAACGAGATTATTGTCATTATAAGTTAGTAATGCTAACACTACTCATATGCCCTAATCACGTACTTATCCTCCCATTATTCCTAAGTTGTATCTCTTATATTTTATTTTGTCTTGAATGTTTCACGAGGATACATTGTTGACTTATGTGATAATAGAGATTTAGGTCTAAAAATAGAGTCCTAACGGTGTAACTAAGACCATCAAATAAATAACCCCTCCTAATAGACAACGATGTTAAAAAATTAAGTTGACAAGAAGAATCGATAAACACGGTTTTATAACGGTTTTGAACATGAGACTTATTACCAAGACTTTTATACGCCCCCTAACGGAAGGGCCTTATTATCTTTGGTTTACCTCCATCTTTTATTCAACTTCGCCATGAAGCTTTTATTATGACTTCGGTCTTGCCTTGCCTTTTATTATCCGCCTCATCGGTGGTTTTATTAGCCAAAGACGTATATCCTCACGCTAAAGCGAATTTTGGATCTTTAAAGCTTCGAAGATTAAGGCTTGATTCACTTTCAATTTTGCATAGATTTTTCGGCCTTGTGGGGCTTCAAATTGTTTGCTTGATTTAGGTGAGCACTTGAAATCTTATTATTGGGTGAAGCTTTCGATTATTCGAGTGCCAATACTTCAAAACCGTGACGTTGGCGATACCTTAATGTCTTCCCAATTTAATTACATTGAAGCTACTAGAAAAGACTAGAAACCCAACAATCCTAACTAAACCGCTAAGTCAATATTTATTAAGCAAAAAATATTTACATGCGAAGGGAGAATAAGCAAACAACGAGAACACATGAGTTTTTGAAAGAATACGAGTACTCTACGTTTAGCATAGTAACTTATAATTAACTCTATCATTTCTCGTCCTCATTTAAGAGACTTAGCCTAATGTGAAGTTAAGGAATCAAAGCTAAGTGCTCAACACGCACGGTCGAGTCAAAAATTACTCTTATTCTCGCCATCGGAAAACCTACATTCGTGTCTTCAAACACTTATGAAACATGAGAAAATTTTTAAAATTTGGCTATTTTTAGCCTTATTTTGCAACAAAAACGATAAACAAAAAGACAAACTTTGGAAAGCGTGAAGGTTTGGCAAAGCAAGTATCTATTCACCCCCCATACTAAAGTTAAACATTGTCCTCAATGTTTCGAGTCTAGGGGTGCAAACACCCCCATACTAGAGACGTAGTCGAATGCCTAATCTAGCATGGAAAGGGTGTAACCAATAAATTAATAGCCGTTTATGAAGTGTGCTAAAAACCTAAGGTTAGAACATCAAAGGATATATCATTTGGATATTGAGAAATGTCTTCAAAGCAAACGATCGAGTGCTCCCATAAAACGAACACGAGAGGCTCCAATCGTGAAGATCATGATCATCTAAAGTTCACAATTCACAAACAACCACGGAACAAAGGTTGGAAGGGCACAAATCCCCTCACATTAAACTAATTAGAAAGCAATAATATGTACATGGATAAGCATGGGTCTCCCCCACGAGGCACCTTGTTTTTGATAACCGAGTCAAAAGCTCGACTCGAATCCCCATAAATGTGATCATTTAGGGATTATCATGGCATGGTCAATTTTTGGTGGGGCTTACATGATAAACAAGGCCCAAAAACAACTGGTATTAAGGACTAAGTCCTTTGATGGTGCAAAATACCGGGATCGAAGATGGCGTTCTCATTTTCATTGGAAAAACAAATCAACGCCACTTCATCATGAGTCAACAAAAACCCAAAGGGTTTCAAGAAAATAGGTGAGAAGAAATAGAAGGGTGGGACAATGGGTAAGTCATGAAAACATTGAGCTACTCGAGGTAGACTCGCACCAATCAAATGAAAAGATTTTCCATTTATTGCATCGGTGGAAGACCGAGATTTCCCTTTATAAGAAATTCCAGGATCAAATATCTCGTCCTCGGTGGAGAAAGGGGAGGAAACATAAGGGGCTTCCCCCACACTAAGTCCACACAAAGCATCGTCAAAAGGAGAAGACGAGCTTGTAGTACTCAATACACGTGGTGATGACGGAGTTAGAATTGTAGAAAAATCTTTTAAATCCACTTTAAAATCTTTTCCTTTTTCATCTTTTAAACTCTACTTGTGAAAACCCGATTTAATTATGTCAAAAATATTTGGTGTTTCTAAAGCAATGTTAGTCACACTAAAAATTCTCACATTTGAAAACCGTTTTGGCAAAGGTGGTGGTAAGTTCCCAAAACGTTTGTCGACAAAGAAAACTCCCCCATTGGGATCAACACATTCATCATCCGAAGAATCATTCACAATTGGAATCGTAGGCTTAACACTCTTAACCTCCACCGGCGGAGGGGACGGAACTTCATTTTTCTCAACAACTCCTAAAACTCTATTTGAAATTCTTTTGCAAATGTTTTTGATGGGATTGACATTGTACAAAGACGTGATCGAATACACATGAGAAAGTGTGGAGTTTTGAGTTGCATTAATGACGAGTTCTTCCTCATTGAAACGAAGAGTGATTTTCCTTGCATGCACATCGATAAGTGCTCTCGAGGTATCCAAAAATGATCGACCTAAAATTAACAGAACTTTAGGATCGATAGGAATGTCAACAACAATAAAGTCTACGGGATAGTAGAACATTCCAACTTTCACGAAGACGTCCTCGGCAACTCCACAAGCTAGAATCGTAGAATGATCGGCCATCTCGATTGACATTCTTGAAGGAGTGAGATTGGGAAGATTGAGCGATTTAAAAATCTCAAGAGGCATCAAATTAATACTAGAACCAAGATCGGCCAAGGCGTACCATTCTTCCATGTCTTGTATAGCACATTGGATTAAAAACTTGCTGGGATCACCGACTTTTTGAGGTATGCGGCTAAGAAAAACCGATGAACAACTAGACGATTTTTGCAATTTCTCTTTGTTATTCAACATACTTTTGAAGTTCGCGGCAAATCGAGGCATCATGACCAAGGCGTCGGCAAAACTTATATTAAAATGCAAGTCACGAAACATTTTCATAAAGAGTTCAAATTGATAATTATTTCGTTCTTGTGCCTTTTCCTTGTCTCGTCTTGAAGGGTAGGGTAAAGGTGGTGTGGGTTGGGGCATAGGCATAGGCATAGGCCTTGGAATCTCGGGTTCCATGATTGGTATTGGTTCAACCGTAGGTGTGGTTTGAGCGGTACTTCGTGGGCTTGTAATTTGCTCCTTTTCTACTACCACCTAGGGTTCTTTCTCTTTTTCCTTCTCCATAGAAGTACTTGGACGAGAAATGGGTTCTTTGAAAGTTTTACCACTACGAGTATTAATAACCTTCAATTCTCCTTTCGGGTTCACGACGGTATCACTAGGAAGACCACCCGAAGAAGAGGGCTTACACATGATAGCTTCAAACATTTTTCCCATTCGGTCTTCAAACTTAGATTGCCTAGCATCCGCTTTTAACAATTCTTACTTAATCTCATGTTGACCTTGCTCCATTTTTTGTTGATTTTGTTGGAGTCTTTGAACATTTCCTTCCATTTTATTAGCATGAGTCTTAAGTTCATTAGCAAGTTCGTTTTTAAGCTCGTTTTTCAACTCGGATCTTAAGCTAACCATTTCACGTTGCATATTATGAAACTTAGCATCGTTTGCCTTAGCATAATTCAAAAACCCTCCTTGAAGATTTTTGGTGTGATCGTTTTGAAAACCTTGAGTCGTAGTTTGAAAATCACGGTTTTGGTTTTGGTTTGAAATTTTCCCATTTCCACTTTGATAATTAACCTTGTTGTAATTACGTTGATTTCCTTGATAATTACCACCTTGGTTGTTGTTTCGATAGTTATTAACATTTTGATTTGGTGGAGCTTGATTTTGGCGGGAACCTTGACCGTTTTGGTTATAAGTTCCCGTGGCTATATAAGCACTCGAAGTGTTACCATCCACGGTAATGCACTCGGAAAGATCATGAGCTCCACCACACGACAAACAACTCTTAGAAACCGCTTTAACCGAAGCGGAATTTGAAGCTTCTTGAGCTTTCCAATGGGACATAAGGTTAGCAAATCTATCAAAAAACCGATTTTATTCATTTGCTTCATCATGTAAAGCATTAATGCTACGAGACGATGACGAGCCCAATTTGGAATCACTCGGTGTGTTACGAGGGCTATAAACCTTAGACCTATTCTCAATTATGACCAAAGCTTCTTCAACAGTTTTACACAAAAAATTACCACCCGCGGCGGCATTTAAATAATCTCTTTCATGATCATTAAGTCCATTGTAAAACGTGTCAATTTGGTGCAAGTCGGAAAAACCGTGATGAGGACATTCATGCAACATCTCCTTAAACCTATTCCAAGCCGTTGAAAAACTTTCATTTGATTCTTGTGAAAATTTAGAAATCTCATTTTTCAAATGCGTAGTCTTAGAGGGCGGAAAAAATTGGTTCACAAATTTTGAAACGAGATCCTTCCACGTCAATATAGAACTGGGTGGCTCTTTCTCTAACCAAATTTTAGCGGGCCCCGCTAAGGAATACGGAAAAAGCATCATCTTAATCGAGTCATTCGAGACATCCTTAAATTTTCACGTGGCGGTAAGACGATTGAATTGGCGGATATGGTTGTGTGGATTGTCCTTCTCATCACCACGGAATTTGTTGTTTTGGATCATCGAAAACAAACCCGTTTTCACCTCAAAATTCTCCGCAAGGATAGCGGGAATCACAATAGCTTCTCCATAACCCTCGGTGGGTGCTTGAAGTAACTCCATCATAGTTCGATACGCCATGGTTGGTGCTTCTCGTACAATGGGTTCGTCAATAGGAGACTCCTCACTAGAATGAGTTGGAGTGGGAGTTTTGTTCTTTCGTCTACGTGCATGTTTTGCTTGATTACGAGTTAGCATAAACGTCACGTACAACGAGGAGACGAGCAAAGAAGATTCTTTTTGGTGTTTTTAATTTTTCAATTTTTTTGTGGTTTTTGATGGTATTAACTTTTTTGGAAATTGGTGAATATATTAAGTAGACAAAAATCTACAAATCTCCTCCTTAATCAAATCTCTCGATTAAAGAAGCCTTAAGGAATGAAAACGATCACGTGAAGTGAACGCCTTCGATGACTTTAGAACGTTGGTGGAACAGCAAATCGTTCAAGAGGGTTTAATCAATAGAAACCAAGAAAATATATATGATATGTAATAATACTTTGGGCGGCAAAACCCTCGATTAGCTCTCAAAATCAAATACGCACAAGCAAGCGGAGGAAACGAGGCGGCGCGAAGCACTTAAGAGCCTTTTTCCTTTAGGTCGTGAAATACAACCGCCTTATACCCACCTTATAGTTTGTATTTTTCAAAATCGAGCTTCACGAAAGTATTTATCTATTTTTGCCTTTTTTCTTTGGTTTGAGATTCGAATACAATGATTGGGTAATGACCTCCCAAGTCAAGGTTGTGATTTCTCACGTATTTGGAGTACTTGTGAATTTATTGTTCTACGTATACAATATAGTAATAGTATTCACACAAAAACCAAAAAACGATAATGCGTATTAGTAGAGTGCTACTAATACCAATACTAATTATGGCTAGTATAAAAACAACAATTGTTCAATCAAAACACAACACGCCTCCCCGGCAGCGGCGCCAAAAATGATAGTTGTAAATTTAGATACCTGCTTTAGGAAAAACAAGCAACTAAAATATAGGGCAAGTGAGCACGACGATTTAGGAAAACCGTGTGTGAATGACCCTAAAAGTGAGTGAGTTCGTTCTCGAGGAGGCACGTGTGTTGTGTTATGAATTGATTAATGTTTGTGATTATATTGAGAAGAAAAGAAAATAGAAATAAGAAAGAAATGATGGTTACGAAGACGGATCGAGCTAAGACGAAAAGGCGTTCACGTAAAACCGTAAAAAACTACAAAATTAAAAATTTTAAACCTAAAAATTAATTAAAAGCTAAAAAAAATCTAAAATAATATAAATAAGGATAAAAATCCAATAAAAATATTTTAAAACCTTTTATTAATTAAATATTCAATTTTAAATGCTAATTAAAGCCCTAAAATTAAATATAATTAATCAAAATGTCCAAAAACTTATTTTATTGAACGAATAACTTATATTATCTAAAGACCAAAAAGTATTTTTCCTAATTTTTAAAAACTACTTTTCTATTTTTAAATCACTAAAAACTATTTTTAAACTAAAATAATTATAAAAAAAATAATAAAATAATGCTAAAAATAATTTACCAATTTTAAAAATCCTATTTTACTCTAATGAACAGTAGAAAATTGAAAAAGTTTGAAAAATATTAAATTTTTCACTAAAAGACAAAAACAGTTTAAATTAAAACCCTAATTAACTTAAATTAATTCTAAAAATAATTAAAAGATGAACACTAAAAATTTTTAAACCAAAAACCTTAAAATGTTTTTCTAAATCTATGAAAATTGATTAAACAGAAAAATATTAATTTTTGGCACTAAATGCCAAAAACAGAAATAATAAAAGTAATTAAAATAGCAATAAAACCAAAAAAATAGCAAATGAACAGTAAAATAAAAAATAATTAAACAGAAAAATCCTAAATTAAATTAGAAAAATAATGGAATTGGTTTCAGACCCTAATTCACAATTTAACCCACAAAAGACAAAAATTTAAACTTTCTGAAAGTGACATGTGAAGGACTTTGTCCTTTTGCTGAGCAGTGGTAAAAATTGTGCTAGCAGTGGGAAAGGAGTTCCCACTGATAGTGTTAATTTTTGTTCAGTTAGCAATAAGCTTAGGAAAGCTTATTTTGGTAGCTTATTTTGGAAAAAAAAGGCACCCTTATACTCAGTTGAGTATAAGGAGTCAATTTAAACACAAAAACACACCAATTACTTAGCAAAAATCCACACAAAGAGCACTCAATGTTTCTGATTAAGGCCAATGTTTCTGATGAACAGTAGGGTATAGATTACATGCACAAATATGGGTTTCAAATGCTAAGAACTTGCACACAATGACACCAAATAGCATTCAAGTGATAGCAATCCCTAAACAGACCTAAAATCTAGCAGACTTCCAAACTTGATAGCAAAATTCACACCAAATCAGGCACAAGAGGCAGTTTACTGATTTTATGCTATTTTCCAAACTTTTAGCATGCAATTGTGACTTAAAACCTACCAACTAAAAACCAATCTAGAATACAACCTATTAACACCCTAAAGAATGAATTTAGCAGGTTTTAACCAAAGATGCAAAATTTTTACCCTAGGTTAAACCCTTATCCAAACACCCTTTTATATTTCAATAACTACTTTTTCAAACCAAATTAAAGCAAGTACATGGAAAACTGATTATATCTACTTCTAGCATGCATAAACACCAAGAATGAGCAATATTAATCATTCAAACAAACACTTAACACTTGCAGTCAAATTCACCAATTCACAATAATCAACAAAATCTGAAAAATGAGAAACAAGGATTACCTAGAGGGACCTACATCCAGGTCCCTCAGTGACAGCTATGTCACCTCCAATCAGGTCCGGACCTGAGCAGATCCTTGAACAAACAAGCAAGCTTAAAACCTGCTAAGATCAAATAACAAGCACAAATACCAATAATATGTTTTTCTGATTTTTGGAACCTTTTGAAACTTTTCACAAAATTCCTTCAAATACTTTCCTTCAAACACTTAAACAATCACAAAATAAAACCTGGAAATCCAATCTTTTGGAACAAGATTTTACCAAGAAAATTCAATTTTTAGAAACCTTGAAGTTAACTTTTGAAAACTCAAAAACACTTCACAAACAATTTTTGGAACTCAGTATTAGCTTTCAACACACACACAACTTTTAATAACCATAAAAAGGAATTAAATTGCTCAACAAATACCAAACTTTTATATTACTAAAAAGGAATTACAAATATGAAAGCTAAAAACTAGAACAAGAACAAAATGCTAAGCTAGGGGTGCCTTAAATATGTCTTACACGATTTTTCTAGAAGCTCAAAATTAAAACCCTAGTTGCTACTGATATTCCTAAACTACCCTTGAGTCTTGTGAGGAATCTTGGTCAAAATTTGCCTCCATGTGATTTTTCACAAGTCCAGCTGTTAAAGGATTTATCTTGGACGCTTGTTTGGACTTTGGGGCCAAGGAGTGCATCTTAGACGTTTAAATTGTCCCCTCCTAGGGTTTTGTGGAAAGTGACTTGAGCAGGGGTGGGACGAATGGGGTCCATGGTTCACATGGGAATGTTTGGTGAGTTGGGATGGGATGAGAGTGACCCCAATTAGTAATCTGGATAGTTGTGCTTAAAACCCCTTTGATTTGAGGGATAAATGGGATTAGGGTTTATGAGATTATGGGGGTAGCAGGGGTGGGTTTAATCTAAAAAGGGGGTTAAAGGTTTTTAAATTAAGTGTTAAGTGGGAAAACTTGGAGGGTTTGACTGGTTTTGACCAGGTTTATTTAATAAACCTGGTGGTGGGTTGTGGGTTACGGGTTTGGACTGGGTTTGGGTATGGATAATGGGTAGGTCGGGTTTTGATGAGGTGTCATGGTGTGAGTGGAGGAGTGGGGTTGGTTGTCTGGGCAGAAAAGGCCCCCAAGGTTTCTTTCTTCTTTCACTTTGTATAAACAGCAACAAACTTCTAATTCCCTTTATAACAAGTTTGGTCATTTGGCATTTTTGGCACAATATGTTTACAAACTTAAAACAAGGACTTCACATGTAATTTCTTCATTCTTCAAGGACTGAACTTGTAATATCTTGATAATTTAGTGATCACAATGCATTTTATGAGTATTGCAAGGGTATAAATTGCCAAGTCTTAAAAAATGAGGGACCAATGTTGACAATCTTCAATTCTTCAAGGTCATTTTTGGAAATTCCAGATTTGGGCCCGGTTCATTGTGCGGCTTCGTTTCCCGTGTTCGTTTTTGAATGATTCTTGTGATCTTTTTGTCATTTTCTCAATATCCGTACCTAAAATACACAAGCAACAAACACGAGCATATATTTGGCAGTTTCAATGATATTGAATGCATTTTAAGCCCGATTTGGACGATGAGACTATGTATAAAAGCAGTCTCATCACCCAAGGAATAAGCTATTTCAACAAAATAGTCGTTTTTGAGTTCTAGGCCACCCCAAGAGCTGATTCAAGTTTCTAAAGCTTTTAAATGACTTAATTAAGCTATTTCAACAAAAAATTTCAAATAAGCTGACTCAATAAGCTGGAAAAAGCAAATAAGCACTTATGAAAAAGTCAAATAAGTTGGTTTTCTAGCAAAAAGTCAAAGTCAAAGTCCAATAAGCTCTAGTCTAATCAAATGGGTCAAATAATGAAGATATATCACAAAAAATAAGTTGTTGCAGGTCTGGATAAGCTAAAATAGCTTATTGATAAGCTGAGTACAAATTAACACTAGCAGGGGCTAGTTTTGGGTGTTGAGTAGTGGGAACTTTTTCCACTGCTTGACTTATAGACTTTTTTGTCTTTAGTGACTTTTTTGGGGATTCAGATTTAACAAAGGCACCCAAATGATCTTTGGATCATAAGGAGTCAATAACAATCAAAAAAAATCACAAACACAATCACCCAATTGATACAATTAATTCAATAAAGCACCAGATCTGTCACAGACTTAGAACAATAAGCACTTGAGTACTTATAAGCAGTTTTAGCAATATTCAGCCAACCAAATTCAACCAAATGCATACACAAGCTATTATAAACTCAAATGAACAAGTCTAAACAGTTTTCATGCAATGGCTTAAAGCCTAAATCAAGATTCAAGCTTATGAATGTTACTGATGAACACTAACACATGCAGTTTTTCACTTTGCTGATGTATTTGACCAACAAGCCAGATTCAACACCTCAAATCTCACAAACAGGTTACAATGACTTTGTTTAAACCACTTTTAGCCCTAAGCATGCATACACCCTAAGTGTTCCCAAGATCCTAGGTCAAAACAGGCAATAACAAAGATTTTATAGCAGATTGTTTGATTTCAAGGTTTAAGTCCAATAACTTGCAGCAAAATACTCTCAAACAAGTGTATGACAGATAACAAACACAAACACAAACTTCCACTAACACAATAACACACAATGATTTCAAACAGGTAATCCTAAACACCACTTTAACTTTTCAAAACTAAGTTTTCCAAATCAAAAGTGAGATTAAAAACCACCCAAGCCCAAATTAACACAATAACAACTAAGATAAGAAGATTCAAGCAGTTTTAAGCCACAAAATTCACAAGAACACAAGTCACACACAAATATCACCAAAAATCAAGATTTTAAGCAGATTTTAGGATTAAGTATGCAAACCTCATGGATGTACATCCACACCCACGAATTTTGAGCTTATGTACTAGCAAGAACAAGTACAAGCTTCCACAAACAACCCTGCTAAGATTCAACAAGGTTAGAGGCACAATTATCAAAACAGAAATATGAAAACTTCTTGATAATGCAACTCTTGTCCTCCACACTTGATTATCCCCAAGTTATAAGCTTCACCACACCTTGATAACACAATATCAGGATGCTATGATCAGCCCTATAGCCCAAGAATTCCAAGATAGACCAAGAACTTAGCAAAATATCAAGAAAATGTGGAAAATGTGCAACCTTTGCACACTCCTCTTTTGAAAACAGGTTTTTGATTCAAGAAAGAAGAAACAAAGAACAATAGTAAACAGATTATAACAATGGCACTTGAGCTTTCTTCACAAAATTCATAAACATTTCATTAAGACTGAAAATGAGCTTTACAGATTTGTGAACAAGGAAAAATCAAGAGCATGCTAAAATGTAGAAAGCTAAAGCCTTTATATAGGCATAAAATGGACTAGTGAATGCATAAAAACGTAACCCTAAGCTTGATGAAGTCCCCAAATTTCCTTTTGCAAATTTTGAACTTTGAAGAACATGTGACTTGGAATTGGCGTTTTATGGAGGTGGCATGTGTGAAAAGTTGATCAAAGGGTCCATATTTGGCTTAGGATGAAAGCTGGATTGTGAGCTGTAGATTCCCTGCCATTGTTTTGTCTTCATGCTCAAAGGTGTAGCAGGGTACCTTTCATGTGCACTCTTGGGTGATGTTGCACAAGATATTAAGGTTGGGATGTGTTTATTAGCTCTTTAATTATTAATATGGAAAAGATTAAGGGCTAATTCATGATAATTAGTAAATGCCCAAATCCATGAAGAACGTGATGAACATGTCTGTTTAATCCGTTTTGGGATTTAAATGGTTGTTAGGTGCCATAATTAACTAACTAAATAATTAATTAGTTAAATGGGTGAGTGGGATGGTGGTGTGGCGCCAGGGTGTGTTGTGATTGGAGGGTTTGGTTGAGTGGGGCACGTGTCCAGCCCTTACTGGCCTATGTATCTTCCTTGTCTGGCCACTTTTAACCCTTTATCTTTCTACTTCCTTTCATGTTGTAAATAACACACCAAAATCCGGATTCCTTTGTAAATAAAGTTTTCATTTTCACACTTTTGCCCCAAATACTTTTCCAAAGTATTTTCAGGGGTATTTCTTGCCATTTTGTGATTCTTGAAGGACTGATTTGGCATTTTCTTGATGGATTATGGTCTTGACTTGTATGATTGTCATTTTGTAGGACTGAAATTGCCAAGTCTTCATTTATGAGGGACCATTCTTGCCAATTGTTGAAAGTCAAGGGTCCTTTTGGTAATTTGGGGATTTTCAAAGGACCAAATTTTTAATTTCTTGTTCTTTGAAGGACTTCATGATATATATTACTTTGTAGAGGATAATGGTTGACAATTTAGCTTTGTTGAGGGGCTAAACTTGCCAATTCTTCAAAGTGGAGGGCCCTTTTTGTAATTTTGACAAACTTTAGGGACCAAACTTATAATTATGAGGATACAAGGGTATAAAGTGTCAATTCTTCCATATTGGAGGACCCTTCTTCATAAGTATTCAAATCTTCAAGGGTTTTTCTTGGGAAAGTCTTCATTAGGGCTTGGTTCATTGTGCGGCTTTGTTTCCCGTGTTCGTTTTTGCATGATTCTTGTGATCTTTTGTCATTTTCTCAATATCTGTACCTAAAATACACAAGCAACAAACACAAGCATATATATGGGTATTTTGATGATATTTAATGCATTTTAAGCCCTTTTTGGACGATGAGACTATGTATAAAAGCAGTCTCATCAATATTAAAAACATTGATTGAGTTAATATTTTTAATATGGGGGAGAAAATGTGATTTAATATGGGAAATGATTAACCACAAATGGTTTCACTTAACGTGCTAGCTCACCCCGACATGTGCGAAATGTTTTCGGATATCGTGACATATGTTAAGGGGGAGCAAAATGGATTTGCACTTCAAAATGGATTTCATGGTGACATACACTTACCCAAAACATCTCTATTTACGACGGTGAAGATCGTGGTGACATAAGGATGGTAGGATAGGTTAAAGTCCAATGATTCCTCTAGAACCGGAGGAATCTTCGCAAGGACATTCCATAGCTAGAAATAGTAGTCCTTAGGAAAGATGGAGAAAGATTGTGAATGTAGCTGAATGCCGACCAAGTACTTAAGTTAGCACTGGAACAATCACAACAAGGTGCTAGTTATGACGTATTGGTAAGCATTAAAGGGGTTGAAGAATGAAAAAGAATTGTAATGATAAAGGGTGTAAAGAAAGAAGCCCTCTTTACAACTTAGGCAGAAACCGGGTCAACTCATTAGCTATTGAGATCATTTTTAATGATTCTTGATATTGAAGACAGACATCATGGATCCAGTGATGCAATGCACAACCCATCCCAGCTAACTCAGATATCTCTCAAAAGATATTTGTTTTAATCACACGGAGACAACACATTATCTATTGATTTATTCACTCCGAATAAATTGGTAATGAAATGGTGGAACTCATCTCCAGCCTCCGATCACTAAAATACAAAATGCATGATTGAGTCTAGAGCCATTTGAGATCATCAAATATCTCATTAGGACACACTTTCATAATTCCTTGCTTCCTCACACACTGTGAAAAGTAAGAAAGATTTTAAGAGTCCTACGCAAAATATTCATGATCTTGCCTGAACATTCGAGTAATACGAAAGTATTTACAATGAAGAGGAAATCCTTCTTGAGCGAATATCAAAAAGCTCATGGTAGGTGACTTGTGCGATTCTTTATGAATCAAACTTGTGATAACTGGAAAGCAACAGTGGTTTAATTCTTAAATGAATTTAAACACGTTCCAGGCCTCTACGCAATATCTTAGTGATCTTGCCAGAACACTCAGAGTGATACCTTAGTGTTCACAGTGATGAGTAGAAATCCTTCTAGTGTTAACCTCAAACAGCACTAGGTAGGTAACTTGGAAGATTCTATACGAATCAAGCTCGTGACAACTGGAAAGCAACGATGGTGCGGTTCTTAATTGAATTTCACTTGTTCTAGGAACATGAATTGACGGCTTCAAATCATGCGGATATTATTATCCAACTGATTCACTCTTTATGTTCGCAGTCAGATTTGGACGGTCGAATAAACAGAACGGGTTTACCCGCGAAATCTTGTCAAGGAGGTTCTTAATTGAAACTACCTGCCACAAGTACGATAGTTAATAGCATCCAACGGTCTTCACCGACCGGAGGTAAAATGCTACCGAATTAGAATGAAATGTCCAAGGCCATTTCATCCGTGTATATGTTTTGTTGCTAACTGTCTTATGTAGCGTAACAAGAAGGGGGCATTGCGGTATACAATCCAGAACAATTCTTCACCACACGCTTATACTGTATGCACTTAATACTTCAACAAATTCAAGAAAGTCTATGAGTCAAGTCTTCCGCTGTATCAAACTCTGAAGCTTTCAAGAATTTATAAAAGTATAAGTATGTGGAACATGAAGTCACGAGGAGGCAAATTTCACAAGTGATGAATGCACAAGGTCAAGGCAAGGAAACATGCTCAAGACTAAAGTCAAAGATCTCATCTGCATATTCACAAGAACAAGATCGAAGACTCAAGCATAGTATGCTAGGTTTAAGATTTTGTAAAATGGTGTGACCTCCCTTTGGGGGAGATTATTGGAAATACGTTTTTCCAAGGAAAGTCTCGGTCACATCATTATTAGCATAGATCACGAGCTATAGACTATTTAGGACATTGTAACTTTGAGTGACCTCCCTTTGGGAGAGATTATTGGAAATACGTTTTTATGTATTTAGAAAGGATCGGTCACTCCAAAGATAGATACAAGTATTGGGCTCGTGATCCGATGTATTAAGGTATAACCCATAAAGCCCACATGTAGGGTGGGCTATATAAAACCCCTCCTAGCATGTTAGGTGGGGTTGAACACTTTCATTTATCACATTCCATCTTTCTTTCATCTCTCTTCTCTCTCTCTCTCTCTACCTTTCTCTCTCTAGTTCTTCCATTTCTCCATCCAACTCAATAGATTAATCCATAACATGCCTAATCTTTAGAAAACACGATCCTACATATCATGATTATAAGGTTGATAATAATATTAATGTTAACTATAAGTGGTGTCTTTATAATCTTAAAATTAATAACAAACTAATACTTCATCCTTTCACTATTAACAAAACATATGATAGCCTAAAAATAAAAGAGATATGAACCTCGATCAGTAATGACTCTGCTTATAACTGCAAAACAATTTACAGTTTGTTGAATCTGATGGATGATCAAGATGTAGCATAAAAGTAGCAGGGACACAAAAACATAAAGAAGCATTAACAATCACATGATAAAAACTAATTAATAAAAAATTTAAAGATTAAGAAGCACAACATACCTGTTTAATTCTTTTGTATATGAAATGAATGAATGAATTATTGTTAAAAAACAATATGCAAGTTCAAGGCTATAATCACATTTGGTGTTTCAATGTCCCTAGATTAAAATATTTTTGTCGGATGATATCTCAATGAGTCGGTGTTTCTTATTGATGATAGAAATAATTTTGCGGATTTGTTTGTGTGTTTTCTATGGATGATGATCTATCGTGCCCAAACTCAAATACAGCAAATAAAAACCAACCCTTATTAATTAATACTAAACCCTAATTAATCTGATTCGAAGATATAAGTAAGCACAAAAACAATCAAATAACAAAACCCTTATTAATTAATTAATTAATCGAATTAGTATACCAACCTTGATTGTTTTCTTTTTTAGAATTAGGGTTTTGAAAGAGTGACCGTGATCATTTGAATAGCATGTGTTGTGTAATAAAGGTTGGATGTGGGATCACTATTGATGATGGATGAATTATTTGATCCAATCCTTGCAAGGTTAATCATGGATGTGGGATCGATGATGATGGAATGGAGATCGTTTGTTTGTTTTTGTGTGTGTTTTCTCCCCGCCGGCCATGGATATGTTTGTGTTTTTTTGTTGTGATAGAATAAAGAAAACTGTATTATATATACTTGTGTTGGAAAACGTCGCGCTTTTCAAAACTGCTTTTTCAAGAAACGATATTCGGATTTTTATACTTGTGTTTGGAAAACGCCGCGCTTTTCAAAACTGTGTTTTCAAGCAACGATATTCGGATTTTTTTGAGATTTTTAGGCAAAAATCAAATGATGTTGGTCCAGATATGCCATGTCACATATGACTGGGATTAGGGGTTTGGTATCAAGTCATAAATATACCTATATATATATATATATATATATATATATATGTATATATATATATATATATATATATATATATATATATATATATACTAGCCTTTAGACCCGTTCGGTGGACGGGCTAGCTTTAAGTATATATTTTTAATGAAAATTGAAGTTATGTGTGTTTGTATTAGAAGTTTAGTATATGTAGTGTTAGTTATGATATTAATATTTTAATAATGTAGCATAGAATGGACAAAAATAACATAATTTAAGATATTTTATTTATTTAAGAATATTACGAATTAATTGAATTTGCATACGTTAACATTATGAATAAGTATGTTACATTAAAATTTTTTATAATTTTAATAATATTGTATAAATATTTTATGTATTTTTGAATTTGTTGAGGTAATAAATTTTGTATATGATAATGTTATGAATAACTTTTTTATATTAATTTTTTTTGAAATTAATATTATCTTTAAGTTTTTTTTGTCAGCAAAAACATAGTACTTAAATATTTTTTAAAAATGATTTTGTTTTATAAGTTTTGTGGTAAAGTGTATTCTAGCAAAAGTAAGCCAAAAAGCTCATTCATGGTATTATTTGTTTTTCACGTGTATAACATACTAACAGTATATAGCCCAGTCCAAAACTTGACAGTCCGAACATCTAAAAATATTTTCATTTTAGTAAGTCAAACTATTGTGAATCATTTGTAATTCCTGTTTCTTTTTGAAGAATTTTATGGAGACCCTTTAACGAATTACATGTGTCATTTTTATAGAATTTTGTATTTAAGGCATCATTTGTAATTCTTATTTTCTTTTTGAAGGATTTTGTGAAAACTCTTTAATGAATTACATGTGTCATTTTTATAAAATTTTGTATGTAAGGCATTGTTTCACCATCATTCCTTATTTATTTTTATAAAATTTGGTATTTAAGGAATCATTTGTAATTCCAATATATATTTTTATAGAATTTTGTATTTAAGGCATCATTTGTAATTTCTATTTTCTTTTTGAAGCATTTTATGAAATCATTTTTATAAAATTTTGTATTTAAGGTATTCTTTCACCATCATTCCTTATATATTTTTATAAACTTCTGTATTTAAGGCATCATTTGTAATTTCTATATATATTTTTATAGAATTTTGTATATAAGGCATTATTTATAATTCCTATTTTTTTGAAGCATTTTATGGAAACCTTTTAATGAATTACATGTGTTATTTTTATAGAATTTTGTATTTAAGGCATTGTTTCACCATCTTTCCTAGATAAGGGTTTTTGATTTGATTTGATATATATATATATATATATATATATATATGTATGTATATATATATATATATATATATATATATATATATATATATATATATATATATATATATATATATATATATATATATATATATATATATATATATATATATATATATATATATATATATATATATATATATATATATATATATATATATATATATATATATATATATATATATATATATATATATATATATATATATATATATATATATATATATATATATATATATATATGTATATATATATATATATATATGTATATATATATATATATATATATGTATATATATATATATATATATATATATATATATATATATATATATATATAGAGAGAGAGAGAGAGAGAGTTAGGTTAATGTGGTGTAGTATGTTAAAATTATTAAAATAAAAAGTAATGTGCACCATTGGATAGATCATTTATTGCATTAGTTGATCAAAATGGATGGAATGACAATTTTGTAATTAAATGAAAATGGAAGGCAAATAAAGAAGCCAGAATTAGTTATCAGCTTTTACGCATGACTTTTTCTATAACCATCGCATGCGTTTTTTTCCCTACATTTTCTTTTAATGTTCAAATTTGTAGATATTTATTTAATTAATTTTTAATCAAGTTGACATTCTTTTGATCTGAGCCATTTTTATTCTTGTACGCTAGTCTATTGATGATACACGAATACTTAATTTTGATGCAAACTAAAAATTAGGACCGATACATCATCAAGACTCGTCGTACACAACTAGTTTTTTCGATTGATACATATATAGAAAATAGTAATCACGCTTTTCTTATTATCATTAAATAATGATGTTCCTAACAAAGTGAAAACAATTAGCATGCGTCTGATACATAACGAAAATTAATTAAAAATATTATTAATATTATTCTCAGCGAGAACTTATACACACCGAGAATTAATCTAACATAATCGATATTGTCCAAAGATATCTCGAAACTGATACATGATACATTTAAAATTCAAAGGAATTTATCTTGAAATAACACTAAAATAGTATTAATGTTTAACGAAAGAGAAATTCCCAAAAAAATATTATATCACGTAAAATGTGATAGACAAAAATAAGTATAGTGATACATAACTCATACATACAATTATACAAACATATCAAGCCCTTTATAGAGATGATCAGTTGAGATACATTAATAATACTTGTACACCTAAATGTATCACCACTTTTAAACACTTGCTTTCAAATTCATGTACTTCTAGATGCAATAAGTAATACTTAACTCGTACACACAAACATATATACAAGTGACCAGTTGATACACATCAAATAATAGTTAGTTGTACATCATTTGTAACAAACGTGATAAACAACCAATCAATACATAAGGCTACTCGTAATGGTGTCAAGGTCGTGACCTTAACACGTCAGTTTTTTCTCTCCAGCGACCTAGTGCGGCCTACTTGCCCCAACAAGACGATCTAGTGCAACCTAATTCATTTTTATATTTAATAATATTAATATTTTATATTCAAAAAAAAAACTTATTTTTCCAAAAAAACATTTTATTTCATACAACACATATTACACTAAAAAAACATTACATAAAAAAACACATTACATAAATTAAAAAACATTACGAAACACAGTAATAATTGGATATTTATATAGGTAGAAGGTAAAATTTAAAGTTTTTTTTCTTTTTTTTACAAACACAGCACAAACCAACGTCTGTTTTTTTTAAAAGGGTCATAGGTAAGACCAAATAGGGGCGACCGAGTAACTGCGATCGAATCTCCGCAACGGGCCGATTCTGTCGCGACCGAATGACGACCAAAAAAACCCCGCATTGCGGGTAGCTTATTAAAATAATAAGTTGATACAACACGTTCCAATTGATACAAAAACTAGAAATGACGCAAATATACTAAAATCTTGGATTGTATCTTATGTTCAACCAATAAAATTGCCTTTCAAAAAACTAAATCAAATCATATGTTTTTAATTAATAATAAAAAACTACTTTAAAGCATTATTGTGAACTGATCGAGAATGTATTCATATGGACCGTCAAAATCAATATTATATAAAAAGAAGAATATATTAGACAAATTATGGAATAATATTAACCCACTATGAAAATAGAAGCCAATCTTATATTTGGATTCTCGTAATGATACGAACGGAAAAGGAATCGAGATCGGCAACAAATAGTTTAAGTTTTGGTATTTAATTTTGAGGGACGGAAGAGGTGACAGTTTTAATATTAAATGAAAAAGAGATTGTCATACATTTACACAAATAAAAGATTACCAATACACCCTTAAAATATTAAAAATTATTTATTGTGTTCATTTAGTGTTTTAAATCTAATTAATGTCATCTTAGACCAATTAAAGGATCTAAGGGTCTAAAATACTTTTCACTTTAATAATTTTAAATAACTACGCTATTTTAACTAAAATATATATATATATATATATATATATATATATATATATATATATATATATATATATATATATATATATATATATATATATATATATATATGTATATATATATATATCTCTATATTATATATAGGTATAATTATGATTTGAAACCACACTTTTTAATCCAGTCATATCCTAGTCACATCTTTTAGCAAATAGTATTTCAGAATTTCCTATAAAATCTCTAACTTTTACGAAATTCTGATTTAAAATCGCAGGTTTTTGAAAATCACGTTTTGCAAACGCAGTTTTGAAAACTGTGTTTTGAAAATCGCGTAGTCAAGGTTTGGACCTGTTCGGTTCAGTTCTGGGCCGAGCCGACTAGCTTTAACAACTTATGGACTTTGTTTAAAAAAACTTGTCGTGGCAAGATTTGAACTTGTGACCTTTGATTAAGGTACAAACAACATTACCAACTAGGCTAACGAATTGTGTGTGTTTGCTTATCAAAAATCTTATTAATAACTTCTGATAAAGACACAATGTTTTAAAAAAGATTTAGGATAATGATTATAAAACATAGAGATTATGCATATCTTACCTTTAATATAGCTTTCACAAATATAATCTCTAATAACATACGACTCATTATTTTTGGAAGTCCTAAATTATCAAAACCTTAAAATCATTTATATTTTCTCCACGGGTAGTTTTTGAAAACCATAAACCCTAATGAAACTGTGTTTTCTTTATTAGCAGGTTATTGAACCACATTAAAAAAAAGGTACCTTTTTTTGAACCCTAATCTCAAACCCTGTTTTTTTTTCTTTTTTTTTTGCAGGTTAATGAAACATGTAAAAAAAGGTACCTCTTTTTTTCGAATCCTAATCTTAAACCCTAATTAAACTGTGTTTTTGTTGTTTTGTTTTGTTTTGTTTTGTTTTGTTTTGTTTTGTTTTGTTTTGTAGATTAATGAAATCTGTATGAAAACCTAATGGCCAGGTTGGTCATAGTATCTGTATAGATATATATGAAAAACTTTAATATTTTTTTTATCATTGAAGTTTATATCCTGCGAATTTCAAGTTTTTGCACACACTACTATATTATATTATATCAAATCCTTATGTATTGAGATGTTTTTACAAGAGCTTCACGCATATAAAAAAAACTATATATAATTTTTCTTGAAAAGTAAATGCATTGAAATTCCTTCACTTTCTTTATCTCTCAGTTGTCTTTTTTAATAGTTTTAGGGTGGTATTAATGGATGTTCGGGGTGACGTAAAACCGCATCAGTAAAATGATGAAAATGGCACCTAATTTATCGTATACTCATTCACCCAGAAGGCGATTTTTTCAAGTATTCCTTATGTTAATATCCGAAACAAACTGTTGCGCCTTAAAAACTTATATTTAGAATCATTTCCTAACCACTGACTAACAGCTTAGCGGCTCAATTTGACATGCGTCTATTGATTCTGTTGCAACTGAATTTCCAAAAACTGTTCAAGATCTTTCCCAGTCTGACCGTCCAACTGTTGTTGGTTTACATTCCGCCACGAAAATTGGCTGCTGAAGCTGCTGAAGTGCTGATGGTCTTGGGGTTCGTTATGCCCCCAACTGATCCAACCTTACCCGTACCATATGGACCAGTCACAAGGCTACCAGTATCCACATCAACCGATAAATCACTTGGGGTATTAGCCGAACATGCCTCAACCGAGGCCATCAAATGTGATGCAGCAGCCGCGACATTTACAGTAGCAGCCTCATCAACAAGATCACGAAAATACTTATAAACGTCCCATTACATTCGACCACTATGATACCGAAACATATATATGCCATTGAGAAATACTTTGCTATGTGTAGTTTATAAGGACACACGTAAAGTGGCTGTCAGGTTGATTAACATCGGGCTGAACAAGATTTACTTTGATTTTAGCGAGGTGTTATTCATTTGTTATACGATGTGTGATTTCTAATACAAAACATCGGTTGAACAAGGTTAACTTTGATTTTAGCGAGGTATTATTTGTTATACTATGCGTTATTTCTAATACACAACAGCGGTTGAACAAGGTTAACTTTGATGTCACGGTCTTTACTGTTTTCTATCTCACTGATCGTTGATGACTACTCTTGCTATTTTCTCTATTGTTTAGATCTTAACTACAGATCATCTGATCTTTGCATCCACAGGATCATAGAAAATAAGTGATACAGTTCTTATAGCAGCAAAAGAAAAAGAAGCACAGGATCTATCTGGCCCGCTCTTTTCATGCCAATGCATCATATCGACTTGATGCAAAATCCAAGCAGGGTATTCAGGTAGGCTGCTTATTTTATGGGGTTGGCTATATACGAACATAATGTTTGACTTCCTTAACTATATATCCTGTAATCCTTCACATTTTAACCATTGTAAAATTTTTCAAAGATGAGTTTTAGGTTCTGAATATCTGATATATTGCTTTTGTGTAGGATGAAGAGGCTTATGCTTACCTCTTATATGCTCTTTCTCTACAAAGCAATTCCTGTAGCTAATCACATATAAGCCAAAATAAACACCCCCTTAAACACCACCATTGTGTGCAAGTAAAAGCCGTATATTCTACCAGTTAAGCATGCAGGTCCACATCTCCTTTTAAGGGTGCACTATATGTTTAGTCTAGCAACTATCAAATCTGAAAGGAATAAATTTCACGAGCTTCCTTCTTACCTAATGAGTGGTGCGGGTTAATTTTTCAGTGTTATGTCAAGTTCAGGTACTATCCTTAATGTTTTTACCTTATAGGTGCTGACAAGTGGTCGAGGTATTCGAGTTTGAAGTTTAAGTTTATTTTCGGATTGATCCCCTACCTAGGAGGCTTCCCTACATCAGATAGATTATTCTTTTTTTATTATTAGTCAATTGATATAAAAACCTGATTTCTGGAGGCTCGCTAAAATCTGACACAACCTGTGTGGTTGTTGATATCTTTTTGGTATGGATATCTCATCTTGCCTTACAACACCCAAAAAGTAACAAAGTGTTCTCACTTTCACCCAGGATAGAGAGTTCATAACACTACGAGTAAAGAACCAAATAAGGTTGCAGCTTTTAGAACTGTACTGCAGATCACTTTGTATGACTTCATCTGTTTACCTGTTCATGTTTTAGCCAAATAGACTTTAAACCTTTCAGAACCAATGAACCTATATACTAAAGCACATCATGAGTGGCGACAAGCATATTTGATATGCGAAAAATAGGTCAGGTGCATTCGTTCATTTTTCTGAACCATTTGACGCCAAAACCTACTTCTTCTGGATTTAATGTAGACAACATCAATCAGCTTTTTTTTATGTGAGTGTGATTGGTGAGAATGAGGAGGGTGATTTTCCGCCTGTTACAGCAACGAATTGAATTTCTCATGTAGGAAATCGCAGCTTTATAGGAACAAAATACAATACTTTTTATATATTTTTACTGTAGTAGCTATGGTTTTGGGTGTTGATCAAGAATGGGCTTAAGCTCTTCATTAATGATCCAGGTGGACACTTCTTCGGTCATAAGGTGTGAATTTTTATATCCGATAATCTATATTCATGTTGACATTTACCACTTCTGTAAATTTATTACCTATGATTTGAATTTCGTTCTTGTAATATTTGTGGGCAACAAGTGATGACTTGAAAGAGCAAGAGGCGAGATAAAGTGTGTTTTTTAATCTGTTTTATCAGGTGTATATGGTGGTCAACGCCAAATGGTTGCGCTGCCTACCTAAATCTGGTGACAGTTGCCAAAAAGCAAGCTGGTGGCGGTTGGGAAGAACACTAAGAAATCGATGAGGTAAGTTCAATGGTGACATGCCCTAAATATTTCAATGACCGGATCTGAGCTATTTAGTTTTTGACTTAGGATAAATAACTGACCTGTTGATCCCGTGCTACTTTTGAAGGTACGGAGTCATACCACACTAAAGATATGTTGCAAATTTGACTTCTGCTGAGGTGTCAAATAACTTGAACAGACAGTTCTCGCAAAGTACTACTATTGACCGTTCTAAACAGCCAAACAACAACAGTTCTAAGAAACCATACCTATGATGTTCCCTTCTCAAGGAAAACACTTGACAGATCAGTCCTCCCCCTATGGTGATATGACGATGTGTTCTCTTCCAAAGGTTTCAACAATTCCCCATCATGAATGTATCTGGCAATATGGTTTCTTATTTATTACAGTAATTATTTGGATTCTTGGAAATGTTATTTTATCAAAAAAATAATAATGTTATTTATTGCTCCCTTTGTCTCATTTTTATTACCCAAAAAAAAAAGTAAGATCAATTCAAGATAATTAATTCGGATTTTGATTCAGCAAGTGTCAAATTTACCTTGAAAGCATTACGATGGTGTTTCCTTGCTATACAGATACCTTTAAGCTCAAAGAACGCTTCAATATGTATGCATAATTTCCTTCTTAAATCACTACTATCAATATATATATATATATATATATATATATATATATATATATATATATATATATATATATATATATATATATATATATATATATATATATATATATATATATATATATATATATATATATATATATACTTATCCTCCAACTGTAAGTTTTTTTGTTTCTGATTGGTAATTTATAGTCTGGCTGGATTTATATTGTTTACAGTATGCATGTAATATGCTATGTTGTATCGTTTTCTATTAGCTAAAGTGATTTTCTCAAAGAGTGCATTAATTTATGTTTTATAGAACCTGCATCAACTATAGAAAACATTATATTACTCTAAAAGAACTTGCAATTGCGTAAAAATCACTTGATTTCAGATACATTCCAATATAACGTGGTAATATATGTTTGTTCTTTTTCCTTAAGAAAAGTCAAGATAATACCTTATGTACGACCCAATAATGTCTATCTCGCATTTACACATACAATTACAAACTATAAGTTACCTTTCCTGCTGCTGGTGCGCGGTAACCTTCAAGTGTGTCTGGTGCAAAAAAAGATGATTAAGAGGGTGTTTGGATGTGCAAGTGAATTAACTCTTAAAAGACTTATTTTAAATGGATAGAAACTTATAATATTGGGTAAAATAGGTTATTATTGAAACGGTCAAAATGGGTTGGGCAGGATCCGCTTAAACCAAAACACTTTTGTGAAATATATATTTTTATAACTAAATGTTGTTTAGTGTGTTGATTTATTTAATTATTTGAGAAAATCTATCTGCGAGGTTCAGAAATACACTTTGTAAGTTTAAGATTTCATGATTACTTACTGTTGATGTCATAGTGGTTTTGGTGTCCCGAGAGTTCATTTTATTTTGACTTGCAGCTAGGACATGCTCTTTACACAACACCAGCTATTCTACCTTCTATATATCATACTGAACTCACTAAACTACAGGTGGAGACCTGATAAGAAGTGAACTATAGTTAGTTTTAATTACTCACTCTCACTATTATATGTTTACCAGAATTAGATACCCAGATTTTCAACCAAGGTTTTCATACGTTCCATTATAACTCAATTGGGTGCTTCTAAATCACAACTTTTTGCATACATTAGCCCAGAGCCTATGGTTACAACAACTTTGGGACAAGTGTACAAAGTTTAGATAAGTTTACCTTGTGAAGAGAGTGAGTCCTGGTAAATTTTCTGGTTACAGTCAAGCGCACATCTGCATACAGGGGATCTGGTAGTTGTAAATTGCAAATGCTTGGTATGTTTCTTTTACCCTTTTGTTCCCTATTGTTCAACCTGATTGAGGGCATATTAAACGGATTTGTCAACGCAAGGAAGGATATAATTCTAGTTGTTAATGAGACGGTGAGTTTTAGCATTGACATGTACCTCTTTATGTATGTTTCTTATGATTTAAATACACTTATCTCCATTTTAAGTGTGTAAGTATTTGCAGATAGTCAATGACATTCTAGCTTTTGTGTCTACCATGAAATTAGGAATTATTGTTTTAGCGCTTTCAAAAGGATATCATTTACATGTAGCTTTCAAATGCTACTCAAATGACTGGCCAATTCAGAAGACTAATGCGCGCACCGATGGTATGGAGCCTCATCTGTGGACTTATAGCGTAAGTTTTACAAATATCCTACCAATCATATTTAATTATGTATACTGCTTAATTAACTTGAACTATAAACGATAAATAATGTAACTTGGACTATAAACGATAAATAATGTAACTGATATGGGGTGAATCGCCGAGGTTATAAATCAGACTTTAGTTATATAAGATATGAGTAGATATGTCTTAGAAAGTACATAGTTACTAAAGTCAATCAGTGTTTAGTTCTCTTTTCATATTTTTAAGCGGTATCTAATGTTTGGCTTGGACTAATGTGTAGCAGAGATACCGATGTTTGAGAACAACATTGTCATCTACACGTTTTCTCAAGATTCTTTGTCACTCGATAACTTGGATCTTAACAACTGGTCATTGAATGGTAGGTTATTTTTGTTTTTAATGAATTTTGCAGATCCTGTTATCCACTATACCATTCTATACTGATGTCTCCTTTACAGGTTCTGTATAAGCACAAGAGCGTTGTTTTTGGTAGCTTTTATGACAATATCGAGAATAAAATACATCTACTCGAGGTAGAAATAAAGATTATATTAACCGACTTACAATTAGTTATTCTACATTCAACTAACATTTCTATGATAATAAGTAAATATTTATTGTTCAAAAGCGTCGATTCAAAGGACACTGAGTCGAGTTCATCAGTTGTCCATCTTACAGATATAAAATGAAGTGTGTGCTTTGGCTTGGACCCTCTAAAAAAACCATAGGTATGCCTTTCATTGTATGTTTTGTTCTTATCTTTTCTTTGTTTTGTTCTTAATTGATTATATATTGAGGCTTTGCTACATCAGGATTTATAATGATTGCTAAAAGGTATGAGACTCCTGAAAACCCTATGACAAATTTGTTTTTCTTTTAATTTTTTAAGGTATTATGAATACCAGAAGTTGTCTTGCTCTTCTTTTCCAATGAATCAAGGTCAAAAGTTATGCATCTTATGACTATGTCTTGTATCTAACATTGAGGTTATGGTCCTATATGTTGCGAACGACAGAAAGTGTTGCAATCACAAATCATTGACTTAAATGTCGTCAATGGAGTTCTTGCGGAAGTCATCAGATCTAAATAGACGTTTGGTTTTGATCATCAGAACAAAACCTCTCGAGAGGTTATTCTATATAAACAATGGGAGTTTGGGTCACTATAATCAGTTTAAGACAACTAAGAAGTCCTTATATGTTTTTGTTTTGGCAGCATATTCTAGTAGCACAAAGACTAAACCTAATGCATCTAATGGTATTCTGATCTTTAATTATACACCAGTTTTATTTTAGGACTACTTCTAGACCATAACTGTCGAACTTGACTAAGCTCTTGCTGTTAGCTTCCCCAAAAGCTAATCTTATCATACACAAGTAAGCTGCAACTTGCATACTTTCATAAGAAGCATCTCTAACCAAAGGTGCAACACTTTGTTATAGTATATCTGCTATGGTATCTTTTTTATTCAAGTAATTTTACAACTTTTTTACAGGTACAATAACACGTACTCTCCAAGAATGATGTGCTGCACAGACCACCATGGATTCTCTATCGTCATATTTACGTCATGACATTCTTAAACATGTTACACAGATTGATATCAGTAATCGGTTCAACCAAGATAAACAAGTTAGTAGAAAATTTTACACTAAGCAAAGCATTTTTTTGTGTAATGACTTGGACAGGAGCAAGAAATACAAAAGCAAATGCTTTTGACCAATCGCGTATGACCGGTAAAAGAAAAGAAAATGAGCCATCACCAAAGTTTGATGGCTGCTCAACAAGTTCCTGTAGGTATGGCTGCTCAGGAGATATGATTACAAAGGTAAACTAATGTTCCTGTGTCCATTCAGTTTTATCTAACAATCCACGTTGTATCTATCAGTGTTGCAGTTGGGTTTCTGATAAACCATAGCCTCATTTAAGATCTTTCTTATTTAATTTCTTATTGCAGAAAGTGTAAATAAATATGATTAAAATAACATGATTCACACGCTTTTTTCCACAGCTGTGCTTAAAGGGTGTTTGGATGTGTGTTATAAAGTTGTTTTTGGAGGCCAAAATACCCAAAAAGTCTCTTATTTGCGAGAGATTAAGATTACAGCAGTCATATGATGGCAACCACAATGTGTAAGGTGTCTTGGCTATCCACATGTATTTTTTTTCTTTCAAATTAGTTGCATGCCTTTGGAAATGACTCTCTTTCTAGATAAACACTCCTTACAATGTTTTCCGTTTTGTATTCATTTTTTACAATGTTGTCCGTTGGTAATCTTGAAGGTTTACTTGCGCTTTCTATTTGGATTATTTTGCAGGGAGTACTTCATTCAACACTATATAACAACTATTGGAGATTGGTATTGGACATCTCGAGAGAATATATAATGCGTATGTGGCTGTCGATTTCCCACTTTGTAGCATCAACAGTTACATCACACAGACCATTACTTTGTAGAGGCTGAGCAAGATTGTGAGTTGAACATGTGGTTGTCGCTTACTAATTTTTATATGATAGGTTTCAGCTCATAACATCTTTAAGCACATCAGAAGTTTCAAACATACATAGATATTGCATGATTCTTATTTATGTGTACTCATTACACTCTCAGTATGATTATCCTAAATGAAATCCTTAAAAGAACCACTGAGTAAGTTCATAACTATTTTCAATAACTCTATAGATAGATCGATATCAGTATTTCTCCTTAGGGTCTAATGCTTCCCTGATGATCTCATCCCCTACCTCATCCTGTAAATGAGAAAAAATAGTTTCCGAGTAATAGAAGGACTTGAAAACAAATGGCACAATGAGTTGCAACGTCTTGGTATTGTGAAAAAAATAAGACATACAACTACCACTCCATGTTAGTCATAATATCTTATTTATAACTTAGTTAATGCATTATATCTGACTATTCGTTATGCATCTGTAATGCTCATGTTACTCTTGTAAACCGGAAAAAAGGTAATAATGAGTGCACATACACAATAAATAGAGAAAGATATACCACGACATCAGATAGATTTCCAAAGGATGTTGAATTACAATTTCTTTTCTTCAGTTTCAAGGGGTGTTTGGTCTTCTGTTAACACGCCTGAAGTATCTTACATCGTTGTTGTAGAATTTGAACAAATAGAAATTTCAGGCGCTTTGTGTCTTGTCTACTGCTGATTCCACAAAACAGAAATGTACAACTGTCAAGCAGTTTGCCTCTCACACCGGTCCATATGCAGACGAGCCAACGCGTATCCTTGGTCTATCCATAGCAACAATGTGGACTTGGCGGTGTTTTCTGATGGGTCCTGATGCATGTACAGCTAGACTTCAGGATTTTTTTATCACGCGCATTGGATCCTTCTTTGAACTCGAGTGCCAAAGTATAACTCTAACTATCCTACCCTCCACTTTTTATCAATTTAATAGAGTAATACATATATTTTGGTAATGTAAATAGAATGGCAGAAAGCAATGTATTCTACTGAAGGTTCAGTGGTCAAAAATGGTCTTTGTAGCTTTGACAAACAGTACCGATGATCAATACCAGATGGAATTTAACTGATTTAAAATTGAACATAATTGTGCAGCCCACTGTGTAACATTGTACACCCTGCCTGAATCGAGATCCATAGGTCGCTAGCCTTATTGTGCTTCTGTAAATCCTTGGATGTTTTGTACTTCTTTCCATCAGCCGTCGAATTCAGAACTGCAAGTATGTACGAAGTACAAATTTAATTTTCCACAATTAATTTTGAGTAGCTTTTTTGTTGATGTTATCTTCAATGATTTTGATTTCCTCGGACTTTTCAACTTCCAGGCTACACAGTTATGCGACATAAATAAATTGATTCACTGTCTCTCTTAATTCCATACATCGTGTTCCTTTCTCCAATCTTCAGTTGATCATCACATTGGTGAGAAGTATGAAATAGAATGAAAAAGGTTTTAGTTTATGAACCATTTTATTGCAGCCAAATGTATGCAATTCATTAATACTCTTGCAATTCATTTCATATGTAAAGCTTAACAAAGGATTTTGTATCAAAAATAGAATTTTAATATAAAAAGTTTGTTAGTTTAGTGTTTATAAACTCTTAAAAATGTTTACTATCAGAGATTCTCTTGCGGGTTTATTGCATTTTAAATCTGATAATATGAAAAGGAAAGGTGGCCCCATGAACCTCTAAGCAACTGTATTAATTTTGCACGAACACTTAGTTGGTGTATTGTGTACCACCGCACTATTCTTGAAAAAATCATTTCTTACTCGGACATAAATAAATGCTGGAACGTGACAAGCAAATCAACGTGTAACATTAGAGTGTTATCATACATGGCAACGGGACCATTTGTAAAAAATAATTTAACATATGTGATGAGATGAAAGACCAATTTTACTCAATGTTTTCAAACCCGGTTTAACTCGAACAGGTCAACCGATTGACAATAAATTTAGACTTATTTTATAATATTAGTTACAACCCTTGATAAATTGGTTATCGTGTCATGACAATAGCGGTGTCCCTATTACTATTGCAGATACTTTAAATATAAATGGTCAAACTGGAATGATAAATGCATCATCTGGCTGATAAACTCAACGAAGCTCAATACTTGTAAGTGGCCCAATTGAGATATGCTTCTCTGACCGTTAAGAAATCTACAATATTTAATTTTGGTTCTAAGTTTAACTTACATTGTATGACAAGATAAAAGTAATAACTATGAAAGATTTCCAATTACTTACGTGTCCAACTGTTTCTAAATCCTCAAAGAAGCTATATGTAGCAATGGAAAAAAATATTTTACTCGTCAAGGTTTACGAATCGAAATCAAAATGATTAATACACTACTAATTCTTTACTTTATAAAAAAAATTGAAATAAAAGACTCTTAATATCGTGTTTGTAATCATAAGTAATCTTTTGACGTGTTTGACATTTTGGACCATCTTAATTTTTTCTAAGTAATTGATTTATTTATTTAATTATGTAGTATATAATATTACGACATATTAGGAACATGACAAAAGTTCAATATAAACTTTCTTTTAACATAAACTCAATCAACCAATTACAACTACGTATTTTTTTCATGTAACAAAAAGACGCATTTTTTTAAAAATTAAATATCTCACAAACTGTTAATCGTTACGTAAAACAACACATATCATCGTGGCGAGAATTAAAACCATCTTTCTATCGATGAGCACATGTATATACATTCACATGAATATACTTTCAACAATTTTTTTTTAAATTCAATCACGTATGAGAAAACGTACAAACCATAAACTTTAGAAACAACAAAAAAACGACCCCGCCCGTTGAGCGGGTTACGACGCTAGTATATATATATATATATATATATATATATATATATATATATATATATATATATATATATATATATATATATATATATATATATATATATATATATATATATATATATATATATATATATATATATATATATATATATATATATATATATATATATATATATATATATATATATATACATATATATACATACATATATATATATATATATATATATATATATATATATATATATATATATATATATATATATATATATATATATATATATATATATATATCTATATATATATATATATATATATATATATATATATATATATATATATATATATATATATATATATATATATATCTATATATATATATATATATATATATATATATATATATATATATATATATATATATATATATATATATATATATCTGATATCGCAATAATCAGATAATCAGTTTTGTAAGTGTTTGGTAAATCAAATTATTTAATAATTTATTATGTAAAATGACCAAAAAGGACTCTTTTATATATGACTGGTTTTTTAAGTAACATTTTTAGATTTGAGTTATATAAATTTTAACAGTATTATGTTAAGAGAAAAGTTATTTTGGATACCATGTTTATTTTGGATACCAAGGACTCATTCCTATCATTCATCTTTACCTCATATAATGGATAAGATTAAGTATATTATTTCACTTATTTTTATAACTTAAATATCTTCAAAACTGTTAATCGTTATGCGAAAAAATATATCATCGCGACGAGCATTTAATTGGCTTTCTACATATATGCATTATGATATACTTTTGAAGAAATTTTTTTTTGTCTATTTTTCTGTTTCTTAATATTTGCGTAAAATATCATATATGATAATAGTGTTTCATCATATATGATATTTGTTTATATCATATACGATAAGTTATATCATAGATGATACTAATGTTACTATCATATATGATAGATTTCGACAACGAAAAAAATGTGAAAAAAAAATTGAAAACATATCATATATCATATCTGTAGAAAGATAATTAAATGCCCATCGTAATGATATAATTTTTTGCGTAACGACTAACGGTATTAATGTTTGAAAAAAAGGAAGAAAATGAGGTTTTTTTAATATTATTCATTGGATTAAGATGAAGATGGAGGATGGAGATTAGTCTCTTGGTATCCAAATAAAATTTAATATTCAAATGAACTTAAATCTTATATTAAATACTTCTTTTCTATTCATATTAAAAAGACTATATTTACTATTTTAACTACTAACTTTCTTCATATATATTGTATATTATAGTAGTATATAAATTTCTACTAAATATACGGTTACCTAACTTCGCTTTACGTACTATTAAAGATAAAAAAAATCACATACTCCACACATCTTTTCACCATTAACCCCACCAAATACCGTATCTTTACGACTTGGTCTGCAAATCTGTTTTAAAAACACCACAAAAAAAACATATTGAGTTACAACTTCCTGACGATGGATATGTTGCAGTAGGTTCAACAAAACTATACCGTCGAAGTGCAGGATGATATGGCCAACTATAACCAACCTTTTATTGGGTTGGTTTGATAAGGATTATTATTGGTAGAGAAATCATAAGGAAGAAGATGAAGGTAAATTGAGGGTATATTAGTCATTTGACAGTCAAATCATCTTCTCCTTAAAACAAGGTTTTCAACTGTAGGTAGTGACCTACTTATTTCAAATCATGTTTTAAAGCCTTCAAAACGTTGAAAATCACTTTTTTGCTTTTGGTATCCAAACATTACTTTTTGATTATTTACGTTTTGCAACTGAAAGTTTATGGACTTAAAATTAATAGTCGTGAGATAGGATCGAACTCGGGATCACGGGATTGCACACATAACGTAAAGGGTTAATTTATTTATTAAATATATTTATTAAATCAAACAAAAGCTTAACTAACGATCGTTAATAAATAAAAGTTAAGTTTAAACGATCGTTATGGAATTAAATAGAAGCTAAAAGAAGGAAGAAGGAAAATTTCCGGAATCCCTTGGATGGGCTTGTGGGTCGTCGGCCAAAGGGGAAGAAAGGAAGGAAATCAAAGATTTTCTTTCCTATTTTGTTTATTGCTTGGAGACAAAGTATTTTCAAGCCTATATAAACAAACTCTAACCTTCACAAATTACATACAATCTCTCTTTCTCTTGCTCTTTGATCGCCGGCCAAAGACCCCTTATTTTAGGGTTTTGGTTTTCGATTTTTGCTATTTAATATTATCTAGTCCTAGCCCCTCTCTAGGGTTGTTGGGTAGATATTCCATAAGCGTTGAAGCTCGGTTTGTTCGTGCAAGACTCACAGTTAACTCGCCGTATTACGTGTGTACAAGAACGTGATATAGTCTTACTTTAGACTATATTCTTGGTGGTGTTCGTGATAAAACCTAGTTGCCGTTTGTTCCGTCGTCTTGTGGATCTTGCTAGGATAAAGGTATGTAACCCTAATCTTGATTAATTATAATTGTGTTAATTATGATCTTGTTAATTTGCTTCCGCTGTGTGTTCTTTGATCCATATTAGGGTTTTAAATAATTGTTATGGTAAATATAAACCTACAGTGGCATCGAGAGCTGTTTTAACATGTTATAATTATCGAGATCTAAAGATTGTTTTTAACTAATAATTGTTTTGAGTTAAAACTACATGTTTTTTTTTTGAAAAGAAAATTTAGGGTTTTTGGTTGTTTTTTTAATCCGATTTAAAAAAAATGTTGGTTTGTTTTTTTTGTTTTTTTAGCCGATTATAAAAAAATAAGTTTTTTCTGTGAAACCCTAAATTGCATGTTTTGATCTTTAGATAATTACATGATTAATTGTTATGTCATGTATTTAAGGTTACGATCCGTAGTGATTTAATTAAATTGTTAAGTGATTTGGGTGGAATTTTGATGAATTGCATGATTAATTGTTATGTTGTGTGAATTCATGTTTCGATCCGTAGAGATTTAATTGTTAAGTTATGTGGGAGATCCGTGATGAATATGCATGTTTTTCATGTATCATATGTTTTATGTGGTAATTGTTACGTTTTTTGCTACATGCTTTATTTGGTTCAATAAATATAAAATTATGGAAGACTTTTATATGAATATAAAAACCTAGATTTGATATTATTTATTGAATAAATCGTATGCATGTGGCTATTTGATTTATTTATTGCACATATAAATTGTTATTATGTGTTTATGATTTAGTTTTTTCTTGTACCTACTTGTTTTCATACGTTTTTTATTTTAATTTTATGTTGTAAACAAGGGTAATTCTTACAAGAAAATTAATATGGACTAAATCATATATAACATTAATGAATTGTTTTTTGAGATCTAAATTACATATGATTTGCATTGATTAGAATTGCAATAGCAACTTAACGGCCTACTCAATTTTGACAAACTATAAAGTGGGTATAACGCACCGCTAGTCATGTACCTGCTTAAGGAAGGAGGTGTTATGCTTCAGCGCTGACCAAATTCCCGGCTCGCCTGTGCGTCAAAATTGGAATTACCTACGGTTGTTATTGGTATAATTCTTTAAGGTTGATTTAGCTACATTAATTCACATCCGAAACACAATGAATAAGGTTATTGCTTTGTGCTTTAGCTGAGTTCTAGAATAAGTACGGTGTGAATTTAGTTGTGTGTAAAATCTTTAATTGGTTTAACCATTACCTCAACTTGCAAATATATGAGGAACTTTTAGTCTCACCAAAAAGTTTACTAAACGTTTTATTAAACTTATGTTATGGAGATGTATGCATGCTTCTCCATACATGATTTTGACACCAAAATCTATACCCTAAAAATTTAAGTCATGTGCCCTCTAATTGACGAACACTTGAAGTTACAATTTTCGTCATATAAGATATTGGACAATGTTGTAATGGAGAGAAAACTTCATGGCTGAATAAGATTGCACATGAAGGTTTTACGTTCTTTAGATTAGTCGACTTAATTGAGTTACTCAGTGAGATCTGGACACTTAAGGCATAAAGAAGGGATGAAACATGTTTACAATGCAAAATGACTTTTGGCAATGTAAATCCCTTAAATGTCTAGAAATTGCAAATTTGTTTGTCAATCATTGTTTGACAAGTTACCATCTTGAATACTTTCATTGCTATCAGATCAACTGATGTGATGATATTATGTCAATTTGGATTCTAGTTTTCAAGAAAAATACTATGGTTATTATTACCGGGGTAATTTTATTTTCTTGAATGGTATTATCAAAAATACTAAAATTGAATTTTGTAAATTCTTTTACAAATGTATTAATGCAATGTTACACCGTAAACTTGGTTTATTCATTTATTGATCTAAAACCGTATGGTTGAGGATAGAGTCAATTTACAAATGAAAGATAAACCTAAAACTCTTTTTCATGAGTAAAGAAGGAGTTATAAGGATTTTAGAAATATCAAATACAAATCCATAACTCATAGCAAACTTTAAAAGTTTAGAAAAATGCATATTTTGAGTTATTTAAAGTTACCGCTAATTGGTTATAAGGCAAACTAGCATATTTGTCTAGTAGTTGTGCTTAGACCATTTATAGGCACTATATACCATTGTGGGGTTGGTAGACCTATTAAGGAAGAAATTGCATGTCAAGTCTTTCAAGTTAAAAAGCATTTGATGGATAAGTCATCATTTACGAAGTAGAGTACACTCTTAAACACTATAAGTAATTGTTACGAATGCGTTTTTCAAAAGTGTAAGAAAGTAAACACGACACTAATTATTTTCACCGATTATGAAACATTTTCAACGTTGTCAAGTTCAGTGGGAGAATTGTGTTGTATTACTGATTTTGAGTCTATTAAAACAATCTCTAATTCAATGGGAGTTACAAGACTTGTTGTCTTAGTAATAACCCATATTATCTTTAGTATGTACTAAGATAATTGCTTTCGAATTGTTGACACTAATATCTTCAAAGATAGATATGTACTGATTCTTGTTGATTAAGTGATTCTACATCTACTTGTAAAAAGCTAATATATGTGGCACAATCATATTTTGTATAGACGAACGTTAGACGTGATGTTTATCTTATATATGAGGTTGTTCCATGCACAAGTGGAAGAAATGAACATTGTGTGCAAGAAACAACTCATAAAGATTTGATGCTCTTGTCTTTAAGATAAGAGACTAACAATCTAATTAATATTTAGATCATGTGTCAATATGATTAGAAGACTACTTAAAAGTATATATATCATTCACATTAAGAAACACTTGTTGTTTTGATTTAGTCATGTAAGAGCTTGGACTAAATTGTAAACACAAGGGTAAAATATCCACATGTCGTTAGATCGGGCGTGGAATGTTTTGTAGTTTCTTAAAATGGACAAATTTTTGGAATGACATAAGATACATAGAGTAATCTTATACTACTAATGAAACCTAGTGGTGTTCATATCGTAGTATAGTAGTGAATTAACTTGAAAAGATTAATGAAACCTAGTGGTGTTCATGATTACTTTAGTTATACATGTTTATGATTTATTGAATAAAGTCACAAACATAAAGTCTTGAAAGATGTATAATATAAAGTAAGACGTTAATGTATTGTCTCTATTTCACTAAAGACATATACATGAAACGTGTAATGGACTTATAACTTTTATGAAGTGACTTTGTATTATAAGTACTTGAGTTATAAAGCATGCAAAATGGTTAGGAAATCTATATTACCATTAAGATGATTTAGTTGGTATATAGAAAAACCGAAAGATATATATTTATCTTAATATTTTTAAGATTGACTTACAATATTTCCCTAAATGAAATACAACATTATGATGGTATGTTCAATAGGAGAATCAAGCTCTCAATTTGATGGTGATGATTGATTCAAGATAACTATATCTTCCTTTTCTTCCAAAAAGATATCAAGGTTAGAAAGTTGAGTATGACTTGAGCTAAGAAGATTAATAAGATACCATTATATATGGAATGTGATGAATCACGTTATATCTTAAATGGAGTTCGGATTTTTGCTAAACTACTTATGAAGTGGATTGTTTAGAAAAATAAAGAGTATGGAACTGTCATTGTGTTCTGTAATGTCCCATATAGATAACGTTGGAGTGTTGATCTATTTGCTATGTATTTAAAGAGTAATTTTAAGTTACTAAAAGCAAGTGGGAGTTTTGATCTTGAAAGATAAAATTACAAGATACATGATCCTCTAAAATACACTAGTAATTATCATGAGGTAGGCATGTAAATGCTAAACCTCAAGATAAAGGAATTTATGTCATAGGTCCGTAGGGATATCTCGGATATGCGATTTATATGCTGAGAATTATGAGTTACAAATAATTGTTATGATTTGTTACCAAATATTGAATTGTGTAAATTACTCATACTATGAACGATATAGATGTTGTCCAATAAGATAATCAATTTTAGATTTGTTTTGTCTTATATAGTTTGACTAGAAATTGGAGATGAGTTTCGTCAAAGGAAGAAAAACGCCAATTGTAGTGGTTTAATCTTTGTGTCGAAATTATATGGACAAAATTATACACATATTTAATGTATGTATTATGAATAGATTATTAATCACACTTAAGTAATTAATTGTGATTGAGTATTCTTTCCTAAACACATTTAATGTATGAAGATTTTGATGGTCATTTTTTAAATTGACAAATTTGGATATGTATGAACTATTTCTTGAATGACTACTTGAGAAAGGACTTAAGTAATAGAAATGAGTTTATTACTTCAAAATAAATCTTTGGAAAAGTACAAAATGCAATTATCCATGAATGGATAAAAGCATGCATCTAGGAGATTATTCTTATGTTTACTTTGAAATCCAAGATTGGATTTAAATTTAAATAAGATGGTTTCTGAGTATTCCTAAAAGCTTGTGGGAGTATTATGGTTATTTTCTTAAATTATATGTGTCAAATAGACATGTAAGAAAGTAAGATTTCATTCAAATTAAATGTTGATTTTGTTTAGATTTGAGATGAAACTATACTTTGAAGATTTAGAAAATAAGATGTACATAACCTTGGAACAAATAATGTTTATCTGATTATACGGTGGAAATACAACGTTATATGCCATGTAGTAAGTTTACATAGATATTTAGGACATGAAGGAATCTAAATCTGGTTTGAGGAATTTTCATGTGTATGAAGTTGTATTTATATCATGCTTAAAATGCATGATGATTTTAATATATTAATCTATTTTAAAGTTATAAAATAACTTGTGTAATGAATATTCGAAAGGAATATGTTTGGAAATAGAATAACATCCTAAATCTTGGATCGGCTTCCATATTCTATAGATGAAAAATTTGTCAAATCGTTGTGCAAATTATCATAGCAAACAAACTTGGAGGTTTGGATGGAATCAAACATTACATAATAGATATTAAAGGTAACGTATTTATATCTTTTATGACAAGTTGTAAAACTTGAAAAGATATAATTGAGGTAACACTCAATGATAGTCATGGGATCTTTTGGAGATGACCTGTTGATTAAAGTTGCATTATACATTAAAGAATTAGAATACTTTGAACTTCAAATGTGTTTTGGAAGTTTAGGAAATTGGTGATCAAGGATGTTTCATAATTTTAATACTATGTGGCAATATCAAAATGCACGTGTACAAGAGTTTCAATGAATTGAATTCTTGAAGAAAGTATTCTCAAAATTCCAATAGGTCAAGATTGGTTATTTATGCTTTGCCAAACAAGTATGAATGTCATTACTAGAGGCATGATGCATGTACCAATGCACTGATCTATTTTTAGAATTTGGATAAAGGATGTAAGACATTATTGAATTGATGAAATAAAGATTGGATTTCGTTTATTTTTTTTGTTATTTTATTTTGTATCCTATTTTACATGTTTTAATCCATGAGCATTATGATGTTTCTAAATGCCCTTTGTCGATTAGTAATATGGGAGTATTATTAAACTAAGACAATTCAAAATAGTGACAGAGTATACTTGAAAGTATATTGGTCAATTTTGGATGATATTTGATGGATCAAATATTGGACTTATCCCAACTATATGATTTTACTTTATGGATCTTTGTCATCAAGTAAATCATAAATAGTTATCCTTAGACCTGAGATACCAGAAAACTGCATTCAATGTAGTGCATTTCTATAAGGTAACCTAACGCTAAACGTAACTGGTAGTTATAAGGGTTATTTTTAGAAGTGTTGCAAAGTTCATGTGTTTTGCTTGTAGTCAAAACGGGATTTGTTTCCTTCAAATTATTTTTGAAGTATAAATACAGTTGGGCCCCTCGGGGGAGTAGTAAGATGTTTGTGTGGCCACACCCAAATGTGTTTTGGTAATCTTGCTATATACGTAAACGAGAAACAGAATAGTTAATGAAAGGAATGACTGAGATGCATATCCTTATTAACGATGTATTTGAAATGAAAGGATAATAATAATGATATAATCATTAAAAGGTTCTTGTCCAGGAGACCTTACCCGGTTTGTACTAGTGACATTGCTAGTGTAACTAGACGCTAGTCAATGTGATCATGATATTAGAATTTTGTCCGAGTGGGAGCTGAAAGTTTATGGACTTAAAATTAATAGTCGTGAGATAGGATCGAACTCGGGATCACGGGATTGCACACATAACGTAAAGGGTTAATTTATTTATTAAATATATTTATTAAATCAAACAAAAGCTTAACTAATGATCGTTAATAAAAAAAAGTTAAGTTTAAACGATCGTTATGGAATTAAATAGAAGCTAAAAGAAGGAAGAAGGAAAAGTTCCGGAAGCCCTTGGATGGGCTTGTGGGTCGTCGGCCAAAGGGGAAGAAAGGAAGGAAATCAAAGATTTTCTTTCCTATTTTGTTTATTGCTTGGAGACCAAGTATTGTCAAGCCTATATAAACAAACCCCTAGCCTTCACAAATTACACACAATCTCTTATTCTCTTGCTCTTTGATCGCCGGCCAAACACCCCTTATTTTAGGGTTTTGGTTTTCGATTTTTGCTATTTATTATTATCTAGTCCTAGACCCTCTCTAGGGTTGTTGGGTAGATATTCCATAAGCGTTGAAGCTCGGTTTGTTCGTGCTAGACTCACGGTTAACTCGCCGTATTACGTGTGTACAAGAACGTGATATAGTCTTACTTTAGACTATATTCTTGGTGGTGTTCGTGATAAACCCTAGTTGTCGTTTGTTCCGTCGTCTTGTGGATCTTGCTAGGATAAAGGTATGTAACCCTAATCTTGATTAATTATAATTGTGTTAATTATGATCTTGTTAATTTTCTTCCGATGTATGTTCTTTGATCCATATTAGGGTTTTAAATAATTGTTAGGGTAAATATAAACCTACAGCAACTGTGATAATTAGATAATTGGCCAGCAAGCGCAACCACAAACACCCCCTAGGTAGCCAGGTAGGAAAATGACATGAGCTAGAATGTGACCCTCAAATTTGGCTCGATGGATATCTTAGGATTTCAGTTTCAAAGTCAAGAAAATTTCAAATTATTGTTATTGATGCTTTTATGTTTACAAGAAATTCGGGACATTGAAGGCTTGGTTATCTCGCACGTACATATGGCAGAAGTAAGCTCAATAGACAACACAATCGTTCTTATACGGGTGAGTAGCTTTTCTAGTCGTAGATGCTAGGGAGCAGTGGCGGATCTAGGATTTCAACATAGGGTGTGCAATATACATAATCTCATATAAATGATTTTGTAAGTCAATTTTTTTCAGGTCGGGTTTATCGGGTCACATTTCTAAAATAATTCCGTTATATTATATTCAATATTAACATTAAAAGTATCAAAACTAGTTAATATTAGAAACTCAAGCTGAGCTCGATACCAGGAAACCCTTTATCAAAGAAAAAAGGTTATAAACTCAAATTCACACTTACACAAACTGTAATATTAATGTTTGTGGTACAAAACATACACCCAAACTAAAACTACATGCAGCCTCGTCGAGCATGCAAACATTGAAAGGGATTCATAATACGATCATCACGAACTTCTAAATTTTTATGTCTTAATCACTTTGATCAGCAAAGATAAATAATAATCAACAAGAAGAAATAAAAACATAAACCAATACTAATATATAGACTAAATGAACCAAACAGTTTTACCATTTATAAATCTTATAAAAATAGACTTAAAAAACTGTGTAAAAGACACGTATATAAATCTAGATTTAGTTTCTAAGGTATGACACAAATAACAAATATAATATGTGTAATTATTAAGCACTCAAAACACATAAATATAACGGTTTTGTTTTGTATGAATTGGGCTTAACTTCAATCTTAAATATTTAACTTTATACTGGAATTGGCCCAAGTGGAAATATATAAACAATTGACCATTTGACATCACTTTTCTAGTTTTCTTATTCTTCTTCTTCTTCGAGAACTCAACCGCCATATTCAGTTACCAGTCAAGCTTTTTATTTATTCTCCTCTTTTCTTTTTCCTTTGGAATTTTATGGGTATGCACAGATGATTTTCTATTATTTCAGAGGGTGTGCACGACTAATTTTGTAGTGTATCTTGTACTAACTTTTCAGGAATTCACAAAAATATTACACTACTAAATTTTTTCGCAAGGTATTGATAGGTGTGAAAACACCCATCCTTTTACCACTTATAACAATTAAAAAGAGACCTAATGTGTATTTTATGTCGTAAATGTCAGAATTATGTATGGTTTGTGTTTTTGTTGTGTTTTAGGATCAAAATATGAAAAAGGAAGAAAATACGGGCTTTCACGGGCTTTTATCGAAGAAAAGGACAAAAGACGAAGTCGAAAGATCAAGAGTGCAAAAAGAACGGAAGTCCAAGGCCTATTCTGAAGATTTATCGAGGAAAAAGTCTAAAGACGGAAGTTTAATGAAGTCGAAGAACTCAAGTCTAATAAATGAAGAAATTATAAGACGAGTTCAATTTATATCAACAAATTCTGAGACAAAGTCGAGAAAGTCGAAGAATTTAAAAGACGAAAAGACGAGAAGAAGAAGGAAGCATTAACTCATTTCATCTCCCCTATAAATAGAACTCTTAAACCTCATTTGTGAGGTGTTAGCTAATTTGACAAATTAGTCTTTCCAATTTATTTCTTGCACTTTTCCTATTGTCATTTTAATACTTGTCCTTTAATTTCAAGATTATTCCAAGTAAGTTTTAATTTTGTTGTTGAATCTTATTTTTAATCAAGTTTTTATATTAATCTCTCATTCTACCTTTCTTGTTTTGCTTAATCTTTATGCTTATTTGGTTATTGTCATGCTTATTTGATTGTTTGTTATGTTTTTATGTGATTGATTGTGTTAGCTTATTGGTTTTATAGCTTATTTTGTGTTTTTCTTAAATTTAATTAAGTGTTTTTAAAAGTTATTTTATAAAAAGTTGATTTTATATATTTAGATTATTTAGTGTTTTCAAAAGTTTTTAAATTTTTGTTTATTAGCTTTTTCTTAAAAGTATTTTGGTCAAGTTCTTAGGTTAGTGCTTATTAGTTTTTGGCTTATTTTTGTTCTTAGCTTATTTGCAAATTTTCCTTTCTTTAAAACCCTCTTTTTCCGGATAAGGCCCCGAAATCCAATTCCGGATAACACCTAAAAAGTTGTTATTCCGGATAAGCAAAAAGTGTATTTCCCGGATAAGCCTCAAGACGGATTCCGGATAGTGGGAAAAAGGCAAATTCCAGATATAAGTTTTCTTTTTTTTGCGAATAAGAACAATGAAAGTTAGATTGCGGATAAGACAGAAAAACCCGATTGCGGATAAGACCCATAAAAAACCATATTCGTATAAGCTAAAACACGAATTCCGTATAAGGTATGTAAAATTGACATGGTTGCCTACTAGCCGGTTTAAGGTTTCCCGCCAAAAAACGATGGATTTCGGATAACTAATATAAATTGAGCTGCCTACTTGCCTACTTGCCTACTTGGCTGCTTCCAGCTGCTTGCCTGCTATCTTGTTTATTATTTAGTATTGTTCCGTAATTGTTTAGTTTTATCTGAAAGTTGTTCCGATTTTAATTCTGAAAGTTACGTATTTTTAGTTGAATTTTTCGTCGATTTTTAGTATTAATATTTTTTCGTAAAGTTCAAGTTTTATCTTTTATTTAGTACCCGCTGTAAGTTTTGCCTCGTTTAGCTTTAAAGTACCATCTTAGTTTTATTCTCTCCTTTTTCATTAAGTAAACTTTATTTTTCAGTCGAAAGTTAAATTCTTCTTTTAGTTTTATTTTTATTAATTGTTTCGCTTTAATTTACGTTTTATTATTTGTTTCGCTCTTTTATTTTTAATTATTTGTTTTTGGTTTATTTTTATTACGTTTCGCTTTTACCTTTTAAGTAGAAATAGAAAATCAAACCTTCCTTTTCGTTACCAAAAACGATTCGTCCACTTTTAACCTTGATCAATTCGATAAGATACCGAGAACGAAACAACGACTATGAAAAATCATTAAATCAAATGGCGCCGCTGCCGGCTCTTTTAGTGAAGATTAACGGTTTTTAGTGCGACAAATTGGTTTTTGGGATCCGTTCCCCGTGAACGTTATTTTCGGCAGCGTAAAATTTTCAAAAATCCAAAAAAATATTTAAATCTTTCCTAAGTTTTGCAACCAAAAAAATTAAAAATCACAACAAGTGACACTTTCCAAAGTGTTACTCCCAAAAATATTCCTCTCAATCCTCTATTGTGTTTAATTCTTTTTCTCAACCCTTCTTATTTTTAATTCTTCATGGATTCGTATGTCTATTGCGTAGGGTGTGGGAGACCATTGTATGGTTTTCAAACATGTCAATGGTGTACATGTGAGCGGTGCGGAAATGATGTCGACAACACCCAATTTGGTTTTTGTCCATCGTGCAATTCGATTAACTCATCCTTTGCTTCTAATGTACTTACTCCCCCCTCTTGCATATATTGTGGAAGCGATTCTCATTGGCATGTTTCGTGTCCGATTCGATACCCGTCTCATGACGAGCAAGAACCGGGTTACAATTATGACAATGGTAATGGCTATCCACAAGACGCACCGGGTTTTTCTCAATACCCGTGTTGCAATAGTTGTGGGGGCCCTCACGATACTTCTTATTGTCAACCGATGAATTATTACGAACCAAATCAGTGTTCTGATTATTCTCAACAGATGAATTATTATGAGCCAATTCAGTGTTCTAATTCTTCTCAACTGATGAATTATTATGAGCCACATCCGTGCTATTATTCCGGTTTTCAAAATTTTGAGCCCCCACCGCACTCCCTCGATCATCAACCCTCTTTTGCAGATCCTGCTGAGCTAATTGCCAATCTTTCTGACAGCTTTCAAAGATTTCAAGCAACTTTCAATGAATACAAAGAAAAGTATGATGAGGATCAACGACAAGAGCAAGTAGCTAATCTTAGTGCTTACACCCCTCCTCTTGTGCGTCCATACTACTATTATGATGCTGAAGAGGATGATATCTATGATCTCAACCCATCTTCTGAGATTACTACTCCTACTCTTGATATCCCTAATGCGTCTAAGGATAGTGATTAATTGAGTGAGATTAGTGATTTTGGTCTTGATAAATTCTTTGATGAGGTTTGTTATGCACCGAATTTTGTGGAACCTACGGACGAGGTCGCTCTTACGGATGACATTTCTCCATGTTATGAGAATTTCATGTTTGAAATTTCTCCTTTTCACCCATTTCTACCGGGAGATGAGGGCGATGTCAATTTATTCTCTCCGGTTTACGAGAAGTTCACCGATGAACTTGCTCTTGTAGATGAGGTGGAAGACGTTATTCTTCGCGACCGTTTATTGAAAGTTCATCTTCTTATTTCTCAAATTGAAGCGTTGAATTCCCCTCCTATTAATGAATCTTTACCTCCGTCTATTACACCCGTTGAGTATAATGACCCATTGCTGGAAGAAATTGATAATCTCTCAATACCTCCGGGTATTGATGATGATGACACGGAGGGGGATATTCTTTTAGATAATTTTCTACATGAACATATTGTCCCAAGTCCCCCTCCCGAGCACCTTTCCTCCCAACCTTTAGAATCCATCACCGAGGATGAGTGCTTTGACCCGGGAGGTGACATTGATTATTATATGATTGATACCCTTACGGCTTTGCCGCTGTCTGAGCATCAATTATCTTTGGGGGATGACAATTTGCTTACTTTACCCACCCCACCTCCCGTGGATCATGATCTCACATACTTCTCGTATGTTGAGCGTACTTTTCTCCCATTCAAGACTTATCCTCCTGCCTCTCCTTTATTAATGTCCTCCGGGAACGAGGACAAGGTATTTGATCCCGGTATTACATTAGAGGCTTCCCTAATGGACCATTTAATTCGGGGTCAAGTCAGGCTCGCGACTCGATTAACAAAAACAAGTGCTCTTCGGGAGGCAACCCGGTTATCTATCTATCTTAATCTGTTTTCATCATAAGTGTAGGGGGAGCCCCGTAGGTGTTTGTTGTTTTCTTTCTTATGATGTGCAGGGATTGGAGCTTTCAAAGATACATTTTTGATGACTTTTGACGACCCGTGATTTCGTGTTCCCGTCTTCCCTGTTCTATCCTAAACTCTTTTGATTCACTATTTTATATTCTTTAATATTAAAATAGGAACCACTTTAGTTGTCTCCTCCTTAGCAAGATTTATACAACGTGCACAATGTCCTAAGTGTAGGGGAGTTTACTCCCACATGCTTAAACATTGCGGACAATGTTTATCTTAAGTTTAGGGGGGACTTCTATCGAAGTTAAGTGGGCTTTTCCATGAATTTGACCTCATTTTAATCGGAAATTCGGTTTTTCGATATTTTTCAAATTTTTTTATCTATTTTGGCCTAGTTGTAGTTTTCTTTGTTATTGTTATTTTCTATTATTCAATAAAATGGTTTTAGCGAGTTTAGATGTCTTTGATATATTAGGCCCGTCGTGAATATTTTGACTCAACCCGAGTTTACTTATCCAAGTTAATCTAGTAATATTTCGTTTTTAGTCTAGTTGTCTTCTCAGCTCGATTCGAATTGATATAACGTTTTTAAGCTTGACTTGACTGTTTTTGGTTGTAAAAATCTTGATTGGTAATCTAGTTCTAATTAGCACAAAGCATTCAAAAAGGTAAAAATATTATCTAGCTACGTATATGTATTACTCTAAAACATATTGCAATTACATCAATTAAATGCACAAGTAGTAAATTGTAAAAATACAAATTTATACTACGAAATGAAAATTACAAAATACAAAATATAAACTAATTTGAACAAAATACAATTTGTAAATTTTATAAAACTATACTTGAAAATGAAATGCTTTATTGATTTCTTCTCTAATCCCTTAATCAAACCAAACTGGCCCAAGTAATTCTCAAGCCCAACTATACATTGCCTACTAGTCCATTAAGCAATTAAAGAAAAGCTGATTGTTAAAACTTTATAAGAAAAGGACTGGATTTGTAACAGAATTAACGGGAACACTTAACAGAGGACCTACAGCTCGTCTAATTACTAACAAAAGACTAACAAAGGACTAACAAACAACTAGTTGACTAACTGATTGGACCGTAACTGTAAGGACACATATAACAGTGAAGGGCCTAACTTGTGTTTTGAACAAACTAGATTAAAAATAAGTATAACAAACAGTACTGAATATGTATCCTTTTCTTTTATACCAAAAAGATTTTTCCTATGGCTTTTTACAGTTTAACTGAGGAGCTGGACTTTTGAAAATACAAAGTAACTTGTAAAATCAAGCTATTTTATGAACTCTAGCAATCAAATCCCTACTGAGTTTAACACTAACGACTAATCTATAAGCGAAAATCAAACACTCTAAGAAAGCATATGCAGAAAACTCGAAGCAGTCAGAACAAGTAACTAAGCACATTCAAAAACAAATCTCAAGTATAACTATGCAGGCAAAACTAATCTTATGCTATCAATATCAAATCAAGCTACAGATTTGCAGGAAACAACATACGTGCTTAACCTGTTTACATCCAGGCCAGTCCTTTGTCGAAGAAAAGCGCGGCGCTGAGCCGACTTAAAACCAAACACAACTAAACGTCGCCTACTAATCTGCTATCTTCAAAGACTGAAAGAAAACCTGCAAAATCAAAACAAAGCAAAGGAAACTGGTACTGATCTGTTTCGAGCGATTTCTCCAAACTTTTTAACCAAAACTTTTATCTGAACAATCTGAATTCAATGTAAACTAAACTGTTACACTAGGAAATTTTGAAATCTAATTCTGACTATTTAAAAGTAATAATTCTGAAACCGTAACTCTAACTTGTAACTAAAACCGAATTTAAACTTCTGACTCATAAGCTCTTAATGAGCCTATGAACAATACTAAAAAAACTCAATTAATCTGATTAGTAAACTAACAAGCTTATAAAATCAGTAAACGAACTAGCTTAATAGACTAACTGAATAACAACTGACTTGATTGAGATACTAAGAAATTACAGAATCAAGACGGTAAAAAAAACGAATTCATTAATGGAGGAAAGTTTTGTAACTAACTTTAACAGAAACGTAACTATCTTTCAACTGAACAACACAATTTCGACTACTACTTATGAATAGTATGGTTAAAAGAAAACTTGACAAGAAACAAAAGATTAGAAAATGAAGAACTGAAAATTGGAAGCTTTCATTAATGGCTAAAACTGAATTTGGTTACAAAGATTAACTAATCTCAACTGATTTCTAACAAACTTTAAACTGAAAATCAAATAACTTTGAAAGAAAATGAAACTAACTAACTAATCCTAACTATCTACTATGTGTAAACTACTCCTAGTCTAACCGCTTCCAAATGAGGGCTTCGTCTCCTTTATATAGGCGTCAAGATGGTAGAAGTGACGTGGTCTATCCAATGAGTGGATGCCACGTGTAAAATACGAGGATACTCGTCCTTCATCTTCTATCTTGAATTTGGGGCTTTCTTTATTCTTTGCTCTTGATCTAATTAACTGGCACTGTCTTGTAGAGGAGAACAAGAGGATTCTTTTTGTAGTTGAAGTCTTCCTTTGAATCTTCATGGATCGTTTGTTAATTGAGTTTGCAGGTGTGATGGAGAAAAGAAGAAAAGAGATAATCGTTTCTTTCTCTCTCTTGAAACGCGGTGAAGAAGACAGACGTGTAGGTTTGTGTTTTGACCATTTTTTGGTCAACTTGACCAAGATAATAAATCTGTTAAATTTTCATTAATTTTCTTTTTGGTCCTTTATTTTTTCATCTCTTATCAAATGGTTATAAAACTCTTTTAAGTAGATTCCCTTTCATCCTTTGTCTTGTAAGAAATTGCAAATCTAGTCCTCCATCTTTGAAGTAGTGGCAAGATTGGTCCTTTAAGCATCTTTCTTCTCTTTCTTTGTCTTTTGATCAAATAAGTCCTTGAAAGCTCGTGTTTGTCTCGAATGTACCTATATTACCTGAAAATACACAAACACCAGATACACGCGTAATTCTAATAATTAACAGTTTAATATAATGTATTTGACAGTGTTTTTAATGGTTTTAGGATCATTATTGATGAGTGTTTTCACACTTATCAACTCCCCTCCACTTGACCATTGCCATGTCCTCATGCAATGCAGCATTTTAAAGCTCTAAAGTTACACTTTTCTCATAATTAACCAACCTTGGCCATTTTATGATTTAATAACGATACTATGCTATATGATGAATGGTTTTGAATATTTACAATGCAATGCAAAGAAAACAATTCTATTTATATCTTTTTGATTTTTCTTGAAATAGGTTTTGATGGAAATAACTCATAAAGAAATCAATGACTTAAATTAGGGCTTTGGTACCATGGATACTTATCACCCTCAAGTTTCACTTTCCCCATACCAAGCTAATAAATGGGATCATTGCATTCACAAGTAAAAAGTGCATCAACTTATTCATGACAATTAAATGTGGAACCGGTTATTAATTGAGCAAATTGCTTGTGGGCAAATTTGTCATTATTCATGTGTGAAATATAAGAAGTGTAAAATCCAAAAATAAGGAAGCACGGTTTTAATCCTAAGTAATCTTCTCATCCATTACTTGAAAAACCGCTCACAATTAATATAAGTCCGTATTAAGAGTAATAAGTCATTCGCCTTATGTGTAAAATCCTCATGTCATGCTTTCATAAGTAACTACACACTCGCTAAGGAAAGAAAAATAAAACTCACGCAATAATTTACATCCGCATCTTTTTGAGATTTTGGATCTTCAACCCCGCAACCCGTCAAGGTAATATTGGATTGGAGCAATCTATTGAATCCCCGCAACCCGTCAAGGTAATATTGGAACTCAATAGTCACTATAATTAACACCACACTGCCCCTCTTGGGAGTCTTGCATTATTTTTTTTCTTTTTCTTTTTTTTTTCTAGCCACTCATTTTTTTTCATAAGCCGCTCTTATTTTTCTTTATTCCTCACCAAGAAATTTGCAAAGAAGAAAAGGAAAAACACCCGCTAAATATGGAGCATGACACAAGTCTAGTACACATAAAACGTGCTAACTTAGAATCTTAAGACGTACTCATATCAACCATAAATGATTAGCCAAAAATGCATAAGAGATTACGAACCAATTAAAACCGTACTTGATTATTTATTAACAATTATATACATGCGAAGAAATAGAGGTAAAGAAGAGAAGGGTTTAGCCACAAGTAATTGCCATGAAGTCTATCTAGCCCTTTTACACTTGCTTCAACTCTATCATTTCCCATTCTCCACAAATTTAAAATTTCAAAGAATGAAATTGGTGGAAGCTTAGCCTAATAGACCAATAAAGGACTACATGGTTAAGGATACTAGCTAGAGAGTGCTAAAATAAGCAAACTCGGGTTGAGTCAAAATATCCATGGCGGGCCTAATATGTCAAAGAAATCTAAACTTGTTAAAACCATGTTTTATTATATTTTTCCTTTTTATATATTTTGATGAAAATAAAAGAAGAAATATATATACAATGCAAATGTGTTATGCAAATGAAAAATGATTGATGCAAAAATTATGAATGCATATTTTTGTTGGCCAAAGTAGATCAAAAATTTGAAAAATGTTGAAAATTCAATTTTCCATTTTATCATGAAGTTAAGGCAATGGTCTAGGTAAGGTCACTTCGATAGAAGTCTCCCCTACACTTAAGATAAACATTGTCCTCAATGTTTAAGAGTATTGGAGTAAACTCCCCTACACTTATGACATTGATAACCTTGCTTAACTCAAGTTAAGGAAGAGACAACTAAAGGGTATTCATTTTAAGCACAAGTGTTTTGAATATCACAATAGCAAAAACTAATCGAAGTGAACCAGATACACGGGCCTCCTCCATAAGCTCCAAGCATGAAATGAGAGAGAGCAACCCTTGAAACAAACACCAAAAGACGAAGAAAGGCACCCCTCCACTTCAACTCTACTATAACATCCTTTTAATTAAACCTAACCTATTGAAAATCTACTCTACGTTTTCTAACCTAGTTATTCAATGCTTGAGTTTTTTTTAACCCTAAGTCGCTAGCTCGACTCGGCCCCGAATTAAGTTGTCCTTGGGGAAACATCATGGAGAATAAAGAATATCCACTTTGAAGCTCGTCTCACATGATACACTCAAACTTAGCACGTTGCCATTTACTATAAGATTTACCAAATCTGCCTCGATAAATGGAATGGTCCAACGTGTCTCAAGTTTGTCCAACATACGAAATCTCTCAAATAGGAAGCAACCCAGGATCAAATACATAGTTTCCATCTCGACATTCGAACAACTCCAAAATAGGTAGCATCACCAAAAGAAGCTCATACAAGAAGCCCATATCAATCGAAATCACACTCGTAAGTGGAGTAGATGAAAACCAAGGTGTCTCAAATTTATGTATCCCAGGATCAAAAACCTTTCCCTTCATGGGAAAATAAGAAGATGAACTCGTATCAACCATATAAGATTCCCCCTTAGTGATCAAAGCATCATGAGAATATGAAGGTGTAGGTATCAAAACATTCATAACAAGTATATCCATATTAGGCTCATCATCATCATCAAAAGGTGGGTAATCTTCCATAGAAGGCATAGTGAAAGGAGGATCAATAGTAATAGTATCTTGTGAAGAAGGTGTAGTCTCTATGTTCCCAAAAAGCAATGTAGTAATAAGACGAACCTCCTCTTCCAAAGTAGAAACACTATCGTCGACCTCTATATCAAAATGTGCAAGAGTATCCTCTATGGTGGCATCAATCTCCATAAAAGAGTCCATATCAAAGGTTTTGAGTTCTAAAGGTGCCTTAGATGAAAAAGTATCAATCTCTAAGAGGAAAGGATCTTCATCAATAACCAACTTCAAGGGTGGGAGGGTGGGAACATAAGGCTCAAAAGGAGGTGTATTAATGAGAGAATCACTCAAAGGGATGATATGATCATGAAAATCAATAGGTGTATCCTCAAAAACCAGTGAAGGAATATCAATCAAGGGTTCTTCTTCTATAGACTCATTATTAGGTTCTTCACACTCCTCAAAAAGTGGGTTATCAAAACATGTCTCAAAAAGAGGATTTGAATGTATCACAAAATCACTTAGAGGAATAGGTGAAGGAGTCATAGAAGAAATGGAGTCATCATCATCAGAAGTAAAAGACTCATCACTATCATAAGGATCATCAAAGGTTTCATCACAAGAATCATAAAGTGGTAGAGGAGAAGGATCCACTTTTCCTATAGGAGCAAACTCTTCATCCAAATTAGGAATGTTATCTTGATAAGACAAATCATCGGATGATATAGCATAAGACGCGTCACTAGAATCACAATCATCATCCTCCATTTGTGTCAAGTCTTTCACAAACTCTTCCTCAATCTCATTATCTCTTTCTTTAAACAATTCATCAAGATCAAAATCACCAAAATCACTAGTAGTAGCATGAAGGTCAATATGTGCTAAAATCTCAATGTGATCATGAGGAGAAGAGGTATCAACACAAAGCTCATCACATGGTTCATTGGAAACACCCTCAAACTCTCTTTGGATTGGGATAAGGTTCTCAACACTAGAAACGGTTAATTCATCCAAATTGGTGTTTGTATTAGTGCTAAGAGGCTCGTCCCCCATGGTTAAAGAGTCGGTGGGTTCCACGTGTGGTAAAGGTGATGAAGATGTGTCATCATTAAGTGTCATACAACTCGAAGGATAGTAATCATCGTCATATAAGCATTGTTTAAGCAAACGAGCACGATTAGCAGAATATCGTTCTTCTTCCTCTTCTTTATCAATCTTAAAGAGGAAATCATTTAAATATTTCCTGAGGTGACAAGAACCTTTTTTCAACGATTCACGACACATTGCACCGATCTCCTTGTCATAAATTTGCCAAGTCATAATTTCCACTTCCTCAAAAAACTTAATTTGTTCCTCTAACAACGGGCACACGCTTTTCATTTCCTCAATGCTTATGTCGTTCTTACTATCAATCGCCTTAGAAATTCCATCAATCGACTTGTTTATTGTCTTAAGTAAAGAAAGCGGCGCGTTGAAAACATGAGGGGCATTAGAAGGCGGATCCCTCAGTCTACAATCATAACCATAATGGGGTGCGTTCCCACAAAACTCACATGAATAAGTCGAAGAATATGGTGGAGGTGGATTTTCATAATTAGGTGGATTATATGTTTGAAAAGAGTTTGGATTATGAAAGTTATCATGATTGTAACCTTGAAAATTTCCTTCATTTTGAAAACCCTCATAATGTGAAAATCCTTGATTTTGAAAAGTATCTTGATTATAGCATGGGAAATTTTCATCATTTTGAAAGCCTTCATTATTTGAAAATCCTTGATTATGAAAGGTTTCTTGATTACAGCCTTGAAAATTATCATTGTTTTGAAAACCTTCATAATTGGAAAATCCTTGGTTTTGGTATGGCACATTAAAGGTTTGATCATGAAATGATGGTGGAGGTTGTGATGAAAAACCGGAATTTCCCATATAGTCATTACAAGTGTAGTCCATTTGAGTGTTAGGTTGAAAATTAGGGTTCTCGGTTCCATTGTAAGCATATCCCTCCCCATAATAACTATTATTTTGATCACATAAATAAGTATCGTGTGGACCACCACAAGTCGAGCAAGGCGAATAAATAGCGTTGGCGGATCGTTGTTGCAAAATCTCCAACATGGAACGAGTATCCATGTTTAACAAGGTGGCCGAATGTATATACAAGTAAAATGACGTCTAAAAAGCTTCCTCAGGGAAGGAAGTAATACACCACAGGTGGTATGTTTACACGTGTGCGAGTACACGTGTAAGTAAACACGAGGAATGAGGGAGTAGCCCTCGGTCGACTTTTGAGAGAGAAGAGATTATCTCCCTCGAGGTTCGATATAAAATATCCACAAGAAAATATATATATAATTACTACTTGGGTGCAAGACCTCCAATTAAGCCTTCCTTCTTAGAATACGCACTAGTGAACGGGGGGTTAGGTGGCGCGAAGCACTTAAGTACCTATTAACCCTTAGACGGCATTTTATAGCACGTCGCCTATCTATTCACTTTAGTAGTTTGTATTCTTCGAATTATTGCCAATTGGAAGTATTTATCTATTCTTGCTTAATTTTATTTGATCGATACGCGTGTCAAGGACCGGAACGCCCCTCAACACGGTGTATTGCCTCGGCAATACTTATGGAGATAGGTAACTTGGTTGTTCTTATACGTATACTTATTTACATATAATAATATATCAAAAATATTTTTGTATTTATTTGATTTTTTAAGAAAAATACTATATCTACGTAAAAACCGATAAAAACGAATAATATATATTTTTGGGTGTAATCTTTTAGGAAAAAGATTACTTTTTGGATTTTTTATTTTTTTGGTTCAATTCTTTAGGAAAAGAATTGATTTTGTGATTTTTTATTTTTTTGTATTTTTATCTTTTTGATTTTTTTTTTTAATCTTTTTGATTTATAATACGTAAAAATAACGTTCACAAAGTGAACGGATCCCAAAATCCAATCGTCTTACTCGAAATCGTTAATCTTCACGAAAAGAACCGGCAGCGGCGCCATTTAATATTTCGTTTTTAGTCTAGTTGTCTTCTCAGCTCGATTCGAATTGATATAACGTTTTTAAGCTTGACTTGACTGTTTTTGGTTGTAAAAATCTTGATTGGTAATCTAGTTCTAATTAGCACAAAGCATTCAAAAAGGTAAAAATATTATCTAGCTACGTATATGTATTACTCTAAAACATATTGCAATTACATCAATTAAATGCACAAGTAGTAAATTGTAAAAATACAAATTTATACTACGAAATGAAAATTACAAAATACAAAATATAAACTAATTTGAACAAAATACAATTTGTAAATTTTATAAAACTATACTTGAAAATGAAATGCTTTATTGATTTCTTCTCTAATCCCTTAATCAAACCAAACTGGCCCAAGTAATTCTCAAGCCCAACTATACATTGCCTACTAGTCCATTAAGCAATTAAAGAAAAGCTGATTGTTAAAACTTTATAAGAAAAGGACTGGATTTGTAACAGAATTAACGGGAACACTTAACAGAGGACCTACAGCTCGTCTAATTACTAACAAAAGACTAACAAAGGACTAACAAACAACTAGCTGACTAACTGATTGGACCGTAACTGTAAGGACACATATAACAGTGAAGGGCCTAACTTGTGTTTTGAACAAACTAGATTAAAAATAAGTATAACAAACAGTACTGAATATGTATCCTTTTCTTTTATACCAAAAAGATTTTTCCTATGGCTTTTTACAGTTTAACTGAGGAGCTGGACTTTTGAAAATACAAAGTAACTTGTAAAATCAAGCTATTTTATGAACTCTAGCAATCAAATCCCTACTGAGTTTAACACTAACGACTAATCTATAAGCGAAAATCAAACACTCTAAGAAAGCATATGCAGAAAACTCGAAGCAGTCAGAACAAGTAACTAAGCACATTCAAAAACAAATCTCAAGTATAACTATGCAGGCAAAACTAATCTTATGCTATCAATATCAAATCAAGCTACAGATTTGCAGGAAACAACATACGTGCTTAACCTGTTTACATCCAGGCCAGTCCTTTGTCGAAGAAAAGCGCGGCGCTGAGCCGACTTAAAACCAAACACAACTAAACGTCGCCTACTAATCTGCTATCTTCAAAGACTGAAAGAAAACCTGCAAAATCAAAACAAAGCAAAGGAAACTGGTACTGATCTGTTTCGAGCGATTTCTCCAAACTTTTTAACCAAAACTTTTATCTGAACAATCTGAATTCAATGTAAACTAAACTGTTACACTAGGAAATTTTGAAATCTAATTCTGACTATTTAAAAGTAATAATTCTGAAACCGTAACTCTAACTTGTAACTAAAACCGAATTTAAACTTCTGACTCATAAGCTCTTAATGAGCCTATGAACAATACTAAAAAAACTCAATTAATCTGATTAGTAAACTAACAAGCTTATAAAATCAGTAAACGAACTAGCTTAATAGACTAACTGAATAACAACTGACTTGATTGAGATACTAAGAAATTACAGAATCAAGACGGTAAAAAAAACGAATTCATTAATGGAGGAAAGTTTTGTAACTAACTTTAACAGAAACGTAACTATCTTTCAACTGAACAACACAATTTCGACTACTACTTATGAATAGTATGGTTAAAAGAAAACTTGACAAGAAACAAAAGATTAGAAAATGAAGAACTGAAAATTGGAAGCTTTCATTAATGGCTAAAACTGAATTTGGTTACAAAGATTAACTAATCTCAACTGATTTCTAACAAACTTTAAACTGAAAATCAAATAACTTTGAAAGAAAATGAAACTAACTAACTAATCCTAACTATCTACTATGTGTAAACTACTCCTAGTCTAACCGCTTCCAAATGAGGGCTTCGTCTCCTTTATATAGGCGTCAAGATGGTAGAAGTGACGTGGTCTATCCAATGAGTGGATGCCACGTGTAAAATACGAGGATACTCGTCCTTCATCTTCTATCTTGAATTTGGGGCTTTCTTTATTCTTTGCTCTTGATCTAATTAACTGGTACTGTCTTGTAGAGGAGAACAAGAGGATTCTTTTTGTAGTTGAAGTCTTCCTTTGAATCTTCATGGATCGTTTGTTAATTGAGTTTGCAGGTGTGATGGAGAAAAGAAGAAAAGAGATAATCGTTTCTTTCTCTCTCTTGAAACGCGGTGAAGAAGACAGACGTGTAGGTTTGTGTTTTGACCATTTTTTGGTCAACTTGACCAAGATAATAAATCTGTTAAATTTTCATTAATTTTCTTTTTGGTCCTTTATTTTTTCATCTCTTATCAAATGGTTATAAAACTCTTTTAAGTAGATTCCCTTTCATCCTTTGTCTTGTAAGAAATTGCAAATCTAGTCCTCCATCTTTGAAGTAGTGGCAAGATTGGTCCTTTAAGCATCTTTCTTCTCTTTCTTTGTCTTTTGATCAAATAAGTCCTTGAAAGCTCGTGTTTGTCTCGAATGTACCTATATTACCTGAAAATACACAAACACCAGATACACGCGTAATTCTGATAATTAACAGTTTAATATAATGTATTTGACAGTGTTTTTAATGGTTTTAGGATCATTATTGATGAGTGTTTTCACACTTATCATCTAGCTAGTATCCTTAACCATGTAGACCTTAATTGGTTTATTAGGCTAAGCATCTACGAGTCTCATTACTTGAGATTTTAAATTGTGGGGAACGAGAGATGATAGAGTTAGTTATAAGTTTGGCATTCTTTCACTAACTTATGTGAGTTAATTAAGAGCTTTTTCTCCCATCACTTGTAAATAAGTAATTGCAATAAGTAAGGTCGTACGATTTGAAAAATTACTTAGCTTCTAGCCCAAGATCGTTTAAAAGTTGATCGGGGTTAATTAGAGTTCATAGCCAAGGCATAGCTTATTGAAACAGGACGCGAAGATTGGCGAGTCCGAAAAGGCCCTAACAAGGCATGAGGGCTCAATTTTGTTTCTAAAGATCTAAGATGATGTGAAGTATCATTATTCCAAAATCAATATGAAGGATCAAGACACACGAAGAAAAGCAATTACTCCCATAAAGACCATGGAGAAATCTATCCGAAAAGACCCTAACAAGGTATGAGGATAAATAGATCCAAGTCCGAAAAGGAGGTGGATCGTTGTATATCAAAATCCCAAATAAGTATTGAAGAAATAATGAAGAAGTCGTGGTCAACATTTGAAGAATATCTAAACTACTCCAAGTGAAGATATACACTATATACGAAGAGAAGACCATAATCTCAAGATCGTCTTCTCAAGATTTGAAGTATGAAGTAAATGCCAAATATCGGTCGGAGAAAGGTCTCAAATCGTGAAACGATTTATGCCAAGATATGAAATTTATGAGGTTTCGAGAAGCAGTTTTAAAAGATTTTGTACTTTAGCTAACTATGGATTAGATCATCCTACTTTATTTTCAGCCTTAATAAACTATCGAAATAAGTCAAAAATGCATCCTCGTGATCATTCAAGACAATAATAAAATATAAGAGGCACCCCATAGGAATAAGGGAGTTTAAGTGATTAATTAAACCACATGGGTAAGTGTTAGTTGTGCTAACTTGTAGTAACAATGATCTCGTTTTTAAGCTTGGCGTGGGGAATGTGAAACTTGAGGGTGATAAACATTCATGACACCAAAGCCCTAATGTAAGTCTTAGATTTCTTTACAAGTTTCCTCCTTCTAGCATTTTGTAATTTTCTATCTTTTGAATTTTCCTTAGTGTCTAGTATTTAATAAAGGCCAATGTGGGTTGATTATGATGGAGAATGTAAATCTTGCTTTGTCACTAATACATTGCATGAGGTCATTGCAATGGTCAAGTGTAGGGGTTTTGATAGGTGTGAAAACACCCATCCTTTTACCACTTAAAACAATTAAAAACGAGACCTAAATGTGTATTTTATGTCGTAAATTTCAGAATTATGCGTGGTTTGTGTTTTTGTTGTGTTTTAGGATCAAAATATGAAAAATGAAGAAAACACGGGCTTTCACGGGCTTTTATCGAAGAAAAGGACAAAAGACGAAGTCGAAAGATCAAGAGTGCAAAAAGAACGGAAGTCCAAGGCCTATTCTGAAGATTTATCGAAGAAAAAGTCTAAAGACGGAAGTTTAATGAAGTCGAAGAACTCAAGTCTAATAAATGAAGAAATTATAAGACGAGTTCAATTTATATCGACAAATCCCGAGACAAAGTCGAGAAAGTCGAAGAATTTAAAAGACGAAAAGACGAGAAGAAGAAGGAAGCATTAACTCATTTCATCTCCCCTATAAATAGAACTCTTAAACCTCATTTGTGAGGTGTTAGCTAATTTGACAAATTAGTCTTTCCAATTTATTTCTTGCACTTTTCCTATTGTCATTTTAATACTTGTCCTTTAATTTCAAGATTATTCCAAGTAAGTTTTAATTTTGTTGTTGAATCTTATTTTTAATAAAGTTTTTATATTAATCTCTCATTCTACCTTTCTTGTTTTGCTTAATCTTTATGCTTATTTGGTTATTTTCATGCGTATTTGATTGTTTGTTATGTTTTTATGTAATTGGTTGTGTTAGCTTATTGGTTTTATTGCTTATTTTGTGCTTTTCTTAAACTTAATTAAGTGTTTTTAAAAGTTATTTTATAAAAAGTTGATTTTATATATTTAGATTATTTAGTGTTTTCAAAAGTTTTTAAATTTTGGTTTATTAGCTTTTTCTTAAAAGAATTTTGGTCAAGTTCTTAGGTTAGTGATTATTAGCTTTTGACTTATTTTTGTTCTTAGCTTATTTGCAAATTTTCCTTTCTTTAAAACCCTCTTTTTCCGAATAAGGCCCCAAAACCCAATTCCGGATAACACCCAAAAAGTTGTTAATCCGTATAAGCAAAAAGTGTATTTCCCGGATAAGCCTCAAGACGGATTCCGGATAGTGGGAAAAAGGCAAATTCCGGATAAGATTTTTCTTTTTTATTTCCGGATAAGAACAATGAAAGTTAGATTGCGGATAAGACAAAAAATACCCGATCACGGATAAGACCCATAAAAAACCATATTCCGTATAAGCTAAAACACGGATTCCGTAAAAGGTATGTAAAATTGACATGGTTGCCTACTAGCCAGCTTAAGGTTTCCCGCCAAAAAACGATGGATTCCGGATAACTAATATAAATTGAGCTGCCTATTTGGCTGCTTGTCTGCTAGCTTGTTTATTATTTAGTATTGTTCCGTAATTGTTTAGTTTTATCTGATAGTTGTTCCGATTTTAATTCTGAAAGTTACGTATTTTTAGTTGAATTTTTCGTCGATTTTTAGTATTAATATTCTTTCGTAAAGTTCAAGTTTTATCTTTTATTTAGTACCCGCTTTAGGTTTTGCCTCGTTAGCCTTTAAAGTACCATCTTAGTTAGTCTCTCCTTTTTCATTAAGTAAACTTTATTTTTCAGTCGAAAGTTAATTCTTCTTTTAGTTTTATTTTTATTAATTTTTTGGCTTTAATTTACGTTTTATTATTTGTTTGGCTCCTTTATTTTTAATTATTCGTTTTTGGTTTGTTTTTATTACGTTTCGCTTTTACCTTTTAAGTAGAAATAGAAAATCAAACCTTCCTTTTCGTTACCAGCAACGATTCGTCTACTTTTAACCTTGATCAATTCGATAAGATACCGAGAACGAAACAACGACTATGAAAAATCATTAAATCAGGTATGCACTTGCATACCCTCTCTTCATGCTAGATCCACCCCTGCTATGGAGTATTATATATATGACGTAAGTTAGTTCATTTTCTTTAACTGCTTTTTTTCAGGCACAGATATACACCATTTTGGAGCTCCGCATTTAACAAAATATTTAATGAGCATCTAGATCGAGGGTAAGAATTGTCCCTTGACTTTTATATTTGTCATTTTATAACCAACATCATCTTTACTTGTTTATTACAAGAATTTGGAATGATTCTTGCCAGTAAATTCTGATGATCTTAGGGTGACATTGTTGTCTGATAAGAGAGCAAATGTTTTTGCTTTTAGATTAAAAAAAGGTACTTCATTGACTTTCATATAACAGTTTTTGGATACATCTATTGAGTTTTTAGATTAGTGAATGATATTTTTCGAATGTATTATTTTTAATCATTGGAAGTTTAGGCTCTAACAAGAAGTGTCTGACTTAACCTGAATGGTTCTTTGAATTGCAGGTTTCTATATCCTATTTACCCTCTTATATGTGTTGCTGCTGCAGCTGTCAATCTTCAAGTTCATACTTTGTGTAGTTGGTCAAGAGAATTTGAAGTTTATAATTGTATCTTTATCCTTAAGGGTAGTGTAACAAAACGCCCCCACATCAGCACCGTGACAACAGAAGCAAAATTTTAATTTAGGATGGTGATGTCTGAGATTTCCTTGGCCACCTTGGTACCTTGAATCCCCATAGATAGCCCAACATCAGCTTCTTTTAGAGCACGTGCATCGTTATAGTGGAAGCAATAGCATAGCCTCGTGACAATAGTTGCGGCGGTATATTAAACCAATAAGATACATACCCGAATCGATATAGTGGAAGCAATCGATTTGAGTTAGTTTTAGCAGCAACAAATCTCCTGACTTCTAACCAAATCTGCACATGTGTCGGGAGCTGATCGTGTCAGCCTCTGTCTACACCATTCATATGAAGGAATTTATTTCACTTAAATTTCAAAAACATGAACTCCAAATATTAGGTAGAAAATTAAAGATCAACTGCCGTAAACGATGACTCTGCAATCTTTCCATCAGCCACATGCATTTCCACAACCTCGTCAGTTACCTGCTTGCTATTAGTTAGTCGTATTATATGACTCGTTAAAGAGAAATTAAATCTAGGTATAGTCTTATATAATGTAGATAATCTATGTGTTAAAAACAGATTTTGTGTTAAACCAAAAGATGGAAACAAATTCATACCTGACATATGTCAATTCAGCGGTTATTTGATTGTCCCATTCTAATTTATCACTGCTAAAGCTTCCACCATGCTTGTTTCAAAATGATACAAATAATAAAAAATTTACATAGGCCTTTATGAATGATAGCAACAATCTAGCAACTTAGATTCTTGACATTGTGATCATAACTGATCAAGGTAAAAAGCGGATTTTTCCTAGAAGTTTATTTACTAATGTACGGGCTTTAGGAGTACGCTTTAGTGCTGAAAATGCTACCTCTGTTATGGTATTTTGAATTATCAATAGGTCCAAGTATGCAGGGATGTGATGTCACCATTACCAAGACCACAAAAAGAACAGCATTTCAAGTTTGCTTGTGAAAACCGTCGCATCTGATCTTTTGCCTAGACAATAACAGTAATATCGGGCTACTCGGAATTGGTTATCAAAAATGAGAAAGAGAGTATATATTAAATATTTACGCATGAGCAAAGCGTACCATTACGAACCAAAAGAGATACAAAGAAACGCCTTATCAAATCTCCATTTGATCCCACTCAGTGACCACCTCTAACGCCCATCTTTTGGTTTTTCCGATGAAACATGTTTGCTATATCAGTAGTCATACTCGATTCGCTGGACTTCTTATCTGAGTGAGATCAAATGAATCTCGGGAACCTGACAGAAATGCCATGTGAAAGATGCACTAAACCCATACCGCCCAACACGCTGTATATCATATGCGAATCCATATTTCAAACGTAAATAACACAAATGACTAACCTCTTTCAAGAAAGCATTCAATAACCCATACATTACTCGACAATCACTTTAATATTGTTGAGTTCAGGATCCTAGCACCCCATTAGAAATGGCTTGTACCTAATAAATAAAATGCGCATACACATAACTGTGACTATGAACAGTATAACTCTGAAAAGATTCTCCTAATGTTCAACGTTATGCTTTGAAGAGGCTGGTTCCAGTGCCCTCGTGTGTTCTTCTCTAAAGCAAGGAAGATTAATGGACGGACCACACTGCTTTTGAGTAATCAGATTCCTCATGTGATCATTATTCGATAAGAATAAAGCTCGTTCTGCAACGAGTAAAAATATAAAAGCTATTGTATGAAAGACACCCACGTCTAATCGAGTCAGGATTTTACGGTGTTGATGAATGAAGAACATAAGCAACCACACCTTCAGAAACCGCCCGAAGTTCTTTCTTAAACAGCTCCTCTTCTGAACCTGAAAAGATGGGTGAAACCATCCATAGGAGTAAGGATTACAACCTGACTAAAATCAACCCACACTCTACATTCGTTTGACCCTTTCGCTTTTACCTGAATACTATGATTTGACCCAATTCAGTTAGCACACCATTTAAATCGATCTATTGTAGGTAAATGGTAAGGTCTGACCACAGCAAAAGAAGAAAAGATAAGACCGTCAAGATATATTTAATGATGCCTAAGACCTAGTAGACACAGGAGAAGCACACATATTTTTATTTTACTTAGGAGTCTTAATTTCATAACTCACAGAATCATACTAAACTAATTACTTTCCTACTTCGTATTCAGAGTTAGATTATGGCTGTGATCGTAGTAAGTCGCCCCACAAATCTCAACCTTAATTGCAACCATCAAAGACTCAACACAACAACCATAACTATTGATTGGCTAACTCATAGATGAAGTAATTTATAAAATAATTGGAAAATTGAGAAAAACACATAGAGGTAATAACTAAATGCATAAGATGAGAAAAAAACATTGACATATCTGCTGTAGAAGAGGGTCCTGTGATGAATATATTGCTTATTCCCTCCAGAAACAAGAGGCATGCGAGGGAGATTACTCTGACCTTTTTGCTGTAGTTTTAATTTTGTAAATATTTCTCCATTTGATCTGCTGAAATCTCAGGTCTCTCACGCAACATGAGCGCAAAGGTCTTTTTGTTTGTCTTTGGTGTATTAGTAACGAACTTATAAATGACCAATATAGAAGTATATAGATAAGAAATATGTAACATTCATACGCCAGGTCTTCACTTCCCAATCATATGATGCTAACACAATAAGAGGAAGAGTAGGATGGAATGACACCCAATTGACTCCTCGACCATGTCCCAAGACGTACTTGAGCAAATTCAGATAAATCCTAATAAAATATCCTAGCAAGGAAATGTTAAATAAAAGCTACCAAGTGATTCATGATTCATTCTTGTTAAGCCTTAAATAAAATCCAAATATGCTAGGAAAATAAGAAATAGAGGATGTGGGTGGTGCAAGTGGTGTGAGTGAAGAAGCATCATTTAATTCCGATGTTCTAAGAAGACAACATGTCAGGAAGCAGTTGGGATCCAAACGACATACATCCTCTAGAATCCCAATGTAGAGGCCAGATAAACAAAATGATGGGCATGAAAACAAAAAACCAAAGTAGGAATGATTAGATAAAAGAGAAAGTGGAAGATACATAGATGGTAAAACAGTGGGATGAAGTAGAATTCCCTGCCACTTTAGAAGAAGTAATCAAGAACTTAAGAGAAACATACCGTTGTCCTGAATGTCAATTTTCACTTGAATCTTTAGCTTGTGGCAAATAATACTCATATCCAACTCATTGATGATGATGATGCTATCTTAAGGGACCCACAAGTATGCAGAAACTCATTGATGTTGGTCTTATTTAAGCCTCTTTTAAGTGTTTTAAGCTGATATGTAAAATGCATGATTTTACCATGATTGAATATACTAAAATTCCACCCAATAATCCTAGAACACTCATTCATGTGTTATATCTCCTTAAGATGTATGTGAACTTGTCCATTATGTACTTACACTTTTACAAACCTTTCTATTGTAATAAGTTACATAACTTTAAACATGTCTTTAAGAACTAGGAAAACAAGTAATGAAGTTATAACTAGTAATGTGTGTGTACCACACTTAACAAAATTTGGAAACATGCTACATGCTTTATATGTAGCCGTGTATATATGTGAGCATGCATACCATGAACATGTTAAACCTTCTTGGACTATCCCGAGACCATATGTTCCTTATGTGCTAGCCCAACACAAGCCCAAGCCAAGCCCACTACCCCCCTTTGGCTACCCTCACACGACAAAACAATTATGTGGAAGAAGAAAGGATGCACTGGTAATGGAAAAGCCAACACATGGCACAAATACTCTTACCAAGGCAATCATGCCTTTTGCATTCCCTTTCTCTCTCTCTTCTTTAAGCCGAAACACACACATATTCTCATTTCACATGCATCCAATCTCACTCTCCTCATTTCTCTCTCAAACATTTCGGCTATAAGCCACAAGCATCCAAGTTTTGAATATTAAAAATCAACTAGATCTTTGTCCCATCTTAACTACTAATCATTTAGTAGCATCATCATCTTTGGAATCATCCTAACAAGCCCTAGCCGAATCTATAAAGCCACGGCTTGGTTTACATTTTGGGATTCTTCATCAACTAGATTAGATCTCTAATCTCCTTGTTCATCTAGATCATCCTTGGTACTTTTAAGCAAGAAAGGTATACTCCTTTGTGCTCTTTCATTTCTACTTGCATGCATCATCATACATCTATAAACACAAGTAAATAACTTGTTAAAATCAAGATTTAGTAAAGCCATGGCCATCCTAGGTCACGACATATTTATGAACACCATAGTCATGGTTAAAACTTTTTAATAAAGAAACCTATGGCTTGTATTCTATGTTTAACATTGATTAAAAATCATATGAACCATTTTATGAGTTTAAATGTAGCATGGGTATATTTAAACTCATAAAATGGTTCATATGATTTTAGCCACGGATGGTATTTATTAAACCCTAGACTTTCGGATAAGCTCATATTAGGGCTTATGACTTGAATGCAACCTTAAAACAAGTTTTGATTCATCTTAATAAGCTATGATTAATCATAGCCGTGAGTTATAAGCTCATATTAGGTCTTATGACTTGAATGCAACCTTATAACACATCTAGATCTTATTTGGTACATCACATAGAACAAACCATAAGTTTTATTATTTTATTTGGACTTATAACTTGAAATTGATAAGCTAATAACAAGCTTATAAGAAAATCTTAGGTTAATACTTACATAAAATGAAAATTAGTATTAAAGGACTAATTAAGCCCATGCAACCTTAATCCAAGACTTAATGGACCCAATAAGCCCATTTAATAAAACTTAGTATCCTAAAAGACTTAAGAATATGTTTAGGCCCATTTAAATGATTAATGGACTTGAAAATATATTTTTATGATTTAAATGGCCCATTTAACAAGTTAGTGGACTTAAAATATATCTAGGCCCACTAGAAGGCCCATTAGATATTTTAGCCCATTTAAATGAGCCCATATAATGTTTTGAATGTTTAAATAAAAATTTTTATAATAAAATATAACTTATAAAGACTTTTGGATTAAAATGACAATTTATTAAACTTTAAGGCTAAAACCATAACTTATGAAACTTGTTTTGATAGATTAGTAAACACAAGGACTGAAAATGTAAATATCCGAAAGTCTAGGGTTTAATAAATACCATCTGTGGCATATTAAACCCTAGGGACCATTTTGGAAAGTTTCTAAAAGTTATTTTGTCATTTTATAATCCTAAGGACCATTTTAGTAATTAGCTGAAACTTAAAGAAGCCCTAGGGGCTGTTTTTGTCATTTTTCTAAAGTTACAAAACCTATATATAACTGGGGGGACTAAATCTGCCATAAGCCGAAACTTAACAAACCCTAGGTACCAAATGTGTAAAATCCGAAAGTTATACTTATGTTTAAAATATGGAGGGACTAGTTTTGCCATGTTCCGAAAATTTAACAAGCCGTAACCCTAAATCTATTTTAATTATAGTAAAACATAATTAAAAACCTAGACCATAAGGATTAATGTATAAATTCTTAAATTTGTATTTGATAAATTATTTTATAAATGTTAAATAATTTATGGAAACTTTAAAGTTAAATAAAATATTATATTTTATTTTTCAAAATAAAATATTTATTTATATTTGCTTTATGAAATAAAATGTAGAAACAATTATGAATATGTATTACTAGTACATGAACTCATATACTTTTATAAAATAAAATTATGTGAACGTTGTACAATTTGAATACTAGTATAAGTAGAACACCTTATGTTTACTTAAAATATGAAATTTAATTGTAAGTTTAAATGATTATTACTAATACATGTACTACGAACGTAAACTAATATTTAAGTAGAACATTCTTATGTTTACTTAAACATGAAACTGAATAGTAAGTTTAAATGAATGATTATAATGCATGAACTGCGAACGTGAACTAATATTGTAAGTTAAATATTTTATGTTTACTTAACTATGAAACTTATATAGATAAGTTTGAATGGATATTGTTAATACTTGTAATACGGTTATTTAGATAAATGCCGTAACTTAAATAAACTAACTAAAATCTGTATAAGCATACATATATGTTCTTTGTACTATCTTTTAAGACTGTATTAATTGATTAGGCATAACTTTTGGCGTGAGCTTTATTTGGATATTCGTATTAAACAGCTATTGCTTACTCCCAGGTGAGTTTACAGCCTCATATAAACTTTTGATAAACTTTTCCTCTACGGGGGAGAAAACATGCAAACACTTAATGGACATAACGGAATTGTATAAACTTGACTATGATTGATTATTATTGAAATTGTTAAATTGTTGTAAATCGCCCGAATGTTATAAATAGATCTATTAGGGATTGACCATCCCCATCTGGGTGAGTCATGCTCACTGTGCCTTGGCCGGGACAACAGATGTATACCATGCTGGAACTGGGTTTGGGTGTCTTTTTGTAAGACAGTATATCCTCATCTGTTGAGGACTGTGGAAGGTTAAGCTTCAGTTTCTAATAATAAACAAATGTAGTCTATATTTTAGTAAGAATGCTTTGTGCATTGTTACTTCTATAATTGTTGTATGTCCAAACTAATAAATGTTAAACCTGTAAATTCACAAACTTTATGTTGACCCTCTAGCATGTTTTTCTCAGGAAAATGAAGTTAGTACGTGGTGTGTGCATGGACTCCAGCATCTTAGTAATCTGTATTGTAGGACTCGTCAGGGGTTCTATTTGGGAAACATAAACAATCTATATTTATCATGTTGAAGACAATTTTTATAAATTTGTTTAATAATCATGTAATCTGATTTGAATAACTCTTTATCTTATGCTCTATGAACTATGTGCTATCGATCCACCCTTGTGATTTCTCCATGGATATTTCCGCATATATTGACCCTACCCGGGGTGTCACATGATAAGTTTTTGTAAAATGAAGGAGTTGATTCAAAGTAACAGAATACGTATGCAGTTGCACCTGGGGCTGTAAGTCCGTGAAGATTGAAGCCCCCATTAGTTTCCATGAGTTCCAATCCTGCATGCACCGCCGTATCTATCATCTTATAAAACACCAAGTACTACTTTTTTAGCTAATACAACAGGTAAGTAGCTAAAAGTATTGCTCACCCGTTGATGACGCCTTCAAAGAAGGAACCATGTGTTACTAGAGTTCCCATCTCTTCGTGGGTAGGCTCTCCTGAGAACTATCAACCAAACTGCCAAATATAGAACATACATAGTAAACGAAGATAAGTGCAGCTCCAATAAACTTGATTTTTTGTTCACTTTGATTAATATATCCGAAAACTTTTGGTGAATTTGACTTCACAGTCACGCCTATAAATCTGTAATGATCTTTTGGATTTTTTTACTGTAAATGTTAGAACATATAGGTAATGTGATTGTAGAACATATATATTGTTTGATGAAGAATTAGTCCTCTAGAATGACCATATCAAAACCAATATAACATGACATTCAAAAATATAATTTTTGGATCTAGCATCCAATTAATAAAATTATACCGAATGGTTTTTCCATAAGGGGATTGTAACTGTAACAGCCATCTGCAACAACAAAAAGTTGTAGGCTTAGCTCTCCAAAATCCTTATTTTTAAACTCCTACATCATCATACAAATTGAACTAATAAACGTGGCATGGGGAGAATGATTATACTGACCGAGGGATCTTCAAGCCATTGGGTACAATATAGGATCAAAATGGCTGATAGTATTGTTATTACCTTTAAACCAATAAGCAAAGAAGACTCTTTAACATAAGTTGCATCATCAACAACAAACGCAGTTAATATGTGGTTTTTTTGCATAGTGTGTGTTGTTCGTACTCGATTCAATTCGAATGGATTGACGGTTCAAAGTGGACTTATCGTTTTTGGTAACTAAAAGAGAAGTTTGGTAATCTATTTCTACTTAAAAGGTAAATGCGAATAGTAATAAAAATAAGCTAAAAGCAAATAACTAATAATAACGAAACAATACAAACAATAAAACGAAAATTAAAACAAAACATTAAAAAGAAACAATTAATAAAAATAAAACTAAAAATAAAAATAAATTTTCGACTAAAAAATAGAACTTACTTAATGAAAAAGAAGGAAATTGGACTATGTGGCTACTTTAAAACTAAACAAGGAAAATATTAAAGCGGGCACTAAATAAAAGTTAAAACTTAAACTTTTCGAAAATATACTAATACTAAAATTTGACGAAAAATATAACTAAAAATACCTGACTTTCAGAATAAAAATTAACACGACTTTCAGATAAAACTAATCGATTGCGGAACACGGGTCACTACTAGGGGAACATGAAAATGGGCGCCAAAAAGAATTAAGCATGCAGGCATGCATGTCAATTCGTCGGAATATCAATGCAATTAAACTATCGGAATATAAAATAAAAAAAACTGTCGGAATATCAAACAAAAAAAACTATCGGAATATCAAATGGTAAAAACAGTTGGAATATCTATCGGAAAATGTATCCGAATAAATAAAGTGCAAAAATCTATCGGAATATGTACCGGAATGTGAAAACCCTTTTCTGATGGATTTCTGTCGGAATATATAAACCCTATTTCAATGGTAAAATGCAAATAAGCAAAGACCAAATAAGCACTTTTCTAATAAGCAATTACCAAAAACATAACAAAATCAATATTAAGAGAAACTCAATAAGCCACGCATGAAAAACTTACAAAGCGCTAAACAAACAAAATTTATAAGATCGACTTTAAAAAGATTAAACTTTTGAAACACTTAAATGAAAAATAAGCAAAATGTTAAATAAGAAAAATGAAAATAACTTCAAGATTATACAAACCAAGACATAGATTTGAAATAAGAAGAGAAGAATGAGAATGATTAAAAACTTGAATTTAAAAGATTAAAGATCAAAGATTTAAAACAAGATTAAAGGACTTACATGAATTCTTGAAAAGAAAGACAATTAAAGTAAATGACAATATGAAAAAGTGCTAGAAAAATAAAGTGGAGAGCTAGTTGTCAATTAACTAACACCTCCCATTGTGATGAGAGGTCTCTATTAATAGGGAGAGGAGATGTTGGTAGGTGGTTGGATGCTTCCTTCCTTTCTTTCTTTAGTCTTCACGTCTTTGACAATAAACGCGTCATTCTCGACTTTGTCTCGGGATTTTTCGATAAATAAAATGAACTCGTCTTCTAATTTCTTAATTTATTTAGACTTGGTTCTTCAACTTCGTTAAACTTCCGTCTTTAGTCTTTTTCTTCGATAAATCTTCAGAATAGGCCTTTGACTTCCGTTCTTTTTGCACTCTTGATCTTTTGACTTCGTCTTTTGTCTTTTTATTCGATAAAAGCCCCTGAAAGCTCGTGTTTTCTTCCTTTTTAATATTTTGATCCTAAAACACAACAAAAACACAAACCACGCATAATTCCGACATTTACGACATAAAATACACGTTATGGTCTCGTTTTTAACTGTTTTAAGTGGTAAAAGGATGGGTGTTGTCACACCTATCAAATCCCCTACACTTGACCATTGCAATGCCCTCATGCAATGCATTAGTTACAAAGCAAGATTTACATTCTCCATCATAATCAACCCACCTTGGCCTTTATTAACTGCTAGACACTAAGAAAACTTAAAAAGATATAAAATTTACAAAATGCTAGAAGGAAGAAACTTGTAAAGAAATCTAAGACTTACATTAGGGCTTTGGTGTCATGAATGTTAATCATCCTCAAGTTTCACGTTCCCCATACCAAGCTTAAAAATGAGATCATTGTTACTACAAGTTAACACAACTAACACTTACTCATGTGGTTTAGTTAATCACCTAGACTCCCTTATTCCTAGGTGTATCTCTTATATTTTATTAGTGTCTTGAATGATCACGAGGATGCATTTTTTACTTATTTCGATAGTTTATTAAGGCTAAAAATAAAGTAGGACAATCTAATCCATAATTAGCTAAAGGAAAAAATCTTTTAAAAATGCTTCTCGAAACCTAGTAAAGTTCATATCTTGGCATAACTCGTTTCACGATTTGAGACCTTTCTCGGACCGATATTTGGCATTTACTTCATACTTCGAATCTTGAGAGACGTTCTTGAAATAATGGTCTTCTCTTCATATATGGAATTTCTTCACTTGAAGTTTTTGAGAACTTCTTCAAACTTGGACCACGACTTCTTCATTTTTCTTCAATCTTTATTTGGGATTTTGATGTACAACGGTCCGCCTCCTTTTCGGACTTAGATCTATTTATCCTCATATCTTGTTAGGGTCTTTTCAGATAGACTTCTCCATGATCTTTATGGGAGTGATTGCTTTTCATCGTGTGTCTTGATCCTTCATATTGATTCTGGAATAATGATTCTTCACATCATCTTGGATCTTTAGAAACAAAATGGAGCCCTCATGCCATGTTAGGGCCTTTTCGGACTCGCCAATCTTCGCGTCCCGTTTCAATAAGTTATGCCTTGGCTATGAACTCTAATTAATCCCGAGCAACTTTTAAACGATCTTGGGCTAGAAGCTAAGTAAGTTTTCAAATCGTACGACCTTATTTATTGCATTTATTTATTCACAAGTGATGGGAGAAAACGCTCATAATTAACTCACATAAATTAATGAAAGAATACCAAACTTATAAATAACTCTATCATCTCTCGTTCTCCACAATTTAAAATCTCAAGTAATGAGACTCATGGATACTTAGCCTAATAAACCAATTAAGATCTACATGGTTAAGGATACTAGCTAGAGTAAACTTGGATAAGTAAACTCGGGTTGAGTCAAAATATTCACGACGGGCCTAATATATCAAAGACATCTAAACTCGCTAAAATTTAATAATTTATTTTGACTTTATTCTAGCGATGAAAATATATACATACGATGAAAGGAAATAACGATAACAAAAGAAAATACTACTAGGCCAAAATAGATCAAAAATTTTGAAAAATGTCGAAAAATCAATTTTCGGGTTAAAATGAGGTCAAGTTCATGGAAAAGCCCACTTAAATTCGATAGAAGTCCCCCTACACTTGATATAAACATTGTCCTCAATGTTTAAGCATGTGGGAGTAAACTCCCCTACACTTAGGACATTGTGCACGTTGTTTAAATCTTGCTAAGGAAGAGACAACTAAAATGATTCCTATTTTAATATTGAAAAATATAAAATAGTGAATCAAAAGAGTTTAGGATAGAACCGGGAAGACGGGTACACGGGTACACGGGATCACGGGTCATCAAAAGTCATCAAGAGTGTGTCTTTGAAAGCTTGAATCCCTGCACATCATAAGAAAGAAATCAGCAAACACATACTAGGCTCCCCCTACGCTTATGATGAAAACAGATAAAGATAGATAGATAATCGGGTTGCCTCCCGAGGAGCGCTTGTTTTTGTTTGCCGAGTCGTGAGCCTGACTTGACCTCAAAGACTATGGTTGAGAACTCATAGAAAACCTTGAAGAAAATCCGCCGGGATCAAATACATGGTTTTCGTCCAACAAATAGCACACACGTAAGGTGAACAAGACAAGCCAAAGAAGAGTAGGCGAGGTTCCCTTAAGCAAAAGTGGAGCATGGGGGTAGAAGGTAGGATGAAATGAAAGTGTAGCTCAGAGGATTCCAATAGTTGTTCCTTTTATTGCATCAGATGGATACTGAGATGGCTCAAAAATGATGATACCCGGATCAAACACCTTTTCCTTTAGGGGAAAATAAGACTCGGGCTCAGTAGAACGTGAAGAAGATCCGCTCATAAATCGCACAATCTCATCCTCAGAAGGTGGATAGAGAGGTGTCAAAACATAAGTACTACGGATGTCGGTGTCTTCCAGTTTCTTCTCCTTTGCAACGGGTTTCTTAATATCCGAAGGATGATGAAGACCATATTCAAAATCCAAGGAAGGAGAATCATGCTCATGGTGAAAATAAGTATTGAGAAAGGTGGTGAAATCTTCCTCAAATGAGTAATCCGATAAAGTAGCATCAAGCGTTGTCGGTGGAGGATCCTCATCAAAAATAGGAGCACAATCATTAGTAGAAGACACAACACTTGAAGAATCACTCGAGAGAGTGTCAACATCATCAAAGTCATGATAAATCGGCATGTCTTCAAACTCGGAAGAAAAAGCATAATTATAATTTGGTGGAGCATCCAAAACGGGAAGAGGATCTTCAAAATCATCCACATTTTCTTGAAAAAGTGGGTTATCATAGATAGGCTCGAAAAGAGGATTGTTGTAAACGACAAAATCATTTACAACAAGCTTTGTACGTTCTGAAGTATTAGTAACAAGCTCGTCTTGAAGCACATCAATCATATTCTCCGTTTCTCTTCCATTTGAGTTGTTTGTAAGCTTCCCCATTTTAAAAACGTGGGCATCGTTCCCGACACTAAGAATTAATTCTCCCTCGGCTACACCGACTAAAGCTTTTCCGGTTCGTAAGAATGGGCGTCCAAGTATTAACGAAATACAAGGATCCATTTCATAATCAACAACAACAAAGTCAATCGGAAAAGTGAATGATTGTGGTAAAAATACGCGTTTTTAGGAAAAACAAAGTATAAGCGATAAGTATTAAACAAATGACGTTAATGGAAAGTCAAATGCTTATGACCCACAAGGTGTGTAGTAAAAACAAAGTTAGTTTCGCAAGGAGGTATATGTGTGTGATTAACTTGTATGCTTTGGATTAATATTGCTAAGAAGAAAAGAAAATGACGGATACGTAAAAATTAGGCTAAGACGTAAAAAACACAAAATCGTAAAAAATGCTAAAATAATAATAAATTCTAAAAATTCCCAAAAAAATTACCAAAAATACTTTAAAATAAACTAAGGGTTTACAAATGATCAAAACGTTTCCAAACCTTTTATTTAATTAAATATTAATTTTTAAATGCTAATTAAAGCCCTAAAAATCAAATTAAATAATAAAAAGCCAAATAAATAATTTTCTACTTGTAAACCTCAAAAACAACTTAATTAAACTAAAAACTATTTTTTCAAATTTAGAAAACTATTTTTTCTATTTTTAAAAAATTAAAAACTATTAAAATATAAAAATAATCCTAAAAATTAATTAAAAGGTTCTAAAAATAATCTAAAAGTTCTAAAAATCCTAACTTACTGTATTAAACCTAAGAAAATTATGAATCTTGCAATAATCTTAAAAATGAATTTTAATAATAAAATAATATTAAAATAATATTAAAAATCCAAAAATTATAAAAAACTCTAAAAAGTTGCAAACTAGTTTATTTTAACCTAAATAATCAGAAAATGAAGGTGACATTACCAAAAAGCCCTTATTAGGCCCCCAAATGGGATAAAATCCAAAACAGTCCAACAAATGGGCTAAATGGGCCCAAAAACTTCAACTAGGCCCAAATGACCTGAAAAAGCCCTATCTGACTCAAAATTTAATTCTAAACACATAAGTCTGAAGGCCCAAAAGCTGGTTTTGAGCTTTCACAGCTTAATAACACAACAGCTTATTCTTATTGGGTCAATAAGCCCATTAAGCCATAAGCCAATGCCATAAGCTCTAATTCAACACACAACCTTCTTTTCAGATGCCTAAGAGATCTGTGAAAAGAAATTTTGAAAAAGCAAACTCAATAAGCCAGAAATAAGCAAAGTAGAATTTCACTAAAAGACAAAATAGTCGACTTAGAGTTCTAGACCACCTCAGGACTTGATTCAACTTGCAAAAGACTCTAAATGACTTAAATAAGCCAAATCAATCAACAAAAGTTCAATAAGCAATGCCAAATAAGCTGGATTAATTGATAAGCACTTATGAAAAAGTCAAATGAGTTGGTTTTCTAGTCAAAGCTCAAAGTCAACCTTCCAAATGCTCCAGTATGAAAAAATAAGTCAAATGAGGAGAACCTATTACAAATTCAAAGTTGTTGCACGTTTTGATAAGCTGGATAGCTTATTGATAAGCTGAACCAAAAATTACACTAGCAGGGGCTAGCAGCAGGGGAAAGGAGTTCCCACTACTTTGACTTTTTGACTATTAATTTGTGAGAGATTCACTTTGATTAAATGGATAACAATGGCACCCTTCAACCAGTGAGTTGTAAGGAGTCAATATCAAGGAAATAATCACACTTCCAATAAGCCAATAAGCACATAATAAGCAAACAGTGCACAGATATCACACGGACTTGGAAAATAAGCTGTTATGAACTAAAAAGCAGTTTAAGCATGAATAAGCCAACCAAATTGAACTATATGCATACAAAAGCTATAATAACTATCAATAAGCACAAACAAAATTGTTTCAAACACTGGATCAAAGATTAGAAGCAGATTCAAACACAAACAGTTGACTGATATGAAGACCAAGAACACAAATCACTTTTGCTGATCTAAATGACCACCAATCCAATTTCAACACTCTAAATCTCTTTCCCTGGTTGTTTTAACTAAGACCTAGCACTTGTTAACTGATAGGTGTGTAAACACCCATCCTTTTTACCACTTAATTACAATAATAACCGAGCCAAAACGTGTATTTTATGTCATTTATGTCGGAATTATGCGTGGTTTGTGTTTTTGTTGTGATTTAGGACGAAAAGGTGAAAAGTGGAGAAAACACGGGCATTCACGGGCTTTTATCGAAGAAAAAGACGAAAGACGAAGTCAAGAAATCAAGAGTGCAAAAAGAATGGAAGTCCAAGACCAATTCTGAAGATTTATCGAAGAAAAAGTAAAAAGACGGAAGTTTACTAAAAGTCGAAGAACTCAAGTCTAATTTATTGCAGAATTACAAGACGAGTTTGAAGATATCCCGAGACAAATTCATTAAAGTCAAAAGATTAAGAAGATTAAGGACTTAATGATGCAATTAGAGAAAGAAGAAAGAGGGAGTAAGCTTCCACTAAGCACCTCCCTAATCCACTATAAATAGATCCATTTTCCTTCATTTGTAGTTGTTGGGTGGATTGACAACCCACCTCTTCCACCATTTTCATACCTTGCACAATTTAATTTCTTGCACTTTAACTTTCCTTGTATCGCACCTTTTAATTCCTTTTAATTCCAAGTAAGTTTTATTGAATCTTTACTTTTCTTGTTTAATCTCTCATCTACCTTTATTATTTGTGTTTAATCTTTGTGTTCATGTTCTTGAGTGTTATGGTTTTCAATCAAGTGGGTTTTGATTGATTTGGTCATATTTGTTAGTTTTATTGATTTGATTTGATTGATTATTGTTAGTAGATCATTTGTGGTTGTTTTGGTTTGATCTTTTGGTTGATTTTAATTAGTTTTGGTTAAATTCGTCATTGTTCTTCATTCCCTGTTTCTTCGTTCTTCCTTACTGTTACCCAGATTCCGAATGAGTGACACATTCCAGATGAAGGGATTTTTAGTATTATTCCGAATCAGTTTAATGTTCCGGATGAACCTTTGATTTAATTTGTTCCGAATGAGCTTGTTGTTTCAAACATTCCGAATCAGTATTTTCATTATATTCCGGATCAAGAGCTTCATTCGGAATAATAAACATTCCGGATAAAAGGTTTTCATTCGGAATAATATTCCGGATCAACCTTTCATTCGGAACAATCTATTATTCTGGATCAAGTCTTTCATGCGGAATATATTTTATTCCGGATCAACACATTATTCCGAACGAGCACTTATTCCGGATAAATTCAATTATTCCGAATGAAGCCCTTTTATTCCGGATGAAGATTTTATTCCGGATGAATTGATTTATTCCGTATGAAGGGTCTTTTCCGAATGAAGTGTTTTCAGTTTTTTGTAAATTCATGTTTTTAAGTTTAAACTTTATTTTTCCCGCCTTTTTACTTAATCGCACTTTTAATTTACTTGCATTTAATTTTAGTTTGTCTTATTTATTTTTAAGTTTTCCTTTTTTATTTCTCGTCACGTTTTTAATTTCTCGTTATTAATTTCCTGTCAAGTCTTTATCTTTCAGTATTTCTTTTTACCGTCTTTATTTTATTTTTATTTGTTTCAAGTCTTTATTTTTAATTAGTGTAGACAACGACAACCATTCTATTTCTTTTCTACCAAGAACAACTGAGTCGCACTTTGAACAGGAAATCAATTCGAGAAGATACCGAGAAACGAGAACTTTCAACCTAGCAAAACCAAGACATTAAAATGGCGCCGCTGCCGGCTCTTTTCGTGAGGATTAACGGTTTTTTGTGAGAGACGCGTTGGCTTTTGGGATCCGTTCACTCGTGAACGTTAATTTTCGTGTCAAAAATTTTCAAAAATCCAAAAACATTTGAAAAATCATAAAAAGCATTTCTTTTTCAAAGTTTTGCACCAAAAATATTCTTCTTGCTTATCTATTTTTCTTTATGGATTCTTATGTCCATTGCGTCGGGTGTGGGAGACGATTATACGGGAACGACTCATGTCAATGGTGTACATGTGAGCGGTGCGGAAATGATATCGACAATACACAATTCGGATTCAGATTTTGTCCATTGTGCAACTCGACTAATTCATCCTTTTTGAATCCACCTCCTGTTCCCCCGTGCATCTATTGTGGAAGCGATTCTCATTGGCATGTTTCGTGCCCGGTTCGATACCCGTATGATCACGAGCAAGAACTGGGTTTCAATTATGACAATAGTAATAGCTATCTACAAGAAGCACCGGATTTTTCTCCATACCCGTGTTGCCAAAATTGTGGGGGCCCTCACGATACTTCTTATTGTGAACCAATGGATTATTATGAGCCAGATCCGTGTCCTCATTTTTCTTCACCGATGGATTATTATGAACCAAATCTGTGTTATAATTCTTCTTAACCGATGACTTACTATGAGCCACATTCGTGCTATAATTCTGGTCTTCATAACTATGAGCCCCCACACCCCAACCTCAATCATCAATCCTCTCAGAGAATTCAACAACTCACTACTCTGAATGAAGAAAGACAAGCCATTCTTTGGAAACTTCATGACGGCTTACTTCAACTTACCGAGGCATTGAAGGAACAAAAGCGACAGAAACAAGAGCAAGTATCTAATCTTAGTGATTATACCCCTCCTCTTGCGTGTCAATCCTATTATGATGATGATGACGGCGATGATGTCTACGCTCTCGACCCATCTACTGAAGTTGCTACTCCTATTCTCAATATTCCTAATGCGTCTAACGATGATGATTTATTGAGTGAGATTACTGATTTTGGTCTTGATAAATTCTTTGATGATGAAGTTTGTGACATGCCTACTGCTATAGAGTCTGAGGACGACGTTGCTCTTACGGAAGAGGTCGATCCTATTGATGACGATTTTTCTCCTCGCTATGAGAATTTCACTTTTGAAATTTCTCAATCTCCACCGGGAGATGCGGGCGATGACGACTTATTCTCTCCGGCTTACGAGAAGTTCACCGATGAACTTGCTCTTGAAGATGAGGTGGAAGACGTGATTCTCCGCGACAGATTACGGAAAGTGCATCTTCTTATTGCTCAAATCGAAGAGTTGAATTCTCCTCCTCTTTTCGAGTCTTTACCTCCATCTATTCCTCCCGTTGAAGATAATGACCCATTGCTGGAAGAAATCGACATTCACTCCATGCCTCCAGGTATTGATGATAATGACACGGAGGGGGATATTATTTTTGATAATTTGCTGCAGGAAGGTATTGCCCCAAGTCCCCCTCTCGAGCACCTTTCATCCTCCCCTTTAGCCACTATTACGGAGGATGAGTGCTTTTACCCGGGAGGTGACATTCACTATTTCATGATTGATAACATTACGTCTTTGCCGAATGCTCAGCCTCCATTGTCTTTGGGGGATGACAATGTGCTTACTTTACCCACCCCACCTCCCGTGGATCTTGATTTCACATACTTCTCGTATGTTGAAAGGACCTTTCTCCCATTCAACACTTATCCCCCCGCCTCTCCTTTGTTGATGTCCTCCGAGAACGAGGACAAGGTCTTTGATCCCAGTATTTCATTCGAGGCTTCCCCATGGACCATTTAATTCGGGGACAAGTCAGGCTCGTGAATCGGTTAATATAAACAAGCGCTTTTTTGAGAGGCAACCCAATTATCTATCTATTTTTACCTGTTTTCACCATAAGTGTAGGGGAGCCCCGTTGGTGTTTCTTGCTTTCTTTCTTATCATGTGCAGGGATTAGAGCTTCAAAGACACACTCTTGATGACTTTTGACGACCGTGATTCCGTGTTCCCTTCTTCCCGATTCTATCCTAAACTCTTTTCGATTCACTATTTTATATTTTTCAATATTAAAATAGGAATCTCTTTAGTTGTCTCTTTCTTAGCGAGATTTAAACAAAGTGCACAGTGTCCTAAGTGTAGGGGAGTTTACTCCCACATGCTTAAACATTGAGGACAATTTTTATATTAAGTGTAGGGGGACTTCTATCGAAGTTAAGTGGCCTTTTCCTTGTATTTATCCTCATTTTAACCGAAAAATCAATTTTTCGACATTTTTCAAAAATTTTGATCTATTTTGGCCTATTAGTTTTACCTTTGTATAGTTATTTTCTTTCTTTGTTAGAATAAACTTTTAATAAATTGGTTTTAATTTTTTAAACGTTGTGAATTTTTTGACTCAACCCGAGTTTTCTTATCTAAGTTTACTCTAGCTGGTATCCTTAACGTGTTTAAGTCAAGTTTTGCTAGGCCTTTATTTAGGGAGCTATAAAACGCGAAAGTCTTAACTCTCACGGGTTAACAACAAGAACTTTTCGTAAGTTCCTATAATTGATCCTAGAGAGTTGTCTATCAAGGGAACTTTAAAATGCGATTTCTAAACTTGAAAGAGTCTAAGAATTTGCAAGATCCTATAGGCGACTCGAAAACCCACAGCTTTGATTTAATAGGCTAAGCATCCACGAGTCTTATTCCTTGAGATTTTAAATTATGGATAACGAGGGATGATAGAGTCAGTTATAAGTTTGGTATTCTTTCGTGAATTTATGTGAGTTAATTATAAGCCTATTCTCCCATCGCTTGCTAATAAATGTATCTGCAATAAATAAGGTTGTACGATTGGAAAAGTTACTTAGCTTCTAGACCAAGATCGTTTAAAAGTTGCTCGGTATGGATTAGAGTTCATAGCCAAGGCATAACTTATTGAAGCGGGATGCGAAGATTGCCGAGTCCAAAAAGGTCCTAACTAGGCATGAGGACTACATTTTGTTACTAAAGATCCCAAGTGATGTGAAGAATCATTTATCAAAAATCAATATGAAGGATCGAGACACACGACGAAAAGCAAATACTCCCCAAAAGATCATGGAGAAGTCTATCCAAAAAGGCCCTAACAAGGTATGAGGATAAATAAATCTAAGTCCAAAAAGAAGGCGGATCGTTGTATATCAAAGTCCAAAATAAAGATTGGAGAAAAATGAAGAAGTCGTGGTCCATTTATGAAGAATCTCTCAAAACTTCAAGTGAAGAAATTCCTATTATGAAGAGAAGGCCCTTATTTCATGAACTTCTCTCAAGATTTAAAGTATGAAGTCGCTGCCAAATATCGGTCCGAGAAAGGTCTCAAATCGCGAAGCGAGTTATGCCAAGATATGAACTTTATGAGGTCCCGAGAAGCAGTTTTAAAAGATTTGGTCCTTTAGCTAACTATTGATTAAATCTTCCCACTTTATTTTCAGCCTAATAAACTATCGAAATAAGTCAACAATGCATCCTCGTGATCATTCTAAGACAAAAATAAAATATAAGAGATACACCTAGGAATAAGGGAGTCTAAGTGAATAATTGGCCCACATGAGTTCGTGTTAGTTTGCTAACTTATAATAACAATGATCTCGTTTTTAAGCTTGGTTTGGAGAAAGTGAAAACTTGAGGATGATGATCATTCATGACATTTTCAAAACCCTAAGGTATGTTTTTGATTTCTTTCTTACTTTGAATGTTTATAATTTTCTATCTCTTTGATAAAGGTCAACATGGATTGATTATGATGAAAAATGTAAACGTGCTTTGTAACTAATGCATTACATGAGGACATTGCAATGGTCAAGTGTAGGGGATTTGATAGGTGTGTAAACACCCATCCTTTTTACCACTTAATTACAATAATAACCGAGCCAAAACGTGTATTTTATGTCATTTATGTCGGAATTATGCGTGGTTTTTGTTTTTGTTGTGGTTTAGGACGAAGAGGTGAAAAGTGGAGAAAACACGGGCATTCACGGGCTTTTATCGAAGAAAAAGACGAAAGACGAAGTCAAGAAATCAAGAGTGCAAAAAGAACGGAAGTCCAAGACCAATTCTGAAGATTTATCGAAGAAAAAGTCAAAAGACAGAAGTTTACTAAAAGCCGAAGAACTCAAGTCTAATTTATTGAAGAATTACAAGACGAGTTTGAAGAGATCCCGAGACAAAGTCATTAAAGTCAAAAGATTAAGAAGATTAAGGACTTAATGATGCAATTAGAGAAAGAAGAAAAAGGGAGGAAGTTTCCACTAAGCACCTCCCTAATCCACTATAAATAGATCCATTTTCCTTCATTTGTAGTTGTTGGGTGGATTGACAACCCACCTCTTCCACCATTTTCATACCTTGCACAATTTAATTTCTTTCACTTTAATTTTCCTTGTATCGCACCTTTTAATTCCTTTTAATTCCAAGTAAGTTTTATTGAATCTTTACTTTTCTTGTTTAATCTCTCATCTACCTTTCTTATTTGTGTTTAATCTTTGTGTTCATGTTCTTGAGTGTTATGGTTTACAATCAAGTGGGTTTTGATTGATTTGGTCATATTTGTTAGTTTTATTGATTTGATTTGATTGATTATTGTTAGTAGATCATTTGTGGTTGTTTTGGTTTGATCTTTTGGTTGATTTTAATTAGTTTTGGTTAAATTCGTCATTGTTCTTCATTCCTTGTTTCTTCGTTCTTCCTTACTGTTACCCAGATTCCGAATGAGTGACACATTCCGGATGAAGGGATTTTTAGTATTATTCCGAATCAGTTTAATGTTCCGGATGAACCTTTGATTTAATTTGTTCCGAATGAGCTTGTTGTTTTAAACATTCCGAATCAATATTTTCATTATATTCCGGATCAAGATCTTCATTCGGAATAATAAACATTCCGGATAAAGGTTTTCATTCTGAATAATATTCCGGATCAACCTTTCATTCGGAAGAATCTATTATTCCGGATCAAGTCTTTCATCCGGAATATATTTTATTCCGGGTCAACACATTATTCCGAACGAGCACTTATTCCGGATAAAGTCAATTATTCCGAATGAAGCCCTTTTATTCCGGATGAAGATTTTATTCCGGATGAATTGATTTATTCCGAATGAAGGGTCTTTTCCGAATGAAGTGTTTTCAGTTTTTTGTAAATTCATGTTTTTAAGTTTAAACTTTATTTTTCCCGCATTTTTACTTAATCGCACTTTTAATTTACTTGAATTTAATTTTAGTTTGTCTTATTTATTTTTAAGTTTGCCTTTTTTATTTCTCGTCACCTTTTTTATTTCTCGTTATTAATTTCCTATCAAGTCTTTATCTTTCAGTATTTCTTTTTACCGTCTTTATTTTATTTTTATTTGTTTCAAGTCTTTATTTTTAATTAGTGTAGACAACGACAACCATTCTATTTCTTTTCTACCAAGAACAACTGAGTCGCACTTTGAACCGGAAATCAATTCGAGAAGATACCGAGAAACGAGAACTTTCAACCTAGCAAAACCAAGACATTATTAACCCTAGTTTATGCTTAGATCTAGGTGTCCTCAAAATCCTAGCCAATTTTACCAAGTATTACAGATTTTATAGCACTTGTTGGATTATGATGATTCAAACCACAAAACGTGTAGTTAAATGACCAAATACACTTATGAAACAGATACTAACACAATACACCAACAAGCTTTCACTCAAAACAACACAAAACCAAATCAAGCAGTTAACCCAAACACTCCTTTATGTATACTTTTTCAAACAAACTTTTGATTTTCAAGAACAACCTACTGATTTTATGATTGAAACATCTAACCTAGATGACAACTAGGAAATCCAAACAGAAAAACAACAGGGTCAAACACAAGAACACAAAATCACTTAGCAAATTCCAAAACATGCATGAACACCAACTTTTTTAGAGGAAACTTAAAAAGGGCTTATACCTATCTCCCTTTACTTCCTAGGGAGATCAGCTATGCTCCTTGGACCACTCTCAACAACTAGAGAGTGACCAAGGTCCTTCAAACAAGAAGGATCAAAGTCTGCTGAGGTTCAAAACAGAACCAGACTTTGATCTATGTTTCTTCAACACAAATTAACAAACAGCCCACCCAGTAGCTTAAATCCCTACACAGGCTTGTGTCAACAAGCTTGAAAGAGATTCTAGGCTTTTGGCTAGGGGTTGGTACACAAAATAAGCAAAAGAGTATCAAGGATTTCACACTTTTCAAAAGTTGAAAACCTTTCAAACATAAACGTGCCTTAACCACAAGATTAAGGAAGGTTTATAACATAAAATGGAACTCAGATTTCAGCTAATCAAACACCAAACTTTCATAAAACACAAAATAGAATTCAATAAGTTTAGAAAACTAAACTTTTTATTTATAAAAAGGAATTACAAAGCATTAGCCAAAATCTGCAACAAAGGGCTACTCACATGTTGAGGCTCCTTTTATAGGCTGCATAAGACGATTCTAGAATGGAAAAATACAGAAACCCTAGCTAGAAAATATCAAAATTTCCCTTGAATGCTTCTAGATGCTTGATGTGAACTGAGCTATCAAATTTGATCCAAAACATCCATTTATCCTTTGGGACCAAGTAATGATTGTAAATCGTTGATCTTGCCTCGTCAGATTGCTTGGAGATGAAGTTGTCAAGTGATTGGGTAAACGGGGTTGGGTGTGGGGTCCTTGGTGAGTGGAGAAGAGGTATTTTATTGTTGGGATACGTTTAGAGTGAGGTGAATTAAACGTGTGCAAGGGTAATTGGATTTAACCCTTTGGTTTAAGTGATGGTAATTCTGGGTGGATGAATGGTGAATAGTAAGACTTTTGATCCGTACAAAGTTTAAAAAGTTGTTTGGCGCGTGTTTGTTTGTTTGAAGTTAGGGAATTGGAAGCTTAGGTCCTTAGTCTTTGGGAAATGGTGAATAACAAGTTTATTTTGCAAACAAACTAGTTTCCTTTGTTAATAAACTTTCACTTTTCTTACTTTGGCCACAAAACTTTGGTATAAGGTTAACAAGGACTTGTTTTACCATTTTTGAATATTTCAAGGGCTGATTTTTGACATTTCTCATATTTGAAGGACTTCAATTGATCTTTGACTTCATGAAGGACCATTGTTGACAATTTAGATTTGTTGAGGGACTAAACTTGCCAAATATTCAAAGTTGAAGGACCTTTTTGTAGTTTTGACAAACTTAAGGGACTAAACTTGTAATTATGAATATACAAGGGTTTTAAGTGTCATTCATAAATGAGGGATCATTCGTTACATCTTCAAGTCTTCAAGGTCTTTTCTTTGAGACATCATAACTAAAGCCCGGTTCATTGTGCGTCTTCGTTTCTCGTGTTCGTTTTTCCTTGTTTCTTGTGATCTTTTGACTTTTCCACGATATCTATACCTAAAATACACAAATACACAAACACAAGCATATATATGGTATTATGGTGACATTTATGCATTAAAAGCCCGAAAAGAACGGTGAGATCATGTATAAATGCCATCTCATCACTCCCCTATACTAAGCCATTGTCGTGCCCTCACGCAATGCTAGAATAAAGTATCTAAACAACTCCAAAATTCAATTTTATTAACCTTTATTGAAAGAAAAACAAGCTATACTACTACTACGATGTGTTAAAGACATTATGTATGATTTTCATCACGAAAGTGACTTTTAGGGTCGAAGAATAGAAACAAGTGAATGTTTCATAGTGTAAAATTCGTCATCTTTGATTGTCATATATTCCATGCTAAGTGCAAAAACGAGATCGTTGTTGGTACAAATCACAATGCTAACACTACTCATGCATTAAAATTGTTTAATACTTTTTCTCCCCGCAATCCTAATTATTTAAAGAAAAGAAAAGAAAACGTTTCTAGAATTTTTTTAACTATTTGTCATGGATCACAAGTGATTCATATTGACATATTTTGATATTCATTTAGGCCGAAAATAAAGTAGGACGATTTAATTAATATTTAGCTAAAGGAGAAAATCTTTTAAAACGGCTTCTCGTAATCTCCTTAAGTTCATATCTTGATATAACTCGTTTAGCGATTTGAGACCTTTCTCGGACCGATATTTGGCATGTACTTCATACTTCAAATCTTGGAAGACGTTCTTGAAGTTATGGTCTTCTCTTCATAAATGGAATTTCTTCACTTGATAATTTTTTAGTGATATCTTCAAACTTGGACCACGACTTCATTATTTTTCTTCAATCTTTATTTTGGATTTTTGATTTACAACGATCCGCCTCCTTTTCGGACATGGATATATTCATCCTCATACTTTGTTAGAGTCTTTTTGTATAGATTTTGTAACACCCCATTTTGATAATGGAATGTCACGCGTAATTATGGCGTGTCATCAAAGCATACAAGGATAAATGTCAAAACATTACATGACCATAAAAGGAAAATACCGGAATCAAACATCGGTAGTCCAAGAGTGAAGCTCATCACACACAAACATAAGTACTGTAAATGAAAGGACTAAACAATTTCCATGGCAAGAGTATCAAAGTAAAGATAATGCATAAAGTAAAGAAAGGCTAGAAAGCTTCCAGTCCATATGCACGTACGCTTAAAGTCTACGAGCGTCCCTGAGTACCTGCCGTTTTGGGAACATAGAAAAGGAAAAGGGCTGAGAAATACGCTCAGTGCACGGATGTACAATAAAACATGAATAGTATCAGAATATAAGCATATAACAGCGGAAGAAACTAAGTCCCGAATAACCCGGTTAAGTCTTGGTAAAACTGGTTTTATAGTTTGAAAAGCCTTATGTTTATCTTATAAAAACTGTTTAACATATTATACCATTAGCCAATATAGGTCATGAAAATCCACCGTGCATGAATACTTGGAGGGGTGACCTCATCATGCAAATTAGAGGGGCTGCCTCTAATTTAATATACTGGTTTGGGTAGGAGGGATCAGATCCTTGTGAAGGATGCAAGGCACACACCACATTCACACCGAGTAATCTGTTGAAAACATGTAACTAGGATGCACCCATACGCCCCACATGATAAATATAATAATATGGCCAAAAGATGAAGGGACGCCACGAGCAATCACTCCGCCGTGGGGAAGTCATAACACCAGTGCCTCTAATGTTATGGTTATGGTACCTACATAACTAGGTGAAACTGGTCATGCATGTATATGGCTATAGGTATTCTAAATTAAACATAAGCTAATCAAACATATAAACTTATACTACGGGAAAACAGTTGGTTGCATACGGGGAATCCTAATAAGGAAAGAATGTCCATACTGAAAGGACGGGAATCCGTACCTTATGTCCAGTGAACGAAGAAGACGAACTGAGGAGAGTCCTACTTCGGTATCACTAATGCTACATAAATACATACGTGTATAAGTATCTGATTACTAAATACGTAACTGGTTTTATGTCATGTCTTAGCTTATTTTATACGTTCATGTCATGTTTTACTGTTTTAAGCTTTAAACTGTGTTTATCTTATATGCTGTCTATCTTGATTAAGTATTACTTGTATTTCATGTATTATTATACTTACTGTGTAATAATAAGTAACTTTCTAAAAAAATAGCAGGTTTCCTAAAATAGAAAGTTTCCAAAAATTGAAAGTTACCAAAAATAGAAAGTTTCCAAAAATAGAAAGTTTCCAAAAATAGAAAGTTTCCAAAAATAGAAAGTTTCCAAAAATAGAAAGTTTCCAAAAATAGAATTACTGCTTAAAATAGATAAGTTTCTAAAAATAGAAATTTTCCATAAATAGATTAGCTGCCTTAATTAAATAAGTTTCTAAAAATAGAAAGTTTCCATAATTAGATATAAGTTGGTTAAATAAGCTAATAATATAAGCTTAAGTGTCTTCTGATTATTTTTCTAAGTCATAATGATATAAGGTATAGTTTATTAATTATTACATGTAATTTAAATAAACTATAAGTTAAAAGTATTTAATTAAATATATCATGTTTTTAATTAAATAAGATTAAATACTTAGGTTAAAACATATATTATTAATTATTAATAATATCACCTAAGTCATGTTAATTAATTAATTATAGCCATGGTTTTTAATAATTAATTAATTATAAAGTCTAGAAAAATATAAATTCTTAGGTTAAAAATCCATGATCTAATAATTAAATTATAACCTAAGTCATCTTTTATTAAATTAATCATGTCATATTTTATTAATTTAATCATAACATAAAACTATTAAAATCATAAACCTTAACATAAACAATGAACCGGATCGTGACTAGAAACCATGAACCGGACCCGTAATCGACACCATACCCCGAACCATTTCGGGGTTCTCCCCTTTTTGCTGCTGCCGTGGGACCCACACCACCAAACCGAGACCATGATGTCTCGTTGGTGGTTCACAAGCCAAACCGAGACCCCTTGGGGGTTCGGTTTAGGCGCCGGCCACAACAAACACCCCTAAATCCCATGTTTTGATTTACCCCATAACCATTAACATGTTTAATTAATGTTTTTAATTAGCTTTTTAAAAACATCATGATCTTATTTAATTTATTAAATAAAAACATAAAAGAAAAGGATTAAAAAGGTATACTGATTGTAGAGTTTTTGTACCCTTTAGGAAAAGGATAACAAAATAGTGGTAAGCGTTAAGTGTCGGTTTAGGAAAACCGAGCACTAATGACCAAATAAATTCAAGTTCGTTTCCCAAGGAGGCAAGTGCGTTGTGTTTAGAGATGATTAACTATTTGTGATTATATTGAGAAGGAAAAGAGAAATAGGATGAGAAGAGAATGACGGTTACGAAGACGGATCGAGCTAAGACGAAAAGGTCGTTCACGTAAAACCATAAAAAGTGCAAAAATTAATATTTTAACCTAAAAATTACTAAAAATTACTAAAAATCCACAATAATATTATAAGAGTTTACAAAAAATCCAAACTTTCTAAAACCTTTTAATTAATTAGATAATGACTTTTTAATGCTAATTAAAGCCCTAAAAATCACAATTAATTATTAAAAAGTCCCAAACAAGATTTTAAAGTTTGTAAACCTCAAAAATAACCTAATTAAGATAAAAAGTATTTTTTAAAATTTTAAAACCAAATAAAACTATTTTTAAACACTTAAAAACTATTAAAATCAATTAAAACTTAAATTAATTCTAGAAAATAATTGAAAAGCCCTAAAAATATTTGGAAAGTTACAAAATTCCTAATTAAGTGTCTACAATCTAGGAAAAATGTAAAAACTTAAAAAAATCAAACTTTTAATTTTTAATAATAAAATAATATTAAAATATTCAAAAAAATTCAAAGTTTATAAAAAAATTCTAAAAAATTACTAAAAATCTAGAATAATGTAACTAAGACAGAAATGCAATCAAAAGTTTCCAAAACCTTTTTAATAATTTTATATTAAATTCCAAAGTTGGTTAAAAACCCTAAAATCATATAAAATCAAAAATAAGTTAAATTGAAAACTTAAATAGGTGTAAACCTCAAAAATATAATTAAAAACCTAAAAACTATTTTTCTAGATTTTTAAAATACCTTATTTTTAATTTACTTTTCAAAATTTAAACTTAAAATAATCCTAGAAAATTAAATAAACACGTGAAAAATAAACTTTTTAATCCAAAAAGTCCCTAACCCTAATAAGAAACAAGGAAAAATGCTAAGTTGTAAAAACCAGAAAGAAATAAGCTGAAATCAGCTTATAAATAAGCTGTTTAGTTAATTAAGCTAAAAACAAAGACTACTTAAATATTAAACGTTCCAAGTGATAACCAGTCAAACACCCTAGGGCAACTGGTTATCACGTTGGAGTGTGAGAGGAGTGGCGCAGGTTCGAGTCCTGGCCACGTCCTTTTTGTAAAAACTTTTTTTTAAAACATTAAATACACAAAAGCAGTAACCTAAACTCACTCCAAACAAACTTTTTATCAAATAAAACAAGCTAGATTCAAGCTGATAAGATCAAAACATTGCCCAGTTTACACAATGACTGATGAACACAAAGAGTGTTTCTTCACTTGTGAAGATTAGAACAAGAGGGCTTGTTCTTGGATTTTTGTTGATGTTTGATGGTCAATGGGGGCACCCCTACACTCAGTTGAGTGTAGGGAGTCAAGTGAATCACAAAAAACACACAAGTATTCCACAAAATCAAGCACAAAATTGCAAGCCAGTTACTGATGAAGGTTAAGTGTTTACTGATGAATGGTAACTAATCTATTTGGCACAAAAATGAGATTCAAAGCTACAAAACTTGTGCACAAACTAACCAAATGACATAAAACTGATACACACTCCTAAATGATACCAATCTCTAACATATAACAAGATTTGATGAGCTAATTCAACAAAAACAGTCAACACAAAGCACTTTCTGATTTGAGCTACTTAGGCCAAATTTTTATCATGCAAATGTGACATAAACCCTACCAAACTGAAAACCAAGAGCATATACCACCTACTAACAACCAAATGAGTGAATAAAACAGGTTTCAAACAAGATTCATATCATTAAACCCTACTATAAACCCTAATTCAAACACCCCTTTCTAATAAGAAACATAAATTTAACAAAGCAAACCTATTTAAATCTACTCAAACCTGATCTATATAGCTTCTAACATACCTTAAAACACCAAACCAGCATAAACCAACAAAATAACAAACACTTAAGCAACTTCAAGCACTTTTCACTTAAATCACATAAATCACCAAATTGAAAACTGAAAAAAAATAGAAACAAGGAGGTTACCTTGTTGGACCTACATACAGGCCCAACAGTGACTGAAAAGTCACCTCCAATCAGGCTGGGGCCTGAGCAGACTCTTTTGGGCTGCTGAAAATGAAAATGGAATGAGAGATTTGCTTGTCTTTGTTCCTGTACAGGCACAACAAACAAGGCAACAGACTTCAAGCTTATGTAAGCCAATGCTCATAAGCTAGTGTCAAATAGCTTATGAGCAAGCTTATACAAGCAGTTAGATTAGAACCAAAAAAAAAAAGCAGAAATCCTTTGAAAACTGATTTTTTGAATGAAAATTTGAAAATTCAGAAAAACTGAAAACCTTTTGAAACAAGTAAAACAACAATCAAAATCAATAAAACTTCAAACAATGTAAGTAAATTGGCACTTTGTTTCTCATCACCAAACTCTAAACCATTTTTCATTCATAAAAACGGATTTACAAGGTTGTGACCAAAAGAGAAAAACAAGGGACAAAGGGCCATACACAATCCGTATGCTCCTTTTATAGACTCTCATAGAACTATCTAGATAACTGAATAAAATATTACAAGCTAAAACCCTAATGGTACAAATCCGAAAATACCCTTGAGTTTGACTGAAATCTTGGTCAAGATGGAGCATGTGATGTTGCCAGCTATTGTTATGTGATCATAATCGTTCATTGTTCCTTTGGGAGCAAGAATTCCATCTTGGCTGTTTATCTGGTCGGTTTTTGGGGTTTTGGGTGAAAAGGACGTTGCAGGGGTGGTCCATAGTGGACACATGGGTGTGTCTGGGTGGGGAATCAAAGTGGGGATAGGTTTGGGTGGAGGTTAATCACTATTCTGGAAGCAATTAACAAAAGACCCTTTGTTTTGAAGTAATTAGGTTTTAGGGTTCTTGTGATTAAGAACTTTAGCAGGGTGGGTTTTGATTCAGTTTTGGGGGTAATGTTTTTAAATTACATGTTTAGTGGGAAAAATTAAGGGATTGACCATGTTTGACTGAGTTTAATAAATAAACTCAGTAGTGGAAGGGTGACGTGGGTGGGGGGAATGAGGTGGTGTGTTGCTATTGGTTGGTGGAGGTGATTTGGCAAGATGATTGGCTGGGGTGAGTTAGAGTGTTTGGCAGTTACAGTCCCCAATCTCTCTTGTTTTGTTCATGTTGAAATAAACAGCCAAACTTTGAGTCCCTTTGTAATAACTTTCATCAACTTGTCAAATTTGGCAAGACAAGTTTTCAAACTTTAAACAAGGACTTGAAATGTAATTTCTTCAATCTTCAAGGGCTGTTAGTGACATGTCTTTATACTTCAAGGTTTTGACTTGTTTGTTGACTTCTTGGAGGACCAATATTAGCAATTTAGTTTTGTTGAGGGACTAAATTTGCCAATTCTTCAAAGTTAAGGGTCCTTTTTGTAATTTTGACAAACTTTAGGGACCAAACTTGTAATTATGAAGATACAAGGGTATAAAGTGTCAATTCTTCCATATTGGAGGACCCTTCTTCATAATTCTTCAAATCTTCAAGGGTTTTCTTTGGAAAATTCTCCACTAGGGCTTGGTTCATTGTGCGGCTTCGTTTCCCGTGTTCGTTTTTTGATAGATTCTTGTGATCTTTTGTTATTTTCTCAATATCTGTACCTAAAATACACAAGTAACAAACACAAGCATATATTTGGCATTTTTCATGATTTTTTATGCATTTTAAGCCTGATTTGGACGATGAGACTATGTATAAAAGCAGTCTCATCATATACCGAATGCGTGGATCAAACGAGGATGAACACACACGAATACTTGCACCAAATTCAAGATCAAAACTCAAACAAACACCCCCTTTCTTGTGTTTATATGCGGCAGCCAAAGGAGAGCAAGAATGAAGGAGAAAAATCTTTTTAGGGTTTTTGTTAATTTACTATAAAGTGAAAAATGACTAAAAGAGTTACCTTAACCCCCTTGTTAATAAAATTTGATGGGCTTGGCCCATCCCTTTTGGTGTAGCCACGGGTAAGGGCCCCACATGGGGTACCCGTACCATTTTCCGAGTCTAATTATTTTAGTGTTCGTTCGTGTTTAGTCGTGTTAGTGTTTTATGTGTTCTCGTTAAATATTAACCGTGACTTAATATATTTATTCGTTTTCGTAATAAATATATATACGTAAATATTATTAGCTTGTGATTAAATTACGTTCATGATTTCATGATCGCATGTTCGTGATTAATTATTGTTTAAAATAATTATTGTGTGTTTATACGTAATAAATACTTATCGTGTTCTAACACGTACGTAATACTTACAATTCTTATACGTTAACGTAATCATACTATAAAAGGAAAGTTTTAATCTAGTACGTACGATATTAAGGGTACTATTCATGGTAAAAGCATGCGGGTTTTACAACTCTTTCCCCCTAAAAAGAATAATTTGTCCCCGAATTATAGATAAAGTAAACTGGAAAAGAAGAACATACCCGAATTCAAAATATAAAATGAGGGTAAGAAGCCCGGATAGACTCCTCTGTTTCCCAAGTGGCTTCCCGCTCGGTATGATCCCTCCAAAGGATTTTGACGAATGGAATCGTCTTCCTTCTCATGACTCGTTCTTGTCTGTCAAGAACTCGTTCGGGTTCTTCAATGAAGGTGAGATCTTCACGTATCTGTTCCAGTGGATACTGAACCATGTTAAGGGGATGATACTGGTACCCTCTGAGTAAGAACACATGAAACACATTGTGTACATGCGAAAGCTGCGGAGGTAACGCTAACCGGTAAGATACTTCACCGACTCGTTCAATGATATGAAACGGTCTGATGAAACGAGGACTGAGCTTCCCTTTAATCCCGAAGCGTCTAACACCACGTGCCGGCGAAACCTTAAGGAAGACGTGATCTCCTAGGTTAAAATGTTTGTCCCTACGATGCTTATCGGCGTAACACTTCTGACGTGACCGTGCTTCCTGAAGTTTCTGCTTAGCTACTGTTATCCTTTCATTGGTCATCTCTATGATTTCTGGTCCTTCAAGTGTTCGCTCGCCAACCTGATCCCAGCAGATTGGGGCGCGACACTTTCTGCCATACAACATGTCGAAAGGAGCAGACTTGATACTTGCGTGCCAACTGTTGTTGTATGCAAACTCCACCAAACAGATGTAATCGTCCCAATCACCCGTCCATTCCAACGCACATGACCTCAACATGTCTTCCAATGTCTGAATCGTTCGCTCCGACTGTACGTCCGTTTGAGGATGAAAAGCCGTGCTAAGCTTAAGTTACGTACCCCAAGCTTTCTGCAGACTCTTCCAAAATCGCGAAGTGAAACGAGGATCTCTGTCTGAGACGATGCTGGATGGAGCACCGTAGAGTCTCATGATCTCTCTTCTATACGTATCGGCGAGTTTACTTACCGGATCTTCCTTGCGGGTCGGTAAGAAATGAGTTGATTTGGTAAGTCGATCTACGATAACCCAAATTACATCGTGCTTCCTCTTGGTAGGTGGAAGACCAGTAACAAAATACATGGTGATTTTGTCCCACTTCCACTCTGGAATATCTAACGGTTGAAGGAGACCGCCAGATCGCTTATGCTCGATCTTAACCTGCTGGCAGGTAAGACATTTGGAGACGTAAGTGGCCACATCCTGTTTCATACCACTCCACCAAAAGTACTGCTTGATGTCATGGTACATCTTAGTCAAACTAGGATGTATAGAGAATGGGGAGTTATGAGCTTCAGCTAACAAGGCTTCCCAGAGTTCTTGATCATCAGGAACACAAACTCTCGTGCCCTGCCATACGATACCATCTGCATCTACTCTGAATTCCGTCTGTTTCTCCAAATTCTGTACTATCGCCCAGATTTCTCCATCATCTTTCTAAGCTTCCTTGATCTTAGAGAGTAACTCGGGTTCTACTCTAAGATTAGCCCAGTAACCGTGTTGTCCACGTACCATGATCTTGATGTCTAGTCGCTCCAAGTCTCATATGATTTCTATTGGAAATACGTTTTACGTATTTATGAAGGATCGGTCGCTCCAACGATAATCATGTAATGGGCTCGTGATCCACTTAGTAAATGTATAGTTCATATAGCCCACATGTAGGGTGGGCTATATATATCCCCTCCTAGCATGTTAGGAGGGGTTGATCTTTTTCACAATTTCATATTCATCTTTACTTTCTCTCTCTACTTTTCTTCTTTTCTCTCCTTTCTCTCTCTACTCCCTCATCTCCCTCCTTCATCTTCTTTATATTTATCAATCAATCAACCCTCTTTATCAATCAAATCCATCATGTAGAATAGGCCAAAGATCACGTAGACCTTCAATTGGTATCAAAGCATGGTTAGTTTGGTTTATTCTTGTTTTTAGTTTGTTTGATTTTGATGGGTTTTGATTTAATCAAGCTTTTATCTTAAAAAGTTTGTATTTTTATGCTTTAAGTCATGTCAAATCTTTAGATTTACTTACTTTTTAGATAAAAATCACAAATTTTTATACAAAAATCAAAAATTTATTATCAAATCTTAAAAAGTTTGTGTATTTATAAAAAGTTTGTGTTTTTTTCTTTTTTTTTAATTTTGTATCTTTATTGATAAAACCTTTTTTTATTCTATGTTTTGATTGAATTTTTGTTTGAAATTTTTTTTATTGATTTAACTAAAGTAACGTCTAAGTTTTATTTTTATTTTCATTTTTTTAAGTTTTCTTTTATCAATTTTTATATAAATTTTTTTAATCAGTTTTTCGTTTATCAGTTTATCAGTTTTATCATATCTGGGTTTTCTTTTTTGGTCAACTGTCAAACTGTCAAAAGTTTCTTGGTTATCATCTTTCTGTCCAATCTGTCCCAACAACACTCTTCTTCCATTCTAAAAGTTCCGGATGAACAAAAGTTCCGGATGAACGAAAGTTCCGGATGAACGAAAGTTCCGGATGAACGAATCTTCCGAATGAACGAAACTTCCGAATGAATGAAAACTTCCGAATGAATGAAAACTTCCGAATGAATGAAAACTTCCGAATGAATGAAATCTTCCGAATGAATGAAAACTTCCGAATGAATGAAATCTTCCGAATGAAGAAGAATTCAAACATAACGGGACAGACTCGACTCATCTGACCAACAAAACCCAAACACAAAATCAAGACTCGACACACCCTCTCTTTAAACCACCACTCTCGTTCAAGATACTAAAACAAACGAAATCCATTGTTATTTCCCCTGTTTCATCCTCTACTGACAAACCTTTTTCATCCTCTAAAAAAAACAGGACTCGACTCAAACCTTTTTTTTCGAAAAACCTCTCAGCCTCACCAACGCCTCTCATCTCAAAAGACTCGATCAATCCGTCTCCTAATTAACCCAAATCTCACATCAATCAAACTCAAACTCCTCGACCTCCCTCACATCTCTCGACTCCAAACCCCTCTCTCGGACACCACTCAAACCCTCGAACTCCCTCACCATCTCTCGACTCCACTCCCTCACCCTCTCTTCTCGACTCACAAATACAACAACCGTTATCGAAGGTTCTACCTTCTTTCGATTTTCGAAGATAAAGTAAGACTAATAACATTTATGTTATTAATCAAACTTTGTTTCGTTGGAGACAAAAATCAAAGAAAAACATCACAACAAAGACACTACAGATGATAGAAGACTCGACTCGAACACAAACCTGAATCCAACTAAAGCCCATCCTAAATATTTATTTGATTTACACATCATTGATCAGTGTAAAGATTTACACATCATCTCTTTCGACCTGACACAGAAAACAAAAACAACACTTACCCGAGATCTAATTAATAAATCTTGAGGACAATTTATTGGTTCTTCTTCGTGGTTTATTGATACGTGATCGAGGTCTATGGAATAGCAAAAGATAAGATGTTGGTCGATGAACAACAGTTGATGGATGGTGGTATAATTTTTTTTAAGGATGATGAGAAGAGATTGACTGATTAGTGGCTATATATAATTTGGAGAGAGGATTTGCAATAGAAACGTAGGTTAAGAGGAGTTTGGTGGCTGAGTTGTGTTGGTTAAGAGGATTTGCAATAGAAGACGGTTGTTGCTTTTGGGAGAGATTGGTGAGATTTGTATAAAGAAAGAGACAGAGTATTTGTGAAAGGTTAGGAAAGAGGAGATTAGGGTAGATATTGGTATTGACTGGCGGAGGTTACAAAGTAGCCAGTTTTGGGTTTTTTATATTCTACCACTTGTACACAACTTCCAAAAGTTTAGTGGTATACACGTTTCATTTCATTGGATGATATACAGGCCACGTTTTCTTTGAATAAGCCACGTATTTTTTTTATATACAAACGCCACCAGGCAACACATTTTGTTTACAATCACAAAATCATTCACGTTCCGATATTTTAGCAAAGATATTAATAGTTTACGATATTAATAGTTTCTCACACGTTTTTTAATTATTCACGTTACATTTATACGTTTTAATTATATCGTTTTTGGCAAAGATATTTTGCAAATTCATTGGGCTCGAAAGGAGTAAATTTTAAGGGGTCGAGTTTCATGGTATGTTTTGGATATAAATTGTCGGGCCGTTCACTTTATTAACCGAAAGTGTGTATGTGGTAGTAGGTTAAAAGGATATCAATTCGTTCATATTAAGTTTGTTTTATCAACGTTTGAGCCGACAAGAAACTCTTCAGCCAAGAAAAGTGATATATTATCCATCGAGGATTTTTCAGATTTTTATTTTCGGATCGTTTCGTTGGTTTTGTCATATTCCGTGACTTTCTATTTCTAAGTTTCTTCACGAATTGTTTAATCCCGACAACAACAACATCCACATCATTTTTTCCTCGATTTTCAATGGATTCGTTAGATTTGACATGTCAAAAGGGAGAAGCGCATAAAATGCAAGACAAAGTTAGTGATAATGGCATCACTTCATTTCAACTACTTCAGTCTCATCTTGTGACTCTTTCATGGATTCAAGGAGGGAGCGAATTTGTGACAGTCTTTGGTCAAGAACGTCATATATTCATCGACTCAATATTCACCACTTTGACCCAACTCGCCGAGCAACTCAACAATGAAAACTTTAATCACTCTGCATCGGCACTTGCTTATAAGGCTCTTGTGACACAACTCACGCCTTTCCTCCAATTCAATATCATCAAGTCTGAAAGTTCAATGCTTTGCCAATCATTTCTTCGAGATACACATACTGAGCTTCGAGTTTTTCGTGATACAATATTGAAACTCATGACATCGGTCTCGTCTTCGATTTATGAAAGATCTTGACTTCAACAAGCATATGATAATGGAGTGCAAGAATCTATGATGCAGATGAAAGAGAATGGTCATACGGTTGATAACTTGGAGCCTAACAATGGCAAGAGCACGGAATCAGGAGGACAACATGATACCAGTGGCACGTCGGGGAATGTTCACGAGATTTCTCTTGATGACACCTTACCCATTTATGACGCAGAGCCTGCAAACATGGTACAATGTAATGTTGTTTATGATGTATATGCTGATGACATGCCGCATATTGAGCATTCTGAACCTAATTATGACAAACATGGGATGGAAAAGATTGATAGAAATACCACTTCTGATTCATCCGATGTAAGTCATAATGGGGGAGAGATTGTTCAGAATGCTATAGTACATCATGATAATTGTATTTTGACTGCTTCATTGACTGCTTCTGATTCTAAGATTAGAGAGCTCGAAACGATTGTAGCTCAACAATCAAAAGATCTTGAGGATGCCAAACTTGAATTTTCTAAGAAAACGGACAAAGTTGAAGCATACTTTGAAAAACTTGAAAAGTCTAACGTTGTTCTTGAAAGAAAATTGGATCAAAAAGTTTTAGATTCTAAAGCTGAAAAGGATAATCTTTTGAAACAAATTCAGTTTCTAGAGTCTAAATTGGCATCCCCAGATAGAGTGCTTAAAGAGAATGAGACATTAAAGGCTCAAGTACAGGAAAAGGTCTTTGCTATAGCCGCGTTGAAAAACGAGTTAAGGAAAAGTAAAGGATCTAGTGTGGACACTAAGCTTGAAAAACCATCAATCTTGGGGAAACCGCCTACAAATCAGTTCGTCAAACAACTGATTGTCAGACAACCTACTGCATGTAGATCCGAGCGACGACAATCCTCGAGACCGCGGTTTGCCTCCCAAGTTGATTTGGGTCATATTTCTAGAACAGTCACTCCACCAACTAGGCCTAATGTGACTAAATCAGTTTTAGCAAGACCTCATCACATGATTGCCCCTAGTTTCTCTAAGAATAGTTCAATGAACACATCTAGAACTAGTTCAATTGATGTGCACCATGATTTTGGTCAAAGAGAAGCTATTCAAAAGACACATGTAAGAGATAGCAATGTCCAACCTAGTCAGATGCCTTCTAAATTACCCAACACTGCTAACCGTAGCATGACGTCTCCTAGGAGCATCGATCAATCATCTAGGAATTACTCGGACATTAAATATGCTACTTGTAAAACATGTAGAAAATGTGTCTTTACGGCAAATCATGACTCTTGTATCAAAAAATTTCTTAATGAGGTGAACTCCCGTGCTAGACTTAAATCCCAGTGGGTAACTAAAATCAAACCCGTTGGCAAAATGTGGTGCCCCACTGGTAGAACTTTCACTCTTGTAGGAAACGAGTGCCCTTTAACTAGGATAGTCTCTGATTCTGCGGAGACTACTAGGGAGGAAATTGCAAAGGATGATACATCACTTAAGCCTGAACTTAAGGTTTTCTATAAAAGGAAACGTTTGCCAACTAAGACAAGTGAATCATCCCCTCAGGCCACCTCTGTCACAAGAAAAGAAAACCGTGAACCCCCACGTGCTCCTAAAATAGATATCTCTAACCCACGCAAAAGTATACAAACTCCTAATGAGAATGCAGGTACCAAAGTTGATTGGTTGTGGTAAATTACACCTTTTAGGAAAAAGGCGTAAAAGCGGTAAGTATTGAGTGCACGTTTAGGAAAACGTAAGCACTAATGACCCTTATGTATTCCAAGTTCGTTTCCCAAGGAGGTATATGTGTGTGACTAAGATGTATAAGATTTGAGATTAATATTTGGTTTAGAGGGGGATTAGAAGAGAAAATGACGAAGACATAAAAATAAAAATTACCAAGAAAAAATCACTATTAGAAAGTTAAGACGTAGAACCTTAAAAATCACCAAAATTAAAATAAATTCTAAAAATTACCAAAAGTTCACCAAAAATAAAAAATAATAAACTAAGAATTTACCAATGATCAAAACTTTTTCAAACCTTTTAAATAATTAAATATTCAATTTTTAAATGCTAATTAAAGCCCTAAAAATCAAATAAATTATCAAAGAGCCCAAATAAATATTTTTCAATTGATAAAACTCAAAAATGACCTAAAATGATTAAAAACTATTTTTAGAAATTTTCAAACTAATAAAAACTATTTAAAATGATTTAAAAACTATTAAAACTTAAAATAATAAAAATTAATCTAAAGGAGATAAAATTATTCTAAAAGTTGCTAAATTCCTATTTTAATGTATCAAACCTAAGAAAAATGTAAAAAGTTGGAAAATGTGGAATTTTAAAAATAATAATAAAATAATAATAAAATAATATTAAAAATCCAAAAATTATAAAAAATTCTAAAAACTTGCAAACTAGTTTATTTTAACCTAAATAATCAGAAAATGAAAGTGAAATTACCAAAATACCCCTAATGGGCCCCCAAATGGGCCAAATCCAAAATCAGTCAACACAAATGGGCTTTTGGGCCCAAAAAGTCAAACTTGGCCCAATTGACTTGGAAAAGCCCTATCTGACTTAAAACTTAATTCTAAGAACAAAACTCTAAAGGCCCAAAAGCTGAAAATGTGCTTATCACAGCTTATTGAACACAAAGCTTATTCTTATTGGGCTTTTCAGCCCATTAAGCCATAAGCTAATGCCATAAGCTCTAATTTGACACACAACCCTCTTTTAGGATGCCAAAGAGATCTGTCAAAAGAAATTTTCAATAAGCTCACTTAATAAGCCAGAAAATGGAAAAGCAAAAATCCACAAGACGACAAAATAGTCGTTTTTGAGAAATACTGAACCTCAAAAGCTCTAGTTTGTTGCAAAAGCTCACAAATAGCTTAACTAAGAATAATCAATCAAGAAAATCACAAAAAGCCAAGTAGAATAAGCTGTAGGAGCAAATAAGCTGGCTGAAAAAGCCAAATAAGCTGGTTTTCTAGCAAAAGCTTAACCAAAAGACTTGTAACCTTCCAGATTTGATATTAAGCTGAGAAAAATGATTTCTATTACAAAAGATAAGTTGTTGCATGTACCAATAAGCAAAACAGATTCAAATAAGCTTGAAACCAAGTTTGACCAAAAGTCAAACGTTGATAAGTTGAAATCAAACGCTGACAGGAACAAAGTAGGCATTGACAGACTTAATGAAGTGTAAGGACTTGTTTCTCACCCTGCTGGTCAAGGTTTGAGTGCAAACCTTGTGAATCAAGGCTTACCAGTTGGGTAAACTTGATGTGTTTTGGCACAAATAAGCCAATAAGCCAGTGGGCTTATAAGCTATGAACAAAGCAATCCAAGTGGCCAAATATTCTCACAAGCAGCAAAGAAATAAGATCCAAGCAACAATACAACAATCCTAATGCTAGAAATCACAATGCAACACCAAATGAGGTGGTCACTTTGCTGATGCAAATGACCACTTCAGCAGACTTTGATAAGCTATAAAAACCACAATAAGCCACCAACTTCAACAAGCAGATAACCAATAGATAGCTTATCACCCAAACTATTCCCAAACCAAATTTCAGACCTTAGATCCAACAAACAAAGAAGTTATTGGATCTGATGTGTTTGACCAAATTCAAAACCAATTTTATCAGAATTTTGCAAAACTTAGAATCCCTTTTTCAAACTTTCAGAAAGCGAACCAATGGCAAAAACTTGTGTTTTATGACTTGTTTAGACCACCCAAACCCTAAGAACCAAGGGCACAAGGCCACAAGGCCTTGATAACCAGTAGTCCCAAACAACCCTTAATCAAGCACTTATCAAACAAACTTCTTATTTTTACACACAACCTATTGATTTTAATGATCAATTAGCTATACTAGGTGACAACTAACAGATACCAACCATAAAACACAAAGCACAAACACAAGAACACCAAATCATACACCAAAGTACAAAATAAGCAGAAACATGAAATTTTTAGAGGAATCTTAACAAAGAGCTTATACCTGCCTTCCACAACATCCTAGGAAGGCCAGCTATGCTCCTTGGACCTTGTTCAACAACTAGAACAAGACCAAGGTACTTCAACAAAGGAAATGATGAATGCCTTGTTTGATGTTTCAAAGCAGAAACTCAAGGACTTGATGTCTTCAACACAAGCAGCAAACAACTCAACCAAGGGCTCTAATCCCTTCACAAGCTTGGTGTCAACAAGCTTGCAAGAGCTTATAGCTTATGGTTAAGGGTTAGTACACAGAAATAAGAAAAAATCAGAACCTCCTTTCAAGCTTTTTCAAACTTGAAAAACCTTACCAAACATAAACGTCCTTGATCCCAAAGGTTCAAGCACACTTATAACAATCAATGGAACTTAGAATCACCCTTTAAACAACACCAACTTTCAAAAACATAAGAAGGAATTACAATTTTCTCAAAATACCAACTTTTATAAATTTTAAAAAGGAATTACAATGTTTAAAGAGCAAAACTGGAACCAAGGGACTCTCACATGTTGAGGTCTCTTTTTATAGGCAAATGCCTGGCTAAACACTATTCACAAACCCTAGAAGTGAAATTCCCTAAATGCCCTAAGTCCTTCTAGACGTTTTGGTGGAATGAGCTGTCCGAATTGATCCTGGATGTTCATTTTAGCTTTCAAAAACATAAGAAGGAATTACAATTTTCTCAAAATACCAACTTTTATAAATTTTAAAAAGGAATTACAATGTTTAAAGAGCAAAACTGGAACCAAGGGACTCTCACATGTTGAGGTCTCTTTTTATAGGCAAATGCCTGGCTAAACACTATTCACAAACCCTAGAAGTGAAATTCCCTAAATGCCCTAAGTCCTTCTAGACGTTTTGGTGGAATGAGCTGTCCGAATTGATCCTGGATGTTCATTTTAGCTTTGTGATTAAGCAATGAATCATAGCTGTTGATCTTGACACGTCACATAACTTGGAGAGTAAGTTGCATTGTGATTGGCTAAACGGGAATTGGGGGTGGGGTCCATAGTGAGTGGGATTAAGGCTTTTTGGTGTGGGATAGGTTTCTGCACATGTGAATCAAGTGTGTGCAAAGGGAATTGGTTTTTACCCCAAGTTTAAGTGATGTAAAATCTGGAGGTGAAGAAGGGTGAATAGTAGTAATTTTGATCCAATTTTGGGGGAAATGGATGTGTTTGGCGCAAATTCGTTTCAAATGTTTCCTTTGCCCATGTTTAGTCCTTCTTTTTCCTTCCTTTTTGCAATTGTGTTGAAAAGTCTATCAGCGCCCATTTTATCTTGTAACAACTTTCACATCTTGTCATTTTTGGCACCAAACTTTGGAAAAAGGATTTCAAGGGTTATTTTTGCCATTTTGAGATATTTCAAGGGCTGATCTTGGACATTCTTGATCTTTAAAGGTCTTCATTGTTTCTTTGACTTGATGAGGGACCATAATTGGCAATTTTGATTTGTTGAGGGACTAATCTTGCCATTTCTTCAAAGTTGAAGGACCTTTTGTGTAATTTTGACAAACTTAAGGGACCAAACTTGTAATTATTAATATACAAGGGTTTTAAGTGTCATTTCTTCAATGAATGAGGATCAATCTTGTTTGTCTTCAATTCTTCAAGGGTATTTGTTGAGAATTCCATGATTAGGGCCCGGTTCTTTGTACGGCTTCGTTTCTCGTGTCCGTTTTTCCTTGTATCTTGTGATCTTTTGTCCTTTTCACGATATCCATACCTAAAATACACAAGTAAACAAACACAAGCATATATATGGTATTTTTATGACATTTTATGCATTTAAAGCCCGAAAAGAACGATGAGATCATGTATAAATGCCATCTCATCACTCCCCCATACTAAGCCATTGCCGTGCCCTCACGCAATGCTAGACTAAAGTATCTAAGCATCACCAAATTTCAAATTTATTAACCTTTATTGAAGAGTAAAAGACTTGCAACATACTACGATGATGTGTAAAGACATAACATATGATTTTCATCACAAAAAGTGACTTTTAGGGTCAAAGAATAGAAACAAGTAAATGCCCCATAGAGTAAACTTCGTCCTCCTTGATTGTCATACATTCCATGCTAGGTGCAAAAACAAGATCATTGTTGGTACAAGTCACAATGCTAACACTACTCATACGTCCAAATTGTGTAATACTTTTTCTCCCCACAATCCTAGTTATTATAAAAGGAAATGGGTTACTAGCATTTTTTATCTAATTGTCATGGATCACAAGTGATTCATATTGACTTATTTGAGTAGTTATTAGTCCGAAAGCAAAGTAGCCCGATTTGATCAATAGTTAGCCGAAGGACAAAATCTTTTAAAACGACTTCTCGTGTATCTCCTTAAGTTCATATCTTGGCATAACTCGTTTCACGATTTGAGACCTTTCTCGAACCGATATTTGGCATGTACTTCATACTTCAAATCTTAGGAAGACGTTCTTGAAATTATGGTCTTCTCTTCATATATTTGGAATTTCTTCACTTGACGTTTTTGAGAGATTCTTCATATTGGACCACGACTTCATCATTTTTCTTCAATCTTTACTTTGGATTTTGATATACAACGATCCGCCTCCTTTTCGGACTTGGATATATTTATCCTCATACCTTGTTAGGGTCTTTTTGGATAGACTTTCTCCATGATCTTTAGGGGAGTAATAGCTTTTCGTCGTGTGTCTCGATCCTTCATATTGATTTAGGAATAATGATACTTCACATCATCTTTGGATCTTTAGCAAAAATAGAGCTCCTCATGCCTTGTTAGGGCCTTTTTGGATGATTTCCAATCTTCGCGTCCCGCTTCAATAAGTTATGCCTTGGCTATGAACTCTATTCAACCCCGAGCAACTTTTAAACGATCTTGCGCTAGAGGCTAAGTAACCTTTCAAATCGTACGACCTTACTTATTGCAATTATGATTTATTCCTAATGCATTGATCTTATGGGAAGAAAAAGCCACAATTAAAAACATATGAGTTTTTGAAAGAACACTTTCATGTTCTACGTTTAGCATGATCACTTGTCTAACTCTATCATTTCTCGTTCTTCACTATATAAAGACCTCTAATTAAAGAGACTCGTGAATACTTAGCCATGCAAGTCAAAATTAAGCCAAATTTGGATTAGCTTTCATTAAGACTATATCAAATCAAAGTTTTGGGTTTTCAAGCCACCTATAGGATCTTGCACTTTCTTGGACTTTTTCAAGTTTAGAGAATGCATTTTATAGTTCCCTTGATAAGTGACTTTCTATAATCAATTATAGGAACTTGCGAAAAGTTCTTGTTCTTAGAATGAATTAAGACTTTCTTGTTTTAAAGCTCCCTATATAAAAGTCTAGCAAAACTTGAATTGAGCGGGTTAAGGAATGTAAATGGCTCCAAATGCCCATCAAGTAAAAAATTAACTCTTATTCTATCCAACGGAAAATATACATTCGTGTCTTAAAAACACTTATGAAAAACTAAGAAAATTTTTAAAATTTGGCCATTTTTAGCCTTATTAGCAAAACAAAACATTGAAAGTTGGGAAGCGTGAGGGCGTAGCAAAGCAAGTACCTATTCACCCCCCATACTAAAAGTAAACATTGTCCTTAATGTTTCGAGTCTAAAGGTGGAGCACCCCCATACTAGAGACGAAGAGTCGAATGCTTAGGATCTAGCATGGAAAGGGTGATCAACAATATATCTAAAGCCGTTTATTAAGTATGCTAAAAGATAATTGTTAGAACAATAAAGGATATGTCATGGAATCGTGAAAAACTTCTTCAAACGAACGATGGAGGCTCACGTAAACGAACACGAGAGTCTTCAATCCTAGATGATGATGATGATCTAGATAACACAATCACAAACAACCACGAGACAATGAGTTGAAAGGGTACAAGTCCCCTTATTAGTGAATAGTGAGCATAAAAGATAAGCATGGGATCTCCCCCACGAGGCACCTCGTTTTTGATTACCGAGTCATGAGCTCGACTCGATCCCCTCAAAATGTGAACATTTAGGGAAAATCATGGTATGGTCCATTTTTGATGGGGCTTACATGATAAACAAGGCCCAAAAAGCAACCAGTGTTAAGGACTAAGTCCTTTGATGATGCAAAATACCGGGATCGAAGATGGCGTTCTCGTTTTCATTGGAAAAATAAATTAACGCCACTTCAACATGTGCCATAAACTCAAAGAGTTTGAAGAAAATCGATGAGAAGTAGAAGGGTGGGACAATTGGTAAGAAAAGCTTTTGAGCTACTCGAGGTAGACTCGCACCAAGCAAATAGAAAGATTTTCCATTTATTGCATCGGTGGAAGACCGAGATTTCCCTTTACATGAAATTCCGGGATCGAATATCTCGTCCTCGGTGGACAAGGATGAGGGAACATAAGGGGCTTCCCCCATACTAAAACCACACAAAGCATCGTCAAAAGGAGTAGACGAGCTTGTAGCACTCAAAACATGTGGTGATGACGGAGTTAGATTTGTAGAAAAATCAATTAAATCACATTTAAGATCTTTTCCTTTTTTATCTTTTAAACTCTTCTTATGAAAACCCTTGTTGATTATGTCGAAAATATTTGGTGTTTCTAAGACGATGTTAGTCACACTAAAAATTATCACATTTGTAAACCGTTTTGGTTTTGGTGGTGGTAAGTTCTCAAAACGTTTATCGACGAAGAAAACCTCCCCATCGGGGTCTACATATTCATCATCCGAAAGATCTTCCGTAGAAACCGGCAACTTATCAACACTTTTTAAGAATGAATGTTTGAGATGAGGTGAAGGATTTTTCGTTTCAAATATTGGCGGTTTCTTCTTTGTAGTTTTTACACTCATAACCTCCACCGGCGGAGGAAATGGTAAATTGTTTTTGGCGACATTTCCTAAAACTCTTGGTGAAAATTCTTTGCAAACGACATTGGTTGAATCACCATGGTTTAAAGTTGAAATAGAATAGACATGAGAAAGATTGGAGTTTTGTGTTGCATTGATGACAAGTTCTTCCTCATTCAAACGAAGGGTGATTTTTCGAGCATGAACATCGATAAGTGCTCTTGACGTATCCAAAAATGAACGACCCAAAATGAGAGGAACTTTTCGATCGATAGGAATGTCTACAACGATAAAGTCAACGGGATAGTAAAACTTTCCAACTTTAACAAAAACGTCCTCGGCTACTCCACATGCTAAAATCGTAGAATGATCGGCCATCTCGATAGACATGTTCGAAGGAGTAAGAGCCGGAAGCGAAAGCGATTTGAAAATTTCAAGAGGCATTAAATTAATACTAGCACCAAGATCGGCCAAGGCGTAGCATTCCTCCATATCTTGAATTGCACATGGAATCAAAAATTTACCGGGATCACCGACTTTTTGTGGTATGCGGCTAAGAAAAACCGATGAACAACTAGAGGATTGTTGTAACTTCTCTTTGTTGTTAAGCATACTTTTGAAGTTTGCGGCGAATCGAGGCATCATGATAAGAGCGTCGGAAAAACTTATGTTAAAATGTAGATCACGAAACATTTTCATAAATAGCTCAAATTGATAATTGTTCCGTTCTTGTGCCTTTTCTTTGTTACGTCTCGAAGGGTAGGGTAAAGGTGGTGTGGGTTGGTCATTAGGCAATGGCCTTGAAAACTCGGGTTCCACAATTGGTATTGGTTCATCCGTAGGTGTGGTATGAGCGGTACTTCGTGGGATTGTAATGTGCTCCTTTTCGACCATCACCTCGGGTTCTTTTTCGATTTCCTTCTCCTTAGAATACTTGGACGAGAGATTGGTTCCTTGAAAGTTTTACCACTTCGTGTAGTAATAACCTTCATTTCTCCCCTCGGGTTGTTAATTGTATCACTAGGAAGACCACCCGAGGAAGAGGGTTTACACATTATAGCTTCAAACATCTTAGCCATTCGGTCCTCAAATTTTGATTGCCTAGCATCCGCTTTTAATAACTCTTGCTTAATCTCATGTTGTCCTAATTCCATCTTTTGTTGATTTTGTTGTAGACGTTGGACATTTCCTTCCATTTTGTTTGCATGCGTTTTAAGTTCATTAGCAAGTTCATTTTTTAGCTCGTTTTTCAAATTGGATCTTAAGCTAATCATCTCATGTTGCATATTGTCAAATTTAGCATCATTTGCTTTTGCATAATCCAAAAATTCTCCTTGCAAATTTTTAGTGTGAGCATTTTGAAAACCTTGTGTAGTGTTTTGAAAATCACGGTTTTGGTTTTGATTAGAAATTTGTCCATTCCCACTTTGATAATTCCCTTTGTTGTAATTGCGTGTGTTGCCTTGGTAATTACCTTGGTTGTTGTTTCGATAATTGTTAACATTTTGGTTTGGTGGAGCTTGATTTGGACGGGAACCTTGACCGTTTTGGTTGTAAGTTCCCGTTGCTACATAAGCACTCGAAGTGTTACCATCCGCGGTAATGCACTCGGAAAGATCATGAGCTCCCCCACAAGATAAACAACTCTTAGCAACCGCTTTAACCGAAGCGGAATTGGAAGCTTATTGAGCCTTCCAATGGGACATTAGATTAGCAAATCTATCAAAAAACCGATTTTCCTCATTAGCTTCATCATGTAAGGCGTTAATGCTACGAGACGATTGTGACGAAGATGACGAACCCATATTGGCAACACTCGGTGTGTTACGAGGGTTATAAACCTTAGATCTATTTTCAATGATTTGTAAAGCCTCATTTGTAGTCTTGCACAAAAAATTACCACCCGCGGCGGCATTCAAATAATCTCATTCATGATCATTAAGCCCATTATAAAAAGTATCCACTTGATGCAATTCCGTAAAATCATGGTGTGGACATTCATGTAACATCTCTTTAAATCGTTCCCATGCCATTGAAAAACTTTCATTATTTCTTTGCACAAATCGTGAAATCTCATTTTTTAAGTGTGTTGTTTTAGATGGTGGAAAAAACTTGTTCACAAACTTAGAAACGAGATCGGCCCATGTCAAAATCGAATTTGGCGGTTCTTTCTCGAGCCAAATTTTTGCAGGTCCATCCAACGAGTATGGAAACAACATCATCTTAATGGCGTCATGTGGAACATCCTTAAACTTGCTAGTGGTGGTGAGACGGTTAAAATTCCTAATATGGTAATGCGGGTTGTCTTTCTCATGACCTCTAAACTTATTTGCTTGCAACATCGACATTAAACCCGTCTTAATTTCGAAATTCTCCGCAAGGATAGCGGGAATCACAATAGCCTCTCCAAAACCCTCGGTGGGTGCTTGTGGCAACTCCATCATAGTACGATTAGCCATGACGACTTCTTGTTCTACAATAGGTTCAACAATTGGAGGTTCTTCAACAATCAACGTCTCTTGATTGGCTTGCTTTTGAAGTCGTTTACGAGCTCGTTTTGCTTGATTATGAGTGATCATAAACTTCACGAAGAATGGGAGGTGAGCAAAGAAGATTCCTTTTGGGTGTTTTGTGAATTTTCAATTTTTTTGTGTTTTTGATGATATTTAATTTTTTTGGATTTTGGTGTATCTTCGTAGACAACAATCTACAAAATCTCTCCTCGAATCAAACTCTTGATTAAAGAAGCCTCAAAGGAATGAAAACGATCACGTGGAGTGAACGTCTTCCAATGACTTTAGAACTTTGGTGAAAACCAAATTGTTCAAGAGGGTTTAATCACAAGAAAACCAAGCAAATATAGTATACGTAATAATACTTTGGGCGGCAAAACCCTCGATTAGCCTTCAATCTCAAAATACTCACAAGCAAGCGGGGAAACGAGGCGGCGCGAAGCACTTAAGAGCCTTTTTCCTTAGGGTATATTTTATAATACCCGCCTTATACCCACCTTATAGTTTGTATTTTTCAAAATCGAGCTTCACGAAAGTATTTATCTATTTTTGCCTTTTCTTTTTGTTTGAAATTCGAATACAATAATTAGGAGATCAAATCCCAATTAAGGTTGTGTTTTCACACTTTTGGAGATATTGTTTATTGATTGTGATACTTAATACAATATAGTAATAATATTTGTACAAGAAAAACCAAGAAAACCGATAATACGTATTAGTAGAGTTCTACTAATACAAATACTATTTTGTTAATATTAAAAACAACAATGCAAATTAATCACGACACACCTCCCCGGCAGCGGCGCCAAAATTGATTGTGGTAAAATTACACCTTTTAGGAAAAAGGCGTAAAAGCGGTAAGTATTGAGTGCACATTTAGGAAAACGTAAGCACTAATGACCCTTATGGATTCCAAGTTCGTTTCCCAAGGAGGTATATGTGTGTGACTAAGATGTATAAGATTTGAGATTAATATTTGGTTTAGAGGGGGATTAGAAGAGAAAATGACGAAGACGTAAAAATAAAAATTACCAAGAAAAAATCACTATTAGAAAGTTAAGACGTAGAACCTTAAAAATCACCAAAATTAAAATAAATTCTAAAAATTACCAAAAATTCATCAAAAATCAAAAATAATAAACTAAGAATTTACCAATGATCAAAACTTTTTCAAACCTTTTAAATAATTAAATATTCAATTTTTAAACGCTAATTAAAGCCCTAAAAATCAAATAAATTATCAAAGAGCCCAAATAAAGATTTTTCAATTGATAAAACTCAAAAATGACCTAAAATGATTAAAAACTATTTTTAGAAATTTTCAAACTAATAAAAACTATTTAAAATGATTTAAAAACTATTAAAACTTAAAATAATAAAAATTAATCTAAAGGAGATAAAATTATTCTAAAAGTTGCTAAATTCCTATTTTAATGTATCAAACCTAAGAAAAATGTAAAAAGTTGGAAAATGTGAAATTTTAAAAATAATAATAAAATAATAATAAAATAATATTAAAAATCCAAAAATTATAAAAAATTCTAAAAACTTGCAAACTAGTTTATTTTAACCTAAATAATCAGAAAATGAAAGTGAAATTACCAAAATACCCTTAATGGGCCCCCAAATGGGCCAAACCCAAAATCAGTCAACACAAATGGGCTTTTGGGCCCAAAAAGTCAAACTTGGCCCAATTGACTTGGAAAAGCCCTATCTGACTTAAAATTTAATTCTAAGAACAAAACTCTAAAGGCCCAAAAGCTGAAAATGTGCTTATCACAGCTTATTGAACACAAAGCTTATTCTTATTGGGCTTTTCAGCCCATTAAGCCATAAGCTAATGCCATAAGCTCTAATTTGACACACAACCCTCTTTTAGGATGCCAAAGAGATCTGTCAAAAGAAATTTTCAATAAGCTCACTTAATAAGCCAGAAAATGGAAAAGCAAAAATCCACAAGACGACAAAATAGTCGTTTTTGAGAAATACTGAACCTCAGAAGCTCTAGTTTGTTGCAAAAGCTTACAAATAGCTTAACTAAGAATAATCAATCAAGAAAATCACAAAAAGCCAAGTAGAATAAGCTGTAGGAGCAAATAAGCTGGCTGAGAAAGCCAAATAAGCTGGTTTTCTAGCAAAAGCTTAACCAAAAGACTTGTAACCTTCCAGATTTGATATTAAGCTGAGAAAAATGATTTCTATTACAAAAGATAAGTTGTTGCATATACCAATAAGCAAAACAGATTCAAATAAGCTTGAAACCAAGTTTGACCAAAAGTCAAACGTTGATAAGTTGAAATCAAACGCTGACAGGAACAAAGTAGGCGTTGACAGACTTAATGAAGTGTAAGGACTTGTTTCTCACCCTGCTGGTCAAGGTTTGAGTGCAAACCTTGTGAATCAAGGCTTACCAGTTGGGTAAACTTGATGTGTTTTGGCACAAATAAGCCAATAAGCCAGTGGGCTTATAAGCTATGAACAAAGCAATCCAAGTGGCCAAATATTCTCACAAGCAGCAAACAAATAAGATCCAAGCAACAATACAACAATCCTAATGCTAGAAATCACAATGCAACACCAAATGAGGTGGTCACTTTGCTGATGCAAATGACCACTTCAACAGACTTTGATAAGCTATAAAAACCACAATAAGCCACCAACTTCAATAAGCAGATAACCAATAGATAGCTTATCACCCAAACTATTCCCAAACCAAATTTCAGACCTTAGATCCAACAAACAAAGAAGTTATTGGATCTGATGTGTTTGACCAAATTCAAAACCAATTTTATCAGAATTTTGCAAAACTTAGAATCCCTTTTTCAAACTTTCAGAAAGTGAACCAATGGCAAAAACTTGTGTATTATGACTTGTTTAGACCACCCAAACCCTAAGAACCAAGGGCACAAGGCCACAAGGCCTTGATAACCAGTAGTCCCAAACAACCCTTAATCAAGCACTTATCAAACAAACTTCTTATTTTTACACACAACCTATTGATTTTAATGATCAATTAGCTATACTAGGTGACAACTAACAGATACCAACCATAAAACACAAAGCACAAACACAAGAACACCAAATCATACACCAAAGTACAAAATAAGCAGAAACATGAAATTTTTAGAGGAATCTTAACAAAGAGCTTATACCTGCCTTCCACAACATCCTAGGAAGGCCAGCTATGCTCCTTGGACCTTGTTCAACAACTAGAACAAGACCAAGGTACTTCAACAAAGGAAATGATGAATGCCTTGGTTGATGTTTCAAAGCAGAAACTCAAGGACTTGATGTCTTCAACACAAGCAGCAAACAACTCAACCAAGGGCTCTAATCCCTTCACAAGCTTGGTGGCAACAAGCTTGCAAGAGCTTATAGCTTATGGTTAAGGGTTAGTACACAGAAATAAGCAAAAATCAGAACCTCCTTTCAAGCTTTTTCAAACTTGAAAAACCTTACCAAACATAAACGTCCTTGATCCCAAAGGTTCAAGCACACTTATAACAATCAATGGAACTCAGAATCACCCTTTAAACAACACCAACTTTCAAAAACATAAAAAGGAATTACAATTTTCTCAAAATACTAACTTTTATAAATTTTAAAAAGGAATTACAATGTTTAAAGAGCAAAGCTGGAACCAAGGGACTCTCACATGTTGAGGTCTCCTTTTATAGGCAAATGCCTGGCTAAACACTATTCACAAACCCTAGAAGTGAAATTACCTAAATACCCTAAGTCCTTCTAGACGTTTTGGTGGAATGAGCTATCCAAATTGATCCTGGATGTTCATTTTAGCTTTGTGATGAAGCAATGAATCATAGCTGTTGATCTTGACACGTCACATAACTTGGAGAGTAAGTTGCATTGTGATTGGCTAAACGGGAATTGGGGGTGGGGTCCATAGTGAGTGGGATTAAGGGTTTTTGGTGTGGGATAGGTTTCTGCACATGTGAATCAAGTGTGTGCAAAGGGAATTGGTTTTTACCCCAAGTTTAATTGATGTAAAATCTGGAGGTGAAGAAGGGTGAATAGTAGTAATTTTGATCCGATTTTGGGGGAAATGGATGTGTTTGGCGCAAATTCGTTTCAAATGTTTCCTTTGCCCATGTTTAGTCCTTCTTTTTCCTTCCTTTTTGCAATTGTGTTGAAAAGTCTATCAGCGCCCATTTTAGCTTGTAACAACTTTCACATCTTGTCATTTTTGGCACCAAACTTTGGAAAAAGGATTTCAAGGGTTATTTTTGCCATTTTGAGATATTTCAAGGGCTGATCTTGGACATTCTTGATCTTTAAAGGTCTTCATTGTTTCTTTGACTTGATGAGGGACCATAATTGGCAATTTTGATTTGTTGAGGGACTAATCTTGCCATTTCTTCAAAGTTGAAGGACCTTTTGTGTAATTTTGACAAACTTAAGGGACCAAACTTGTAATTATTAATATACAAGGGTTTTAAGTGTCATTTCTACAATGAATGAGGATCAATCTTGTTTGTCTTCAATTCTTCAAGGGTATTTGTTGAGAATTCCATGATTAGGGCCCGGTTCTTTGTACGGCTTCGTTTCTCGTGTCCGTTTTTCCTTGTATCTTGTGATCTTTTGTCCTTTTCACGATATCCATACCTAAAATACACAAGTAAACAAACACAAGCATATATATGGTATTTTTATGACATTTTATGCATTTAAAGCCCCAAAAGAACGATGAGATCATGTATAAATGCCATCTCATCACTGATGTTCCAAAAGAACGAAGCGGTCCAATCGTTGTATACCGTTCAACTAAGGACACTCTTAGAGTTTGCTTGCTGAAGAAGCAGATATCGGAGAAACAAGTGTCTCAGGGGATTCATGGCTAAGCTCACAAGGACTTGTAGTCACATCACATTCTATAACTCGCTCTTCAAAGAAAGGAAAGTTTATCGCGGATGGTAAACTTATCCTAACAACGAGAAATTAATTTTTCTCGGGCATGAGCTTATATTGAAAACATTCGAAGTTTTTAAGCTCATGCACTATGGCTCCTCGTTAAATGACAGACGACGACCCGGATTTCAGAGACAGGGAAGTTTATCTACGCAACGATGACTTACCCTCAAAACGAGAAATTAAGTTCTCTCGGACACGAGCTTATCATAAAAACCATTCAAAGGTTTTAAGCTCGTGTATAAGGCTCATCATTAAATAACAGATGATGACCCGTTCTTCAAATAAAGGAAAGTTTATCGCCGATGATAAACTTATCCTAACAACGAGAAATTAAGTTTTCTCGGGCATGAGCTAATATTAAAAACATTCGAAGTTTTTTAAGCTCATGCACAATGACTTACAGTTAAATTTCAGACTGTAACTCGAACTTAAAATAAAGGAAAGATTATCTTTTATGATAACTTATCCTCTTAACGAGAAATTCACCTTTCTCGGTCATGAGCTTGTATTAAAACATTCGAAGTTTTAAGCTCAGAAAGGAAAGTGTATCTTTTAAATAAGAGAACTTTTCCTCATTACGAGAAATTAACCCTTCTCGGTCATGAGCTTTCCGTTAAAACAGTCAAAGTTTTCAAGCTCATGAAAAACGACTTCTAAGTAAATGTCAGCTTAGGACTCGTTCTTCAGATAAAAGGAAAGGTTATCGCCGATGGTAACTTATCCTTACAACGAGAAGTTTACAACTTCTCGGACTTGAGATTTCCTAAGATATTCCAAATCTTAAGCTCAAGTAATTGGTTTTCAAAACTTTGAACACAATTTTTCAAGAATTTCTCAAAAGGTTTTTCTAAATCTTTCAAAATTGTGTGTTAAAAAACGTTTTGATAAAAAGAGCATGTCTTCTGGAATCGATAATATTTACGAACCTAGAAATGTCATTAAATAATGACACGGGATTGTAAATAAAGTTCGAGCAGAAGTTTAAAAGATTTAAAACATGCTCCATTATGGTTTGCTATTATTTCCGATAGTAACCCGCTTTTCACTTTGAAATCAAGCATTTCACCGGAATGCTTTGACTTAAAATCCGAAGTTATCATCTCTACCAACCGTAGCAACTTACGATTGATATCTACATACTCGACGATGCGACTACTCAAACGGTGACTATAGCTCTTTCAATAGAACACGGGTCAACAATTGATGGGGAGCAATTGTCCAGCATTCAGAATCCTTGATGCCGAGAGTGCCAAGTTCACATATTGGTGTTAGGACAACGATATCAATCATACACATGGAGTCAAGAGATAACTTCAGAAGTTACGAGGAAGACCAACATTCGTGAACAAGGACCATGTGCTTCTTTCATATGATGTTCTCCATTATTCAGGTCCAACCTCGTAAATTGCTAATATTGTGAATTTATTATCACATATGATCTTTGCACGTGTTAAACACCTTACACTTGTGTTTAAAAGGTATTTAATTTACGTTTCAGCACACCCTCATTAATTTGAGGGGGAGCTTGTGTAACTCATGAAGATAATTGGATTTGCATTTTTCTTCCCAAATTTTCTTAAAACGCTATTAAATCAATTGATATTAAAAACATTGATTGAGTTAATATTTTTAATATGGGGGAGAAAATGTGATTTAATATGGGAAATGATTAATCACAAATGGTTTGACTTAACGTGCTAGCTCATCCCGACATGTGCGAAATGTTTTCGGATATCGTGGCATATGTTAAGGGGGAGCAAAATGGATTTGCACTTCAAAATGGATTTCATGGTGACATACACTTACCCAAAACATCTCTATTCACGATGATGAAGATTGTGGTGACATAAGGATGGTAGGATAGGTTAAAGTCCAATGATTCCTCTAGAACCGGAGGAATCTTCCCAAGGACATTCTATAGCTAGAAATAGTAGTCCTTAGGAAAGTTGGAGAAAGATTGTGAACGTAGCTGAATGCCGACCAAGTACTTAAGTTAGCACTGGAACAATCACAACAAGGTGCTAGTGATGACGTATTGGTAAGCATTGAAGGGGTTGAAGAATGAAAAAGAACTGTAAAGATAAAGGGTGTAAAGAAAGAAGCCCTCCTTACAACTTAGGCAGAAACCGGGTCAATACATATGTTATTAAGATCATTGTTTAATGATTCTTAATATTGAAGACAGACATCATGGACCCAGTGATGCAATGCACAACCCTTCCCAGCTAACTCAGATATCTCTCAAAAGATATTTGTTTTATTCACACGGAGACAACACATTATCTATTGATTTATTCACTCTGAATAAATTGGTATCGAAAAGGTGGCACTCCTCTCCAGCCTTCGATCACTAAAAATCCAAAATGCACGATCGAGTCTAGAGCCATTTGAGATCATCAAATATCTCATTAGGACACACTTTCATATTTCCTTGCTTCTTCACACACCGTGAAAAGTAAGAAAGATCTTAAGAATCCTACGCAAAATCTTAATGATCTTGCCTGAACATCCGAGTAATATGAAAGTATTTACAATGAAGATGGAAATCCTTCTTGAGCGAATATCAAAAAGCTCATGGTAGGTGACTTGTGCGATTCTTTATGAATCAAACTTGTGATAACTGGAAAGCAACAGTGGTTTAATTCTTAAATGAATTTAAACACGTTCCAGGCCTCTACGCAATATCTTAGTGATCTTGCCAGAACATTCAGAGTAATACTATTAAGTATTTACAGTGACGAATGGAAATCCTTCTAGTGTTAACATCAAACAGCACTTGATAGGTAACTTGCAAGATTCTATATGAATCAAGCCAGTGACAACTGGAAAGCAACGACGGTGCGGTTCTTAATTGAACTTCACTTGTTCCAGGAACATGAATTGACGGCTTCAAATCATGCAGATAAGATTATCCAAATGATTCACTCTTTACGTTCGCAGTTAGCTTTGGACGGTCGAGTAAAGAGAACGGGTTTACCCGCGAAATCTTGTCAAGGAGGTTCTTTATTAAAACTACCTGCCACAAGTACGATATTTAATATCGTCCAACGGTCTTCACCGACCGGAGGTAAAATGCTACGGAATTAGAATGAAATGTTCAAGGCCATTTCATCCGTGTATATTGTTTGTTGCTAACTGTCTTATGCAGCGTAACAAGAAGGAGGCATTGCGGTGTACAATCCAGAAGAAGTCGTCACCACACGCTTATATTACATACAATTAGTACTTCAACAAATTCAAGAAAGCCTGAAGGTCAAGTCTTCCGCTGTATCAAACTCTAAAGCTTTCAAGAATTTAAAAGTATAAGTATGTGGAACATGAAGTCACAAAGAGGCAAATATCACAAGTGAAGAATGCACAAGGTCAAGGCAAAGAAACATGCTCAAGACTAAGGTCAAAGATCACATCAAGCATATTCACAAGAACAAGATCGAAGACTCAAGCATAGATGCTAGGTTTAAGATTTTGTAAAAAGATGTGACCTCCCTTAGGGGGAGATTGTTAGAAATACGTTTTTCCCAATAAAGTCTCGGTCACATCTTAGTTAGCATAGATCACGAGATATAGACTATTTAGAACTTTGTCTCTTGGAGCGACCTCCCTTAGGGGGAGATTGTTGGAAATACGTTTTACGTATTTATGAAGGATCGGTCGCTCCAACGATAATCATGTAATGGGCTCGTGATCCACTTAGTAAATGTATAGTCCATATAGCCCACATGTAGGGTGGGCTATATATATCCCCTCCTAGCATGTTAGGAGGGGTTGATCTTTTTCACAATTTCATATTCATCTTTACTTTCTCTCTCTACTTTTCTTCTTTTCTCTCCTTTCTCTCTCTACTCCCTCATCTCCCTCCTTCATCTTCTTTATATTTATCAATCAATCAACCCTCTTTATCGATCAAATCCATCATGTAGAATAGGCCAAAGATCACGTAGACCTTCAATTTCCTCCTTAATTTTCATGTCGTTGATCATTCCAGACATCCTGCTAAGAGCATCTGCTACTACATTTGCCTTTCCGGGATGATACTGTAGATTAATGTCATAATCCTTCAATAGCTCTAACCATCTTCTCTGCCTCATGTTCAATTCACGTTTAGTGAAGATATACTTCAAGCTCTTGTGGTCCGTGAAAATATCACATGATTCTCCATATAAGTAGTGCCTCCATATCTTCAATGCAAACACGACTGCAGCAAGTTCCAAGTCATGCGTAGGGTAATTTTCTTCATAAGGCTTAAGCTGTTGTGAAGCGTACACGATCACTTTCCCATGTTGCATGAGAACATAGCCAAGTCCCTTCCCCGATGCATCAATGTAGATTTGAAATCCACCCGTACCAGATGGGAGAGTAAAAATAGGTGCAGATACTAGCTTCTGCTTCAGGTCTTCAAAGCTCTTCTCTCGTTCTTCAGTCCAGACGAATTTCTCCCCTTTCCGCATCAGTTTGGTCAATGGTAGTGCTAAGCGGGAAAAGTTCTCCACGAACCTACGGTAATAGCCAGCTAAGCCTAAGAAACTGCAGACTTCCGTTGCTGATGTCAGCCTCGGCCACTTAGTAATGGCCTCAACCTTCGCTGGATCCATAGTGATTCCTTATGTTGATACAATGTGACCTAAGAATGCCACCTTGTCTAACCAGAACTCACACTTGGAGAATTTAGCATATAGCTGCTTCTGGCGAAGAATCTGTAGTACTGTACGAAGATGGTCTTCGTGTTACTCCTTGGACTTTGAGAAAATCAGGATGTCATCGATGAAGACAATGACGAACTTGTCCAGAAATTCATGGAAGATTCTGTTCATCAAGTCCATGAACACTGCTGGAGCATTGGTCAGGCCGAATGGCATAACTACAAATTCGTAGTGGCCATAGCGGGTACGAAAAGCAGTCTTGGCGATGTCCTGCTCCTTAACCCGTAGCTTATGATAACCTGACCTAAGATCAATCTTGGATAAGTTTTTGGCCCCTTGGAGTTGATCAAACAGGTCGTCTATACGCGGCAGTGGATACCTATTTCGGATAGTAATCTTGTTGAGCTCGCGATAGTCTATGCAAAGACGCATACTGCCGTCCTTCTTCTTAACAAATAAGACCGGTGCGCCCCATGGAGATGCGCTCGGTCGAATGAAACCTCGTTCTAGAAGTTCTTGTAGTTGATCCTTCAGCTCCTTCAGCTCTATGGGAGCCATGCGATAAGGAGCCTTGGAGATTGGTTCAGCTCCTGGAATAAGCTCGATATTGAATTCCACTTCTCGTGCAGGTGGTATGCCCAGAAGTTCTGCTGGAAATACATCTTGGAATTCCGACACTATTGGTTGATCCTGAATTGATGGAGATTCAGCATCCATGTCGTGAACCGTAGCAAGATAACCCTCGCAGCCATGTGATAGTAGTGCACGCGCTTGCAGGGTAGATATGATCAGTACAGACCGTCCAGGTATGAACCCGTTATGAATGTACTCTGGTGCATTAACATCACCGAAGATAACTCAATATGAATGGCAGTCTATGGTAGCATGATGCTTGGATAGCCAATCCATGCCCAAAATCATGTCGAAGTCATTCATGTCCAGCGGAAGTGCGTCAACAGGACGAACCTTATCGTCAAATTCTAGGGGAAGACTCTTGTATACATGGGTGATTAATACAGAGTCCCTCAAAGGCGTGGAAATAGTAAGTCTATTCTCTAGTGGCATGGGGAGCATCCTAATGTTCTTAGCATAAGCAGTAGAAATGACCGAGTGAGTAGCACCCGTATCGAAAAGAACACACGCAGCTTGACCATACATATACAAGATTCTAGTGATGGTACATGTAGACTTGTTGGCCTGGTCTCGAGATGTCGTGTAGACACGCCCAGTGGTAGGAGGCGGCTTGGTATCAGCATGTCCTGATGTGCCCTCCATCTCTCCCTTACGGCAATCCTTCATGATATGGCCAGGAAGACCACACTTGAAGCATGCGTTAGTGTTGCGACGACATGGCCCTGGGTGCCTACGGTGGCAAGTAGAGCAAAGAGGATGAGTATATCCTCCAGCAGGTGCTCTGGCTGGCTGAGGACCTGATAAAACAATTTACATAAGACATGATAATAGGGTATAAAGAACAATGCGGATAATCGTAAGATTGAATACCAGTGATAGCTGGACGGCTAGGCTGTGAACCTCTCTGGTTCTGTTCCCTACCGTTTCCATGGTTCCGGGTAGAAGTCTTGCTAAAGTGTCAGAATATGAGTTATAACATGAAATCATAAGAAAAATGCGTAAGTATTAGGACCTGCTGCCGTTGGAGTGTCCAGCGTTGTTACGGTAATTATCATTACCGCCACGCCTATCCATAGCAGAACGATCGTTAGTCTGACCGTTTCCCTTGGGCTGATGAGGCTGCTGCTGAGTAGCCGGCTGAGACCGGTCCCCAGTTTTCTGCCTGGAAGATACAATTTAAAGTGATGAATAATTGACATATATGGAAAGAATATGGATTGGTCACCGCTAGAATACGAATGTTTACCTCTTGTCGGGTTTCACAGCTTCCCCGAACTCATCTCTCTCATGCAGCATCTCCAGCTTACGTGCCACATCGGCCACTTGTGCTACAGTGTTGAACGTAGCACACACTAGATTGTTTGCGACCGATGTGCGAAGAGCCCACCTAAAGTGGTGTGCCTGCTCTTCAGGAGTACCTGCTGCTGCACCAAGGAAACCAGCTAAGCGAAGAAAGCGCTGCATAAACTCATTGCTATTCTCCCCAGCTCTCTGTCGGATCCTATGGTACTCCCTCTTGAGCTTGTCTTGCTCAGCCTTGGGAAAGAACTGCTCCATCACCCTATCTTTAAACTGAGCCCATGTCAAACCAGCCACCCAATCGCCACCTCCCACAGACTGCATCAACGCTAACCACCAATTTAACACATCGCCTTCGAACCGGTAGCATGCCAACCTCGCCTTGAACACGGGGTTACAACCCATACCATTGAAAATATTCTCGATATGAGCCAACCAGCTTGCAGCATCACTGGGGCTATCTGTTTTCTCAAAAGCTCGAGGGCGGAGCTTGTTGAATCTCTCCAGCCATACTGCGAATGTCACTGGAGGAGGAGGAGGAGGTGCTTGGTTATGCTACTGATTGTTGGCAGCTTGAACCTCAGCCCTGATGTCGTTCCTCAGTTGAGGAAGCAAAGCTTGCATTGCAGCTTGGATTGATGCATTGAGTTGTTCCTGTTCGCGTGTGAGAACCATCTGACAGTATAACATAAAACATATGATTAACAGATCAAAACATAAAATATACATACATGAAAAAAAAAATTATACAAATAAATCCAAAGAAAAATTTTATGCAAGAAAATTTGTGTATGAATGCATGATGCAGTTTTATGAAAACTTTTGTATGCTCGAGAGTGAACGCCTATTGTCAGTTCACCCAAAATAAAAGACATGGCGAGGGGACGCCTATCGGTCGGTCCCAAATTTAAAAGTTTCGATAAACACATGCGACTAAATAGGGCCAGTCCTGTACCAACCATTACTTAGTCATAAACTTGCGACAATGACATATATATGTATGCATAAAAATGATGAATGCATGAAAACGACTGTCAGTTCTAGGAAGACCATAGTGACTACCCACTAATCACAAGTCATATTTTGAGAGCCTACATGTCGAAGCCTTGGCTCTGATACCATAATTGTAACACCCCATTTTGATAATGGAATGTCACGCGTAATTATGGCGTGTCATCAAAGCATACAAGGATAAATTTCTAAACATTACATGACCATAAAAGGAAAATACCAGAATCAAACATCGGTAGTCCAAGAGTAAAGCTCATCACACACAAACATAAGTACTGTAAATGAAAGGACTAAACAATGTCCATGGTAAGAGTATCAAAGTAAAGATAATGCATAAAGTAAAGAAAGGCTAGAAAGCTTCCAGTCCATATGCACGTACGCTTAAAGTCTACGAGCGTCCATGAGTACCTACCGTTTTGGGAACATAGAAAAGGAAAACGGCTGAGCAATACGCTCAGTGCACGGATGTACAATAAAGCAGGAATAGTATAAGCATATAAGCATATAACAGCGGAAGAAACTAAGTCCTGAATAACCCGGTTAAGTCTTGGTAAAACTGGTTTTATAGTTTGAAAAGCCGTATGTTTATCTTATAAAAATTGTTTAACATATTCTACCATTATCCAATATAGGTCATGAAAATCCACCGTGCATGAATACTTGGAGGGGTGACCTCATCATGCAAATTAGAGGGGCTGCCTCTAATTTAATACACTGGTTTGGGTAGGAGGGATCAGCTCCTTGTGAAGGATGCAAGGCACACACCACATTCACACTGAGTAATCTGCTGAAAACATGCAACTATGATGCACCCATACGCCCCACATGATAAATATAATAATATGGCTAAAAGCTTAAGGGACGCCACGAGCAATCACTCCGCCGTGGGGAAGTCATAACACCAGTGCCTCTAATGTTATGGTTATGGTACCTCCATAACTAGGTGAAACTAGTCATGCATGTATATGGCTATAGGTATTCTAAATTAAACATAAGCAAATCAAACATATAAACTTATACTACGGGAAAACAGTTGGATGCATACGGGGAATCCTAATAAGGAAAGAATGTCCATACTGAAAGGACGGGAATCCGTACCTTATGTCTAGTGAACGAAGAAGACGAACTGAGGAGAGTCCTACTTCGGTATCACCAATGCTACATAAATACATACGTGTATAAGTATCTGATTACTAAATACGTAACTGGTTTTATGTCACGTCTTAGCTTATTTTATACATTCATGTCATGTTTTACTGTTTTAAGCTTTAAATTGTGTTTATCTTATATTCTGTCTATCCTGATTAAGTATTACTTGTATTTCATGTATTATTATACTTACTGTGTAATAATAAGTAACTTTCTAAAAAATAGCAGGTTTCCTAAAATAGAAAGTTTCCAAAAATATAAAGTTACCAAAAATAGAAAGTTTCCAAAAATAGAAAGTTTCAAAAAATAGAAAGTTTCCAAAAATAGAAAGTTTCTAAAAATAGAATTACTGCTTAAAATAGATAAGTTTCTAAAAATAGAAAGTTTCCATAAATAGATTAGCTGCCTTAATTAAATAAGTTTCTAAAAATAGAAAGTTTTCATAATTAGATATAAGCTGGTTAAATAAACTAATAATATAAGCTTAAGTGTCTTCTGATTATTTTTCTAAGTCATAATGATATAAGGTATAGTTTATTAATTATTACATGTAATTTAAATAAACTATAGGTTAAAAGTATTTAATTAAATATATCATGTTTTTAATTAAATAAGGTTAAATACTTAGGTTAAAACATATATTATTAGTTATTAATAATATCACCTAAGTCATGTTAATTAATTAATTATAGCCATGGTTTTTAATAATTAATTAATTATAAAGTATAGAAAAATATAAATACTTAGGTTAAAAATCCATGATCTAATCATTAAATTATAACCTAAGTCATGTTTTATTAAATTAATCATGTCATATTTTATTAATTTAATCTTAACATAAAACTATTAAAATCATAAACCTTAACATAAACAATGAACCGGATCGTGACTAGAAACCATGAACCGGACCCGTAATCGACACCATACCCCGAACCACTTCGGGGTTCTCCCCTTTTTGCTGCTGCCGTGGGACCTACACCACCAAACCGAGACCATGAGGTCTCGGTGGTGGTTCACAAGCCAAACCGAGACCCCTTGGGGGTTCGGTTTAGGCGCCGGCCACAACAAACACCCCTAAATCCCATGTTTTGATTTACCCCATAACCATTTACATGTTTAATTAATGTTTTTAATTAGCTTTTTAAAAACATCATGATCTTATTTAATTTATTAAATCAAAACATAAAAGAAAAGGATTAAAACGGTATACCGAATGCGTGGATCAAACGAGGATGAACACACACGAATACTTGCACCAAATTCAAGATCAAAAATCAAACAAACACCCCTTTCTTGTGTTTATATGCGGCGGCCAAAGGAGAGCAAGAAGGAAGGAGAAAAATCTTTTTAGGGTTTTTGTTAATTTACTGTAAAGTGAAAAATGACTAAAAGATTTACCTTAACCCCCTTGTTAGTAAAATTTGATGGGCTTGGCCCATCCCTTTTGGTGTAGCCGCGGGTAAGGGCCCTACATAGGGTACCCGTACCATTTTCCGAGTCTAATTATTTTAGTGTTCGTTCGTGTTTAGTTGTGTTCGTGTTTTATGTGTTCTCGTTAAATATTAACTGTGACTTAATATATTTATTCGTGTTCGAAATAAATATATATACGTAATTATTATTAGCTCGTGATTAAATTACGTTCATGATTTCATGATCGCATGTTCGTGATTAATTATTGTTTAAAATAATTATTGTGTGTTTATACGTAATAAATACTTATCGTGTTCAAACACGTACGTAATACTTACAATTCTTATATGTGAACGTAATCATACTATAAAAGGAAAGTTCCAATCTAGTACGTACGATCTTAAGGGTACTATTCATGGTAAAAGCATGCGGGTTTTACAAATTTTCTCCATGATCTTTAGGGGAGTATATTGCTTTTCGCCGTGTGTCTCGATCCTTCATACTGATTTTGGAACAATGATACTTCACATCATCTTGGATCTTTAGCAACAAAATGGAATCCTTATGCCTTGTTAGGGCCTTTTTGGACTTCGCCAATCTTCGCGTCCCGCTTCAATAAGTTATGCCTCGGCTATGAACTCTATTCGAACACGAGCAACTTTTAAACGATCTTGTGCTAGAAGCTAAGTAATTCTTTTAAATCGTACGACCTTATTTATTGCAATTATCTATTCCTAATGCATTGATCTTATGGGAGAATAAGCCACAATTAAAAACACATGAGTTTTTGAAAGAACATTTTCATGTTCTACGTTTAGCATGATCACTTGTCTAACTTTATCATCTCTCGTTCTTCACTATATAAAGACCTCTAACTAAAGAGACTCGTGAATACTTAGCCATGCAAGTCAAAATTAAGCCAAATTTAGATTAGCTTTCATTAAGACTATATTAAATCGATGTTTTGGGTTTTCAAGCCACTATAGGATCTTGCAATTTCTTAGACTTGGATAAGTTTAGATCTTGCATTTTAAAGTTCCTATGATAGATGACTTTCTAGGATCAATTATAGGAACTTGCGAAAAGTTCTTGTTCTTAACCCGTATGAATTAAGACTTTCGCGTTTTAAAGTCCCCTATATAAAAGTCTAGAAAAACTTAATTTAAGCGGGTTAAGGAATGTTAAGGGCTCCAAATGCCCATCAAGTAAAAAATTAGCTCTTATTCTACCCAACGGAAATATACATTTGTGTCTCAAAAACACTTATGAAAAACTATGAAAAAATTTAAAATTTGGCCATTTTTAGCCTTACTAAAAACAAAAACAAAACGATAAATTTTGGAGTGCGTAAAGATGTGGGCAAGGTAAGTATCTATTCACCCTCCCATACTAAAAGTAAATATTGTCCTCAATGTTTCGAGTCTAAGGGTGGATTACCCCCATACTAGAGACGAAAAGTCGAATGCTTAGGATCTAGTATGGAAAGGGTAAGCAACAAATAATCTAAAGCCGTTTATTAATTGTGCTAAAATACTATTGTTAGAATGATAAAGGATATATGTCGTGGATTCGTGAAAAATTCCTTCAAAGAAAATGATCGAAGCTCGAGTGAAACGAACATGAGAGGCTTCGAACGTAATGATGATGATCTAGAAAACACAATCACAAACAACCACTAGACAACGAGTTGGAAGGGAACCAATCTCCTCTCATTAACTACATTAGAAAGCGATAATATGTACATGGATAAAAATGGGAACTCTCCCACGAAGCACCTTGTTTTTTATTACCGAGTCATGAGATCGACTCGATCCCCTCAACGTTTAATTATCATTGGGGAAGGTGACTTGGTCGAGGTCGTTCAAAAGAGGAACTTCCCCATCGAAGTAGTGCTCAAGCCTATGTCCATTCACCTTGAAATAGGACAATCATTTTGAGCTAGCTCAATGGTCCCATATGGAAAAACTTGTGTAACGGTGAACGGACCGGACCAACGGGATTTTAACTTTCCGGAAAATATTTTTAAACGAGAGTTAAAAAGTAACACTTGATCTCCAACGTTAAAACCCCGGTTTTTAATTTTAGCATCGTGAAACTTTTTAGTCTTTTCTTTAAAAATTAATTAATTTTCATAAGCAAGATCCCTTAATTCATCCAATTCATTTTATTGTATTTTCCGGTGATCTCCCGCGGTCTTCTAGTCAAAATTGGCATGCTTAAGTGCCCAATATGCCTTATGTTCTAGTTCGATGGGCAAATGACAATTCTTTCCATATACCAACTTATACGGATTACAACCGATAGGCGTTTTATAAGCGTTAAGAAAAGCCCATAAAGCATCGTCTAGTTTGTCGGACCATGAAGCACGGTGTTCTCCAATCGATCTTTACAAAATTCTCTTCAAGGCTCGGTTTGAAACCTCGACTTGCCCACTCGTTTGCGGGTGATAGCCGTAGAAATACGATGTGTAACTCCATATTTTTTCAAGAATTTTTCGAATTGGTCGTTACAAAAATGGGTTCCATGATCGCTTATAATAGCACGAGGGGTTCCAAATCGAGAGAATAATTGTTTCAAGAATTTTACAACAACACGCGCGTCGTTTGTAGGTAAAGCCTTAGCTTCTACCCATTTGGACAAGTAGTCGACGGTGACGAGGATATATTTGTTTCCTCGAGACGATGGGAACGGTCCCATAAAATCTATGCCTCAAACGTCGAAAATTTCACAAACTTGAATTATGTTTTGTGGCATTTCATCCTTTTGAGAGGATTTTCCTTGACGTTGACAAGAATCACACGACTTCACAAGTACGTGTGCATCACGATAGATCGTAGGCCAAAAGAAACTGGCATCGAACACTTTCTTAGCCGTGAGATTAGCACCATGGTGACCACCCGCGGGTCCCTCGTGACAAGCTCTAAGGATATTAGTAGCTTCCGTGCCATGTACACAACGTCGAACGAGTTGATCCGCACATACTCGAAAGAGATAAGGGTCGTCCCAAAAATAGAACTTGACGTCACGAAAGAAATTTCGTTTTTGTTGCGTCGTCATACCCTTGATTATGAAGTTTCTCGCATGGTAATTTGCGATGTCCGCAAACCACGGGGTGTCGTCTTTAGAGTTCACCACACCAAGTGTTTCGAGAGGAAATGTTTCAGTAATTTCCTTGTTCTCGAATACATCTTTATGAGGATCCTCTAAACGAGTAAGATGATCTGCCGCTAAATTCTGGGCTCCTTTTTTGTCAAGCACGGTGACATCAAATTCATGGAGGAGGAGAATCCAACGAAGCAACCTTGGCTTAGCGTCTTGTTTAGCCAAAAGGTACTTAATAGCCGAATGGTCCGTATACACGATGCTTTTAGTTAAGACGAGATACGGTTGAAATTTTTCAAAAGCGTATACTACGGCTAGGAATTCCTTTTCCGTTGTAGTATATTTCATTTGAGCCTCGGTCATCGTCTTACTAGCATAATGGATAGGACGGAAGTGCTTTTCATAGCGTTTCCCTAAAACGGCTCCAATTGCATAATCGCTAGCATCGCACATTAGCTTAAATGGAAGATTCTAATTTGGAGCTACGAGAATAGGAGCTTCGGTAAGTTTCCCTTTAAGAGTTTTGAAAGATAGGACACAATCTTCGTTAAAGATAAAAGGAGCATCTTTTTCGAGTAGATGTGTCATCGGTCGAGATATTTTCGAAAAATCTTTGATAAAACATCGATAAAAGCCCGCGTGGCCTAGGAAACTTCGAAGTCCTTTGACGGTTTTGGGGTGAGGTAATTTCGAAATGACGTCGATTTTTGCTTGGTCGACCTCAATCCCCGCTTTTGATATCTTATGTCCTAAGTCGATTCCTTGCTTGTACATAAAGTGTAATTTTTCCCAATTAAGTACGAGATTGGTTTCTTCACATCGTTTTAACATTTTTTCTAAGTTATTTAAGCATGACGTAAACGAATCACCAAATACCAAGAAATCATCCATGATTACTTCCATCGACTTCTCGATCATATCGTGGAAAATAGCCATCATACACCGTTGGAACGTACCCGGTGCATTACAAAGTCCGAAAGGCATTCTACGAGAAGCAAACGTTCCATAAGGACACGTAAACGTAGTTTTCTCTTGATCACGAGGGTCGATAGGTGTAACACCCTATTTTGGTAAATGGAATGTCACGCGTGATTATGGCGTGTCATCAAAGCATACAAGGATAATGTATTAAATATCACATGACCGTAAAGGAAATATCGGAATCAAACATCGGTACCCAAAAGTAGAACTCATCACACACAAACATAAGTACTGTAAATGAAAAGGACTAAACAATGTCCATGGAAATGAGTATCAAAGTATAAAGAAATGCATAAAGTAAAGAAGGCTAGGAGGCTTCCAATCCATATGCATGTACGCTTAAAGTCTACGAGCGTCCCTGAGTACCTGTCGTTTTAGGAACATGAAAGAAAAACGGCTGACTATAACGCTCAGTGCACGGATATACAAGTAAATCATGAATAATATAAGCATATAAGCATGAAGCGGCGGACAAGACTAAGTCCTGAATAACCTGGCATGTCTTATTAAAACTGGTTTTATAGTTTGAAAAGCCTTATGTTTATATTATAAAAACTGTTTAATATGTTTACCATTAGCCAATATAGGTCACGAATTATCAACGTGCATGGATACTTGGAGGGGTGACCTCGTCATGCAAATTAGAGGGGCTGCCTCTAATTTAATATACTGGTTTGGGTAGGAGGGATCAGATCCTTGTGAAGGATGCAAGGCACACACCACATTCACCTGAATAATCTGCTGAAAACATGTAAACTAGGATGCACCCATACGCCCCACATGATAATAATAATAATAATATGGCCAAAAGCTGAAGGGACGCCACAAGCTATCACTCCGTCGTTGTGGACTCATAACACTAGTGCCTCTAGTGTTATGGTTATGGTACCTCCATAACTAGGTGAAACTGGTCATGCATGTATATGGCTTTAGGTATCTAATTAAACATAAGCAAGTCAAAACATATAAAACATATACTGGGAAAACAGTTGGCTGCATACGAGGAATCCTAAATAGGAAGAATGTCCATACTGAAAGGACGAAGAATCCGTACCTTGTGTCTAGTGAACGAAGAAGATGAACGGAAGAGAGTCATACTTCAGTATCACTAATGCTACATAAATACATACGTGTATAAGTATTTGATTACTAAGTACGTAACTGGTTTTATATCATGTCTTAACTTGTTTTATATGTTCATGTCATGTTTTACTGATTTAAGCTTTATACTGCATTAATCATGTATTCTGTCTATACTGTCTACATATTACTTGTATTTCATGTATTATTATACTTGTTGTGTAATAATAAGTAACATTCTAAAAATAGCAGGTTTCCTAAAATATAAAGTTTCCAAAAATAGAAAGTTTCCAAGAATAGATTTACTGCTTAAAATAGATAAGTTTCTAAAAATAGAAAGTTTCCGTAAATAGATTAGCTGTGTTAATTAAATAAGTTTCTAAAAATAGAAAGTTTCCATAAATAGAAATAAACTGGATTATTAAGCTAATAATATAAGATTAAGTGTTTACTGATTAATATTCTAAGTCATGTAATTAAATAGTATAGTTTATTAATTATTTCATGTAAATTAAAGAAACTATAGGTTAAATTATCTAATTAAATATAACATGATTTAATTAAATAAAGGTAAAAATACTTAGGTTAACACATGTATTATTATCTATTAATAATATAACTTAAGTCATGAAAATTAAATAATTATAAGTCATGATTTTAATAATTAATTAATTATATAGTCTAAATAAAATGGTAAATACTTAGGTTAAAATTCATGTATTAATAATGATATTAATAACCTAAGTCATGCATAAATTAAATTAACCATGCACATGTTTTAATTAATTTAATTTAACCTTGTTAAAATAATTAACCTTGTAAAATAATCAACTTGCATAATAACCCATGAACCGAACCCGTGTTTTAATCTAAACATGTCGTGAACTGGATCGGTTTAACCCATGAACCGGCCAACCAAACGCACCCCTAACAGTGACTAACCGGCTTAGCCGGTTGCCACTATTTGTGTAAAACAGCCACCGGCTGTGCCGGTGGTGTCCTTGGTCTAAGCTAGCTGCCGGCTAGCAAGAGTTCCCACTGGCTAGCCGGTGTTCCCCCTGCTGCCGCAGCTTAACTTCCCCCTGCTTTCTTTATTTAGCCACCGGCTTAAGCCGGTGGTGGTCCTTGTTCTGTCGTGACCCAACCGAACACCAAACATACCCTGACCAAGGTCGGGGTTCCCTTTGTTCCTGTGGCTGAGACACACAACACACACCAAGACCTTGAGGTCTCGGTTGGTGTGAAACAAAAGCAAGCCGAGAACCCTTGGTCTCGGTTCCATGCGTCGGCCAACAACAAACACCCCTTAAACCCTAACTAATTTTTACCCCCATGATTTATTAACATGTATTTTAAATAACACTCATGATTTCATGGGTTCTTGATTTAAATAAAAACATAAAGAAAAAGGGGTTTAAGGATTTACCGATTACGTGAATCAAATGAGGATGAACACACTAACAACCTTGAGAGAAATCAATCACCAAAATCAACCAACACACCCTTGTGTGTGTTCTATACCCGGCGGCCAAGAGAGAACCAAAAGAGAGATTAGGGTTTTTCTTGTTTTCTAATTTTTGTTATTATGAAATAAGTTTTTCCCTTTTTCCTTGTTTAGTGAAAATTAAAATGGGCTTGGCCCTGGTCTTGTTTTCTAGCCGCGGGTACGATGGGGCCCACAAGGGTAACCCATAGTTTTCTCGTGTCTAATATTAAGTGTGTTCTCGTGTTCATGTTTACATGATTTAAATAGTTATCATTCGTGTCTTATTATATTTATTCATGATCGTAATAAATATACATAAATACGTAATACTAAGCTCGTGATTATTTACGTTCATGATTTCATGTTCGTATGTTCGTGATTATAACTATTATTGAAATAATTATCGTGTCTTAATGCGTATTAAATACTTATCGTGTTATATCACGTACGTAATACTTGTAAATCTTGTTCGTGAAACGTAAAAGTGCTCTAAAAGAAAAGTTTTAATCATGTACGTACGATCATAAGGGTACTATTCATGGTAAATGCATGCGGGTTTTACAACTCTTCCCCCTCCTAAAAAGAATAATTCGTCCCCGAATTATAGATAAAGTAAACTGGAAAAGAAGAACATACCCGAATTCAAAATATGAAATGAGGGTAAGAAGCCCGGATAGACTCCTCTGTTTCCCAAGTGGCTTCCCGCTCGGTATGATCCCTCCAAAGGATTTTGACGAATGGAATCGTCTTCTTTCTCATGACCCGTTCTTGTCTGTCAAGAACTCGTTCGGGTTCTTCTATGAAAGTGAGATCTTCACGAATCTGTTCCAGTGGATACTGAACCATGTGAAGGGGATGATACTTGTAGCCTCTGAGTAAGGACACATGGAAAACATCGTGAACATGAGAAAGCTGCGTAGGTAACGCTAAACGGTAAGATACTTCACCGACTCGTTCGATGACATCAAACGGTCCGATGAATCGAGGACTGAGCTTCCCTTTGATTCCAAAACGTATAACACCACGTGCCGGTGAAACCTTAAGGAAAACGTGATCTCCTACGTTAAAATGTAAGTCCATACGATGCTTGTCTGCATAACTCTTCTGACGTGACCGTGCTTCTTGCAGTCTCTGCTTAGCTACTGCGACCTTCTCATTAGTCAGCTCTATCATTTCTGGTCCTTCAAGTGTTCGCTCACCAATCTGATCCCAGAAGATTGGGGCGCGACACTTTCTGCCATACAACATCTCGAAAGGAGCACACTTGATACTTGCGTGCCAACTGTTGTTGCATGCAAACTCTACCAAATAGATGTAATCGTCCCAATCACCCGTCCATTCCAATGCACATGACCTCAACATGTCTTCCAATGTCTGAATTGTTCGCTCTGACTGCCCACCTGTTTGAGGATGGAAAGTCGTGCTAAGCTTATGTTTTGTACCCCAAGCTTTCTACAGACTTCTCCAGAATCGCGAAGTGAAACGAGGATCTCTGTCTAAGACGATGCTGGACGGAGCACCATGAAGTCTCATGATCTCCTTCTTGTAAGTATCGGCGAGTTTACTGACCGAATCTTCCTTGCGGATCGGTAAGAAATGAGCTGATTTGGTAAGTCGATCAACGATAACCCAAATTGCATCGTGCTTCTTCTTGTCGGTGGAAGACCAGTAACAAAATCCATGGTGATCTTGTCCCACTTCCACTCTGGAATATCTAACGGTTGAAGGAGACCGTCAGATCGTTGATGCTCGATCTTAACCTGCTGGCAGGTAAGACATTTGGAGACGTAAGTCGCAACATCCTGTTTCATACCACTCCACCAAAAGTACTGCTTGATGTCATGGTACATTTTGGTCGAACACGACGAATAGAGAATGGGGAGATATGAGACTCAGCTAACAATGTTTCCCGGAGTTCTTGATCATCAGGAACACAAAGTCTCGTGCCCTGCCATAAGATACCAATTGCGTCTACTCAAAATTCTGTCTGCTTCTCCAAATTCTGAATTATAGCCCAGATTTCTCCATCATCTTTCCGAGCTTCCTTGATCTTAGAGAGTAACTCGGGTTCCACTCTAAGATTAGCCCAGTAACCGTGTTGTCCACGTACCATGATCTCTATGTCTAGTCGCTCCAAATCTCTTATAATTTCCTCCTTAATTTAAATGCCGTTTATCATTCCAGACTTTCTGCTAAGTGCATCTGCCACTACATTCGCCTTGCCGGGATGATATTGCAGATTAATGTCATAATCCTTTAACAGCTCTAACCATCTCCTTCATCTCATGTTCAACTCACGTTGAGTGAAGATATACTTCAAGCTCTTGTGGTCCGTGAAAATGTCGCATGATTCTCCATACAAGTAGTGCCTCTGTATATTCAATGCAAACACGACTGCTACAAGTTCCAAGTCATGCGTAGGGTAATTTTCCTCATAAGGCTTAGGCTGCCGTGAAGCGTACGCGATCACCTTCCCATGTTGCATGAGAACACAGCCAAGTCACTTTCCCGATGCATCACTATAGATCTGAAATCCACCTGTACTAGATGGGAGAGTAAGAATCGGTGCAGATACTAACTTGCGCTTTAGGTCTTCAAAGCTCTTCTCTCTTTTTTCAGTCCAGACTAATTTCTCCCCTTTCCGCATCAGTTTGGTCAATGGTAGTGCTAAACAGGAAAATTTCTCCACGAATCTACGGTAATAACCAGCTAAGCCTACGAAACTACGGACTTCAGTCACTAATGTCGGCCTTGGCCACTTGGTAATAGCCTCAACCTTTGCTGGATCCATCGTAATTCGTTCTGTTGATACAATGTGACCTAAGAATGCTACCTTGTCTAACCAGAACTCACACTTAGAGAATTTAGCATACAGCTGCTTCTGGCGAAGAATTTGTAGTATTGTACGTAGATGGTCTTCGTGTTCCTCCTTGGACTTAGAGAATATCATGATGTCGTCAATGAAGACAATGACGAACTTGTCCAGAAATTCATGGAAGATTCTGTTCATCAAATCCATGAACACTGTTGGAGCATTGGTAAGGCCAAATGGCATGACTACAAATTCGTAGTGGCCATAGCGTGTACGGAAAGTAGTCTTGGCGATGTCCTGCTCCTTAACCCGTAGCTGATGATAGCCCGACCTTAGATCAATCTTGGAGAAATGTTTGGCCCCTTGGAGTTGGTCAAACAGATCGTCTATACGTGGTAGTGGATACCTATTCCTGATGGTAATCTTGTTGAGCTCGCGATAATCTATGCAAAGACGCATACTGCTGTCCTTCTTCTTAACGAATAAGACTGGTGCGCCCCATGAAGATGTGCTCGGTCGAATAAATCCTCGTTCCAGAAGTTCTTGAAATTGATCCTTCAGCTCCTTCACTCTGTGGGAGACATGCGATAAGGAGCCTTGGAAATCGGCTCACCTCCTGGGATGAGCTCGATATTAAATTCTACTTCACGTGCAGGTGGTATGCCCGGAAGCTCTTCTAGAAATAAATTTGGAAATTCTAACACTATCGGCTGATTCTGAATTGATGGAGATTCAGAATCCATGTCATGAACATTAGCCAGATAACCCTCACAACCATGTGAAAGTAATGCACGTGCTTGTAGGATTGATATGATTTGTACAGACCTTCCGGGTACGACCCGTTGTGAATGTACTCTGGTGCATTAACATCACCGAAGATGACTCGATATGAATGGCAGTCTATGGTAGCATGATGCTTGGATAGCCAATCCATGCCCAAAATCATGTCGAAATCATTCATGTCCAGCGTAAGTGCGTCAACAGGACGAATCTTGTCGTCAAACTCTAGGGGAAGGCTCTTGTACACATGGGTTATGCGTACAGAGTCTCTCAAAGGCGTGGAAATTCTCAGTATATTCTATAGTGGCATGGGGAGCATCCTAACATTCTTGGCATAATCAGTAGAAATGACCGAGTGAGTAGCACCCGTATCAAACAGAACACATGCAGCTTGACCATACATATACAAGATTCCAGTGATGGTACCTGTAGACTTGTTAGCCTGATCGCGAGATGTCGTGTAAACGCGTCCACTAGTAGGTGGCGGCTTGGTATCAGCATGTCCCGATGTAGCCTCCATCTCGCCCTTGCGGCAATCTTTCATGTGATGGCCAGGAAGACCACACTTATAGCATGTGTCGCTGTCGCGGTGACATGGCCCTGGGTGCCTACGGTTGCAGGTTGAGCAAAGAGGATGAGTATATCCTCCAGCAGGTGTCCTGACTGGCTGAGAGCCTGATAAGAACAATATACACGAGACATGGTAACATGTACAAGGACAATGCGGATAAATCGTAGGATGGAATACCAATGATAGCTGGACGGTTAGGCTGTGAACCTCTCTGGTTCTGGTCCCTCCCGTTACCATGATTCTTGGAAGAAGATTCTCTAATATGTCAAAATTTAGATTTATAACATGTAATCATAAGAAAATGAGTAAGTATAAGGACCTACTGTTGTTGGAGTGTCCAGTGTTGCTACACGCCTATCCATAGCAGAACGATCGTGAGTCTGACCGTTTCCCTTGGGCTGAGTAGGCTGATGCTGAGTAGCCGGCTGAGACTGGTCCCCAGTCTTCTGCCTGTAAGATACAGTTTAAAGAGATGAAATATAGACATGTACTGAAAGAATACGGATTGGTCATCGTTGAATACGAATGTTTACCTCTTATCGGGTCTCTCTACTTCCCCGAACTCATCTATTTCCTGCAGCATCTCCAGCTTACGTGCTGCATCGGCCACTAGTGCTACCTTGTTGAACGTAGCACACACCAAGTTTTTTGCGACCGATGTACGAAGAGCCCACCTGAAGTGGTGTGCCTACTCTTCAGGAGTACCTGTTGCTGCACCAAGAAAACTAGCCAAGCGAAGAAAGCGTTACATGAACTCGTTGTTATTCTCCCCAGCTCTCTGTCGGATTCCATGGTACTCTCTCTTCTTCTTGTCTTGCTCAGCCTTGGGAAAGAACTGTCACATCACCAAATCCCTGAACTGAGCCCAAGTCAAACCAGCCACCCAATTATCACCTCCCTCAGACTGCTTCAGTGCCATCCACCATGATAGTACATCACCTTCGAATCTGTAGCAAGCTAACCTCGAGTTGAAGACGGGGTCACAACCCATAGCATCGAAGATCTTCTCAATGTGCGCCAACCAGCTTTCTGCTTCACTGGGGCTATCTGTTCTCTCGAAAGCTCGAGGGCGGAGTGTTGGGAATAAAATATAGCCAAGACATTCAGACGTTGACAAGAGGAAGTTGGACGTTGATAGAAACAACTCAAGCGTTGTCAGGTCAAGCGTTGACAAGAAGAAGTCAAGCGTTGATAGAATACTTAGTTTACACGTTTTATGTTTATAGTAAAGATATGTTCTACAATGTATTTTCTATGTTTATCTTTACCATAATTAGCTCATAGGTAAACTCTTGTACAAGGTTCCTTGTTCTATAAAAGGAGGCCTTTAGGTTTAGTTTTAATATACGTATTCGACTTTCATTGTACTCAAGTTTGCTTTATCAATTGAAGTGAAAGTTTGGTTTATTCTGTTTTGTGTGTTCTTGTTCTAAGTATTAATTCCACATAATACCTAGATTGTTTCATACACAACAAAGTTTCTCTACGTGTTAATCTTGATCTAATTTCGTTAACACAAAGCTAAATCTATCTAAGTTTGGGATCAACAAGTGGTATCAGAGCTTGTTGAGGAACTTTGATCTTTAGAACACAAAACCCTAAAAACCCTAAATCTCCCGAAACCCTAATTTTCAGACAACATGTCTACCCCAGCATTGAACTCTTCCTCCTCATCCTCCAAAAACCATAACCTAAGAATCCCCATGCTAGACCCTGACAACTTTGAAATATGGAAGTTCAACTTTGAGCAATATCTTCAAATTCATGACTACACTCTATGGGAAATCATTGAATATGGGAACTCCTTTGATAAGGCTGCCAAGATTCAAGCTGCTATAAAATTGAGATCTGCTGATGCTAATGCATCTGAAGAAGATAAAAAGGAACAACCAGGTGATGGTAGAGCTGTCTCAACTGACGACATATCATTAAGAAGGAATGACATGAAGAAGACACTAAACATTCTCAAACTCTCATTGGGGAATGAAAACCAACACAAGTATAGAGGTTTTGATTCTGCAAAAGAGCTTTGGGAAGCCATTCAAGTCAGTTATGGTGGCAATGATGAAACTGATTCATAGAAGAAGAAGCAACTCCTGCATGAGTTTGTTTTGTTCAAAGCTCTTCCCAATGAAAAACTGGGTGGAGTGAGAAGCAGATTACTTGATATCACAAGTAAGCTGTCCTTTATGGGAACTGTGTATAATGATGCTGATATCATTACCACTTTTCTCAAAAGTCTTGGTGATGCATGGAAGATTGAAGCAAGGTCCATTATTGCTACCAATGCTCACAAAAATTCCAAGTTTGATGACGTCTACAGTAAACTAAAGATTGTAGAGAGTGAAATACTTTCAAACCAAGGAAGTAAATCAACTAATGTAAACATGGCCTTCTTCTATCATAGTGAAGGTGAATCTGCTCAAAGGGAGACATACGTGCACCCCGTTACTGGATCACCTTGTGTCAACGCTAGATCAAGCTTTGTCAACGCCTCACTTTCAGACGCTGACACATACAATATTGACTCACCAAAAATCAAACCTACTGGTATTGATCTTGATACAGTGTGTGCATACACTGCTTCATTGCCTAATGGTTCTGCAATTATTTATGAGGACCTTGAGCAAATCAGTGATGAAGACTTGGAAGAGATGGACATAAAGTGGAACATGGCACTTGCAAGCATTAGGGCCAACATATGGAATAGAAGATTCAGAAAGAAAATGACCTTTAATGCCAAAGACACTGCTGGATTTGATAAATCCAAGGTTGAGTGTTACAATTGTCATAGAATGGGCCACTTCATGAGAGAATGCAGATCCCCAAGAAGATCTGATGCTGGCAAACCATCAAGCCAGATTGTCAAAGCTGAGGAGACAAAAGCTATGGTTGCAATGCAAGAGATTGATGGCATTGGTTGGGACTGGAGCTTTTTGACCAAGGATGTGAATGAGAACAAGGTCTTGGTTGCAGAAAAGGAAGAAGAAGAGCATGTTCACTATGCTCTCATGGCACATTCTTCATCTTCATCAGACAATGAGGTATATGATGATGCATTTTGTAGTAAAGGTTGTTGTTTAAACACTGAAAAGCTTAACAATGAAAACGTAAAGTTAAAATCAGAGTTAGTTGTTGTAAAATGCAAGTTATCTAACTATCAACTTGAACTTATTCAAACTGAAAAGACAGTGTCTGAATATAAGAAAATGGAGGCTGACCTTAAGAATCAAATCAATGTGTTAAAACATGACCTCAATACTAGTGTAAGTGTTAGAGGCATCTTGGAGAGATCCAATGGTGTTCTCCAAGCTAAGTTAGATGAGGCCATTAAAAACAACGATAATATAGGTCTTAAAATTCAGAGATTTGATAAAGCCTCCCAAAACCTAGAAAAATGTGTTAGTGAACAAAGGGATGCTAAGGATATGACAGGGATTGGAATGAAGGAGTATACTGATGTTCCACCACCTGCTGAGAACTTCCATGGTGTCCTTAGAAAGGATTTGTCTTGGACTGGTATACCAGAACTCCAAGAAAAGGAATTCATTCCTCCACCAAGGGTTGTTGATCCAGTAGAGGAACATAAGCAAAGTGTAATTGACATAAACCAGTGGAAGAAAACCAACTCTGCTGAATTTTTTAAAGGAGGTATGCTTAGTGAAAGCCCAAATGAAACAACACCCATAAAAATAATCAATCCCACTACTGGAAAGGCTGTTGATCTTGGCTCAAACGTTGATAGAAAACCTAGTGTTAAATATGCAGAAATGTATAGATAAACTAGGTCACCAAAAAGTCAAGTTAATGAGAATGGAACAGGATTTTTCTCATCTAGACCTAGATATATGTCTAGAAAAGCTTGTTATACGTGTGGTAGTTTTTCACATTTGGCTTATAAGTGTGTCAACGTCCCAAATGCCAACGTTGACAGAAAGTTAACCATGTTCAAACTCAAACCTGTTGTCCAACAAAGTCCACAAGTCATTAGACCTGCCCCATTCTTTACTAGAGAGTCTAATACTTATGGACAAAGACCTTTTCAAAAGACCAATACATGGTCTAATAGACAATGGATTCCTGTAGCAAACCCTAGATTTGGCGCTGACAAGAGTAATTTGAACGCTGACAAGTATAATTCAAACGTTGACAAGAATGTTTTTAATGCTGTTAGACCAAACAGGTATTTGCAACCAAAGGGAAAGGGGTCTAGAGCTACTTCTAGCTTATCTTGGAGACCCAAACAAGACCAAAACACCAACTTGGAAGGGATTTCTATGACCTGTAACAGATTTAACTATATTTCAAAGGTCATTACAAAACCAATTGGGGTTAACTGGGCATTTCACCCCAAAAGGGATGAAAATGGGGTTGTTATAAGAACTAAGTATGTTCTTGTTGAACAACTAAATGAATCCAAGTCTGATAAGGCTTGGGTTCCCAAAGAAAACTAATTTGTTTTCTTTATGTGCAGGGCATTCAAAAGCAGGTCAATGATCATGGATATTGGGACAGTGGATGCTCTAGGCACATGACGAGGAAGGAAGACTATTTGACAAACTTTACCCCCATTAGAAATGGCGACAAAGTGTACTTTGGAGGTGGATATGGGACTATCACTGGCAAGGCACTCTTATCACCAACAACTTGCGTTTTGAGAACGTGTTTCTGGTAAAAGAACTTGATTATAATTTGTTTAGTGTGTCACAAGTGTGTGATAACAATAATAAGGTTCTTTTCACTGAAACTGAATGCCTGGTGTTGAGCAAAGATTTTAAGACCTGATGAGAAGTTCATTGAGTATAGAACACCTAGACATAAGGACATTTATAATGTGAATCTTAATGGAATTAGGATGAATAATGATCTGTCATGTCTATATGCTAAGGCTTCAGTTGATGAAGGTAATCTATGGCACAAAAGGTTAGGGCACATAAACTTTAAGAATATAAACAGACTTGTGAGACATGGTTTAGTTGATGGTTTGCCTGAAAAGGCTTTCCACAATGATCATTCCTGTGTTGCATGCCTTAAAGGCAAACATCACAAAGTCTCCTTTAAGTCTAAACTTGTGCACTCTAGTACTCAACCTCTTTATTTGTTACATATGGATTTGTTTGGGCCAACTAACATAGAAAGTTTAAATGGTAAATCCTTTTGTTTTGTCAAAACTGATGATTTTTCTATATTTACTTGGACATTCTTTTTGGCCTTAAAAAGTGAAACTGCTACTATTTTAAATAACTTTATTACTCAAATTGAAAAGAAAACAGGGATAGAGGTTAAGATACTTAGAAGTGACAATGGTGGTGAGTTTAGAAACCAATTGTTAGATGACTTCTGTGTCAAGAAAGGGATTACTAGGCAATTTAGTGTAGCCAGAACTCCACAACAAAATGGAGTGGCTGAAAGGAAGAATAGAACCCTCATAGAAGCTGCTAGGATAATGTTGGCTGATGCTCATTTTCCTATTGCATTTTGGGATGAGGCTGTGAATACAGCCTGTTATGTACAGAATAGAGCATTGATCAACAAAATTCACAACAAGACACCTTATGAGCTATTTTGGAATAGGAGACCCAATATTGGGTTTCTTAAGCCCTTTGGATGTCATGTAGTTGTCTTAGACACTAGTGATGTGTTAGGAAAATTTAGTGCTAAAGGTGATGAAGGCTATATTATGGGATATTCAGTGCAGAGTAAAGGACATAGGGTTTACATTAAGAAAGAAAAATGTATACTTGAAAAGGTACATGTTAGGTTTTTAGAAAGTAAACCTAGTGATCCTGAGAGTGGACCAAATTGGTTCTTTGATTTGGAACCATTGTCTAGAACCTTGAATTATATGCCTGTTACTAATCCAGACATTATGAAAGCAAATTCAAATGTTGTGGAAGATCCAGTTATTGAACTTGCAGGTATACAAGTTGATGCAGAAGTTGAATTACAAGCTGACAAATCAGATCCAATACTTGAGTATGTTACTATCCCTATTTGGACAGATGGATTTGCTGCTGCTGCTACTGCTGGAAAGGGGAAATAAAAAGCAGGTCCATAAGAGAAGCCTATTGATGAAAACATGCATGAATCTTCAGACGTTGACAATGGTGAACCAAACGCTAACAAAGGGAAATCTGACGCTGACAAGACAAATCCTAGTGTTGTTGACTCAAACGTTGACAGACCTATTTCAAGCGTTGATGACCCATTTGTCCATTTATTCTCTTCCATTGTTTTTCAACAAGGTGAACCTTCTACTATACTTACTGAGGTTCATTCAAGTGATGAAGGAACAGAGACTGAAGATGATATTAACAACTTGGAGTCTGACATTGAAGACAACACCATCATTGAAGGAGGAATACTTACATCTACTATCAAAAATCATCCTCCTTCTCATTGGTGATGTAATGTCTCTTGTTCAAACAAGAAGGTCTCATCAAACTCAAAGCGGTTTTATTGCTAATATCCACAAGAAGGTTGATACCCCTCTTGTTCAGGCATGTTTGTTTGTTTGTTTTCTGTCACAAGAGGAGCCCAAATAACATATTTGCTGCTCTCACAGAACCAAGTTGGGTAGAAGCAATGCAAGATGAGCTTCACCAATTTTCTATTCAAGATGTTTGGGAGTTAGTTTATTGTTCTAGATATGTCAGACCTATTGGGACAAGATGGGTTCTTAGAAACAAAGAGGATGAAAGAGGTATTGTTGTCAGAAACAAGGCACATTTAGTTGCTCAAGGCTATACACAAGAGGAAGGAATAGACTATGAAGAAGTGTTTGCACCTGTTGCAAGAATTGAAGCAATAAAGATCTTCTAACCTATGCTTCCTGTTTGGGATTTAAAGTTTATCAAATGGATGTGAAGAGTGCTTTTCTATATGGCACAATTATAGAGGAAGTGTATGTGATGCAGCCTCCAGGTTTTGAAGATCCTGAACATCCAGACAAAGTGTATAGAGTGAAGAAAGCAATGTATGGACTTCATCAAGCCCCAAGAGCATGGTATAGCACATTGTCCACCTATCTGGTGGAATATGGATTCAAAAGGGGCACCATAGATCAAACTTTATTTACCAAGAACGTTGGTAAAGAGTTTTTTCTTGTTTAGGTCTATTTTAATGATATCATCTTTGGTTCTACTAATCCAAAGATGAGTGAAGACTTTTCCAAGCTCATGAAAGACAAATTCAAGATGAGTGCTATGGGAGAGATGAACTTCTTTTTAGGGTTACAAGTTCAGCAAAAAGAAGATGGTATCTTCATCTCTCAAGACAAGTATGTAGCTGAGATCTTGAAGAATTTTGGCTTTTCTCAACATGACAGACAGGCTAGCACACCTATGGATAGGGAACACACTTGGGGAAAAGTAGGAGCTGGAAAAGATGTGGATGTCAGGCATTATAGATCAATGATTGGTTCATTAATGTATCTCACAACCTCTAGACCTGACATTATGTTTGTTGTGTGTGCATGTGCACGCCATCAAGTGACTCCCAAAGAATGTCATCTTCATGCTGTCAAGAGAATCTTTAGATACCTTAGGTGTTATCCCTCTTTGGGATTATGGTATCCAAAGGATTCTCCAATGGAGCTTACTTCTTATTCAGATAGTGATTATGGAGGTGACACATTTAATAGAAAATCCACAACTGGTGGATGCCAATTTCTTGGGAGTAGGTTAATATCTTGGCAAGGAAAGAAGCAAACAGTGGTGGCCAACTCTACAACTGAAGCAGAATATGTTGTTGTAGCTGCTTGTTGTGGACAAGTCTTATGGATTCAGAACCAACTGTTGGATTATAGGTACAATTTTATGCATACCAAGATTTTTGTAGACAATAACAGTTCTCTTTGCATTATTAAAAATCCTGTACATCATTCTAAAACAAAACACATAGAAATTAGAATCATTTTATAAGAGATTGTTTTGAAAAAGGTTTAATACATCCAGATAAAGTGGATACAGCAGAAAATGTGGCAGATTTGTTAACTAAACCTTTAGATATTGGGAGGTTTCAGTACTTGGTAACAAGTATTGGAATGATCAATCTTTCTTAATATGTGTTTTTGAATCATTTGTAAAAGTATGTACAGGATATGCATCGTTATTGATCTTTGTACAAAATTATGTTTCCACTTTATTTGTCTAACACTGTCAAAAGATATTCTAACGCTGATAAGTGTTAAATTGACGTTGATAGCAACATGTTGGTTTTTGTGGTTTTCACCTAAATATGCAGGCATTATGAGCATTGTACAAATGGATACAGAGTTGCTCATGGATCCTTGGAGTTTACTAGGAATGTGTTCAGGTTTATGGATGATGGTTGGAATATATATATTCCTATCTTGACATAAATTTTTATTACATAACTTATGATTCGCAACGTATGTATCATTGTTTCACGGAAGGTTTAGGACACCTTTAGGAATCTTTGGGTATTCATATAATACTCTTATCATAATCTTAGATTGTGTCCACTGGTGAGTACGGGTTAGTTTTCTAAACCGTGAGGCACTATAGCATGCAAAGTTGATAGACTTTGCACGATGCCAAGACTTTTTGACCTAGCATTGGATGTGGTCTGTTGGGAGACTTGGGTATTATTATTTTTTGGGTTTACCTGGTAGTTACAAAGGATTTTATAGGATAACTTCATTGTTAAGAACTTTGGTTCGCAAGGGACACTAGAGGACGATTATGTCTATCTTGTTTTTAAACAAGTGTGCATGATTGGACAGTGCTTGCCGCCCTATAGTAATTTTCAGCTTATAGGTTATCTTCACTAGGATAAATTACTTTGTTAAGGTCCTTTTTCTTTTATATTATTTTTATTTTTAGACGCTGACAATTTTCTATCCATCCGTTGTTAAGGCAAATTTAGACGTTGACATGGCAAATTCCAACGCTGACAAGAATATAGCCGTTAGGCGTTGATAAGTTATTTTTTACCGTTGTTACACATTGGGTCCTACCCAGTTGTTATTTTTGATGAAAATTTGGGCCGTAATTTTAGGAGTTGATAACTTTTAATTAATGCATGAGATAAGTTATAACTTTTTCAAGATTTTCATGATTATATTTTGAACATAACTGCCTTATGTTTTGACCAATCATAGACTTGCATCACTCCTATATATTTGGCTCTTTCTTTTGCAAACATACTAACTTCTTATTCTTGTCTAGCTAAATTTTCGCAAACCTTCATCTTTCAAAAACTTCAATCACAGCTTTTTACATCAATGGGTCCTAAGTTTAAACCGAGTGATTTGGAATTGGGTTTCAGAAGTCAGCATAACATGGTAGCTTACTTGGAGGCTGATAATGATCTTTTTCCACAATATACTCAAATGGTTGAGTATTTGAATGCATCCCCACTCAGGTATGCACTTTCTCATGCTCCACATGTCCCTGTCACTCATATTAATCAGTTTTGGGATACTTTCAGTTCCTCAACAGTTAATAATGTGACTACATTGACTGTTACTGTCCATGGGGTTTCATGGGTGGTTATTGAAGCTTTGGTTCGCCAAGCTTTGCATCTTGATGATGCAGATGGTATAACCACCCTTCCCCTTGGTGAGCTAGAACAAGGACTCCAAGCTTTGGGTTATCCTTTGCCAGAAGATGGCCATTTAAATAAATATTCAAAACAGGAATTTCCCCCAACTTGGAAGTACTTTATACATGTCATCCTTCAGTGTTTAAGTCCTAAGTGTACTACACACAATGAAATCAACCGTTCAATTGGGAGTGTCATTGTGTGTATCGTTAATGGGCGAAAATATAATTTTTCTAAAATGATTTTTGATGGCATGTGTCACAATAAGGGTAACAAGATGACTCTTGCTTATCCAAGGTTTTTGCAAATGGTTTTTGATTAACAACAATATTGAAATAGGGATCATAACATTTTTTATACGTTTCCTGTTCAAAAGAAAGCTATTTTTGGAAAGATGAATTCCACAAACCCTAGAGATTTACCACTCACCCAAGCCATGCTTGCTGTTATTGCAGCAGCACAACCACAACCAGATCCTATCCCGGAACTTCCTCAATCACCTCCACCTATGCAAATTCACGATCCTTCACCAAACGCTGACATGACTAACCTCAACGTTGACACTTCCAATGTTGACGTTGACAACATCCTACCACAGACCCAAACACCCCTTAACTCTTCATCCTCTGAAGCCCACGATTATAAGTAGGAAAAACGCCAAAAGACCACTGGAGTGTTCTCCTGTAGTGGTCCAAGACATGTAGTAGAGAGAACCACCACCACAAGTATGGTTGGTGACATGGGTGGGGCTGGAACTAGTGGCACTGGCTTACATGCAGGTCATGACAGTTCCAACATCATTAAGACCACACCCATGCCCAATGATTTTGTTATGGGAGGGCAACTTCTTGTATTCGAAGAGGGAAGTATGGAACCTTTAACCTTGATGGAATTGACGGTGATTTGTATAAGTGAAGGTCTACGTGATTATTGGCCTATTCTACATGATGGATTGGATTGATAAAGTGGGTAGATTAATAGATTAATATAAAGGATGAGATGAATGGAGATGAGGGTGTAGAGAGAGAAAGGAGAGAAAAGAGAAGAGTAGAGAGAGAAAATAAAGATTGAATGTCAATAATGAAAATGACCAACCCCTCCTAACATGCTAGGAGGGGATATATATAGCCCACCCTACATGTGGGCTATATGGACTTTACATTAACTAAGTGGATCACGAGACCATTACATAATTATCGTTGGAGCGACCGATCCTTCATAAATACGTAAAATGTATTTCCAACAATCTCCCCCTAAGGGAGGTCGCTCCAAGAGACAAAGTTCTAAATAGTCTATATCTCGTGATCTATGCTAACTAAGATGTGACCGAGACTTTATTGGGAAAAACATATTTCCAACAATCTCCCCTTAAGGGAGGTCACATCTTTTTACAAAATCTTAAACCTAGCATCTATGCTTGAGTCTTCGATCTTGTTCTTGTGAATATGCTTGATGTGATCTTTGACTTTAGTCTTGAGCATGTTTCCTTGCCTTGACCTTGTGCATTCTTCACTTGTGATATTTTCCTCTTCGTGACTTCATGTTCCACATACTTATACTTTTAAATTCTTGAAAGCTTCAGAGTTTGATACAGCGGAAGACTTGACCTTCAGGCTTTCTTGAATTTGTTGAAGTACTAATGCTATGTAGTATAAGCGTGTGGTGACGACTTCTTCTGGATTGTACACCGCAATGCCACCTTCTTGTTACGCTACATAAGACAGTTAGCAACAAACAATATATACGGATGAAATGGCCTTGAACATTTCATTCTAATTCGGTAGCATTTTACCTCCGGTCGGTGAAGACCGTTGGACGATATTAAATATCGTACTTGTGGCAGGTAGTTTCAATAAAGAACCTCCTTGACAAGATTTCGCGGGTAAACCCGTTCTCTTTACTCGACCGTCCAAAGCTGACTGAGAACGTAAAGAGTGAATCATTTGGATAATCTTATCCGCATGATTTGAAGCCGCCAATTCATGTTCCTGGAACAAGTGAAGTTCAATTAAGAACCGCACCGTCGTTGCTTTCCAGTTGTCACTACCTTGATTCATATAGAATCTTGCAAGTTACCTACCAAGTGCTGTTTGATGTTAACACTAGAAGGATTTCCATTCGTCACTGTAAATACTTAATAGTATTACTCTGAATGTTCTGGCAAGATCACTAAGATATTGCGTAGAGGCCTGGAACGTGTTTAAATTCATTTAAGAATTAAACCACTGTTGCTTTCCAGTTATCACAAGTTTGATTCATAAAGAATCGCACAAGTCACCTACCATGAGCTTTTTGATTTTCGCTCAAGAAGGATTTCCATCTTCATTGTAAATACTTTCGTATTACTCGGATGTTCAGGCAAGATCATGAAGATTTTGCGTAGGACTCTTAAGATCTTTTTTACTTTTCACAGTGTGTGAAGAAGCAAGGAAATATGAAAGTGTGTCCTAATGAGATATTTGATGATCTCAAATGGCTCTAGACTCGATCGTGCATTTTGGATTTTTAGTGATCGGAGGCTGGAGAGGAGTGCCACCTTTTCAATACCAATTTATTCGGAGTGAATAAATCAATAGATAATGCGTTGTCTCCGTGTGATTAAAACAAATATCTTTTTAGAGATATCTGAGTTAGCTGGGATGGGTTGTGCATTGCATCACTGGGTCCATGATGTCTGTCTTCAATATTAAGAATCATTAAACAATGATCTTAATAGCATATGTATTGACCCGGTTTCTGCCTAAGTTGTAAGGAGGGCTTCTTTCTTTACACCCTTTATCTTTACAATTCTTTTTCATTCTTCAACCCCTTCAATGCTTACCAATACGTCATCACTAGCACCTTGTTGTGATTGTTCCAGTGCTAACTTAAGTACTTGGTCGGCATTCAGCTACGTTCACAATCTTTCTCCAACTTTCCTAAGGACTACTATTTCTAGCTATGGAATGTCCTTGGGAAGATTCCTCCGGTTCTAGAGGAATCATTGGACTTTAACCTATCCTACCATCCTTATGTCACCACAATCTTCATCATCATGAATAGAGATGTTTTGGGTAAGTGTATGTCACCATGAAATCCATTTTGAAGTGTAAATCCATTTTGCTCCCCCTTAACATATGCCACGATATCCGAAAACATTTCGCACATGTCGGGATGAGCTAGCACGTTAAGTCAAACCATTTGTGATTAATCATTTCCCATATTAAATCACATTTTCTCCCCCATATTAAAAATATTAACTCAATCAATGTTATTAATATCAATTGATTTAATAGTGTTTTAAGAAAATTTGGGAAGAAAAATGCAAATCCAATTATCTTCATGAATTACACAAGCTCCCCCTCAAATTAATGAGGGTCTACTTGAAACGTAAATTAAATACCTTTTAAACACAAGTGTAAGGTATTTATCACGTGCAAAGATCATATATGATAATGAATTCACAATATTTGCAATTTACGAGGTTGGACCTGAATGATGGAGAACATCATATGAAAGAATCACATGGTTCTTGTTCACGAATGTTGGTCTTCCTCGTAACTTCTGAAGTTATCTCTTGACTCCATGTGTATGATTGATATCGTTGTCTTAACACCAATATGTGAACTTGGCACTCTCGGCATCAAGGATTCTGAATGCTGGAAAATTCCTCCCCCTCAATTGTTGACCCGTGTTCTATTTAAAGAGTTGTAGTCACCGTTTGAGTAGTCGCATCGTCGAGTATGTAGATATCAATTGTAAGTTGCTACGGTTGGTGGAGATGATAACTTCGGATTCTGAAGTCAAAGATTTCCGGTGAAATGCTTGACTTCAAAGTGAAAAGCGGGTTACTATCGGAAATTATAGCAAACCATAATGGAGCATATTTTAAATTTTTTAAACTTCTGCTCGAACTTTATTTACAATACCGTGTCATTATTGAATGACATTTCTAGGTTCGTAAATATTATCGATTCCAGAAGACATGCTCTTTTTATCAAAACATTTTTGAACACACAATTTTGAAAGATTTAGAAAAACCTTTTGAGAAATTCTTGAAAAATTGTGTTCAAAGTTTTGAAAACCAATTACTTGAGCTTAAGATTTGGAATATCTTAGGAAAGCTCAAGTCCGATAAGTTGTAGACTTCTCGTTGTTAAGGATAAGTTTATCATCGGCGATAAACTTTCCTTTTAACTGAAGAACGAGTCCTAAGTTGACATTTACTTAGAAGTCGTTTTTCATGAGCTTGAAAACTTTGACTGTTTTAACGGAAAGCTCATGACCGAGAAAGGTTAATTTCTCGTTATGAGGAAAAGTTCTCTTATTTAAAAGATACACTTTCCTTTCTGAGCTTAAAACTTCGAATGTTTTAATACAAGCTCATGACCGAGAAAGGTTAATTTCTCGTTGTGAGGATAAATTATCATAAAAGATAATATTTCCTTTATTTGAAGTTCGAGTTACAGTCTGACATTTAACTGTAAGTCATTGTGCATGAGCTTAAAAACTTCGAATGTGTTTAATATAAGCTCATGCCCGAGAAAAATTAATTTCTCGTTGTGAGGATAAGTTTATCGTCGGCGATAAACTTTCCTTAATTTGAAGATCGGGTCATCATCTGATATTTAATGAAGAGCCTTATACACGAGCTTAAAACCTTTGGATGGTTTTAGGATAAGCTCGTGTCCAAGAAAACTTAGTTTCTCGTTAAAAGGGTAAGTTATCGTTGCGTATATAAACTTCCCTGTCTCTGAAGTCCGGGTCATCGTCTGTCATTTAACGAGGAGCCATTTACACGAGCTTAAAACCGTTGAATAGTTTTAATATAAGCTCGTGTCCGAGAAAACTTAATTTCTCGTTTTGAGGGTAAGTTATCGTTGCGTAGATAACTTCCCTTTCTTTGAAGTTCGGGTTACAGACTCTAATCTGACTGTAAGCCATTGTGAATGAGCTTAAAAACTTGGAATGTTTTTGATATAAGCTCATGCCCGAGAAAAATTAATTTCTCGTTGTTAGGATAAGTTTACCATCGGCGATAAACTTTCCTTTCTTTGAAGATCGAGTTATAGTCTGTGATTTGACTATAAGTCCTGAGTGCAGCTTAACCATGAATCCCCTGAGACATTTGTTTCTCTGATATCTGCTTCTTCAGCAACCAAACTTTAAGAGTGTCCTTAGTTGAACGGTATACAATGATTGGACCGCTTCGTTCTTTTGGAACATCAACTTTGGTACCTGCATTCTCATTAGGAATTTGCATGCTTTGACATGGGTTAGCGATATCAATTATAGAAGCACGTGGGGGTTCACAGTTGGCTTTACTTGTGTCAGAGGCGACTTGAGTAGATGATTCACTTATGTTAGCTGGCAAACGTTTCCTTTTATAGAAAACCCTAAGTTTAGGCTTAAGTGAAGTATCATCTTTATCAATTTCCTCCCTAGTAGTCTTAGTAGAATCGGAGACTATCCTAGTTAAAGGGCACTCGTTTCCTACAAGAGTGAAAGTTCTACCAGTGGGATGCCAAACTTTACCAATGGGTTTGATTTTAGCTATCCACTGGGATTTAAGTCTAGCACGGGAGTTCACCTCATTAAGTAATTTCTTGATACAAGAATCATGATTTGCCGTAAAGACACATTTTCTACATGTTTTACAAGTAGCATATTTAATGTCCGAGTAAGATCTAGAGTTCTTGATTGATTGATTGATGCTCCTAGGATTTGACATGCTACGGTTAGCAGTGTTGGGTAATCTAGAAGGCATCTGACTAGGTTTGAAATTCTTATCTCTTACTTGTGTCTTTTGAATACCTTCCCTTAGACCAGATTTATGGTGAACGTCATTTGAACTAGTTCTAGACGTGGTCTTGGTATTTTTAGAGAGACTAGAGGCAATCATGTGATTAGGTCTTGCTAAAGCTGTTTTGGTCACATTGGGCCTAGTTGCATGAGTTACTGGTCTAGAAAGATCAACCAAATCAACTTGGGAGGCAAACTGCGGTCTCGAGAATTGTGGTCGCTCGGATCTAAATGCAGTCGGTTGTCTAACGAACTGATTTTTAGGCGGTTTCCCCAAGATTGATGGTTTTTCAAGCTTAGTGTCCACACTAGTTCCTTTGGTTTTCCTCAATTCGTTTTTCAACGCAGCTATAGCAAAGACCTTTTCCTGTACTTGAGCTTTTAAGGTCTCATTCTCTTTGAGCAATTCATCTTGGGATGCCAACTTAGATTCTAGCAGTTGAATTTTTTTCAAAAGATTATCCTTTTCAGCTTTAGAATCTAAAACTTTTTGATCCAATTTTCTTTCAAGAACAACGTTTGACTTTTCAAGTTTTTCAAAATATGTTTCAAATTTGTCCGTTTTCTTGGAAAATTCAAGTTTGGCATCCTCGAGATCTTTTGATTGTTGAGCTACAATCGTTTCGAGCTCTCTAAACTTAGAATCAGAAGCAGTCAATGAAGCAGTTATAAGACAATTATCATGATGTTTAGCATTTTGAACACTTTCTCCCCCATTATGACTCACATCGGGTGAATCAGAAGTGGTATTGTTATCACTCTTCTGCATCCCATGTTTGTCATAATTAAGTTCGGAATGCTCAATATGCAGCATGGCATTAGCATATACATCATAAACAACATTACATTGTACCATGTTTGCAGGCTCTTCGTCATAAATGGGTAAGGTGTCATCAAAAGAGATCTCGTGAACATTCCCTGACGTGCCACTGGTATCATGTTGTCCTCCTGATTCTGTGCTCTTGGCATCGTTAGGCTCAAAGTTTTCAACCGTATGACCAGTTTCCTCTTGCATCGAAGAGTCTTGCACTCCATTATCATACCCTTGCTGAAGTCGAGATCTTTCATAAATCAAAGACGAGACCGATGTCATGAGTTTCAATATTGTATCACGGAACACTCGAAGCTCGGTATGTGTATCTCGAAGAAATGATTGGCAAATCACCGAACTTTCAGACTTGATGATATTGAATTGGAGGAAAGGCATGAGTTGTGTCACAAGAGTCTTATATGCAAGTGCCGATGCAGAGTGATTAAAGTTGTCATGGTTGAGTTGCTCGGCGAGTTGGGTCAAAGTGGTGAAAATTGAGTCGATGAAAATATGACGATCTTGACCAAAGATTGTCACAAATTCGCTCCCTCCTTGAATCCTCGAAAGAGTGACAAGATGAGACTGAAGCATTTGAAATGAAGTGATGCCACTTTTCCTAATTTTGTTTTGCATTGAATGCGATTCTCCCGTTTGACATGTCGAATCGAACGTATCCATTGAATATCGATTAAAAATGACGTGGATGTTGTTGTTTTCGGGATTGTATAATACGTGAAGAGACTTAGAAATTGAAATTCACGGGATTGAGGATATAACTGTTTTCTCGGCTGAATAATTTCTTATCCGCTCAAACGTTGATAGAACAAACCTGATCAAAAATCCGTAGCCACTAAAAATAAATCCCGTCACTTTGACTCGTCACTTTTGACTTTAAAACCGGCCACAATACCTTTTAACCCGACAAATGTTTTTCCACGTTAACTCTTTTCGGAATACCCGCCTCAATACGATGTACCAAAACTTAATAAACAAAAAATTTATTAAACTAAAATTTAAAAGTGACAAAAAGACAAAATAAATGTAACTAAAAATAAAAATTTGGACTTAACTTAAATTCAAATTAAAAAAATGATATATTGGAAAGAAAAGCGTCTTTTTGGAGATAAGTATTGAAATCAAAAAATACCATAAAAAAAATAATCTAAACATACGGATAGAAAAAGTGGGCCTTTTGTAAAACGTGGCTATCTAACACATTGTTTCTTCCGCCTAATCCCACTCACTTTAGCCTTGTTATCTCCGTCCCCCTTTTCTTAAAAATGTCACTCTTAAAACTTCTTTCCTCCAGTCACTTTCTCTATATCTATCTCTCTCCTCAACCTAGAAACCTCCGTCTCAAACACACAATACTCTCAAACTAAACTGGTGAGCTTCCTCAAAAAAATTAACTCCTCCGTCTCCTTAATTTGCTCAGGAATGATCAAGAAAAAAGAAAGTCTTCAAGATCTTTAATTAGGTCTCGGGTAAGATCTTTTTATCGTCTAATCATAGTCTTTCTCTCATCTGTCGAGTCCTTCTTGAGATGTTTTTTCTTTGATTTTTGAATCCAACGAGAGTCCTTCTTGGGATGTTTTTTCTTTGATTTTTGAATCCAACGAAACAAAGTTTGATTAATAACATAAATGTTATTAGTCTTACTTTATCTTCGAAAAGCAAAAGAAGGTAGAACCTTCGATAACGATCTATGATGATCTAGCTTTTTCGTGTTTGATTTTTCTTGATCAATACATGCATCACGAAAAGAGAGCAAAATCTGAGATCAAGTTTATATGTTTCGAGTGTCTTTGTTTGTGTTTATTTGATGTTTGGAGTTGAGTGATGTGATGAGAGTCTTTGGTTTGATAAGTCTGAGGGTAGGTGTCGAGTTGGGAGTCCGAGAGTGTGGGTGAGGGTGATGTTTGTTTTAGACGAGAGTGTGAGGGGTGTGAGGTTGTTTGGGTCGATGTGGTGTCGAGGGATTGAGGTGAGGTTGGGTGTTGGGGTTGGTGAGGGTCTGTTTTTGTACGAGGGTCAGTTGGGGTTGGTTGGTTTGACCGAGAGAGGTGAGGGTGAGGGGTTCGAAACTAGGAGGATGTGGGTGCGTAGAAGTCGAGGGTGAGTGAAAAATTCGAGAGTGTGAGGTGTGGTAATACGAGAGGTTTGGAGACGACGGTGTTGGGTGAGACTGTGTTTGTTAAACGAGGGTGTTTGTTAATGAGTTTATGTATGTTATGTTGTGTGAGTCAAGATGAAGTTTTGAGAGTTGACAGTCTGGTGGTCTGTTAAGCGAGGGTGAGTCGAGTGAGTGATAGAGTTGGTTTCCCGTATTGTTGAATTCGTAAGAGTCGAGACCAAGTGATGATTTTGTGAGTCGAGAGTTGTGAGTCTGTGTGTCGAGAGAAGAGTAGTCGAGTGTGAGGTTGAGTTTTTTTTCCGTTATGTTTGAATTTACAATGCTTCGTTCGGAACTTTCGTTCGTCCGAAATTTTCGTTCGTCCGGAACTTTCGTTCGTCCGGAACTTTCGTTCGTTTGGAACAATATGAATGGAAGAACAGTTTTGTTGGGAAAGTTTTGACAGGTTTGAAGGACAGAACTCGAGACCCTATTGAATTAAAAAAAAAAAAAAAAAAAACAACAGATTCGTTGGACAGTGCACGAATCCCAGATGGAATAAAAAAGGTTATATATAAAAAAAACTGATTATATAAAAAAATAAAATGCTTATATAAAACTGATAAAATAAAACCCAGATATGATAAAAAAGGTTATATAAAAAAATTATAAAAAAAATTATATAAAAAACTGATTATAAAAAACTGATAAAAGAAAAACTAATAATAAAAAATTAAAATGGATCTTAAAGAACTGATATGAAAAAAAAACTGATTATAAAAAATTGATTTTTGAAAAAAAAATTGTGATTTTAATATAAAATAAGTAAATCAAAGATTTAATTATGATTTAAAACATAAAAACACAAACTTTTTATAAAAAATACAAACTTTTTAATATTTAAGCGTGATTAAATCAAAACCCATCAAAATCAAACAAAAGAAAAACAAGAATAAACCAATCTAACCATGCTCTTGATACCAATTGAAGGACTACGTGATTATTGGCCTATTCTACATGATGGATTGGATTGATAAAGTGGGTAGATTAATAGATTAATATAAAGGATGAGATGAATGGAGATGAGGGTGTAGAGAGAGAAAGGAGAGAAAATAGAAGAGTAGAGAGAGAAAATAAAGATTGAATGTCAATAATGAAAATGACCAACCCCTCCTAACATGCTAGGAGGGGATATATATAGCCCACCCTACATGTGGGCTATATGGACTATACATTTACTAAGTGGATCACGAGACCATTACATAATTATCGTTGGAGCGACCGATCCTTCATAAATACGTAAAACGTATTTCCAACAATAAGCTTGCAAAAGCAAAATACAAATCTTGTACAGATTGTTGACTCACAGGGCCTTGAACTCAATACTTTGAGGGAGAGGATAGTTGTTTTGGAGACTGCCAATGAAAGGAGAAGGCAGGCAAGAGTCCTCTCTTCAGGGGAGGATTCTTACGAAGGGGAGGATAAGCCAATAGAGCCTTTATTGCTAGTGACAAGGGTTCTCATGAGAAAGGCTCCCAAGAGGGTGAAGGTACTTCTTATAGAGTCAGCTTGGATGTGGCTGAAGCTCTTACAGGTGTAAAGGAACAACAAGGTTTTGATACTTCTTTGATTACTCCAACAAGGTTGTCCTTTGTTGAAATGATGAACAACACACACAAGAATAGATTCAACGTTGATGGGAGTAAAGCAAGCGCTGACGTACAGGTTTTGAGCGCTGACAAGAGTATAGGTTTGGTTGATGTATCCCAGTCATCAGCCATCATCAAGAATGTGATTCCACATGTATCTACCTCTTTACCAACTATTGATGCATCAGATAAGGGTAAAGGACTTATGATAGAGGTAGAAGTGCCCAAGAATGCAGCTGAAGTTCAGTATGATTCAATTTTGGCTGCAAACATACAGGAAAAGGAATATAAGAAGTCTACTATTGAGTCACAGATTGTGACTACTTTTGAAAGTAAGGGAGAAGGTAGTGATGATGAAGGGAGCTCTGAATCATGTGTGATGATACTTGATGAGCCTGAAAGATTGGAATATGGAGAGGAGTTGGGTCTGGAAAAGCTTAAGGAGGTAAAGTTAAAGTTTGATTTGACCATTCCCACAATTTCTGAGCTTTTCTTCAAATATGAAGCAGAAGTGTTTTGTGACCCAAAGATCTCCATATCAGAGAAGATTTGGTGTCTTGAAGGGCTGTTGAGATTGCAAGATGACATGAGGATATGGGAGAGAAATAAAGCTAGCAATATCAAGATGGAAAACAAGACAGTATGAAGGGAGGTTTACTATATGTGCTTAAGGAATTATGTGCTTGGTTGGACTTATAAAAAGATCAAAGCTCTCACCTTTGATCAATTGGAATGGTATGCCTATCCTATTTGGGATTCATTGTGCAAGGATAGAACTTTTGATTTACTTTCCAAAGAGAGGCAAGAGGAAATAGAGGAACGAATGAGACTTAAGAGAGCTGCAGCTATAGCTCCTAGACCTGTGAAGAAAGGTCTGTAGGTTGTTTTTCCTATTCTAGATCCATATACACCTAGTGAGACTGCTTTGAGAAAGATGATGAAGCTTACTTAGGTGGAAGCATCAGATATGGTAGAAGTGTTACCTATGGATTTCAAGAACCCTATTGTGAGCTATGATGAAGATGCTAGTGGTTTTTGGGTGGTCACCAGGGCTGGTGACAAGGTACACACTTTTGTTTCTCTCATTTCTATGTTTGCTAGTTTTGACAGAGAAGACTTGGTTGACTTATGGAAGTCAATGAAGGCCAAGTATGAGGCTGAGGAACCTACCTCAGTCAATGGAATAAAGATTTGGTCTACACTCAAGAGAATGTTTGAGCCAAATGAAGCAGATCTAGTTTGGAAGGATCTAGATGACATTAGTGGCTCGACTTGGCATATTTATTCAACTGCTGGTGTGTATCATCTTTGCACATCTAAATTTTCAGAATATCTCTTGGTTGATACTGCTTATCCTTTGCCACAAGAGGTTTTGAAGTTGATGATGACTACACCTTTGGAGGTTGACTACACTAGTGACATGAGCAGGAATTTACTTAGATTTGTTTATTCTAAGATTAAGAAAGAAGATTAGTTTGTAAGAATCCTCCTTGTATTTTCTTCTTATTTTGAAACTTGATTCCTAGAGTAGACATCAAGTTTAGGGGAGGATTATTGGGAATAAAATATAGCCAAGACATTCAGACGCTGACAAAAGGAAGTTGGACGTTGATAGGAACAACTCAAGCGTTGTCAGGTCAAGCGTTGACAAGAAGAAGTCAAGCGTTGATAGAAGACTTAGTTTACACGTTTTATGTTTATAGTAAAGATATGTTCTACAATGTATTTTCTATGTTTATCTTTACCATAATTAGCTCATAGCTAAACTCTTGTACAAGGCTCCTTGTTCTATAAAAGGAGGCCTTTAGGTTTAGTTTTAATATACGTATTCGACTTTCATTGTACTCAAGTTTGCTTTATCAATTGAAGTGAAAGTTTGGTTTATTCTGTTTTGTGTGTTCTTGTTCTAAGTATTAACTCCGCATAATACCTAGTATAGGTGCTGAATATAATTAATAACATATTATAAGTAATCAAACGCATCGGAACAAGCACCTATGTACGGATCCATAGAGTCATATGATTAATCAAGAAATGGAGATAAAAGTATACCTTATGTAGCACGATTCTGTAAGAACAACCGGAGACAATTACCACACGATCTACTCAAGAAACCAAGTGATCAAAGTAGGTCACCTCTATATAGAAACACACTACACCTCCTTGTATACCAAATAGATGCTAGTCTATAACACCGTAACCCTTGATCAAACCTTGAATAATTTTGATTCAAGATTTTTAACACACGAAATATACAGCACTAAATTTTTATCAAAATGTGAAACGCCCCATGTGACAAAAAATGGAGAAACCATACGTTTCTATTTTTCTATCAAGAAACAATGTTAGTTAGAATCACTTTTTATCACCAAAGATAAGAATGAAAAACAAGTCCTTAAATTATGGAATAAGGCATTTAACTAAATCAATGGTTACCATTTGAAAATCAAAAACGTATGTCATCATTTATGGACGGTTAACAAGACTTTAAAATGGTCTTCACATTAGTTTTTTAGTGTAATAATAATAAAATAAGGGCAAGCTTATTTATTAGAATTCATCTCGAGTTACATAGGTTATATATATTGTAAATAAAATATACACGATATATTAAATGGTACCTCCGTGTATATGTGTGTGACCCCATAGGCCCATATGTGTCTGGCCATATAATTAGTTGTTATGACACGAGCATACACCAACACCTAGATTGTTTCATACACAACATAGTTTCTCTACGTGTTAATCTTGATCTAATTTCGTTAACACAAAGCTAAATAGATCTAAGTTTGGGATCAACACGGAGCTTATTGAATCTCTCCAGCCATGTGACCGATGTTGCTGGAGGAGGAGGAGTGGTACTGGGTGTTGCTGCTGGTTGTTGGCAGCCTGAACCTCAGCCCTGATTTCGTTCCTCGGCTGAGGAAGCATAGCTTGCATTGCAGATTGGATTGCGGCATTGAGTTGTTCCTGCTCGCGTGTGAGAACCATCTGACAGTATAACATAAAATACATGATTAAACTGATTAAATCATAAACTATATACATGAAAAAAATTTATACCAATAAATCATGAGAAAAAATTTATGCAAGAAAATTTGTACATGAATGCATGATGTAGTTTTATGAAAACTTTCGTATGCGCGAGAGTGAACGCCTATGGTGATTTCACTCAAAACAAAATGACAGGGCGCGGGGACGCCAATGGGTCGGTCCCAAAGTTAAAAGTTTCGATAAAAGTACATGCGACTAATATGGTCAGTCCTGTACCAACCATTACTAGTCAAAACTCTTGTAACAAATGACACATATATATATATATATATATATATATATATATATATATATATATATATATATATATATATATATATATATATATATATATATATATATATATATATATATATATATATATGAAAATATGCATGCATGAAACAAACTGTCAGTTCTAGGAAGAACATGATGATTACCCACTAATCACAGGTCATGTTTTTAGAGCCCACAGGTCTAAGCCTTGGGCTCTGATATCATAATTGTAACACCCCATTTACGTAAATTGAATGTCACGCGTGATTATGGCGTGTCATCAAAGCATACAAGGATAATGTATTAAACATCACATGACCGTAAAGGAAATACCGGAATCAAACATCGGTATCCCAAAAGTAGAACTCCTCACACACAAACATAAGTACTGTAAATAAAAAGGACTAAAAAATGTCCATGGAAATGAGTATCAAAGTATAAAGAAATGCATAAAGTAAAGAAGTCTAGGAAGCTTCCAATCTATATGCACGTACGCTTAAAGTCTACGAGCGTCCCTGAGTACCTGCCGTTTTGGGAACATGAAAGAAAAACGGCTGAGCATAACGCTTAGTGCACGGATATACAAGTAAAGCATGAATAATATAAGCATATAAGCATGAAGCAGCGGAAAAAACTAAGTCCTGAATAACCTGGCATGTCTTATTAAAACTGGTTTTATAGTTTGAAAAGCCTTATGTTTATATTATAAAAACTGTTAAACATGTTTACCATTAGCCAATATAGGTCATGAATTATCAACGTGCATGAATACTTGGAGGGGTGACCTCGCCATGCAAATTAGAGGGGCTGCCTCTAATTTAATATACTGGTTTGGGTACGAGGGATCAGCTCCTTGTGAAGGATGCAAGGCACACACCACATTCACCTGAATAATCTGCTGAAAACATGTAAACTAGGATGCACCCATACGCCCCACATGATAAAAATAATAATATGGCCAAAAGCTGAAGGGACGCCACGAGCTATCACTCCATCGTGGTGGAGTCATAACATTGGTGCCTCTAGTGTTATGGTTATGGTACCTCCATAACTAGGTGAAGCTGATCATGCATGTATATGGCTTTAGGTATCTAATTAAACATAAGCAATTCAAAACATATAAAACATATACTAGGAAAACAGTTGGCTGCATACGGGGAATCTTAAATAGGAAGAATGTCCATACTGAAAGGACGGAGAATCCGTACCTTGTGTCCAGTGAACGAAGAAGATGAACGGAAGAGAGTCATACTTCGGTATCACTAATGCTACATAAATACATACGTGTATAAGTATCTGATTACTGAGTACGTAACTGATTTTATATCATGTCTTAACTTGTTTTATATGTTCATGTCATGTTTTACTGATTTAAGCTTTATACTGCGTTAATCATGTATTCTGTCTATTCTGTTTAAATATTACTTGTATTTCATGTATTATTATATTTGTTGTGTAATAATAAGTAACTTTCTAAAAATAGCAGGTTTCCTAAAATAGAAAGTTTCCAAAAATAGAAAGTTTCCAAAATAGATTTACTGCTTAAAATAGATAAGTTTCTAAAAATAGAAAGTTTCTATAAATAGATTAGTTGCCTTAATTAAATAAGTTTCTAAAAATAGAAAGTTTCCATAAATAAAAATAAACTGGATTATTAAGCTAATAATATAAGCTTAAGTGTTTACTGATTAATATTCTGAGTCATGTAATTAAATAGTATAGTTTATTAATTATTTCATGTAATTTAAATAAACTATAGGTTAAAGTATTTATATAAATATAACATGATTTAATTAAATAAAGGTAAAAATACTTAGGTTAACACATGTATTATTACCTATTAATAATATAACTTAAGTCATGAAAATTAATTAATTATATAGTCTAAATAAAATGGTAAATACTTAGGTTAAAATTCATGTATTAATAATGATATTAATAACCTAAGTCATGCATAAATTAAATTAACCATGTACATGTTTTAATTAATTTAATTTAACCTTGTTAAAATAATTAACCTTGTAAAATAATCAACTTGCAAAATAACCCATGAACCGAACCCGTGTTTTAATCTAACATGTCGTGAACCGGACCGGTTTAACCCATGAACTGGCCAACCAAACGCACCCTTAACAGTGGCTAACCGGCTTAGCTGGTTGCCACTGTTTGTGTAAAACAGCCACCGGCTGTGCCGGTGGTGTCCTTGGTCTAAGCTAGCCGCCGGCTAGCAAGAGTTCCCACCGGCTAGCCGGTGTTCCCCCTGCTGCCGCAGCTTAAGTTCCCCCTGCTTTCCTTATTTAGCCACCGGCTTAAGCCGGTGGTGGTCCTTTTTCTTCCGTGACCAAACCGAACACCAAACATACCCCGACCAAGGTCGGGGTTCCCTTTGTTCCTGCGGTCGAGACACACAACACACACCGAGACCTTGAGGTCTCGGTTGGTGTGAAACAAAAGCAAGCCGAGACCCCCTTGGTCTCGGTTCCATGCGTCTGCCAACAACAAACACCCCTTAAACCCTAATTAATTTCTACCCCATGATTTATTAACAAGTATTTACTTGTTTAAATAACACTCATGATTTCATGTGGTCTTGATCTAAATAAAAACATAAAGAAAAAGGGGTTTAAGGATTTACCGATTACGTGAATCAAAGGAGGATGAACACACTAACAACCTTGCGAGAAATTGATTGTAGGTAAATTACACCCTTTAGGAAAAAGGCGTAAAAGCGGTAAGTATTAAACAAATGACTTTAGGAAAAGTCAAATGCTTATGACCCAATGAGATTCGTTTCCCAAGGAGGTACATGTGTGTGAATAATTCCTAAATGATTTGAGATTAATATTTGAAAGAAGGGGATGAGAAAATAGAAATCCGGATACATGAAAATTAGGCTAAGACGTAAAAAACGCAAAATCGTAAAAAATGCTAAAATAAAAATAAATTCTAAAAATTCCCAAAAAATTACCAAAAATCAAATAAAATAAACTAAGAGTTTACAAATGATCAACCTTTTTCAAACCTTTTAATTAATTAAATATTAATTTTAAAATGCTAATTAAAGCCCTAAAAATCAAAATAATTATTAAAAAGCCCAAATAAAGATTTTTCACTTTGTAAACCTCTAAAATGATAAAATAAGAATAAAATCTATTTTTATCAATTTTAAAACTAATTAAAATTATTTAAAATGATTAAAATCTATTAAAAACTTAATATAATTCTAGAAATTAAGAAAATGATGATAAAATTAATCTAAGAGTTGAAAAAAAAATCCTATTTTAATGTATTTAACCAAAGAATAATATAAAAAGTGCAAAAATGTGAAATTTGAAATTTAATAATAAAATAATATTAAAATAATATTAAAAATCCAAAAATTGTAAAAATTCTAAAAACTTGCAAACTAGTTTATTTTAACCTAAATAAACAGAAAATGAAATCAAAATTACCAAAAGCCCCTATTGGGCCTCCAAATGGGTTGAAAACCAAAACAGTCAACCTTAATGGGCTAAATGGGCCCAAAAAGTCAAACTTGGCCCAAATGACCTGAAAAAGCCCTATCCGACTCAAAATTTAATTCTAAACACAAAAGTCCGAAGACCCAAAAGCTGGTTTTGAGCTTATCACAGCTTAAATGGTCAACAGCTTATTCTTATTGGGCCAATAAGCCCATTAAGCAATAAGCCAATGAGACAAGCTCTAATTTAACACACAACCTTCTTTTGAGATGCCTAAGAGATCTGTGAAAAGAAATTTTGAAAAAGCACACTCAATAAGCCAGAAATAAGCAAAGTAGAAATTCACTAAACGACAAAATAGTCGGGTTAGAGTTCTAGGACATTTTTCAGAAGCTCTGGTTTGTTGCAAAAGCTCACAAATAGCTTAACTAAGAATAATCAACAAAGAAAATTCCAAAAAGTCAAGTACAATAAGCGGTAGAGGCCAATAAGCTGGCTGAAAAAGCACAATAAGCTAATTTTCTAGCAAAACCTTAACCAGTTAAGCTGTAAACTTTCAGATTTGTTATTTAGATGAGAAAAATGACACCTATTACAAAAGCCAAGTTGTTGCATGTACCAATAAGCAGTTTTCAAAAATAAGCCAAAATGTGCTTATTTGACCAAAAGTCAAAGTTCTCCAAAATTCACCAAATGCTCAGGGATTGTTTATAAGCTTGTTTTAAGCAATTTTTGTGAAGAACTCAAGGTGGAGTCCTTGTGAATCAAGAGGTCAGTTGACCAAATGATGGCAAATTTTGGCAAATAAGGCTTAATAAGCCGGTTAGCTTATAAGCCAGCAACAAAGCAAACCAAATAGCCAAATCTACTCACAAGCAGCACAAAAACAAGTTCCAAGCAATACACAAGCAGGGCATGCACTAGATAACAAATTGCAAGGCAAAATTGAGGTGGTCACTTTGTTGATGCAAAATGACCACTTCAGCCAACTTTGATAAGCTCTAGCACCTAAAATAAGCCACCAAATTCAACAAGCAGATAATGCACAGATAGCTTATCACTTAAACTCTTCCCAAACCAGATTTCAGACCTTAGATCCAACAAACAAAGAAAATATTGGATCTGATGTGTTTGACCAAATTCAAACCAATTTTATCAGATTTTTCCAAAACTTGAAATCCTTTTTCCAAACCACTAGATACTCAACCAGTGACCAAAACCTGTTGCATATGACTTGTTTAGACTCCCCAAACCCTAAGAACCAAGGGCACAAGGCCACAAGACCTTATGACCCAGTAATCCCAAACAACCTATTATAGATCCTTTTTCAAACAAACTTTTTATTTCTACAAACAACCTACTGATTTTAAGGTTCAATTAGCTCAACCAGGTGACAACTAAGAGATACCAACTATAAAACACAAAGCACAAACACAGGAACCACAAATCACAAAGCAAAATTCATATCAGACATAAACATGAATTTTTTAGAGGAAACTTAACAAGAGGCTATACCTATCTCCTTTTACTTCCTAGGAAGATCAGCTATGCTCCTTGGACCTTGTTCAACAGCTAGAGCAAGACCAAGGTACTTGAACAAAGGATATGAGATGTGCCTTGGCTGATGGTTCAAAGCAGAACATCAAGGGCTTTATATCTTCAACACAAATGGCAAACAACTTATCCAAAGGTTGATAAACCTTCACTAGCTTGGTGTCAACAAGCTTGCAAGGGCTTATAGCTTTTGGATAAGGGTTAGTACATGAAAAATAAGCAAAACAGATGACTGATTTCAAGGTTTTTCAACTTTGAAAACCTTACCAAACATAAACGTGCTTAAACCACAAGATCTAAGCACCTTTATAACATCAAATGGAACTCATAATTACCCTTAAACAACACCAACTTTCAAAAACATAAAAAGGAATTACAATTTTCTAATAATACCAACTTTTATAAATTTTAAAAAGGAATTATAATGTCTAAAGAGTAAAACTGGAACAAAGGCCTCACCACAGGTTGCGGGTCCTTTTATAGGCAATAGTAGATGATTCTAGATGCATATTACATGAAAACCCTAGCTAGAAATTTCCAAAAGTGCCCTTGAAATCTTCTAGACGCATTTGTTGTTTGAGATGTCCAAATGAATCAGGGACGTTCATTTTAGCTTTGTGGCCAAGCAATTAGTCTTATCTGTTGATTTGGCCACGTGTCTTTACATGGAGAGGAGGGTGTGATATGATTGGGTGCCGGGTTGAATGGTGGGGACCATTGTTGAGTGGAGAAGAGGGATTTATTGTTGGGATGTGTTTTAGGTCATGTGAATCAAACGTGTGCCAGGGTAATTGATATTAACCCTTTGTTTTAAGTGGGGTGTAACTGGGTTCTTGGGGTAAACAATAACAACTTCTGATCCGTTTTTGTAGGAGTGAAAGTGTTTGGCGCGTGTTTGTTATGTTTGATGTTTGGGAAATGACATTAGTAGTCCTTGTGTTTTGGTGAAAAGGGTAAAACGTGTTTATTCAGCAATAAAACTCATTCCCTTTGTTAATAAAGTTCTTGATTTCACACTTTTGCCCCAAAACTTTGTCAAAAGTATTTCAAGGGTTGTTTTTGCCATTTTGCATAGTTTGAGGACTGATCTTGGACATTCTTGATCTTTAAAGTTCTTCAATGATTCTTTGACTTCATAAGGGACCTCTTTTGACAATTTTGAATTGTTGAGGGACTAAACTTGCCAATTTCTCAAAGTTGAAGGACCTTTTCGTAATTTTGACAAACTTAAGGGACCAAACTTGTAATTATGAATATACAAGGGTTTTAAGTGTCATTTCTTCATAAATGAGGGATAATTCTTGTACATCTTCAAGTCTTCAAGGGTTTTACTATGATAAATCATAACTAGGGCCCGGTTCATTGTGCGTCTTCGTTTCTCGTGTTCGTTTTTCCTTGTTTCTTATGATCTTTTGTCTTTTTCACGATATCCATACCTAAAATACACAAGTAAACAAATACAAGCATATATATGGTATTTTTAGTGACATTTTATGCATTAAAAGCCCGAAAAGAACGATGAGATCATGTATAAATGCCATCTCATCACTCCCCCATACTAAACCATTGTCGTACCCTCACGCAGTGCTAGAATAAAGTATCTAAACAACTCCAAAATTCATTTTTATGAACCTTTATTGAAAGAAAAACAAGCTATGCTACTACTACGATGTGTTAAAAACATTATATATGATTTTCATCACGAAAGTGACTTTTAGGGTCGAAGAATAGAAACAAGTGAATGTTTCATTGAGTAAATTTCGTCATCCCTGATTGTCACACATTCCATGCTGAGTGCAAAAACGAGATCATTGTTGGTACAAGTCGCAATGCTAACACTACTCATGCATTAAAATTGTGTAATACTTTTTTCTCCCCGCAATCCTAATTATTAAAGCAAGGAAATGTTTCTAGAATTTTTTTAACTATTTGTCATGGATCACAAGTGATTCATATTGACTTATTTTGATATTTATTAAGGCCGAAAATAAAGTAGGACGATTTAATTAATATTTAGCTAAAGGACAAAATCTTTTAAAACGGCTTCTCGTAATCTCCTGAAGTTCATATCTTGGCATAACTCATTTCGCGATTTGAGACCTTTCTCGGACCGATATTTGGCATGTACCTCATACTTCAAATCTTGGAAGACGTTCTTGAAATTATGGTCTTCTCTTCATAAATGGAATTTCTTCACTTGATGTTTTTGAGAGATTCTTCAAAATTGGACCACGACTTCATCATTTTTCTTCAATCTTTATTTTGGACTTTGATGTACAACGATCCACCTCCTTTTCGGACTTGGATATATTTATCCTCATACTTTGTTAGAGTCTTTTTGGATAGATTTTCTCCATGATCTTTAGGGAGTATATTGTTTTTCGTATCCTTCATATTGATTTTGGAACAATGATACTTCACATCATCTTGGATCTTTAGCAACAAAATGGAATCCTCATGCCTTGTTAGGGCCTTTTTGGACTTCGCCAATCTTCGCTCCCACTTCAATAAGTTATGCCTCGGCTATGAACTCTATTTGAACACGAGCAACTTTTAAACGATCTTGTGCTACAATCTATGTAATTCTTTTAAATCGTACGACCTTATTTATTGCAATTATTTATTCCTATGGCATTGATCTTATGGGAGAAAAAGACACAATTAAAAACACATGAGTTTTTGAAAGAACATTTTCATGTTCTACATTTAGCATGATCACTTGTCTTACTCTATCATCTCTCGTTCTTCACTATATAAAGACCTCTAATAAAAGAGACTCGTGAACACTTAGCTATGCAATTCAAAATTAGGCCAAATTTGGATTAGCTTTCATTAAGACTATAATAAATCGAAGTTTTGGGTTTTCAAGCCACTATAGGATCTTGCAATTTATTATACTTGGATAAGTTTAGATCTTGCGTTTTAAAGTTCCTATGATAGATGACTTTCTAGGATCAATTATAGGAACTTGCGAAAAGTTCTTGTTCTTAACTCGTATGAATTAAGACTTTCGCGTTTTAATGTCCCCTATATAAAAGTCTAGCAAAACTTGATTTAGCGTGTTAAGGAATGTTAGGGGCTCCAAATGCCCATCAAGTAAAAAATTAGCTTTTATTCTACCCAACGGAAAATTTACATTTGTGTCTCAAAAACACTTATGAAAAATTCTAAAATTTTTTAAAATTTGGTCATTTTTAGCCTTATTAAATTCAAAAACAAAACGATAAATTTTGGAGTGCGTAAAGACGTGGGCAAGGTAAGTATCTATTCACCCCCCCCCCCCCATACTAAAAGTAAACATTGTCCTCAATGTTTCAAGTCTAAGGGTGGATTACCCCCATACTAGAGACGAAAAGTCGAATGCTTAGGATCTAGTATGGAAAGGGTAATCAACAAATAATCTAAAGCCGTTTATTAATTGTGCTAAAAGACTATTGTTAGAATGATAAAGGATATATGTCGTGGACTCGTGAAAAATTCCTTCAACGCGAACGATCGAAGCTCGAGTGAAACGAACACGAGAGGCTTCGAACGTGATGATGGTGATCTAGATAACACAATCACGAACAACCACGAGACAACGAGTTGGAAGGGCACAAATCTCCTTTCATTAACTATATTAGAAAGTGATAATATGTACATGGATAAACATGGGAACTCTCCCACGAAGCACCTCGTTTTTGATTACCGAGTCATGAGCTCGACTCGATCCCCTCAATTATATCATTTCGGGAAAATCATGGTATGGTCATTTTTTAGTGGGGCTTACATGATAAACAAGGCCCAAAAAGCAACCAGTATTAAGGACTAAGTCCTTTGATGATGAAAAATACCGGGGTCGAAGATGGCGTCCTCGTTTTCATTGGATAAACAAATCAACGCCACTTCAACACGTGCTAAAAACTCAAAGAGTTTGAAGAAAATAGATGAGAAGTAGAAGGGTGGGACAATTGGTAAGACAAACTTTTGAGCTACTCGAGGTAGACTCGTACCAAGCAAATAGATATAGTTTCCATTTATTGCATCGGTGGAAGACCGAGATTTCCCTTTACATGAAATTCCGGCATCGAATATCTCGTCCTCGGTGGACAAGGATGAGGGAACATAAGGGGCTTCCCCCATACTAAAACCACACAAAGCATCGTCAAAAGGAGTAGACGAGCTTGTAGCACTTAAAACACGTGGTGATGACGGAGTTAGCTTTGTAGAAAAATCTTTTAAATCATATTCAAAATCTTTTCCTTTTTTACCTTTTAAACTCTCCTTATGAAAACCCGTTTTATTATGTCGAAAACATTAGGTGTTTCTAAGATAATGTTAGACACACTAAAAATTCTCACATTTGAAAATCGTTTTGGTTTGGGTGGTGGTAAGTTCTCAAAATGTTTGTCGATAAAGAAAACTTCCCCATCGGGGTCAACATATTCGTCATCCGAAAGATCTTTCGTAAGTATTGATGACTTATCAACACTTTCAAGAATGAATGTTCGAGGTGAGGCGAAGGATTTTCATTTCAAGTTTTGATGGTTTCTTCTTTGAAGGTTTCATAACCTCCACCGGCGGAGGAAATGGTAAATCGTTCTTGTTGATATTCTCTAAAACTCTTGGTGAAAATTCTTTATAAACGACATTGGTTGAATCACCATGGTTTAAAGTTGCAATTGAATAGACATGAGAAAGATTGGAGTTTTGTGTTGCATTGATGAAAAGTTCTTACTCATTGAAATGAAGGGTAATTTTTCGAGCATGAACATCAATAAGTGCTCTTGATGTATCCAAAAATGAACGACCCAAAATGAGAGGAACGTTTCGGTCGATGGGAATGTCTACAACGATAAAGTCAACGGGATAGTAAAACTTTCCAACTTTGACGAAAACATCCTCGGCTACTCCACATGCTAAGATTGTAGAATGATCGGCCATCTTAATAGACATGTACGAAGGAGTAAGAGCCGAAGCGAAAGTGATTTGAAAATCTCAAGAGGCATTAAATTAATACTAGCACCAAGATCGGCCAAGGCGTAGCATTCCTCCATATCTTGTATGCCACATGGAATTAAAAATTTACCGGGATCACCGACTTTTTGAGGTATGCAGCTTAGAAAAACCGATGAACAACTAGACGATTGTTGTAACTTTTCTTTGTTATTCAACATACTTTTAAAGTTCGCGGAAAATCGAGGCATCATGATTTAAGCATCGGCAAAACTTATGTTGAAGTACAAATCACGAAACATTTTCATAAAAAGCTCGAATTGGTAATTGTTACGTTCTTGTGACTTTTCCTTGTTTCGTCTCGATGGATAAGGCAAGGGTGGTGTGGGTTGGGCATTAGGCAACGGCCTTGGAATCCCGGGTTCCACAATTGGTATAGGTTGACCGTAGGTGTGGTTTGAGCGGTACTTCGTGGGCTTGAGATATGCTCATTTTCCACCACTACCTCGGGTTCGTTTTCAATTTCCTTCTCCTTGGAAATATTTGCACGAGAAATGGGTTCATTGAAAGTTTTACCACTACGAGTAGTAATAACCTTCATTTCACCTTTCGAGTTTGCAATGGTATCACTAGGAAGACCACCCGAGGAAGACGGTTTACACATTATGGCTTCAAACATGCTTGCCATTCGATCTTTGAATTTTGATTGCCTTTGATCCGCTTTTAATAACTCTAGCTTAATTTCATCTTGGCCTTGTTCCATCTTTTGTTGATTTTGTTGAAGACGTTGAACATTACCCTCCATTTTATTAGCGTGAGTTTTTAATTCGTTTGCAAGCTCATTTTTTAACTCGTTCTTCAACTCGGTTCTCAAACTTATCATTTCTCGTTGCATATTATCAAATTTAGCATCGTTGGCCTTTGCGTAATCTAAAAATTCACTTGGAAGATTTTTAGTGTGAGCGTTTTGAAAACCTTGACTCGTATTTTGAAAATCACGATTTTGGTTTTGATTTTGCACTTGCCCATTGTTACCACTTGTATAATTACCCTTGTTGTAGTTACGTGAATTTCCTTGGTAACCATTTCCTTGATTATTGTTTCAATAGTTGTTAACGTTTTGATTTTGAGGGACTTGGTTTGGACGAGAATTTTGACCAAAAGTTTTCGTGGCTACGCAAGCACTCGAAGTGTTACCACCGGCGGTAATGCACTCGGAAAGATCATGTGCTCTTCCACACGATAAACAACTCTTATCAACCACTTTGACCGATGCGGAATTGGAAGCTTCCTTAGCTTTCCAATGAGTCATGAGCGATGAAAATCAATCGAAAAATCTATTTTTCTCATTTGCTTTGTTTTGAAAAACGTTCATGTTGTGAGACGACGATGAACCCATACTGGCAACACTCGGTGTGTTACGAGGGTTGTAAACCTTAGATCTATTCTCGATGAGGGTTAAAGCTTCGTTTGTCGTTTTGCACAAAACATTACCACCCGCGGCGGCATTTAAATAATCACGTTCATGATTGTTAAGTCTGTTATAAAATGTATCTATTTGATGCAATTCGGAAAAGTCATGGTGTGGACATTCGTGTAACATCTCCTTAAATCGTTCCCATGCCATAGAAAAACTCTCGTTAGGTTTTTGCGTAAACCTTGAAATTTCATTTTTCAAATGTGTCGTTTTTTACGGTGGAAAAAACTGGTTCACAAATTTAGACACGAGATCACCCCATGTCAAAATCGAATTTAGGGGTTCTTTCTCAAGCCAAATTTAAGCGGGATCATCTAATGAGTATGGAAACAACATCATCTTAATGGCGTCGTGTGAAACATCCTTAACTTGCTCGTTGCGGTGAGACGATTAAAATTCCGTATGTGATAATGTGGGTTATCCTTTTCGTGTCCTCAAAATTTATTAGCTTGAAGCATCGACATTAAACCCGTTTTGGATTTCGTAATTCTCCGCTAGGATGGCGGGAATCACAATCGCTTCTCCAAAACCCTCGGTGGGTGCTTGAAGCAACTCCATCATAGTACAGTTAGCCATCGTGACTATTTGTTCTACAACGGGTTCGACAATTGGAGTTTCTTCAACAAAAGTGTGGTTTCCTTCTTGTTGACGACGTTTACGAGCACGTTTCGCTTGTGAGCGAGTTTGCATAAACGTAACGAAGAATGTGGAGGTGAGCAAAGAAGATTCCTTTTGGTGTTTTTACGTTTTTCAATTTTTTTGTGTTTTTGATTGTTTTAACTTTTTTTTTGATTTTGTTTGTATTACGTAGACAATCAATCTACAAAATTTTTCCTCGAATCAAACTCTTGATTAAAGAAGCCTCAAAGAATGAACACGATCACGTGGAGTGAACGCATTCGAATGGCTTTAGAAATTTGGTGAAAACCAAATTGTTCAAGAGGTTTTAATCACAAAGAAACCAAGCAAATATATATGATACGTAATAATACTTTGGGCGGCAAAACCCTCGTTTAGCTTTCAAAATCAAATACTCACAAGTGAACGGGGGGAATGAGGGGGCGCGAAGCACTTAAGTACCTAGCTTCCCTTTAACGGCCTTTTATAGCACGTTGCCTATCTATTCACCTTAAAGTTCGTATTTTTCAAAATCGAGCTTCACGAAAGTATTTATCTATTTTTGCTTTTTTCTATTTGTTTGAGATTCGAATATAATGATTGAGTGATGAAATCCCAAATCAAGGTTGTGTTTTCACACTTTTGGAGATATTGTATTTTTATTGTGATACGTATACAATATAGTAATAATATTCACAAAGAAACCGAAAACCGATATTACGTGTTAATGGAGTTCCAATTAACACAAATACTATTTATGGTTAATATTAAAAACAAAAGTTTCCAAATTAAGCACAACACACCTCCCCGGCAGCGGCGCCAAAATGATTGTAGGTAAATTACACCCTTTAGGAAAAAGGCGTAAAAGCGGTAAGTATTAAACAAATGACTTATGAAAAGTCAAATGCTTATGACCCAATGAAATTCGTTTCCCAAGAAGGTATATGTGTGTGAATAATTCGTAATTGATTTGAGATTAATATTTGAAAGAAGAGGATGAGAAAATAGAAAGACGGATACGTGAAAATTAGGCTAAGACGTAAAAAACGCAAAATCGTAAAAAAATGCTAAAATAAAAATAAATTCTAAAAATTCCCTAAAAAATTACCAAAAATCAAATAAAATAAACTAAGAGTTTACAAATGATCAAAACTTTTTGAAACCTTTTAATTAAGTAAATATTAATTTTTAAATGCTAATTAAAGCCCTAAAAATCAAAATAATTATTAAAAAGCCCAAATAAAGATTTTTCACTTTGTAAACCTCTAAAATGACTAAATAAGAATAAAAACTATTTTTATGAATTTTAAAACTAATTAAAACTATTTAAAATGATTAAAATCTATTAAAAACTTAAAATAATTCTAGAAATTAAGAAAATGACTATAAAATTAACCTAAGAGTTGCAAAAATCCTATTTTAATGTATTTAAACTAAGAAAAATATAAAAAGTGCAAAAATGTGAAATTTGAAATTTAATAATAAAATAATATTAAAAATCCTAAAATTGTAAAAAAACTAAAAAAATTGCAAACTAGTTTATTTTAACCTAAATAAACAGAAAATGAAATCAAAATTACCAAAGAGCCCCTATTGGGCCTCCAAATGGGCTGAAAACCAAAACAGTCAACCTTAATGGGCTAAATGGGCCCAAAAAGTCAAACTTGGCCCAAATGACCTGAAAAAGCCCTATCTGAGTCAAAATTTAATTCTAAACACAAAAGTCCAAAGGCCCAGAAGATGGTTTTGAGCTTATCACAGCTTAAATGGTCAACAGCTTATTCTTATTAGGCCAATAAGCCCATTAAGCTATAAGCCAATTCCATAAGCTCTAATTTAACCCAAAACCTTCTTTTGAGATGACTAAGAGATCTGTGAAAAGAAATTTTGAAAAAGCACACTCAATAAGCCAGAAATAAGCAAAGTAGAAATTCACTAAACGCCAAAATAGTCGGGTTAGAGTTCTAGGACGTTTCAGAAGCTCTGGTTTGTTGCGAAAGCTCACAAATATCTTAACTAAGAATAATCAACAAAGAAAATTCCAAAAAGTCAAGTACAATAAGCTGTAGAGGCCAATAAGCTGGCTGAAAAAGCACAATAAGCTAATTTTCTAGCAAAGCCTTAACCAATTAAGCTGTAAACTTCCAGATTTGTTATTTAGCTGAGAAAAATGACACCTATCACAAAAGCCAAGTTGTTGCATGTACCAATAAGCAGTTCTCAAAAATAAGCCAAAATGTGCTTATTTGACCTAAAGTCAAAGTTCTCCAAAATTCACCAAATGCTCAAGGATTGTTTATAAGCTTGTTTTAAGAATTTTTGTGAAGAACTCAAGGTGGAGTCCTTGTGAATCAAGAGGTCAGTTGACCAAATGATGGCAGATTTTGGCAAATAAGGCTTAATAAGCCAGTTAGCTTATATGCCAGCAACAAAGCAAACCAAATAGCCAAATCTACTCACAAGCAGCAAAAAAACAAGTTCCAAGCAATACACAAGCAGGGCATGCACTAGATAACAAATTGCAAGGCAAAATTGAGGTGGTCACTTTGTTGATGCAAATGACCAGTTCAGCGAACTTTGATAAGCTCTAGCACCCACAATAAGCCACCAACTTCAACAAGTAGATAATGCACAGATAGCTTATCACTTAAAATCTTCCCAAACCAGATTTCAGACCTTAGATCCAACAAACAAAGAAAATATTGGATCTGATGTGTTTGACCAAATTTAAACCAATTTTATCAGATTTTTCCAAAACTTGAAATCCTTTTTCCAAACCACTAGATACTCAACCAGTGACCAAAACCTGTTGCATATGACTTGTTTAGACTCCCCAAACCCTAAGAACCAAGGGCACAAGGCCACAAGACCTTATGACCCAGTAATCCCAAACAACCTATTATAGATCCTTTTTTAAACAAACTTTTTATTTCTACAAACAACCTACTGATTTTAAGGGTCAATTAGCTCAACTAGGTGACAACTAAGAGATACCAACTATAAAACACAAAGCACAAACACAGGAACCACAAATCACAAAGCAAAATTCATATCAGACATAAACATGAATTTTTTAGAGGAAACTTAACAAGAGGCTATACCTATCTCCCTTTACTTCCTAGGGAGATCAGCTATGCTCGTTGGACCTTGTTCAACAGCTAGATCAAGACCAAGGTACTTGAACAAAGGAGATGAGATGTGCCTTGGCTGATGGTTCAAAGCAGAACCTCAAGGGCTTTCTATCTTCAACACAAATAGCAAACAACCTATCTAAAGGTTGATAAACCTTCACTAGCTTGGTGTCAACAAGCTTGCAAGGGCTTATAGATTTTGGATAAGGGTTAGTACAAGAAAAACAAGCAAAACAGATGACTGATTTCATGGGTTTTTCAACTTTGAAAACCTTACCAAACATAAACGTGCTTAAACCACAAGATCTAAGCACCTTTATAACATCAAATCGAACTCAGAATTACCCTTAAACAACACCAACTTTCAAAAACATAAAAAGGAATTACAATTTTCTAAAACTACCAACTTTTATAAATTTTAAAAAGGAATTACAATGTTTAAAGAGTAAAACTGGAATAAAGGCCTCACCACAGGTTGGGGGGTCCTTTTATAGGCAATAGTAGATGATTCTAGATGCATATTACTTGAAAACCCTAGCTAGAAATTTCCAAAAGTGCCCTTGAAATCTTCTAGACGCGTTTGTTGTTTGAGCTGTCCAAATGAATCAAGGACGTTCATTTTAGCTTTGGGGCCAAGCAATGAGTCTTAACTGTTGATTTGGCTACGTGTCTTTACTTGGAGAGGAGTGTGTGATATGATTGGGTGACGGGTTGAATGGTGGGGACCATTGGTGAGTGGAGAAGAGGGATTTATTGTTGGGATGGGTTTTAGGTCATGTGAATCAAACGTGTTCCAGGCTAATTGATATTAACCCTTTGTTTTAAGTGAGGGGGTAACTGGGTTCTTGGGGTAAACAGTAACAACTTTTGATCTGTTTTTGTAGGAGTGAAAGTGTTTGGTGCGTGTTTGTTATGTTTGAAGTTTGGGAAATGACATTAGTAGTCCTTGTATTTTGGTGAAAAGGGTAAAACGTGTTTATTCAGCAATAAAACTCATTCCCTTTGTTAATAAAGTTTCTGATTTCACACTTTTGCCCTAAAACTTTGGCAAAAGTATTTCAAGGGTTGTTTCTTCCATTTTTGCATAGTTTGAGGACTGATCTTGGACATTCTTGATCTTCAAAGGTCTTCAATGATTCTTTGACTTCATGAGGGACCTCTTTTGACAATTTTGAATTGTTGAGGGACTAAACTTGCCAATTTCTCAAAGTTGAAGGACCTTTTTGTAATTTTGACAAACTTAAGGGACCAAACTTGTAATTATGAATATACAAGGGTTTTAAGTGTCATTTCTTCATAAATGAGGGATCATTCTTGTACATCTTCAAGTCTTCAAGGGTTTTTCTTGTATAAATCATAACTAGGGCCCGATTTATTGTGCGTCTTCGTTTCTCGTGTTCGTTTTTCCTTGTTTCTTGTGATCTTTTGTCTTTTTCATGATATCCATACCTAAAATACAGAAATAAACAAATACAAGCATATATATGGTATTTTTAGTGACATTTTATGCATTAAAAGCCCGAAAAGAATGATGAGATCATGTATAAATGCCATCTGATCAGAAATCAATCACCAAAATCAACCAACACGCCCTTGTGTGTGTTCTATACCCGGCGGCCAAGAGAGAACCAAAAGAGAGATTAAGGTTTTTCTTGTTTTCTAATTTTTGTTATTATGAAATAAGTTTTTCCCTTTTTCCTTGTTTAGTGAAAATTAAAATGGGCTTGGCCCTTGTCTTGTTTTCTAGCCGCGGGTATGATGGGGCCCACAAGGGTAACCCATAGTTTTCTCGTGTCTAATATTAAGTGTGTTCTCGTGTTCGTGTTTACATGATTTAAATAGTTATCGTTCGTGTCTTATTATATTTATTCATGATCGTAATAAATATACATAAATACATAATACTAAGCTCGTAATAATTTACGTTCATGATTTCATGTTCGTATGTTCATGATTATAATTATTATTGAAATAATTATCGTGTCTTAATGCGTATTAAATACTTATCGTGTTATAACATGTACGTAATACTTGTAAATCTTGTTCGTGAAACGTAAACGTGCTCTAAAAGGAAAGTTCTAATCATGTACGTATGATCATAAGGGTACTATTCATGGTAAATACATGCGGGTTTTACAATAGGGATTTGAAAGTAACCGGAAAAACCATCTAGAAAGCAATAGAAATCGTTTCCCGCAAGTCGCTCCAACATTTGATCCATGAAGGGCAAGGGAAAATGATCTTTTCGAGTTGCATCGTTGAGTTTACGATAATCGATACATACTCACCAACCGGTCACAACACGCGTTGGAATTAACTCGTTGTTTTCGTTGGGCACAACGGTCATTCCTCCCTTCTTAGGGACACAATGGATTGGGCTCACCCATCGGCTATCCGAGATAGGATAAATCATTCCCGCGTCAAGAAGTTTTAAAACCTCTTTTTTAATGACATCGTGAATTTTAGGGTTTACCCTTCTTTGAGATTGAATTGCGGGTTTGTAGTCTTCCTCCATTAATAGTTTGTGAGTACGGAATTTAGGATCGATTCCTGTAATGTCAGATATTTTCCACGCAATTGCCCCTTTATGAGCTTTCAAGATTTTTATAAGTGCGATTTTTCGTTATCGGAAAGATCTTTCACAATAATTACCGGCAACTTATCTTCACCTTCTAAAAATGCGTATTCTAGATGAGGTGGAAGGTCTTTCAATTCTAGGATTGGTGGATCCTCGATTGAAGATTTCGGTTCAACACTCATAATTTCCACCGGCGGAAAATATGATGGAACTTTCGTTACTATAATGCACATTTTCTTCATTGTCGATAAAATCGCCTCCTTCGAATGGAGCGAGAGAATGTGAATTTTTAGCAACAATAGGATCTAAAATAGTGGGATTGCCCCCAATTAAACCTTCGGAAAATTCTAACACTTCTTGTGAAAATTCATCGCGAACTACGTCAATTAAATCAACGTGATTTATAGTAGCGATAGTGTAAACATGAGAAGGTGTCGAATTTTTGGTAGCGTTTATGACAAGTTCCTCCTCCTTAAATCGTAACGTAATTTTTCTAGTGTGAGCGTCGATAATCGATCTCGAGGTGTCTAATAATGGACGGCCCAAAATTAGAGGAACGTGTGGATCCGCGAGAATATCTACAACGATAAAATCGACCGGAAAGTAGAATTTCCCAACTTTAATGAAAACGTCCTCGGCTATTCCGCATGCGAGAATTGTTTAATGATCGACCATTTCGATGGACATTTTCGAAGGACTAAGAGCCGGAAGTGATAGCGATTTCCACATCGAAAAAGGCATCAAATTAATGCTCGCGCCAAGATCGGCCAAGGCAAGGCATTCTTCCATTTCTTGAATATCACACGGGATTAGAAATTTCCCGGGGTCTCCCACTTTTTCTGGTATTCGGTTAAGATAAACCGATGAACAATTAGATAGCTTTGAAAGCTTTTCCTTATCGTTCATCATACTTTCAAAAGTGGAGGTGAAACGAGGCATGTATAACAACGCGTCGGCTAAAGTTACGTCAAAATGAACTTGTTGAAACATTTTTATAAAAAGCTCGATTTGTTGTTTGTTACGTTCATTTAATTTCTCCTTGTTACGTCTCGATGGGTAAGCCAAGGGTGGTGTGGGTTGGGGCGTAGGCAACGACCTTGGAATCTCGGGTTCCACAATTGGTATGGGTTCGACCGTAGGCGTGGTTTGAGCGGTACTTCGTAGGCTTGAGATATGCTCCTTTTCAACCACTACCTCGGGTTCGTTTTCAATTTCCTTATCCTTGGAAATATTTGAACGAGAAATGGGCGGGTTAAAAGTTTTACCACTACGAGTAGTAATAACCTTCATTTCACCCTTCGGGTTTGCAATGGTATCACTAAGAAGACCACCCGAGGAAGACGGTTTACACATTATGGCTTCAAACATAGTTGCCATTCGATCTTTGAATTTTGATTGCCTTTGATCCGCTTTTAATAACTCTAGCTTAATTTCATGTTGGCCTTGTTCCATCTTTTGTTGATTTTGTTGAAGACGTTGAACATTACCCTCCATTTTATTAGTATGAGTTTTTAATTCGTTTGCAAGCTCATTTTTTATCTCATTCTTCAACTCGGTTCTCAAACTTATCATTTCTTGTTGCATATTATCAAACTTTGCATCGTTGGCCTTAGCGTAATCTAAAAATTCACCTTGAAGATTTTTAGTGTGAGCGTTTTGAAAACCTTGAATCGTATTTTGAAAATCACGGCTTGGTATTGATTTTGCACTTGCCCATTATTACCACTTGTATAAGTACCCTTGTTGTAGTTACGTGAATTTCCTTGGTAACCATTTCCTTGATTATTGTTTTTATAGTTGTTAACATTTTGATTTTGAGGAACTTGGTTTGGACGAGTATTTTGACCAAAAGTTCCCGTGGCTACGCAAGCAATCGAAGTGTTACCACCAGCGGTAATGCATTCGGAAAGATCATGTGCTCCTCCACACGATAAACAACTCTTATCAACCGCTTTGACCGATGCGGAATTGGAAGCTTCCTTAGCTTTCCAATGAGTCATGAGCGATGAAAATCTATCGAAAAATCTATTTTCCTCATTTGCTTCGTTTTGCAAAATGTTCATGTTGTGAGACGACGATGAAACCATATTGGCAACACTCGGTGTGTTACGAGGGTTGTAAACCTTAGATATATTCTCGATGATAGTTAAAGCTTCGTTGTCGTTTTGCAAAAAAAATTACCACCCGCGGCGGCATTTAAATAATCACGTTCATGATCGTTAAGTCCGTTATAAAACGTATCTATTTGATGCAATTCGGAAAAATCATGGTGTGGACATTCATGTAACATTTCCTTAAGTCGTTACCATGCCATGGAGAAACTCTCATTAGGTTTTTGTGTAAACCTCGAAATCTCATTTTTCAAATGTGTCGTTTTCGATGGTGGAAAAAATTGGTTCACAAATTTAGACACGAGATCACCCTACGTCAAAATCGAATTTGGGGGTTCTTTCTCAAGCCAAATTTTGTCGGGACCATCTAATGAGTATGGAAACAACATCATCTTAATGGCGTCGTGTGGAACATCCTTAAACTTGCTCGTTGCGGTGAGACGATTAAAATTCCGTATGTGATAATGTTGATTATCCTTTTCGTGTCCGCGAAATTTATTAGCTTGAAGCATCGACATTAAACCCGTTTTGATCTCAAAATTCTCCGCAAGGATGGCGGGAATCACAATCGCTTCTCCAAAACCCTGGGTGGGTGCTTGAAGCAACTCCATCATAGTACGGTTAGCCATAGTGACTCTTTGTTCTACAACGGGTTCGACAATTGGAGTTTCTTCAACAATATCGTGGTTTCCTTCTTGTTGACGACGTTTACGAGCACGTTTCGCTTGTGAGCGAGTTTGCATAAACGTAACGAAGAACGTGGAGGTGAGCAAAGAAGATTCTTTTTGGTGTTTTTACGTTTTACAATTTTTTTTATGTTTTTGATTGTTTTTAAATTTTTTTTTTGGATTTTGTGTGTATTACGTAGACAACAATCTACAAAATCTCTCCTCGAATCAAACTCTTGATTAAAGGAGCCTCAAAGAATGAAAACGATCACGTGGAGTGAACGCCTTCGAATGACTATAGAACGTTGGTGGAACACCAAAACGTTCAAGAGGTTTCAATCACAAAGAAACCAAGCAAATATATATGATACGTAATAATACTTTGGGCGGCAAAACCCTCGTTTAGCTTTCAAAATCAAATACTCACAAGTGAACGGGGGAAATGAGGTGGCGCGAAGCACTTAAGTACCTAGCTTCCCTTTAACGGCCTTTTATAGCACGTTGCCTATCTATTCATCTTATAGTTCGTATTTTTCAAAATCGAGCTTCATGAAAGTATTTATCTATTTTTGCCTTTTTCTTTTTGTTTGAGATTCGAATACAATGATTGAGTGATGAAATCCCAAATCAAGGTTGGGTTTTCACACTTTTGGAGATATTGTATTTTTATTGTGAGACGTATACAATATAGTAATAATATTCACAAAGAAAACAAAAACCGATAATACGTGTTAATGGAGTTCCAATTAACACAATTACTAATTATGGATAATATTAAAAACAAAAGTTTCCAAATTAAGCACAACACACCTCCCCAGCAACGGCGCCAAAATGATTGTGGTAAAAATACGCGTTTTAGGAAAAACAAAGTATAAGCGGTAAGTATTAAACAAATGACGTTAATGGAAAGTCAAATGCTTATGACCCACAAGGTGTGTAGTAAAAACAAAGTTCGTTTCCCAAGGAGGTATATGTGTGTGATTAACTTGTATGCTTTCGATTAATATTGCTAAGAAGAAAAGAAAATGTCGGATACGTGAAAATTAGGCTAAGACGTAAAAACGCAAAATCGTAAAAAATGCTAAAATAAAAATAAATTCTAAAAATTCCCAAAAAATTACCAAAAATACTTAAAAATAAACTAAGGGTTTACAAATGATCAAAACTTTTCCAAACCTATTATTTAATTAAATATTAATTTTTAAATGCTAATAAAGCCCTAAAAATCAAATTAGTTAATAAAAAGCCCAAATAAAGATTTTTCTACTTGTAAACCTCAAAAACAACTTAATTAAACGAAAAACTATTTTTTCAGATTTTAAAAACTATTTATTCTATTTTTAAATAATTAAAAACTATTAAAATTTAAAAATAATCCTAAAAATTAATTAAAAGGTTCTAAAAATAATCTAAAAGTTCTAAAATCCTAACTTAATGTATTAAACCTAAGAAAAATATGAAACTTGCAAAAATCTTAAAAATGAAATTTAATAATAAAATATTATTAAAATAATATTAAAAACCCAAAAATTATAAAAAATTCTAAAAAGTTGCAAACTATTTTATTTTAACGTAAATAATCAGAAAATGAAAGTGAAATTACCAAAAAGCCCCTATTGGGCCCCCAAATGGGCTAAAATCCAAAACAGTCTAACAAATGGGCTAAATGGGCCCAAAAACTTCAGCTAGGCACAAATGACCTGAAAAACCCCTATCTGACTCAAAATTGAATTCTAAACACAAAATTCCGAAGGCCCAAAAGCTGGTTTTGAGCTTATCACAGCTTAATAACACAACAACTTATTCTTTTTGGGACAATAAGCCCATTAAGCCATAAGCCAATGCCATAAGCTTTAATTCAACACACAAGCTTCTTTTGAGATGCCTAAGAGATCTGTGAAAAGAAATTTTGAAAAAGCAAACTCACTAAGCCAAAAATAAGCAAGGTAGAATTTCACTAAAAGACAAAATTGTCAACTTAGAGTTCTAGACCACCTTAGGACTTGACTCAACTTGCAAAAGACTCCAAATGACTTAAATAAGCCAAATCAATCAACAAAAGTTCAATAAGCAAAGCCAAATAAGCTGGACTAATTGATAAGCACTTATGAAAAAGTCAACTGAGTTGGTTTTCTAGTCAAAGCTCAAAGTCAACCTTCCAAATGCTTCAGTATGAACAAATGGGTCAAAAGAGGAGCACCTATTACAAATTCAAAGTTGTTGCACGTTTTGATAAGCTGGAATAGCTTATTGATAAGCTGAACCAAAAATTACACTAGCAGGGGCTAGCAGCAGGGGAAAGGAGTTCCCACTGCTTTGACTTTTTTACTATTGATTTGTGAGAGATTCACTTTGATTCAATGGATAACAAGGGAACCCATACAACCAGTGAGTTGTAAGGAGTCAATATCAAGCAAATAATCACACTTCCAGTAAGCCAATAAGCACAGAATAAGCAAACAGTGCACATATATCACACAGACTTGGAAAATAAGCTGTTATGAACTACAAAGTAGTTTAAGCATGAATAAGCCAACCAAATTGAACCATATGTATACACAAGTTATAATAACTATCAATAAGCACAAATAAATTGTTTCAAACACTGGATCAAAGATTAGAAGCAGATTCAAACACAAACAGTTGACTGATATGAAGACCAAGAACACAAATCACTTTTGCTGATCTAAATGACCACCAATCTAATTTAAACACTCTAAATCTCTTTCCCTGGTTGTTTTAACTAAGACCTAACACTTGTTAACCCTAGTCTATGCTTAGATCTAGGTGTCCTCAAAATCCTAGCCAATTTTACCCAGTATTACAGATTTTATAGCACTTGTTGGATTATGATGATTTAAACCACAAAACTTGCAGATAAATGACCAAATACACTTATGAAACATATACTAACACAATACACCAACACACTTTCACTCAAAACAACACAAAAACAAATCAAGCAGTTAACCCAAACACTCCTTTATGTATACTTTTTCAAACAAACTTTTGTTTTTCAAGAACAACCTACTGATTTTATGACTGAAACATCTAACCTAGATGACAACTAGCAGATCCAAACAGAAAAACAATAGGCTCAAACACAAGAACACAAAATCACTTAGCAAATTCCAAAACAGGCATGAACACCAACTTTTTAGAGGAAACTTAAAAGGGCTTATACATATCTCCCTTTACTTCATAGGGAGATCAACTATGCTCCTTGGACCACTCTCAACAACTAGAGAGTGACCAAGGTCCTTCAAACAAGAAGGATCAAAGTCTGCTGAGGTTCAAAGCAGAACCAGACTTTGATCTATGTTTCTTCAACACAAATCAACAAACAGCCCACCCAATAGCTTAATCCCTTCACATGATTGGTGTCAACAAGCTTGAAAGATCTTTTAGGCTTTTGGCTAGGGGTTAGTACACAAAATAAGCAAAACAGTAACAAGGATTTCACACTTTTCAAAAGTTGAAAACCTTTCAAACATAAACGTGCCTTAACCACAAGATTAAGGAATGTTTATAACATAAAATGGAACTCAGATTTCAGTTAATGAAACACCAAACTTTCATAAAACACAAAAGAGAATTCAATAATTTCAGAAAACTAAACTTTTTATTTATAAAAAGGAATTACAAAACATTAGCCAAAATCTGGAACAAAGGGCTACTCACATGTTGAGGCTCCTTTTATAGGCTACATAAGACGATTCTAGAATGGAAAAATATAGAAACCCTAGCTAGAAAATCTTAAAATTGCCCTTGAATGCTTCTAGATGCTTGATGTGAATTGAGCTGTCAAATTTGATCCAAAACGTCCATTTATCCTTTGGGACCAAGTAATGATTGTAAATCGTTGATCTTGCCACGTCAGATTGCTTAGAGATGAAGTTGTCATGTGATTGGGTAAACGGGGTTGGGTGTGGGGTCCTTGGTGAGTGGAGAAGAGGGATTTTATTGCTGGGATAGGTTTAGAGTGAGGTGAATTAAACGTGTGCAAGGGTAGTTGGATTTAACCCTTTGGTTTAAGTGATGGTAATTCTGGGTGGATGAATGGTGAATAGTAAGACTTTTGATCCGTACAAAGTTTAAAAAGTTGTTTGGAGCATGTTTGTTTGTTTGAAGTTTAGGAATTGGCAGCTTAGGTCCTTAGTGTTTGGGAAAGGGTGAATAACAAGTTTATTTTGCAAACAAACTCGTTTCCTTTGTTAATAAACTTTCACTTTTCTTATTTTGGCCACAAAACTTTGGTATAAGGTTAACAAGGGCTTGTTTTGCCATTTTTGAATATTTCAAGGGTTGATTTTGGACATTTCTCATCTTTGAAGGACTTCAATTGATCTTTCACTTCATGAAGGACCATTGTTGACAATTTAGATTTGTTGAGGGACTAAACTTTCATAATCTTCAAAGTTGAAGGACCTTTTTGAAATTTTGACAAACTTAAGGGACCAAACTTGTAATTATGAATATACAAGGGTTTTAAGTATCATTTCTTCATAAATGAGGGATCATTCTTGTACATCTTCAAGTCTTCAAGGTCTTTTCTTTGAGACATCATAACTAAAGCCCGATTCATTGTGCGTCTTCGTTTCTCGTGTTCGTTTTTCCTTGTTTCTTGTGATCTTTTGAATTTTTCATGACATCCATACCTAAAATACACAAATACACAAACACAAGCATATATATGGTATTATGGTGACATTTTATGCATTAAAAACCCGAAAAGAACGATGAGATCATGTATAAATATCATCTCATCAGTGAACGTACCAACTTTAACAAAAACATCCTCAGCAATACCAATGGGGTATGCGAGAGTTCGATTCGCTAGCTCAAGGGTTATACGGGTGGGTATAAGATCGGGTAGGGATAACTTTTTCCAAAAACTTAACGACATTAAATTGATACTAGCCCCAAGATCCGCTAATGCCATACAATCTTCAATTTGAGGGAATGAGCAAGGTAACACGAATCGTCCGGGATCTCCTAGCTTTTGCGGGAAGCTCTTTGAGGAGAATCGCGAAACAATTCTCATTTAAACGGGTGTTAACAAGCTCAACCAACTTTTCCTTTTTATTCAGCAAATCTTTGAACATCTTAACGAATTTGGGCATTTGGGCCAAGGGCTTTGATGTGTGTAAAATTGTACACGTTTTAGGAAAAACGCGTATGTGACAAGTATTAAATTCGACGGTTTAGGAAAACCGTCAAATCGAATAAGTGTGGGTTCGTTCTCGAAGGAGGTGTGTGTATTAGGTGCCAAAATAAAATAATCACGTTTGGATTAGTGTCGTTTTTTGTTGAGAAAAGGAGGAAAAATAAAGACGAATTATTCTAAAAATTAAACTACGACGCGAAAAACGTGAAATCGTAAAATTCGACAAAACGAAAAATAGTCTAAAAATTACCAAATTTTAAACATAAATAAAGAAAAATATAAAGATTACAAATTTGAAAACCAAATTGCCTAAAAACTATTTAATAATTTTATATTAATTTTTAAAGTTAATGAAAAACCTTAAAATTAAATAAAATTAAAAATAAGTCCAAATTAAACCTAAATGAATGTAAACCTAAAGTTATTTAATTAAAACCTAAAAATAATTTTTGAATTTTTTTAAAACTAATTAATCTATTTTTTAACTAATTAATAAAAACCAGATGTTAAAATAATAATAAAAAATAAACAAAACATGTGAAAAATAAAAACTTTGCACTAAAAAATCCTAAATTCTATAAGAAACAACGGAAAAATGAAAAGGGGTAAAAAACCTAAGTAAATAAGCTGAAATCAGCTTATTTATAGGCTGATTGTTTTGAAAAGCAAAAGAAATAAACCCCTTAAGTAAATAACAAACGCACCTTGGTCAGTAAAAGACCCAAGGGCAAAGTTGGTTAATGCGTTGTGTTGTGGGAGGAGTGGCGCAAGTTCGAGTCCTGGCCACGTCCTTTTTGCCAAAATTATATCTTTTTTTGTTTTTAATAAAACTTAATACCAGTACTTAATACAACCCAAAAACACAAATGTAAACCTAAAATAATCAAGATTAAAGCAAAAGAAAGGAAAAACGTGCCCAGAATCTAAATAATGCTACAGTGGAGAAAAAGAAAACAAAGGGAATCTGTTTCTTCACTGATGAAAATTTGAACTAGATGTGGTCGTTTGAGGGTGATTACTTGGTATTTTTGGTACAATGGGGCACCCCTATACTCAGTTGAGTGTAGGGAGTCACAATAAGCAAGAAAACACCAAATAAAGCACAAATATCACACAAGAGTGGAAAAATTCAGCAATGTAATGAACAAGCAGGTCTGAGGGTTTAGGTCTGATGCAATTGGTCTTCCAATGAATTTCAATCCACTCAAATCAACACAAAACCCAACCAAACAATAACCAATAGATCCTCAGTCCTAGATTAACAAATTTACTAACAACTTCCAAGATTTTAAACCATATAAACCAAAATCACACTAGTTTTAGTCTACTGATTGTATTAAACAATTTTTTACCAAAAATGAAACAAGCAAAATCTATTGTGATCTACCAACTTATAACACAAATTATCAAACTACCCTAACACTGTCTATTGAGCATGTTTAACCAGATTTCAAGCTAATTAAGTGTCAATTACTAGCCTATAAACCTAATCCCAAACACCCCTTTATACTTGAATATCAAAAATTAACAAAGGATAAGCACACCAAATTACTTAAAACTGATTATAACCAACTAAAACATGAACAATCAACATAAACATGCATGTATCAATACCTAAACTACCATACAAACAACTTTCACAAAAAATACATAAGGCATGCAATCTTGACAAAAAAAGAGGGTTCAAGCCGTGAAGGATATACCTTGTGGGACCCACAATACATGCCTCACTATGGCTGATATGCCATCTCCTGTTTAGCTAAGAAAGGAACTTATGGGGTTTAATAAATTGCTTGATGTAGAGATGTTGTGTGACCACAATGATCAATCACCCAATATGTCTTCAAGATGGAAACCTGCTAAGAAACAATGAATAAACCAAAGCCTCAAAAGCTCTAATGTAAGCTGATTTGTCATGTCAGCTTACATGGAGCTTATGAAACAGTGAGTAGACAAGATAAAATAACAAGGATTTTGGAAACCCTTTTGTGACAAACCAAATTAAAACCAAACTTTTTGAAACCTGAATTTGAAAACCTGAAACTTGAATCCACACTAAAACAAGAGCTTATACAAGATTTAATAGCTTATTTGGTTGTCATCCAAATAACCTAAGAAGCCTCTATAATGCAATCCAGAAAAACAGGTTTTTAGGCTTAAATGTCCTCTTACCCAAAACCCGTTTTCCTTGATGGAATTTTACACTAATTTTGCAAGAAAATAAAAATCTTTTACACTACAAAAACAAGTAAGGAACTCAGTATTTTGCAAGATTAAAAGATTTCATTTTCATTAATAATTTTAAAAACTTACAAAAACTGGAACAAAAGAATATGGTCACATGCGACCTCTATTTATACTAATCAATAGAACTATCTAGAAAAGCTAAAAAAACATAAACCTTAATCACTGAAAAGCTCAATTTGCCCTTGGACGATTTTGAATTTTTTGTCAAAAGGTATCATGTGATGTTGCCAGCCTTGACTGAGTGATCTGGGACGTTAATCTGAACTTGGGGACCAAGAAAAACGTTTTGGAACGTTTGATTTCAGCAAGATGCTAAAATTGCCATTCTTGGTGCAGTAGGGGAACATGTGGGGCCCTCTTGTGGTTCACGTGAGAATGTTGTGGGGTGGGTTTGGGATTAGGTTGAGTTTAATTAAAAGTCTGGAAAGAATGGTGGTTAATTACTGGGTAATTAGAGAGAACCAAATTAGGGTTCTTGGTGATGGGGTGATTAGAAGGGTGGGGTTTAATCGTTTAAGGGGTGATTAAGTTTTAAAAATGTTGCTTGCCACCAAAAATAAAACTGATTAAAAATCCGTTAGATTAAAAACCAAGTAGGATATGACGTGGAGTGGGTGAGGGTTTTGATTGGGTGGTTTTGTTTTGTGGGACGCGTGTCAGCAGCTGGTTGGATGGTGTGAGATTGTTGTCTGTCCAGCAATGGCCCCTCAATTCCCCTTATGTTGTCACTTAAACTTTAAACAGCCAAAAACATGTCTTCCTTTGTTAACAACTTTTACTTTTTGCATTTTAACCATAAAAAGTTTATAAAACTTGTTCCAAGGGCTTGTTGTGTATTTTCTTCATTCTTCAAGGGCTAAACATGTACATACTTGATATTTTAGGGACCCATAAGTAATTTTGAGGATTTACAGGGGTATAAAATGACAAGTCTACAAAAGTTGAGGGGCCAATCTTACCATATCTTCAAACTTCAAGGACTTCGTAGGAAAATCATGATTCGGGTCTGGTTCTTTGTGCGGATTCGTTTCCCGTGTTCGTTTTTGCTTCATTCTTGTGATCTTTTGTTGATTACACGATATCCGTACCTAAAATACACAATGAACAAACAAAAGCATATATTTGGGTATTTTGATGATATTTTAAGCATTTTAAGCCCGATTTGGACGATGAGACTATGTATAATTGCAGTCTCATCACTCCCCCATACTAAACCATTGCCGTGTCCCCACGCAATGCTAGAATTAAGTATCATAGCACTTCCAAAATTCATTTTATGATGACATTTATTTAAGACAAAAATTTAAATAAACTACTACACGCGTTTTTAGACATAATGTAATGTTTTCATCACGATAAAGTGACTTTTAAGATCATAGAATATGAACACGTGAATGCCTCATAGAGATAAGTTCGTCATCCTTAATTTTCACTTGATTCCATGCTAAGCGTGTAACGAGATCATTGTTATTATAAGATAGCAACACAGTCATTACTCATGAGTGTTAATTACGTACCTAAACTTCCTTATTCCTAATTGGTATCTCTTATATTTTATTTTGTCTTAATGATCACGAGGATACATCATTGACTTATGCATGAATAGAGATTAAGTCCAAAAATAGAGTCTTGATGGTGTAACCCAAATCATCAAATTAATAATTCATCCTAATAGACAATGATGTCAAAAAATTAAGTCAACAAAGAGGATCGATAAACACGGTTTTAGAACGGTTTTGAACATGAGACTTATTACCATGACTTTTATTATCCGCCTCATCGTTGGTGGTTTTATTATCTTGGTTTACCTCCATCTTTTATTCAACTTCGCCATGAATCTTTTATTATGACTTCGGTCTTGCCCTTGTCTTTTATTATCCGCCATCATCGGTAGTTTTATTATGACTTGACGTATATCCTCACGCTAAAGCGAATTTTGGATCTTTAAGGCTTCAAAGATTAAGGCTTGATTCACTTTCAATTTTGCATTGATTTTTCGGCCTTGTGAGCTTCAAATTTTTGCTTGATTTAGGTGAGCACTTGAAATCTTTTTATTGGGTGAAACCTTTGATTATTCGGGTGCCAATACTTCAAAACCGTGACGCTGGCGAATCCTCAATGTTTTCCCAATTTAATTACATGGAAGCTACTAAGACAAATTAGAAACCAACAATAGAGACTAAACCGCTAAATCAATATTTATTAACAATTTATTTATATACAAGTGTGGGGAGAATAAGCGGTAATTACTACACATAAGATCGTGAAAGATTACGTAACTTATAATAACTCTATCATTTCTCGTCCTCATTTAAGAGACTTAGCCTAAAAAGTTAAGGAATCGAAGCTAAGTGCTCAACACGCACGGTCGAGTCAAAAATTACTCTTATTCTCACCATCGGAAAACCTACATTCGTATCTTAAACACTTATGAAAAATACGAATATTTTTAAAATTTGGCCATTTTTAGCCTTATTTGCAACAAAACGAGAACAAAACGATGAAAATTGGATTGCGTGTTGACGTGAGCAAGGTGAAGTATCTACTCACCCCCCCCCCCCATACTAAAACTAAACATTGTCCTCAATGTTTAGTCTAGGGGTGAAACACCCCCATACTAGAGACGTAGTCGAATGCTTAATCTCGAGCATGGAAAGGGTAAAACGAATAACCTAAAAGCCGTTTATGAATTATGCTAATAAGATAAACGTTAGAACATGAAAGGATATCATCGGATATCGGAATCTCCAAAGGCAACGATCGAAGCTCGAGTGCTACGTAAAATGAACACGAGAGGCTTCAATGATGTCGATGAACCTAATGAATCACAATCACAAACAACCACGGAACAAAGGTTGGAAGAGCACAAGTCCCCTCGTTACGTTAACTATGAAAGCGATAATATGTACAAGGATAAACATGGGAACTCCCCCCACGAGTCACCTCGTTTTTGATAACCGAGTCAAGAGCTCGACTCGAATCCCTATAAATGTGATCATTTAGGGATTATCATGGTTTGGTCATTTTTGGTGGGGCTTACATGATAAACAATGCCCAAAAGTACGTGGAGTACTTTAGAAACCCGATAAACGTATACCGGGGTCAAAGATAGCATCTTCGTTTTCGGATGAAAGACGAAACAACGCTACTCCAACCGATAGTGGAACCCCAAAGGGGTTAAAGAAAAGAGATGAGAAGTAGAAAGGTGGGGCAATGAGCGGGCCAACAAAATGTGCTACTCGAGGTAGACTCACACCTAGCAAATAGATAATTTTTCCATTTATTGCATCGGTGGAAGACAGAGATTTTCCTTTACAAGCAATTCCAGGATCGTAGATCTCGTCCTCGGTGGAGAAATGTGAGGGAACATAAGGGGCTTCCCCCACACTAGATCCACACACACCATCGTCAAAAGGAGTAGACGAGGTGGTAGCACTAATAAAACGTAGTGAGTCGGAGTTAGACTTGTAGAAAAATCTTTTAAATTAAATTTAAAATCCTTTCCTTTTTCATCTTTTAAAAACTCTCTCTGAAAACCCGATTTAACTATGTCGAAAATATTTGGCGTGTCTAGGATGAAATTAGTGCGCTAAAAATCCTCACATTTAAGTCATTGGTGGGAGGGGGTGGGTTGTACAAACTCTCAAAACGATGATCGACAAAGAACACCGCCCCCTCGGGGTCTACATATTCATCATCCTTATGAACGTCGATCTCTTCGATTTCTTCATCGTAGATAGGCTTGTCAAACCAATGTTTGTCTTTCCCTCATTAATGATTTTAGAAACTCTCTCGAAAAGATCGCGATCAAGTACGAAACCATCATTCTTTTGTGGGGATCATTGATATGTTAGATCCTCAGGAATGTGGTAAACGCCATTCTCATTTGAGGAGCATTGATTAGGTAACTCCTCGAGAATGGGATTTTGAAGCACGTGAGTTGGTTCGTCATCATGAAAAATTAGACGTTCCAACTCATCAAGTTCGGCTTCGACGTTGGAAAAATCGACCTCACTCGTAGGTGGTAGTGGAGGTAAAAGAGCTAGCTCTCGTGCGATTATTTCCTCTATCTCGGGCTCGAAGACGAAATCATCATACTCACCACATGTTGAACTCTAATTGGGAGAATCAAATATCGCTCGTGGATTATTGAGTATGTGATCGAGTTCGGTAAAATCGTTCTCATCTTCCTCGTCAAAGAAAGTGTCGATGTGAGAACTCACAACCATGGTCTTACAAGTCAAGTGACTACGCTTAGGTGACCTTTCTATGACGATTGGATCGAGATTGATAAAACCTTTAGCCTCAACAGTCGTTGGGCTAGGTGATGGAGGCACTTCAAAAGATTTAGAAGTCGAAGCCTCAAAGACATGGTCCTTCGAAGGTGGTGAAGACGAGTCCATTTTGGTCATTGTCGTGATGGCACTAACGTCGCCCTTCGGAATTGGTGTTTCACTTGTTTCACCGAATAGATCCCACAAAGATTTTTCATCCATAAATTTACGCATACCCTTTTAAATTAAGTACACGTATTCTTTGTCTTCAAATCATCGTCTTTAAAACCGTTCCTTTTAATTCTTTCAAAACAAACGTCAAGTCTTATATTTTCTGCTAAAGTTAGCAATTTGAAATCATTAGAATTTGAAACTTTGGTTTTATCAAGATCATTTGAAATTTGGGATCTATTCGTGAAAAAATCCAGTTTTTGTTCCCCATACGACATCGTTAATTTTCCACCGTGAAAGTCGATTACGGCTCGAGCCGTCGATAAAAAGGGACGACCTAAAATAATGGGACAGTTAGGATCGCACTCGTAATCGGAAATGACGAAATCCGCGGGAAAAATAAACGTTCCTATCTTAACGTAGACATCCTCGGCTATTCCAATTGGTTTTAATGGTGTACAATTTGCTTGCTCGATTGTCATGTTCGTAGGGGTGAGACAAGGCAATCTCATCAATTTCCAAAGAGAATGAGGCATGAGATTGATGCTAGCACCTAAGTCGGCAAGTGACAAACATCCCTCAATCTCGGAAAAATCACAAGGTAATAGAAATTGGCTCGGATCTTCTTCATTTCTCGGCATACGCCTTTTAGGCTTTTGTAGAAGAATCGAGGCACAAGTTTCTTCAAGGGTTACGTTTGTGAGGTCGATAAAGCTCTCTTTTTAAACCGTGGATGGAATTAGAGGTACACGAGGGTGTGCACTCTTTTCCTTCGTCGCTACGTTTATTCCCTCGACTTTACAACATGAAGGCGTTTGCGAAGTCGAGGGTAGAGATGAAGTAACAACTCTAAAACCGCTAAGGTTTGGGGAAATCGAACGACGTCTTCCAATAGTCGAGGCGACTTTACATTGTTCTTTCAGATTGGCAATGGTGTCACTAGGTAATGAACTCGATGACGAAGCCGAAGACTTGTTCATAATGGCCGAAAACATCTTTTTAATGTCGATTTGTCCTTGTTCAATTTTAGTATTTTGATTCCTCAATGTCGTGGAAAACTCGTTTTTTAAAGTATCAATTTCTCCCTCTAATCGTCTCATATTAGCATCATTCGTTTTCATGTAATTTTGAAAATCGTTTGACGAACTATTTTGATTTGAATTAAAGTTTGCTTGGTTTTGATTACTTCTTTGAAAATTCCCTTGGTTGTTGTTGTTCGAAAAATTCTAGTTTTGGTTATTATCTCGATTTTTCCAATTTAAGTTACGACCTTGATTATAACCTTGATTTTGAAAATTTCCTTGTTGATTATTTCTTTGAAAATTGTTTCGGTTTTGATTAAAATTATTGCCTTGATTTTTGTAGTTCGTGTTTTGTGATGGATCGGCGTTATTTTGATTTTGATTAGAAAAATTGTTGTTTAACGCGTTTACATTCGACGTTTGGCCATCCGTAGCCGCACAATCGTAATAATTATGTGGTCCACCACAATACGTAAACGAAACCTCCACCGCTTTAACCGTAGCAGGAGCGTCTTTCTTTTGCATCTCAATGAGAAAAGACGTAAACACATTCGTCAATTTATCGACTTTCGCATCTGCTCTCTCAATATCGCGATTAGAATTACTAACATTGGCGACATTGGCAACACTCGGTGTGCTACGAAGTTGGAAGACCTTGGATCGATTTTCGATAATCATCAAAGCGTCTTTCGGAGTTTTACACAAAAAGTTGCCACCGGCGGCGGAATTCAACGAATCTTGTTCTTGAAAACTAAGACCGTTGTAAAACGTATCGATTTGGTGCAACTCGGAAAAGCCGCGGTGAGGACATTTCCTAAGAAATTCCTTAAAACGATCCCACGCGTCTCTAAACGATTCATTCGGTTTTTGCTCAAATCTTGTAATTTCGTTTTTAAAAAACGTCGTCTTAGACGGTGGGAAAAATGATTAACGAATTTGGACACGAGATCTGATAGGTGTGTAAACACCCATCCTTTTACCACTTAACTACAATAATAACCAAGACAAAACGTGTATTTTATGTCGTAAATGTCGGAATTATGCGTGGTTTGTGTTTTTGTTGTGATTTAGGACGAAAATGTGAAAAGGGGAGAAAACACGGGCTTTCACGGGCTTTTATCGAAGAAAAAGACAAAAGACGAAGTCGAAAGATCAAGGGTGCCAAAAGAACGGAAGTCCAAGGCCAATTCTGAAGATTTATCGAAGAAAAAGTCTAAAGACGGAAGTTTAATAAAAGTCGAAGAACTCAAGTCTAAATTAATGAAGAAATTAAAAGACGAGTTTATTAGTCCCGAGACAAAGTCGAAAAAGTCGAAGAAATTAGAAGACGAGAAATCGAGAAAGAAAAAAAAGGAACCAACACATGCTTAGTTTTCCTAATCACTATAAATAGACTCCTAATGTGTCATTAGGAGTGGTTAGCTAATTTGAAACATTAGTCTTTCCACCTTAATTTCATGTCATTTTAATTAATTGTCAATTTAAATACTTGTCTTGCACTTTAATTCCTTTAATTCCAAGTAAGTGTTTTTAATTTTGTTGTTTAATCTTTTCTTTAATCAAGTTTTATTTTAATCTCTCATTCTACCTTTCCTATTTTTTTTTTATTTTTGTGCTTATTACCTTATTGTTATGCTTGTTTAATTATTGGTTATGCTTTTTATGTTTTTGATTATGTTTGCTTATTGATTTTATAGCGTATTGTGTTTTTCTTAAATTTAATTAAGTGATTATTAGTTAATTTTTATAAAAAGTTGATTTTAATATTTTTATTATTTAGTGTTTTTAAAAGTTTTTAAATTTTAGCTTAATAGCTTTTTCTTAAATTTGATTTGGTAAAAATTTTAGTTAAGTGCTTATTTGTGTTTAGCTTAATTTTAGTTTATAGATTATTTGATTTTAGTGGTTATCTGGGTTTGGTAAACCCTCTTATTCCGAACAAACCTCAAACCCTGTTATTCCGGATAAGGCTTCTAAGTTTATTCCAGATAGTGGTGACAGTACATTCCGGATAAAGGCCTGAAGTTGATTCCGGATAAGTATCCGGGATATATTCCGGATAAGCACCTCGACAAAGTATTCCGAATAGTGGATTTCGACTTATTCCGGATAAGGTGACAATATTCCAGATACGAAGATCTAGGTTATTCCGGATAAAGCGTCTGACTTCATTCCGGATAAGAGTTCAAGATTCATTCCGGATAAGCTTGGGAAGGTGATTCCGGATAAGCTTCTTGACAAGAGTTTTCCAGATAAGCACCCGGAAGTGATTCCGGATAAGAAAGTTTGGTACATTCCGGATAAGGAGCTGAGGATTATTCAGGATAAGGGATAGGTCGATTATTTCGGATAAGAAATTATTCCGGATAAGAAGGATCGAGTATTACGGATAATTGTCCCAACTTTACATTCCGGATAAGGGCCAAGTTCTGATTATTCCGGATAAGGCTTCAAGGAAACTGATTCCGGATAAGGAGTTCGTTGTTTTATTCTGGATAAGCAGTATTTTGTTGTGAATTCCGGATAGTGACAGTATTTCGGGGTCCAACGCAGGTTTTGTTTATCGTCTTTTATTTTCAAACATTTACTTTTCCCGCTATTTTTCTCTTAGTTTAATTTTCAAGTTCACATTTTTTATTACATTGTCAATTTAATTTTCGTCACGCTTTAACTTTAAGTCACTTAATCAATTTACTTTTCAAAGTATTAATTTTGCACCATTGAAGTTTTAATTAGTTTCAGATTTTAGTTACCCGTCATTTACTTTTAATGTCTTGCATTTACTTTACAACAACGACCAAAAATATTTTTCTTAACCAAATACAATTGAGTCACACTTTGAACCAGAAATCAATTCGATTAGACAGACGACAAAGAACTTTTTAACTGAGTAAAATCGAGTTATTAAATGGCGCTACTGCCGACTCTTTTCGTAAAGATTAACGGTTTTCTGTGAGAGACGCGTTGAATTTTGGGATCCGTTCACTCGTGAACGTTATTTTTCTTGCTTAAAAATTTCCAAAAATCCATAAAAATTAAAAAATTTCAAAAATCCAAAAAGATTTTATTTTTATTTTTATAGTGTATATATATTGTCTATCGCTTTGGTATCTTTTTCTTTTGCTTTTGCTTTTGCTTTTGTAGGTGTAGGCGTACTAGATCTTCAATTTATCCAGAGCCCGAGACTCGTGAAGATTTAGCTATGGCAGGTGTGAACAACAACAATAACCCACCGCACCTCAACAATAACAACAACAATGTTCCCCCACCCGACCTTAGAACAATGGAGGAGCTTTGTCAACCCACAATGTATGGACGAGGAGGACCGATTACGCAGATGCAAATCACGGCTCCGGAGTTTTCGTTGAAGCATCACATGATCCAACAAGTGCAAACTAATCCATTTCGCGGATTTCTGGATGATGATGCCAACAAACACCTCGACAAATTCATTACTATTACTCAAAGCATGAAGTTGCCCGGTGTTACTATGAATGTCCTTCGCCTACAGCTCTTTTTCACATACTTTATCACACCACGCCGAAAAATGGTTTGATCGTCTCCCGAAGAATTCCATTCATACTTGGGACGACATGACTCAACGATTTTTATCCCGCTACTTTCCACCATCTATGGTCACGAGCCTTCGAAATCAAATCAGCCGTTTCATGCAAGAACCCGATGAATCTCTCTTTGATGCTTGGGAAAGATATAATGTTTTGATCGATCGATGTCCAAACCACAACATGCCCCCTGTTACGTTGATTGATGCTTTCTACAATGGTTTAACTTTTCATGATCGTGATACTATTAATGCAGCCGCCGGTGGCACATTTATGAAAAGAAGACCTGAGGAGTGTAGAGAGCTTATTGAGAACATGACTACTCATCACAAAAATTGGGATTCCTCCGCATCTTCAAGGAACAACCCGAGAATCAATGTTTCTTCTACTTCAGCAAACCCCGATATGACCGAATTCACCCGCATGATGGCCGAAATGAACAAAAATATCTTGCTCATCGCTACGAATCAACAACAACAAGTTAAAGCTGTAGCAATTTCTTGTGAGACTTGCGGTGGTCCTCATTCGTACACCGATTTTCCTTCTACTCAAGACAATCCAGAAAACGTGTATGCGGCTTATGGTAACTATTCACCGGAAAATTACCAAGCCCGACCTCAAGGTGATCAAAATTTGCTAAGTTACCATTCTAACAACTACCTTTCACCCGGTTTTTCTCCTCAAAACCACAACCCCAACAACTACAATAGAAGCACTCAAAATCCACCTCGAGCTTCAATCCTTATCACCCACCCGCTCAACAAGCCCCACCCATTAATCAATATGTTGAAGCTTTAATGAGAACCCAAAGAGAGCAAATTAAGAATCTGCAAAGCCAAATTATCAATTTGAAAGGGGATATCACTAAGCAAGGTAATGACATTAGATCCGAGCTTCGACATGATATACAAACCTCTTTTAGCACTCAAACAAATGATTTGAAGAATATGCTGGCTAGTTTCTTACCAACCACTCAACCCTCTACTTCGGGCTCTCTACCTTCCAACACTGTCACCAACCCGAGAGCGAATGTGAGTGCTATTACTACACGCAGTGGAGCAACCTTAGTAGGCCCATCTATCCCTTACCCAATTACTCCATCTACACCTCTTCCACCACCATTTATCCCTCCTACTCCCACGCCTAGTATTAGTTCTCCATTACCGTCTCCACCACTTACTGAAGTACCCAAGAAGAAGAACCCTTCACCAACCCCACCTTCCACCTATAAACCAAATATTCCTTATCCTTCTCGCTTGGACAAGCCTAACTTGCTAACCAAGGATGAAATTCAAGTGCCGAACTATTTTAAGATGATCTCTCAAATGAATTTCAACATTAGCCTTGTTGAAGCACTTGTCCATATGCCGATATTTGTCAAAGCATTCAAGGAATTGCTTAACAAGAAGGAAAAGCTGGTTGAGCTAGTCAACACACGCTTAAATAAAAATTGTTCTGCATTCATTCTTAAAGAACTTCCGGAAAGACTTGGAGATCCCGGTCGTTTTGTGTTGCCTTGCATTTTTAACAAAACCGAAGAATTTACTGCCCTAGCTGATCTCGGGGCAAGTATTAATTTGATGCCTTTAAGTGTTTGGACAGCACTATCATTACCCGACCTTACACCAACAAAGATGACTGTTGAGCTTGCAAATCGCACTCTCGCTTACCCCGTTGGTATTGCCGAAGATGTGGTCATTAAAGTTATCACCTTCACTTTTCCGGTCGACTTTGTTGTTGTTGATTATGAAATGGACCCTCGTATTCCTTTAATACTTGGTCGACCATTCTTGAGAACCGGAAAAGCTCTAGTCGATGTTGCCGAAGGTGAGTTAATTTTAAGGGTCGGGAATGAACAACAAGTGTTCAATATGGGGAAGATCACAAACAAATCCTATGGAAGAGAATCAGCGAATATGATTAATGTGCTTGATGATTTTGTCGTCTACAACAATCCTCTATTCGATTCTTGCTATGATAATCCACTGATCCATGATGATGTGGATGATTCTCTCTCCAATTCTGATCCTCCACCAATTCATGAATCTCCTCCAATTTATGATGACTATGATGATGATTCTAGTTCCAATGGAGATGATTATGATGACTTTACTTCTGAGTATCCCGACATACCCACTTATGATGATTCTGATGAGGCTGATACTCTCTCGAGTGATTCTTCACATGATGAAGATCCTCCGCCAACAACACTTGATCCTACTTTGGATGACTACTCATTTGAGGAAGACTTTTCTACTTTTCTCAATACATACTTCCCTCATGAGAGTGATGCCCCTCCTTTGGACTTTGATGATTATGGTCTTTATCCTACTTTTATGAAGAAACCCGCTTCAAAGGAGAAGAAGCCGGCCGACACCGATATCAGCAGCCCTTATGTCTTAACTCCTCTCTACCCTCCATCTGAGGATGAGATTGCTAGATTTATGATCGGATCTTTTCAAGATCTGCTACGCCTGAGTGTTATTTTTTCCTAAAGGAAAAGGTGTTCGATCCCGGTATTGCAATTGTTAAGCCATCTCAGTATCCATCTAATGAAATAAAAGGAAAGATTTTTGAAACTTATGGAGATATGCTTGCACCTCTTCACCCTTGCTCCCATCGTGCTCCATCTTTGCTTAAGGGAACCTTGCCTACTCTTCTTTGGCTTGCCTTGTTCACGTTAAGCTTGTGTTACTTGATGGACGAAAACCATGTATTTGATCCCGGTGGATGATTTTAAAGCTTCTTCCTATGCTAATCAAGGTCGAGTCAGGCTCACGACTTGGTTAACAAAAACAAGCGCTTCTCGGGAGGCAACCCGCGGTATCTATCCTTTTTCTCTTATTTTTATAATAAGTGTAGGGGGAGACCCTAGTATGTTGTTTGTTGTCTTCCTTCTAATCATGTACAGGGATTCGAGCTTTCAAAGATCCATTCTTGATGACTTTTGACGAACCGTGATTCCGTGTTTCCGTCTTCCCGGTTCTATCCTAAACTCTTTTCGATTCACTATTTTATATTTCTCAATATTAAAATAGGAATCTCTTTAGTTGTCTCTTTCTTAGCAAGATTTAAACAACGTGCACAATGTCCTAAGTGTAGGGGAGTTTACTCCCACATGCTTAAACATTGAGGATAATGTTTATATTAAGTGTAGGGGGACTTCTATCGAAGTAAGTGGCCTTTTCCTTGTATTTGTCCTCATTTTAACCGGAAAATTGATTTTTCGACACTTTTCAAATTTTTTTATCTATTTTGGCCTATTAGTTTTTCTTTTGTTATAGTTATTTTCTTTCTTTGCTAGAATAAATTTTTAATAGAGTGGTTTTAATTTTTCAAAGTCGTGGATATTTTGACTCAACCCGAGTTTACTTATCTAAGTTTACTCTAGCTAGTATCCTTAACACGTTTAAGTCAAGTTTTGCTAGGCTTTTATATAGGGAGCTTTAAAACGCGAAAGTCTTAACTCTCACGGGTTAAGAACAAGAACTTTTCGCAAGTTCCTATAATTGATCCTAGAGAGTTGTTTATCAAGGGAACTTTAAAATGCAATTTCTAAACTTGAAAAAGTCTAAGAACTTGCAAGATCCTATAGATGACTCGAAAACCCAAAACTTTGATTTAATTGGCTAAGCATCCACGAGTCTCATTCCTTGAGATTTTAAATTGTGGAGAACGAGAGATGATAGATTCAATTATAAGTTTGGTATTCTTTCATGAAATTATGTGAGTTGATTATAAGCTTTTTCTCCCATCGCTTGCTAATAAATTTATCTGCAATAAATAAGATTGTATGATTTGAAAAGTTACTTAGCTTCTAGCCCAAGATCGTTTAAAAGTTTCTCAGTATTGATTAGAGTTCATAGCCAAGGCATAACTTATTGAAGCGGGATGCGAAGATTGGCGAGTCCAAAAAGGCCCTAACAAGGCATGAGGGCTACATCTTATTGCTAAAGATCCAAAGGTGATGTGAAGAATCATTTATCAAGAATCAATATGAAGGATCCAGACACACGATGAAAAGCAAATACTGATAGGTGTGAAAACACCCATCCTTTTACCACTTATTTCTTGCTAAAACAAGACCAAAACGCGTATTTAATATCATTTGTTTGGAATTATGCGTGGTTTTTATGTTTATTGTGTTTTCAGAGTCAACCGGATGAATATTGAAGAGAACATGGGATTGCACGGGTTTTATCGAAGAGAAAGACTCAAGATGAAGTCTATTGTCCAATAGATGCAAAAGATTTGAAGTCATTGGGCCTATTTGAAGATTTATCGAAGAAAAGGACCAAAGATGGAAGATTTACATATGTCGAAGGAACTCAAGTCTATTAAACGAAGAAATTAAAAGACGAGTTAAATTTAATCGTCCACAAATCCCGAATCAGAATGAAAACGTCAAGTTTTCTGAAAAGACGAGAAGACAAGAAGAGAGGAAGAAAGCCCACTCACCAACCAATCACTAAGCCTATAAATAGAAGAACCCTTCACACTTTTTGGGCTAGTTTTCATTTTCCCAGTTTCTTTCTTTTCTTTCGTAGGAAGCCAACACCATTAAGGTGTTGGTGATTTTTCATTCTTGTTAAATCTTTGATTTTGTAAGTGTTTAATCTTTCCTTTTGTTTACTCTACATTAATCTATCAATTTAATCCTTCCATTAATCTTGTTCATCTTCATCTTTTTTATTTAAAGCTTAAAGTTCTTATTTGGTTGATTTTGATCTTCAAAAGTTATTGGGTTTTGTGTTTTTATTGTTGGGATTTGATGTTTATGGTTAGTAGATATTAGTGTTTAGTTTGGTTTAAATCTTTTGGTTAAATTTGGCTTGTTTTGATCAAAAATCGTTTTTCCCTGTATTTCTATTTAACTGTTCTTCATTCCCAGTATTACGAATCAAAGTAACATTCCGCATCATCATTTTTATTCCTTGTCAAAGTCGTTCACCCGGGATATTAATATTCCGGATCAAAGCCTTTCATCCGGAATAATTTATTATTCCGGGTCAACTCATTATTCCGCATCAATTCATTATTCCGCATGAACCTAGTATTCCGCATGAGTTATTTATTCCGCATGAATCATTTATTCCGCATGAGCTTATATTCCGCATGAACCAATTATTCCGCATCAACCCTTTATTCCGCATCAATCATTTATTCCGCATCAACCATTTATTCCGCATGAGTTTATTATTCCGCATGAACCTAGTATTCCGCATGAGCCATTTATTCCGCATCAACCATTTATTCCGCATGAGTGAGATATTCCGCATGAAGGATTTTTGTCTGATTTATTCCGAATAGAGAGTAAATTCCGAATCAAGCATTTTTTAGGGTATTTACACTTACTGTTTTATTTTAATTTTAATTCAAGTTTTATTTTTATTAATTAATTGCTTCTAGTTTACTTTTATTTACTTTACGCATTTACCCTTTTAGTAGAATAGAAAACCAAACCCCCTATTTGTCACCAAGAACAACTATTCCACTTTGAGCTGTGATCAATTCGAGAAGATTCCGAGATTTAAATCTGAACCCCAATGAAAACCCAAGTATCAACTCCCCTAAAGATCATGTAGAAGTCTATCCAAAAAGGCCCTAACAAGGTATGAGGATAAATAGATCCAAGTCCTAAAAGAAGGCGGATCGTTGTATATCAAAATCCCAAATAAAGATTGGAGAAAAATGAAGAAGTCGTGGTCCAAATATGAAGAATCTCTCAAAACTTCAAGCGAAGAAATTCCTATTATGAAGAGAAGACCATTATTTCATGAACGTCTCTCAAGATTTGAAGTATGAAGTCGCTGCCAAATATCGGTCCGAGAAAGTTCTTAAATCGTGAAGCGAGTTATGCCAAGATATGAACTTTATGAGGTCCCGAGAAGCAGTTTTAAAAGATTTTGTCCTTTAGCTAACTATTGATTAAATCGTCCTACTTTATTTTCGGCATAAATAAACTATCGAAATAAGTCAACAATGCATCCTTGTGATCATTCAAGACAAAATTAAAATATAAGAGATACACCTAGGAATAAGGGAGTCTAAGTGAATAATTGGCCCACATGAGTTTGTGTTAGTTTGCTAACTTATAATAACATGGATCTCGTTTTTAAGCTTGGTATGGGGAACGTGAAACTTAAGGATGATAATCATTCATTACATTCTAAAACCCTAAGGTAATTTTTTGATCTGTTTACTTGTTTCCTTCTTTTAAATATTTTGTCTCTTTAATAAAGGCCAATGTGGATTGATTATGATGGAAAATGAAAAACTTGCTTTGTAACTAATGCATTGCATGAGGATATTGCAATGGTCAAGTGTAGGGGATTTGATAGGTGTGTAAACACACATCCTTTTACCACTTAACTACAATAATAACCAAGCCAAAACGTGTATTTTATGTCGTAAATGTCGGAATTATGCGTGGTTTGTGTTTTTGTTGTGATTTAGACGAAAATGTGAAAAGGGGAGAAAACACGGGCTTTCACGGGCTTTTATCGAAGAAAAAGACAAAAGACGAAGTCGAAAGATCAAGGGTGCCAAAAGAACGGAAGTCCAAGGCCAATTCTGAAGATTTGTCGAAGAAAAAGTCTAAAGACGGAAGTTTAATAAAAGCCGAAGAACTCAAGTCTAAATTAATGAAGAAATTACAAGACGAGTTTATTAGTTCCGAGACAAAGTCGAAAAAGTCAAAGAAATTAGAAGACGAGAAATCGAGAAAGAAAGAAGAAGGAACCAACACATGCTTAGTTTTCCTAATCACTATAAATAGACTCCTAATGTGTCATTAGGAGTGGTTAGCTAATTTGACACATTAGTCTTTCCACCTTAATGTCATGTCATTTTAATTAATTGTCAATTTAAATACTTGTCTTGCACTTTAATTCCTTTAATTCCAAGTAAGTGTTTTTAATTTTGTTGTTTAATCTTTTCTTTAATCAAGTTTTATTTTAATCTCTCATTCTACCTTTCTTATTTTTGTTAATCTTTGTGCTTATTACCTTATTGTTATGCTTGTTTGATTATTGGTTATGCTTTTATGTTTTTGATTATGTTTGCTTATTGATTTTATAGCTTATTGTGTTTTTCTTAAATTTAATTAAGTGATTATTAGTTAATTTTTCTAAAAAGTTGATTTTAATATTTTTATTATTTAGTGTTTTTAAAAGTTTTTAAATTTTAGCTTAATAGCTTTTTCTAAAATTTGATTTGGTAAAAGTTTTAGTTAAGTGCTTATTTGTGTTTAGCTTAATTATAGTTTATAGCTTATTTGATTTTAGTGGTTATCCGGGTTTGGTAAACCCTCTTATTCCGAACAAGCCTCAAACCCTGTTATTCCGGATAAGGCTTCTAAGTTTATTCCGGATAGTGGTGACAGTACATTCCGGATAAAGGCCTGAAGTTGATTCCGGATAAGTATCCGGGATATATTCCGGATAAGCACCTCGACAAAGTATTCCGAATAGTGGGTTTGACTTATTCCGGATAAGGTGATAATATTCCGGATAAGAAGATCTAGGTTATTCCAGATAAAGCGTCTGACTTTTTTCCGGATAAGAGTTCAAGATTCATTCCGGATAAGCTTGGGAAGGTGATTCCGGATAAGCTTCTTGACAAGAGTTTTCCGGATAAGCACCCGGAAGTGATTCCAGATAAGAAAGTTTGGTACATTCCGGATAAGGAGCTGAGGATTATTCAGGATAAGGGATAGGTCGATTATTCCGGATAAGCAATTATTCTGGATAAGAAGGATCGAGTATTCCGGATAGTTTTCCCAACTTTACATTCCGGATAAGGGCCAAGTTCTGATTATTCCGGATAAGGCTTCAAGGAAACTGATTCCGGATAAGGAGTTCGTTGTTTTATTCCGGATAAGCAGTATTTTGTTGTGAATTCCGGATAGTGACAGTATTTCGGGGTCCAACGCAGGTTTTATTTATCCTCTTTTATTTTCAAACATTTACTTTTCCCGCTATTTTTCTCTTACTTTAATTTTCAAGTTCACTTTTTATTATTACATTGTCAATTTAATTTTCGTCACGCTTTAATTTTAAGTCACTTAATCAATTTACTTTTCAAAGTTTTAATTTTGCACCATTGAAGTTTTAATTAGTTTTAGATTTAGTTACCCGTCATTTACTTTTAAAGTCTTGTATTTACTTTACAACAACGACCAAAAATATTTTTCTTAACCAAATACAATTGAGTCACACTTTGAACCGGAAATAAATTCGATTAGACAGACGACAAAGAACTTTTTAACTGAGTAAAATCGAGTTATTAAGATCCTTCCACGTAATTATGGAATTAGGTGGCTCTTTCTCGTACCAATCCTTGGCGGCACCATCGAGCGAGTACGAAAAAGCCTAAGCTTGACGACATCGATGTCGACGTTCTTAAACTTGCTCGTGGCTAAAAGACGATCGAAATTTCGAATGTGATCGTGAGGATTGTCGGCTTCACGACCTCGAAACTTCGTAGCTTGGATTAATGAAAGCATTCCACTCTTAATCTCAAAATTCTCTGCCTCGATGGCGGGAATTACGATTGCGTCTCCATAACCCTCGGTGGGTGCTTGGAGCAATTCCATCATCGTACGATTCTCGGCCATCTCGTCTACGGTTTCGACAACGATATTAGGAACGTATGTTTCTAAAGTTCGTCTATGTTGTCGATTCTTTCGATTTCGGTTGCGTCGATTCGATGCGTCTCTAGAATTCGTGTAGTCCTTCGATCGAGTGCGCGTGCACTAAACGTAAAATGAGGTTAGCAACGAAGATTATTTTTGGGTTTTTATGATTTTTCAATTTTTTTGGTTTTTGATCTTTTTTTTTTTGATTTTTTGTGTATTACGTAGACAAAAATCTACAAATCTCTCCTCGAATCGATTTTCTCGATTAAATGAGCCTCAAGGAATGAAAATGTTGGAAATACGTTTTTAACGTATATTAGAAGTATCGGTCACTCCAACAATATTGTTAAACGTTGTAGGCTCGTAGTTAGTTATTTACTTTGTAAAGTATTAAATCCTAGCCCATGGAAATGTACATGGGTTGGAAGGCCCAAGCCCACCAAGGCTTGGGTATAAAAGCCCTCTCCTTTGATGGAGAGGGTGTTGGTTGTTTCATTTTCTTAATATACTTCTTAGTTTTCTCTCTCTTTCTCTCTCTAGTTTCTCTCCCTAAAAACATCAACCCTCTTGATAGAATCTTAGATTACCAATATTCAACAATTGGTATCAAGAGCCATGGGATGAGATTAAGGTTGTTTTGATTGTTGTTCATATTGGTTTAACAATTTCGTGGGTTTTGGTCATTTTTTACCAAAGTTTCAAAAATTTTTCATGTTTTTAGTGTTCTAAGTGATTCGTATACCTTTATCATTGTTGTTTTAGTGATTTGGGTATTTTGGTTTGGTTAAAATACGAATCTTTTTGGCTCAAAGTTGCGAAATTCATTGGCTAAAAGTTGCGAATTTGTCTACATATTGCGACGGATTTCATCGGAAAAGGAAAGGTAAGTACAACGGTTTGATCGCAATAACCCTAGGATTTTACTTTGCGATCGTTATTGCGATACCCTTATTCCGATGCTTATTGAGATCGTTCATTACGATCGTGGATTGCGACGGATTTAAGGTTTATTGAAACGTTACTCTGCCCATATTGCGACAGCCATATTGCGATAGACTCACTTTGCGATACATATTCTGATAGTCGATATATATTGTGATAGGTATACATTGCGATACTTGTCTTATTGCGATACTATCAACATTGCGATAGACATCATATTGCGACAGGGGATTTATTGCGACAGGGGATTTATTGCGACAGGGGATTTATTGCGATAGAAAGGTCATATTGCGATACATAAATTATTGCGGTAGGGGTATTATTCCGATAGAATTTGTTTAATTTTGGGATAAAAATTTGCATAACTTCGAGGATTTTTCTACTTTGCATTAATTTGGTAACTTTCAACAACACACACAACAAAACGATAAGAACATCTTTAATTCAACAAAACCAAAATACATAACCTCGATCACTTTTGGTAATCTTTTTCTTCAAGTGATAAAAATGAATCCACATTCATTTATGTCGATTGCCGACGTTCACCTCACTTACGGATATTTCCATCATCTCGGGTACCGATACCCGTCCACCATTGCTTATCAAAGATCTATTTGAAGCATGGCAAGAGCGCATGATATCTTATATTATGGATCGTCCAAATGGACGTCTTATGGTCAAGTCCATTCAAGAAGTACCACTTGATTATGGAACCATTACGATCGATAATGTGACAAGACCAAGAGTCTTTGCTGAGCTAACACCTGCAGAACAAATCATTGCTGAGGTATCAGGAAAGCTCTTCCTCCCGATATTTTTCGAATGGTAAGTAACTATACGGTGGCAAAGGCACTATGGGAGCGGTTGGAGGTACTGCTACAAGGAACTTCCTTGTCCAAGCAAGAACGTGAATGTCAATTGTATGATTTGTTTGATCGTTTCACATACATTCCAGGGAGACTCTACATGACTATTATTGGCGATTCACCACACTCATGAATGACTTGAATGTCTATAATCTTTCCATTGCTCAATTTCAGATCAACACTAAGTTTCTGAACACGCTACCTACGGAGTGGAGCCAATATGTTACTGATGTTAAGTTGATCCGTGATTTGCACAAATCAAACTTAGATCAATTGTACTCTTTCTTGCAGCAACAGGAAAGGCATGTGATATTGAAACGAATGTCTCAAGGATACTCTCCCGAACCATTGGCGTTAATGGCAAATCAACCAAGTTTGTCATATAACAACATATCTTCTGCTGTGGGACATCATGCTTACAGTCAGCCAGCTTATCGCACCCTAAGCTTTTCAAAGTACTCAATCTTACCCCAACCACTCACATCTTATCCGAATCAATATCAGCATCAAGCATCACCATCACAAAGGGATCCACATCCATATCCATCAACTTATGGTCAGCAAGGGTATTCACCTTACCAATATCCTCAGGTTCCTGCAATCACTTATCCAAACCATGAAGTAGGTCAGTCAAGCTATTCACAACACGTCAGTGCTCCTTCACATGCGTATGAAGTTCCTCCAGCACCAGTGTTATACTGTGATGATGATGTGCCAGTCCCTGAACTCAGAGAAGGCGATAATCCAGTTGAAGTGTTAGCCAAGATGTCTGCCTATCTCACTCAAACATTGAGTAAACAATGGTATAGAAGACCATCTCCAACAAACAATCAATTGAGGAATTCTTTTAACTCTCGTCAACAAGCTGCCATTCAAGATGGCAGGGTCATGGTTCAACCAATTCAGGGGCGCCCAAGTTCTTCAATTCCTGCTGTCCGTACTTACACCACTGTTGCTTCAAAGGGAAAGGCTACAGGCATATTGAATATGATCACCTGCTACAACTGCAAGGGAGAAGGGCATATGGCTAAGGATTATAAGCAACCAAAAAGGAAAAGAGATGGGACATGGTTTCAAGAGAAACTATATATTTTTAATGATCAAGCACATGGTTGGGAATTAGATGAGGAGGAGTTGGCATTTCTTGCGGATCCGGGAGTTGCGGAAAATGAGGGAACCACAGCAACCTACACTCAGAACGCAGCATATCAAGCAGATGATCTGGATGCATATGACTCTGACTGTGATGACTTTAACACCGCCAAGGCAGCTCTAATGGTACAGATCTCACTTTATGGGTCTGATCGCATCTCTGAGGTACCAAGTTCTAACAATGATACTAGTATTGTCCCTTATCAAGTTGGGAAAGGGTCTCAGTATCAGGAAGAGCCTTCGGTGGTGAATAACTCAAACGAGGAGACGAGCAATGATAGAAATATCAATGCAAGTCCCCAGACTTTGAGTGAAATACAACCGACTGCTATTTCTCATATGACGTCTCCTACTCAACAAGATTTGGTTACGGTTTCAGCGTCTTTACTCGGCCAAATGAATAATGTGGTCCTTGAAACCCTAGATGCTAATAAGGAATTATCTGCCCAGCTTGCTTTGTATAAACAAAAGGTGCAAATCTTGGAGTTAATTCCCTCGTCCACAAGTCTGACCAACCCCGAATTTGATCATTTTCGACTAGCTCAAATAGGTCATTTAACAGAGATTGAAACGTTAAGGGAAAATCTTTCAAAATAAATTAAAGAAAAAGCGTTAGTCGTAACTAATTTTCAAAAACTTAAAACGGATTTCGAAATTTTCGAGTCTAAAAAGGTTGAAGTGGAAATTAATGCGTCTAATAAAATTAAGAAGATTGATAATTTGCTATTACGTCAATACTCTGCGTCACAATTAGTTCATTTATTCGAGGCTTCTTTTAAGGAATTCAATCTTTCGCGTCAAAAAGACCTTAATCCTAACCCGCAGTATGCAAAGCAAGCTTTTCGCCATAACCCACGACTTTATGATGCAACCAAGTTAGGTTTGGTCTTAGATCTGATTGTCTTTAAGGAACCTTCTGACCCTATGTCTCCTTATGAAGAGAGACGGTCTAAACTGCTTCCCACATATCCTGAGTTTGAATATTCTAAGATGAATGAAGAATATGCAAGAATGGACTTTCGAACACGTTTTAATATACATGGGGATTTAATCTCAAAACCCAATTACATGTCTAATAAAGAAATCCCTAGTACAGTTCCTACATTCTCAATTCGGCGGAACCTAAAGAGACTGCAAAGGTTCTTCCACCAGTAAGTACAGTTTTGATCTCCTTGGGAGTGATTAACCGACACTTTACTAATTTTGAAAAGGTCATTAAGGAATGTACAACTCGAACGGAAAAAACCGCTGGAGAATGGGCTTTCGAACACATGAAATCGGTGTTTGAGAGAGAGATCATTCCGTTTGTACGTAGTCTTCACGAGAGCTATCTAGATCTAGGAGATAATCTTAATTTCGAAATGGCTGAAGTTCAAAAAGTCTTCCATGAAATGGATGATGTTTATGAGCAACATTTAGTTGAGAAAGAAAAGATTTTGTCCGAATATGATAGTTTCTTAGAACAAGCGGTGTCTCTCGATGTGATGCAAATTATCACGATTAACTGTGCTTGTGAGATGACCTATGCTGTGAATAGGTGCGATGATGTGCCCGATTCTTCTGTGAATAGTGTTTAAACTGTAGATACCTTAGATAACCATTCTTGTCACGATTCTATCGCTGAATTTTTTAAGCTTCAAGATTCTTTTAATTCACTTTCAAAACGTTTTAAAAATCTTCAACAACACTGTATTTCTCTTGAAATAGAACAACAATTTGTAACTGAAAATCTTTCAAAACCAAACGATTGTGAAAACAACGTTGACACTAGTGACAAGATGATTCAGGTAGTTCAGGCATTAGAAGAAGAGATTATGAGACTTAAGAGAGAGTCATCATCTGTAGAACCTTTGAAACAAGAACTAGAGGCTGCAATGGTAAAAAACCATGCCTTAGAAACTAGACTCTCGTCTATTCTAGGGGAGATGGAACGTGCAAGGCATGGATTTTCCAATATTTATGGTTCAATAGAAGAACGCTTCGCTTTTGATGCGACACAACAACAATCACTTGTTGAAAAACTGAACCAAAAGTGTGAGGAAATCTCTGACCTCAACATCCAGCTCATTGACAAAAACATGGTTTTAGCGGAGTTAAAGGAGACACTTCAACTCACCCGACAAGAAGTTGTTGATAACTCAGCTACAATTTCTGCACCATCCTCAAGTGCTCCACCAACCCATCAAGTGGTAATTCATAAGAACCCGTCTCATAAGAATAACCCGGATGCATACGCTGTTTATATGAAAAATGCCATTAAGCACGTGAACCTTGTTAGGGATATATTAGATGATCTTTATGCGTTAGATCCCTCATGCAGTCACTTTTACTCAGCTCATGCATACATTAAGAGAGTTCAATATTGCTTAGCAACCCTACAATACATAGGACAACCGGGTTCTTTACCACTTACCACAAAACCCATTGCCATAACTCCATTCAATAAGACTCCCGAAGCTAAACCTTTGTTAACGATAGATGCAAAACATAAGGCCAAATCAAATTCTGCCACTAATGTTCCCTTGCCTTCTACAGGAGTAAATGCGTCTACTAAGGCTAAAGGATCACGCACCAAGAAAGATAGGATCAAGCCTCCCACTAGTAGCACTACGCAGAAGAAAGTAGAAGTTCACCCTAGGAATGTTATTTCGAATTTGAATAAAAAGAATCATGTAGCTAAGACTAAAAGCTCTGCGGTTGTGCAACAGCCTAAGCCGAATGTGAATTCTGATTTGCGTTGTTGGAATTGTAATGAATGCATGTTTTCTCAGCGTCATGATTTATGCCTTATTGATCACGTTAATGAAATGAATGCTATTAGGAACAACCTTGAATGGAAACCAACTGGGAGAATACTCACCCAAGTTGGATGGCAATGGAAACCCACTGGTAGGACCTTTACTGCTAATGGAACTAAGTGCCCTTTAACTAGGATCACTTCCACAAAGGTTAGGTCTCAGCGTCCTTTAACTAGGAAGCCTAGCACTCAAGTAGCGAACCAGCGCCCTTTAACTAGGTCTGCCTCCACTACTGTGCCTACCAGTGCGATAGTACCTCATGAAATTAGACAACGTGTATCTAAACCGACAACTAGGAATCAATTTTGGAAACCTAATCAACCTCAGGATAGCAAATCTAAGATAATTATATATGTACCTGCTAACTCTGAGGAACAGTTAGATTCTGATACATCGTCTTTGTCTGGTGATATTTTCAGGTGGTCCAAATCATCCTCTGGTACTTGGACTCTGGGTGCTCCAAGCATATGACCGGAGATCGCTCGATGCTCAAAAATTTCGTCAGCAAGTTTCTAGGAACGGTTAAGTTTGGTAATGATCATATTGCTAAGATTATGGGGTATGGTGAATATCAGATTCGGAATGTTACGATTTTGCGGGTGTATTTTGTGGAAGGACTAGGTCACAATTTATTCTCAGTGGGACAATTTTGCGATTCAAACCTTGAGGTCGCTTTTCGACAACATACTTGCTTCATTCGTGATTTGGTAGGAAATGATTTGTTAAAAGGTTCTCGAGGGGATAATCTATACACATTGTCTATTCAAAACATGATGGCCGCCTCTCCCGTATGTCTTCTCTCCAAAGCATCAAAGACCAAGCCATGGTTATGGCATCGACGTTTATCTCATCTTAATTTTGATGCTATTAACCACTTGGCTAAAAACAAACTTGTTCGTGGTCTTCCGAAACTTAAATTCAACAAGGATCATTTATGTTCCGCGTTTTCATTGGGGAAAAGTACCAAGAAATCTTACAAACCTAAAGCCGAAGATACCAACCAAGAACCATTGCATCTTATACATATGGATCTTTGTGGGCCAATGCGGACTGTCAGTGTGAGTGGTAGAAAGTATATGCTAGTTATGGTGGATGATTATTCGAGGTTTACGTGGTTAAAATTTTTGGCATCTAAGGATAAGGTACCGGATTTTATTATCAAATTATTAAAGATGATCCAAGTGCGTCTTAATGCTACTGTTCGCCGCATTCGAAGTGACAACGGCACAGAGTTTGTTAATCAAACTTTACAAGCTTATTAAGAAAAGTTTGGTATATCACATGAAACATCAGTTGCTCGCACTCCTCAACAAAACGGTGTCGTGGAAAGACGTAACCATACACTTATGGAAGTTGCTAGAACTATGCTTATCTACGCCAACGCTCCTTTATTCTTATGGGCTGAAGTAGTGGCTACAGCATGTTATACCCAGAATTGTTCCATCATTCGACAGCGTCATGGAAAAACATCATATGAGCTTCTTCATGGACGTAAACCTGATATTTCGTTCTTTAATGTGTTTGGTGCCTTGTGTTATCCAAATACTAACAGTGAAAATTTGGGTAAACTTTACCCGAAGGCTGGTATAGGTATTTTCATTGGTTATTCACCCACAAAGAAAGCTTACTGAATCTATAACTGTCGTCTTGGCAAGATTGTAGAAACTTTAGACGTCAATTTTGATGAGCTGACAGTGATGGCTTCTGAGCAACGCAGCTCTGAACCTGCGCTTCATGAGATGGGAACCAGAATGATTAGTTCTTGATTAACTCCCAATAATCCTACTTCTTCATCATTGATACCACCTACAAGTTCCGAGTGGGATGAGTTATTTCAACCTATGTTTGATGAATTATTTGATCCCCCAAGTGAGGCAGTTCCAGCACCTGCAGTGATAGCTCCAATCCCTGAAGTTGTCGCTGAAGATAATGGAGCTCAATCTGATACATCCACTGTCACCATTGAACCGGATGTACCATCGCCAAGTAATTTTCAGACTACACCTACATCCTCACCCCACTCATTCCTAATGATGATGAAGAGGATCACTACAATCACGATTTGGAATATGCTCACTTTCAGGAGCTTTCTTTCTTTGGGTCACACATACCCGACAACCCTAACGGTGCGTCAACATCAGAGGAAGCTCCTACAATTGTGTACTCCAGACCACCAAGGATTGAAAACCACACCATTAAATGGACAAAGGATCACCCAATCCGGAATATTATAGGTAATATCGATAGACCAGTCTCTACACGCCATCAATTACAAGAGAGTGCATTATACTGCTACTTTGATGCATTTCTCTTCGAAGTTGAACCCAAAAATTGGCAACAAGCCATGACATAATCATCATGGATTGAAGCCATGCAAGAGGAACTTAATGAATTTCAACGTCTTGAAGTTTGGGAATTAGTTCCTTTACCCAACAACGTCGATATTCTTACATTGTTGTGGGTTTATAAGGTTGAAATTGATGAAATAGGCGGAGTGTTAAAGAACAAAGCAAGATTGGTTGCTCGAGGTTACAAACACGCGTTGGGTATTGATTTCGAAGAATCCTTTGCTCCTGTTGCACGATTGGAGGCTATTAGACTATTCCTTGCTTATGTTGCTCACATGAACATGATCGTCTACCAAATGGATGTTAAGACAGCATTTCTTAATGGTGAATTGAGGGAAGATGTCTATGTAAGTCAACCGAATGGATTTGTCAACTCGGAATATCCTAACCATGTGTATAAGCTAAAGAAGGCTCTTTATGGGTTGAAACAAGCTCCACGCGCGTGGTACGATCTTCTATCGTCATATCTCATCTCGGAAGGCTTCTCCAAAGGCAAAGTGAACCCAACAATATTCATTCTCAAGGAGGATAACGACATGATACTGGTATAAATTTACGTTGATGATATCATATTTGCTGCCACTACTCAAAGACTGTCTGACCGTTTTGAGAAAATAATGTCCACACGTTTTAAGATGTTGATGATGGGAAAAATATCATTTTTCTTAGGATTACAGATTTCTCAAAATCCAAGAGGCATCTTTATTAATCAATCCAAATATGCTCTTGAATCTTTGAAAAAGTATAAGTTTGAAAACTATGACCCCTTGGATACTCCAATGGTGGAGAGATCCAATTTAGATGAAGATAGGGATGGGATTGCTGTCGATCCGAAACTTTATCGTGGAATGATCGGCACCCTTCTCTATCTGACTGCTAGCAGGCCTGATTTGCAATTTGCTATATGCATGTGTGCCCGGTATCAGGCTCGGCCTACCGAAAATCACATACATGTTATGAAAAGGATCTTTCGATACCTTAAAGGAACACTTAATCATGGTCTATGGTATCTGAAGGATTCTTCTATTGCACTAATATCATATGCAGATGCGGATTATGTTGGGTGTCAAGATACTAGACGTAGCACGTCTGGCAGTGTGCAACTTCTTGGAGACAGACTTATCAGTTGGGCATCAAAAAGGCAGAAAAGCGTTGCGATCTCAAGTACTGAGGCTAAATACATTGCTATGTCCGGATGTTGTGCTCAAGTTCTTTGGATGCGATCACAGCTGACAGACTACGGTCTTGGATTCAACAAAATCCCGATGTACTGCGACAACAAAAGCGCCATTGCCCTTTACTGCAACTACGTTCAACACTCTAGAGCAAAGCACAATGACATACGCTATCACTTCATCAAAGAGCAAGTGGAAAATGGAGTCATCGAGCTATATTTTGTCAACACTGAATATCAGCTGGCAGACATATTCACAAAGGCCTTGGATCAAGGACGCATCGAGTTTTTGATCGAAAAACTAGGCATGAAATCATTCTCACCAGCGACTCTTCAGGAGTTGGCAGAAGAATCTGCAGAATAGTGGTGGTAAACTATTCTAGCGTGTCCTTTGATCGTGATTTTGTATATTATCATATATATATATAAACCACAAACAGAAAAATATAAAAATATAAAACCTACAAAACCCATAAAAAATATAAAATCAAGAAAACCCAAAAATATTTTCCTTTTAAATCGGGCATGTCTTTTAGTACGGCAATATTTACGGCCTTAGAAATGTCGATTAAAATTGACACGGCGCCATAAATAGAGTCCGTATAAAAGTTGTACGTATTATAAAACATGCCCATATGGCTTGTAGTTATTTCAGACTGCAACCCGTTTTTCGCATTAAAGTCACGTATTTCTTTTGAAAACGTTGGCTCACAACGGAAATTAATTTTCTCGGGCAAGGTTTACTTTAAAACCTTGTAAGGGATCAATTTTACTTTATAACATGGTCTAACACAAATTAGTGTACGTGTCAGTGCACTTATTTTGTCAAAATAAGAGAAATCTTATTGCCACCAGAATCGTTTCCAAACAATCACTAAAACGGAAAATGTCTTCATGGATATTTGCTTCTTTAAATACATCAACTACAACTATTTAATAAGAAAACAGGTCCGTGTTTAAGGGGGAGAAAATATAAAAGGTTTTCGCATTTAAATTGGTCTTTAAAATGGGTTTTGTTTTTCAGAAAATATAAACCATTAATCATCATCACTAAATGTTGTGTGTGCCTTGTTGGAATATAACTTGAGGAATAGGTTGTTTGAAATTAGGCGTTAAGTGTAAGTGTTCGTGTTGGTGTGCGGGTTAGTACCTCGTTAAGTCATTTGGTTAATCCTAATGTACTTATCAAATATTACTAACTAGGGGGTCTAAGTTTGCAATTTATGCAAAAGGGGGTGTATTGTGACATTTTGGCATTAAGTTGACCAAAGTCGACATATTACTCCCCCCCCCCTTTCCCCGTCCTTCCTTTTCATCACAAAACACAAAAACCAAAACACTCCAAAACCACCATTTTCAAACCTTCATCTTTGATTTTTTGATTGCTAATCCGTTCATCTAATCTAGGTATTATTACTATGTTTATTTGTTTATATCCTTATCATCTTATCATCGTAATCATAACAAACAAACCCCCTAATTAATGTTTTAATAAAAAATTAGGGTTTTTCGGAATTTTTTTGTTCAAAATGATAATTGATTAGTGGGATTTGTTCATCTAGCATAGATAAACATAGGTCTTGCCCATTTTGCTTAAAACATTTCTTAAAGTCCCGTAATCGCGAAGTCAAAATCAAAAATCGAATCCCAATCTCGGATTGCGATGAACATTGCGACACAACATTGCGATGCATGGTCGTGGCGATGAGTCATTGCGATGGCTCATTGCGATGGGTTATTGCGATGGGTTATTCCGATGGCTCATTGCGATGGCTCATTGCTATGGGTTATTGCGATGACACATTGCGATGGCATATTGTGATGGTGCACTCAGAGGCATCATTGCGATGGCATCGTAATGGTATTGCGATGGGGACATATTGCGATAGATTTTCAACATTGCGATGGAAACACACTTATTGCGATGGAATCATAGGATTACATTGCGATAGAATATTGCGATAGGATTACATTGCGATGGAATGTGATATTACGATAGGATTAGATTGTGATAGGATTGCGATGGAAATATGATAGGATTGTGATGGTTAGTATTTTGATGGCTATAAGATTGCGATGGATAGTTGTTTTTGCGATAGAACTTGGATTGTGATGCTATAACTTGAAAATTGCGATGAGTGATAAGATTGTCATGCTAGTATCACGTTAGGGGCCACTCATAGACATGTGGTTAGATCAAGTTCAAAATGCTTTAATAAATGTAATGTGATAATGTTTGTTGTATATTACTCCAAATGCTCTAGCTTGGTATAGACTTAACATATATATGCTTGTGTATATCATTTGTGTTTGTGTCATCTAAGCAGGAAGCATGTCGATCAAAGAAGAACAACAACGACAACTTGATCTCGAACTTGTTCCACTCAGTCTCAGGATACCATACGCAGAAAACAATTCTCGCTTACAAGAGGATTTTCATCCATCTCTAGCCGCTTTCAAAGTAGCCACGGATATCATTGACATCTCACCTATCAAATATGCATTCAGACTTACTGCTTCGGTTCCTGAAGTCTATATGCACGAGTTCTGGACCACTGCAACGCTTTCATCGAGACAACTGTCTAAAAAGACTATATCATTCAAACTCAACAAAATACCAATGGTACTTGGCTTGAGCACCTTCAGACAATTGTTTAACTTTCCTAAGTTAGCAAAAGGTGAGCACTTTGTGGTTAACCCAGACACCGATGAAACGCTTCGAGTCATTCGCGCTCTCAATTATGACAGTGAAATCCACCTCCTATCCCAATTTAACACATCACACATTGGGCAACCTTGGAAAGCAATAATCACCATCCTCGTCAAATGCCTTACCTCAAAGACTCGGGGCTCTGACGTAATAAGATCACCTCAAGCTCATATAATTTGGGGACTTTACACGGCATCTAAAGTAGATTATGCACTACTTATCTGGGAAGAGTTTTGCTATCAATTTACTGGAACCAAGAAGAAATCAGTGCATCTTCCCTTCCCAAGGTTCACAAAGCTCATCATCAATCACTTTATGAAGAATGACCCAAGCATTGATACTCGCGGGAACTTCTTCTACCACACAAAAGATGATGACTATGTGATTCTACAGATGAATCCGGATACCTAGTCCACAAAGTATTCTTTACGTCCAGCTCTCGTCCCTGACATAATGATCAATGAAGGAATCAAAGAAAGTGATCATTATCAAGAGATGCTCCTAGATATTGAGACACAGTTTCGACGAGAAAATATACTTCCTTCAGAGAAACCCAAAGGTAAATGCAAGAAACGAGTTTCCAAGCGCCAACCAACTACTTCCTCCAAAGCTAAAGGCACAAGCAAAGAACAACTTCATGATGAAGATGACGAGGATGACGATGAGATGATTCATACTGATGAAGAAGAGCAACAACTTATCCGCCAAACAAAGAAACATAAAGGCATGGAAACAAGTGTGTCTGAGAACGAACCTACTCACGAAACCATCTCTTAGGACAAACTGCTGCGTCTCACTCTTCAGCAGAGTCGAGAGGAGGCTTTTGCTTCATCCAGAGGTTCAGGTTCTGTACAACTTGATGATTTAGATGAATTCGGTCATCCTGATGATGATTCCCATTTGTATGAAGATCCAAATGACCAAGACATTGACACATTCTCTTTTGAGACAACGGAGCACAGTAAAGAAGGTGGTGGTAGCGACACCGCGATGATTGACACACTGTATGATGATGTTAATATTACCACCACACTACAACCTGCAACGTGCACGCTGGCCACCGATGATGCTCATGCGACTCTCACTCCAGCCATTCAAACTCAAATTCAAGGTAAGTCTTCTTCTAGTTCTACTGATATACTGCGATATCTTAACTTAGAAGGGGATGGCGGTGAAGTCACCAATACTGATGCATCAACAAATGAGAACTTGGTGGATGTTCCTATTACATTATCGACATCTACTGTCATTCCACCAATCACTCAAACGGTAAGTAGCACGATTGTAACTACTGATCCACTCACTCCAACGGTCACCAGCATGGTCATGACTAATGTTCCCCTTGTTCAACCAATTGTCGTACAACCTGTATTAACCACCGTCCCACAATCCGTATCATCCACCACCCCAGCTACCCAGGTTGAACCAACGATAGTACAACAGGTATCAACCACCACCCCACAATCTGTATCATCCACCACCCCAGTTACACAGGTTGATCCTACCATCGAACAACCGGTGTCAACCACCACCCCATCTATACAGGTTGAAACTACCATCAAACAACCGGTATCAACCACCATCCCACAACGTGTATCATCCACCACCCCTCTAACACTCGTGGGTACTCCTACACCTCCTACAGCACAACCTGTATTATCTACCACCCAATCAATTATTTCCACACCTCCACTACCATCAGTACAACCGGCACCATCAACCTCATATCTCACTGTCAATGATGAAGTAATTCAGACACTTCTGAAACAACTGGAGGTTCAGGCAAAACAAATTGAAACGCTTAATGCTTCGATTAGTAAGCCTACTACCCCTGCTGTCAGTGCACAACAAAGTGAAGAGTCTACAATGAAGAAGCTCTATGACAAAGTCAAAAGTCTCAAAAGACAGCACAAGGAATTCTGTGCTGAAAAGAAAGCTCGTGGAAACGAAAATGCTGTCTTTCTCGGGTCCATTGATACCAATATGACCACCATCATTCAACGTGAAGTGAAGTCATATGTTGATCAAGTGCTCCCAACTCTCTTCAGGTCAGGTTTATCTACTTCTCAACTCATGCAACTATTACAGACACGTCTTACAGATATGGGAGCTCACAAATCCAAGAATAAGCGAAAAGTTCTACAATATCATAACAAGACGATTCGTGAAGATACACCTAAAGAAGCTAAAGCTTCTGAGAATGAAGACGAAGACGAGCTAGTCGAGACAGTAGATAGTGAGGATGATGGTAATGAAGAAAAGGCTGGAGATGATGATAATAATGACGAGGAGGATGAGGAAGAAGAGGACAACAATGAGGATGAATTAGAGGATAAGGATGAAGAAGAGGATGAGGATGACGAAGAAGATGATGCGGATGATGATGTAGAGGACGAGAATGTGGATACGGATGGGGATGACGATGATAACAATGAAGATAACAACGGGAAAGGAACTGGCAACAATGATAAGACTGACAACGTGGGTATAAGTGGTGGTGAGATGAATACGGGAGAAGGTGACATGGAAACCGAGAACGTTGTTGAGAAAGAAAACGAAAGTGGTGCTGGATCTAAAGCACAGACAGTGGATCCCTCCGCTTCAGAAACTCAGAATAGCGACACAGGTACGCCTACTACACCGGTTCCTACTTCTGTTCCTATTTTAGAACCTATAGAACCAATGAGTGAAGACGAACCCCCGGTCACTATGCATGAAGACGAACCCACGACTTCTGTGCATGACGATGAACCATCAGGGTATATGCCTGAAGCCAATCCCACTACACACACCTCCACACCTCTAACCATGGATCAGTAGCCTTCTGAGGATATGGAAGTCGACGACCTTAATTCCCCAGAACTGACTTTTGCTGAATCCTTAGTCATTGATGAGAGTGTACAAAATCAACAGTGGATGATTGAAGCAGTCCCACAACATTCATTTGCTACAGCTACAGCTATCGATCTCACGCAAATGCTCAACAACCCTATCGATTTCTCAGCTTTCCTTCTGTATACTCACGGGCAACCCACCTTAACCCCAGCGCTTCTAAAAATGTCATTAGCCGATGTGAATTTCTTTGATACAATGAAGATCACCAATAATGAGGCAGAATACCATTTCAATGAGCTTGTCAAGGCAATGAAAGCAACAACTACCGGGATTCAGACTCCAGTGGTACAACCTCTCACACCCAATCTGATTCTCCAATCGCCAACTATTCCAATAGAATGTTTCGTATCTCATGACCTAGAGTACCTTGAAAACGGGGCAAATAGATATGCAACATCACTAACCATGTTAAGGGCGATAAAGCTGGAGAATGTACCATGGATAGAAGACAAAATGCCAGCAGCGTTATGGCGAAGAAAGTTGGTTCAATTTTATGATCCCTATGCTACACTTGGTGTTTCTCACTGTAATAAAAAGAAGAGGTTAGCCTATAACTGCCTAAATCGTGGGAAGTCCAAGTCAATCATCGTTTCAGATCATAGAATTACGAGCATACAAGAAGCTACACCGATGAACGTATTCGGCTATGATTATCTGAATCACATAAAGATCAAGCGCGCTGATGAAAGGGAATACACATTCGACGAGAGTGATCTTCAGCACCTTCCACTTGAAGACATTGAAGATCTTATACTGCTCTTAGTCCAAGAAAAGATCCCGCACTTGACTCCCGCCATCAACATCGCCTTAAGCTCAAATATTCGCCAATTCACAAGACAGGTTGTCATCATCAACAGAGTTGAAGACTTCCAACTTGGGGTGGAGAGCTATCAGCAGAAACTGAACCTGCAACGTCCTCACACTGCTCTTTTGAGTCAATACCATAAGGATAAGTTGCCTTACATGGGGACAATAAACCCAGAACCAGGTATGTTTTATCAGAACGCGACAGGAGTGAAGCAATACATGAGGTTCTCTGAGCTAAACAAGTTCAGTGATGGTACACTCAAACACGTTCGTGATAACCTGCAACTACTCAATGCCAAACAACGACTTCCGGCAGTAACATACACATGGACTTCCCAATGCAGAAGAAGTGCCAATTACGCCATCAAAAAGATCATGGAAACACTGCGGAAGAGAAGGTTGATCAGAAGTTTGGAATGATTCATCGGTGGACGACCATATGGAGCTCACCACAGGTTCACGGAACGATCCATTTAACTATGGATCGTCTTCAAACAGGTCACCTCCATATGTTTAATATTGTGAATATGTTAATATGTTAATAGAAGGCTTTTGTGGCTTGCTGTAGTGTGAAAGTATGATAGTTTTTCAAGAATTTCTCACGAGATTCTAAATCTTTCAAAATATATCATACTCAATCACTACAACTGACCCTCATTGATTTGAGGGGGAGCATTACCATGTTCTATGACCAACAACTAATTTCATTTTGTTAACCAAAGACTGGTTAATCAATTGATATCCAAAATATTAGTGGTTAACATTTTGGATAAGGGGAGAAAATGGGATTAAGGAGACTTGTTAATATATCTGGCTAAAGATCGAAACGTAATTAACAAATTTCCAACTTAATATGTGTTATGCACATGTTAAGGGGGAGCGTTTTGTTGCATAAAAACTCTAAGGTACAAAATCTTTTGATATTTATATCGCAAGTACCTTAGTAGATTTTTTCAAATGAATTTTCATGGTGACATGTACTTACCAAAACACTATTGTTTCACGACGTATGTGGTGACATAAGGGTGGTAGGATTAGGTACAAGTCCAATGATTCATCCAGCACTGGACGAATCTTCCCAAGGACAATCCCATAGCTAGAAATAGAAGTCCTTAGGAAAGATTGGGAATAGATTATGAACATAGCAGAATGCGGACCAAGTACTTAAGCTAGCACTGAAACAATCACAACAAGGTGCTAGTTATGACGTATTGGTAAGCATTGAAGGGTTTGAAGAATGAAAAAAAATTGTAAAGATAAAGGGTGTAAAGAAAGAAGCCCTCCTTACAACTTAGGCAGAAACCGGGTCAACACATCTTGAACACTTTAAAGTATCATGGACCCAGTGATGCGTTGCACAACCCCTCCCAGCTAACTCAAATATCTCTCAAAAGATATTTGTTTTAATGTCACAGAGTTCAACACGTTATCTGTCGATTCATTCACTCCGAATGAATTGATATTGAAAAGGTGGCAATCCTCTCCAGCCTCCGCTCAGCAAAACAAAACGCACTATTGAGTCTAGAGCCACGAGATCATCAAAAGTCTCATTAGGACACTTGTCATTTATTCCTTGATTTTTCACACTCTGTGAAAAGTAAGAAAGATTTTATGAGTCCTACGCAATAGTCTTGTATTATTGCCAGAACATCTGAGTAATACGTAAGTATTACTATGAAGATGGAAATCCTGCTTGAGCCAACATCAAACAAGCTAATGGTAGGTAACATGTGCGGTTCTTTAAGAACCAATCTTGTGATAACTGGAAAGAAACGATGGTTTAACTCTTAAATGAGATTAAACTTGTTCCAGGGCCTTTACGCATTATCCAAGTGATCTTGCCAGAACACTCAGAGTGGCATTCTTTAATGTCCATAGTGACGAGTGGAAATCCTTCCAGTGTCAAAATCAAACAGCACTGCGGTAGGTGACTAGCAAGATTCTATCAGAATCAAGCTCGTGACAACTAGAAAGCAACGATTGTGAAAATCTTAATTGATATTCACTTGTTCCAGGATCATGAATTGACGACTTCAATCATGCGGATTTTTAATCCAAATGATTCACTCTTTGTGTTCGCAGTCCGCTTTGGACTGTCGAATAAAGAGAACGGGTTTACCCGCGAAATCTTTTCAAGGAGATCTTTGATTAGAGCTACCAGTCACAAGTACGATAATTTATTATCGTCCAACGGTCTTCACCGACCGGAGGTAAAATTCTCCCGAATCAGAATAAAATGTCAAAGCCATTTTATTCGTGTCTTATTATATTGCTGCATTTGAAGACGGTGGCGTTGCGGCGTACCAGAAGAATTCGTCGTCACATACTAATTCCTTCTGCATCAAATACTTCAACAAAATTCAAGAAAGTATGACCTAAAAGTCTTCCGCTGTATCAACTCTGAAACTTTCAAGAATTCAACAAAGGATAGGTATGTGGGACATGAAGTCACGAAGAGGCGAAAATCACAAGAAGGCAAAGACTGCAAGTGAAAGGCCAAAGAACATGCTCTCAGCCAAAGCTCAACGATTATCAACATATTCACAAAAGAAAAGAAAAGAAGAAAAGAGAAAGCAACTACGAGCTCAAGACGAAGACTTAGTATAGTATGCTAGGTTTAGGACTTTGTAATTTCGAGTGACCTCCCTTAAGGGGAGATTGTTATAAATACGTTTTTAACGTATATTAGAAGTATCGGTCACTCCAACAATATTATTAAACGTTGTAGGCTCGTAGTTATATATTTACTTTGTAAAGTATTAAAGCCTAGCCCATGGAAATGTCCATGGGTTGGAAGGCCCAAGCCCACCAAGGCTTGGGTATAAAAGCCCTCTCCTTTGATGGAGAGGGTGTTGGTTGTTTCATTTTCTTAATATACTTCTTAGTTTTCTCTCTCTTTCTCTCTCTAGTTTCTCTCCCTAAAAACATCAACCCTCTTGATAGAATCTTAGATTACCAATATTCTATAGAAAATGATCACGTGAAGTGAACGCTTTCGATGACTTTAGAATGTTGGTGGAACACCAAAACGTTCAAGAGGATTTAATCATGAAAACAAGCAAATATATATATGATACGTAGATAATACTTGGGCGGCAAACCCTCGATTAGCCTTTTTTCTCAAAACACGCACAAGCAAGCGGAGGAAACGAGGCGGCGCGAAGCACTTAAGAGTCTTTTTCCTTTAGGTTGTGAAATACAACCGCCTTATACCCACCTTATAGTTTGTGTTTTTCAAAATTAAGCCTCATGATAGTAATTGTCTATTTTGCCTTTAATTTTTGCTTTAGATTCGAATACAATGATCGAGTGATGAAATCCCGAATCAAGGTTGTGTTTTCACGCTTTTGGAGATATTGTAAATTTATTGTGATACGTATACAATATATTAATATTATTCACAAAGAAAACGAAAACGATAATGGTATATCTACAATATAGTAAAGATTTTTTTGGTGTGTTTAGTTTAGGAAAACTAAACACGTTTTTTGGATATTCTATAATATAGTAATAAAAATAAAAAGGAGTATGTACGTTATATACACTTTCCAAAAAAGAAAAGCAAAAACTCACTACTCACACAAACATGATATCTAGTATGGCACTAAAAACATCTCCCCGGCAGCGGCGCCAAAAATTGATGTGTGTAAAATCGTACACGTTTTAGGAAAAACGCGTATGTGGCAAGTATTAAATTTGACGGTTTAGGAAAACCGTCAAATCGAATAAGTGCGGGTTCGTTCTCGAAGGATGTGTGTGTATTAGGTGCCAAAATAAAATAATCACGTTTGGATTAGTGTCGTTTTTTGTTGAGAAAAGGAGGAAAAATAAAGACGAATTATTCTAAAAATTAACCTACGACGGAGAAACGTGAAATCGTAAAATTCGACAAAACGAAAAAGTAGTCTAAAAATTACCAAATTTTAAACTTAAATAAAAAAATATAAAGATTACAAATTTGAATACCAAATGCCTAAAAACTATTTAATAATTTTATATTAATTTTTAAAGTTAATGAAAAACCTTAAAATTAAATAAAATTAAAAATAAGTCCAAATTAAAACCTCAATGAATGTAAACCTAAAGTTATTTAATTAAAACCTAAAAATAATTTTTGAAAATTTTTAAAACTAATTAATCTATTTTTTATAATTAATAAAAACTGGATGTTAAAATAATAATAAAAAATAAACAAAACATGTGAAAAATAAAAACTTTGCACTGAAAAATCCTAAATACTATAAGAAACAAAGGAAAAATGAAAAGGGGTCAAAAACCTAAGTAAATAAGCTGAAATTAGCTTATTTATAAGCTGATTGTTTTGAAAAGCAAAAGAAATAAACCCCTTAAGTAAATAACGAACACACCTTGGTCAGTAAAAGACCCAAGGGCAGAGTTGGTTAACGCGTTGTGCTGTGGGAGGAGTGGCGCAGGTTCGAGTCCTGGCCACATCCTTTTTGCCAAAATTATATTTTTTTTCTTTTCAATAAAACTCAATACCAGTACTTAATACAACCCAAAAACACAAATGTAAACCTAAAATAATCAAGATTAAAGCAAAAGAAAGGAAAACGTGCCCAGAATCTAAATAATGCTAAAGTGGAGAAAAAAGAAAACAAAGGGAATCTGTTTCTTCACTGATGAAAATTTGAACTAGATGTGGTCGTTTGATGGTGATTACTTGGTATTTTTGGTACAATGGGGCACCCCTACACTCAGTTGAGTGTAGGGAGTCACAATAAGCAAGAAAACACCAAATAAAGCACAAAATTCACACAATAGTGGGCAAAATTCAGCAATGTAATGAACAAGCAGGTCTGAGGGTTTAGGTCTGATGCAGTTGTTCTTCCAATGAATTTCAATCCACTGAAATCAACACAAAACACAACCAAACAATAACCAATAGATCCTCAGTCCTAGATTAATAGATTTGCTAACAAGTTCCAAGATTTTAAACCATATAAACCAAAATCACACTAGTTTTAGTCTACAGATTGTATTAAACAGCTTTTTACCAAAAATGAAACAAGCAAAATCTATTGTGATCTACCAACTTATAACAAAAACTATCAAAATACCCTAACACTGCCTATTGATCATGTTTAACCAGATTTCAAGCTAAGTAAGTGTCAATTACTAGCCTATAAACCTAATCCCAAACACCCCTTTATACTTGAATATCAAAAATTAACAAAGGATAAGCACACCAAATTACTTAAAATTAATTATAACCAACTAAAACATGAACAATCAACATAAACATGCATGTATCAATACCTAAACTACCATACAAACAACTTTCACAAAATATACATAAGGCATGCAATCTTGACAAAAACAAGAGGGTTCAAGCCGTGAAGGATATACCTTGTGGCACCCACAATCCAGGCCTCACTATGGCTGATATGCCATATCCTGTTTAGCTAAGAAAGGAACTTATGGGGTTTAAGAAATGGCTTGATGTAGAGATGTTGTGTGACCACACTTATCAATCACCCAATATGTCTTCAAGATGGAAACCTGCTAAGAAACAACGAATAAACCAAAGCCTCAAAAGCTCTAATGTAAGCTGATTTGTCAAGTCAGCTTACATGGAGCTTATGAAACAGTTAGTAGACAAGATAAAATAACAAGGATTTTGGAAACCCTTTTGTGACAAACCAAATTAAAACCAAACTTTTTGAAACCTGAATTTGAAAACCTGAAACTTGAATCCACACTAAAACAAGAGCTTATACAAGCTTTAATAGCTTATTTGGTTGTCAACCAAATAAGCTAAGAAGCCTCTATAATGCAATCCAGAAAAATAGGTTTTTAGGCTTAAGTGTCCTCTTACCTAAAACCCGTTTTCCTTGATGGAATTTTACACTAATTTTGCAAGAAAATAAAAATATTTTACACTACAAAAACAAGTAAGGAACTCAATATTTTGCAAGATTAAAAGATTTCATTTTCATTAATAATTTTAAAAACTTATAAAAACTAGAACAAAAGAATAGGGTCACATGCGACCTCTATTTATACTAATCAATAGAACTATCTAGAAAAGCTAAAAAACATAAACCCTAATCACTGAAAAGCCCTATTTGCCCTTGGACGATTTTGAATTTTTGGTCAAAAGTTATCATGTGATGTTGCCAGCCTTGACTGAGTGATCTGGGACGTTAATCTGAACATGGGGACTAAGAAAAATGTTTTGGAACGTTTGATTTCTGCAAGATGCTGAAATTGCCATTCTTGGTGCAGCAGGGGAACATGTGGGACCCTCTTGTGGTTCACGTGAGAATGTTGTGGGGGTGGGTTTGGGATTAGGTTGATTTTAATTAAAAGTCTGGAAAGAATGGGGGTTAATTACTGGGTAATTAGAGAGAACCAAATTAGGACTCTTGGTGATGGGGTGATTAGCAGGGTGAGGTTTGATCGTTTAAGGGGTGATTAAGTTTTAAAAATGTTGTTTGCCACCAAAAATAAAACTGATTAAAAATCAGTTAGATTAAAAACCAAGTGGGATATGACGTGGAGTGGGTGAGGGTTTTGATTGGGTGGTTTTGTTTAGTGGGACGCGTGGAAGCGGCTGGTTGGATGGTGTGAGATTGTTGTCTGTCCAACAATGGCCCCTCAATTCCCCTTATGTTGTCACTTAAACTTTAAACAGCCAAAAACATGTCTTCCTTTGTTAACAACTTTTACTTTTTGCATTTTGACCATAAAAAGTTTATAAAACTTGTTCCAAGAGCTTGTTGTGTATTTTCTTCATTCTTCAAGGGCTATACATGTACATACTTGATATTTTAGGGACCCACAAGTAATTTTGAGGATTTATAGGGGTATAAAATGACAAGTCTTCAAAAGTTGAGGGACCAATCTTGCCAAATCTTCAAACTTCAAGGACTTCATAGGAAAATCATGATTCGGGTCTGGTTCTTTGTGCGGCTTTGTTTCCCGTGTTCGTTTTTGCTTCATTCTTGTGATCTTTTGTTGATTACACGATATCTGTACCTAAAATACACAATGAACAAACACAAGCATATATTTGGGTATTTTGATGATATTTTAAGCATTTTAAGCCTGATTTGGATGATGAGACTATGTATAATTATAGTCTCATCCGGCTTCAACAAGGCTAATGGTGACATTCACTCCAGAAATCATTTTCAAGAAGCTGGAAACGCAAACGTCATCCTTGGTCAGTAATTTAGCCTTGTCTAACCGAGAAGGGTAAGGAATGTTAAGCTTAGATGCTGAAGGTTTTGAAGGAGAGGGACTCGCTTCTTGAGCAACCTTAGGTGGAAGGGTGGGGATGGAAGGAATAGGTGTAGGAACCGAAAGGGAAGGTATAGAAATGAAAGGAGGAGATGGGGGAATCAAAGGGTTACTCAATGGAGGAATGTCACAATAAGTGGGTGAGGGAGGAGTCACCGAAGGGGGAGTAGGATTACTCATTATGACCTTCGGGCCTTGTTTCTCCTTTAGTGGCGAAGAGATAGAAGGTCCCTCATGGGTATTCCCACTTCTTGTAGTAATGGCACTCACATTGGCCCTAGGATTTGTCACGGTATTCGAAGGAAGAGAACCCGAAGCAGAGGGTTGGTTAGTTTGGAAGAAACTAGCCATCATATCCCTCAAATCATTCGTTTGATTGCTTAACGAGGTTCTCATATCATTCCTAAGCTCGGTTCAAACATCGTTCCCTTGTTTAGTGATATCACTTTTCAAGTTAATGATTTGGCTCTGAAGGTTCTTTACCACCTCTCCATTAGTCCGCATGTAAGCTTCTAATGTAGTAGGTGGAGTGAGAGGTGGGGCTTGGTAAGCGGGTGGTTGATATGGATTAGAAGCTCGAGGTTGGCTTGGATTGCTTCTATTGAAATTATGTGGGTATTGGTTTTGAGGAGAAAAACTGGGTGAAAGAAAGTTGTCGGAACAATAACTTAACAAATTATGATTACCTTGAGGTCGGGCTTGATAGCCGTCCGTGGAATAGTTACCGTTAGCCGCATACACGTTTTCCGGATTGTCATGAGTAGAAGGACAATCAGTGTATGAATGAGGAGCACCGCAAGTCTCACAAGAAAGTGCAACAACTTTAACTTGTTGATATTGGTTCATAGCCATGAGTTGGATATTTTTATTCAATTCGGCCATTGTGCGGGTGAGTTCGGTCATCTCGGGGTTGGTGGAAGTAGAAGAAACATTGACCCTCGGATTATTTCTTGAGGATGCGGATGAATCCTAAATTTTGTGATGAGTGGTCATGTTCTCTATAAGCTCTCTACACTCCTCAGGTCTTCTTTTCATAAATGTGCCACCGGCGGCAGCATTAATCGTATCATGATCGCGAAAAGTTAAACCGTTGTAGAAAGTATTAATCAAAGTGACGGGGAGCATATTATGATTAGGACAACGATCGATCAAAACATTATAACGTTCCCAAGCATCGAAAAGAGATTCGTAGGGCTCTTGCGTAAAACCACTGATTTAATTACGAAGGCTCGTTACCATGGATGGTGGAAAGTAGCGCGACAAAAATCGTTGAGTCATTTCGTCCCATGTATGAATTGAATTTTTAGGAAGACGATCAAACCATTTTTCGGCATGGTGGGATAAAGTGTGTGGAAATAGGTGAAGGCGAAGAAAATCCATGGTAACACCAGGTAACTTCATGCTTTGAGTGACGGTTATGAATTTTTCGAGGTGTTTGTTGTCATCATCATCCGGTAAGCCGCGAAAAGGACAAGCGTTTTGAACTTTTTGGGTTATGTGATGCTTCAACGAAAATTCGGGAGCCGTGATTTGCATCGGCGCAATCGGTCCTCCACGTCCATTCATAGTAGGTTGGCATAGCTCCTCCATCGTACGAAGGTCGGGTTGAGGGTTGTTATTATTCACACCGGGATGCGGTGGATTGTTATTATTATGCACATCGGGCATATCTAGGTCTTCATGAGTCCCGGGCTCAAGATTAGACGAATATCGAGTACGCATACACTTACAAAAGAAAAATAAAGCAAAGAAATAGAAGAAATAAAGGTAACGTAAAAAGAAAATATTTTTGGTGCAAAACTTTTTGAAAAAGAAATGCCTTTTATGATTTTTTAAATGTTTTTGGATTTTTGAATTTTTTTTTTTTTTTTTTTTGAAAAATGTGCAAGAAAAATAATGTTCACGAGTGAACGGATCCCAAAATCCAACGCGTCTCTCACAAAAAACCATTAATCTTCATGAAAAGAGCCGGCAGCGGCGCCATTTTAATGTACTGAAATATTGGTTCTTCGTTTCTCTTCGAATTGAAAATAATGTTTAACGTGTGACTCAGTCGTTCTTGGTAGATACAACGAAGATTGGATTTATCTATTTTCTAGTTAAAAAGTAGAGTAAATTTAACGCTACTAAAATTAAAGTAAAACAAACAACAAACATAAAGCAACTATAAGAAACGGGAACTAATATTTAAAATGAATAAATAGAAAGACAACTATTAGAAAGCCAATAAAAATGAGAATAAAAGTAAAAATAACTTCCGATTTAAACAAACCAAACCATAGATTTGAAATAAGAATAGAAGAATGAGAATGATTGAAAACTTGAATTTAAAAGATTAAAGATCAAAGATTTAAAACAAGATTAAAGGACTTACATGAATTCTTGAAAAGAAAGACAATTAAAGTAAATGACAATATGAAAAAGTGCTAGAAAAATAGTGGAGAGGTAGTTGTCATTTAACTAACACCTCCCATTGTGATGGGAGGTCTCTATTTATAGGGAGAGGAGATGTTGGTAGGTGGTTGGATGCTTCCTTCCTTTCTTTCTTTAGTCTTCACATCTTTGACAATAAACGCGTCATTTTCGACTTTGTCTCGGGATTTGTCGATAAATAAAATGAACTCGTCTTCTAATTTCTTCATTTATTTAGACTTGGTTCTTCAACTTCGTTAAACTTCCGTCTTTAGTCTTTTTCTTCGATAAATCTTCAGAATAGGTCTTTGACTTCCGTTCTTTTTGCACTCTTGATCTTTTAACTTCGTCTTTTGTCTTTTTATTCGATAAAAGCCCGTGAAAGCCCGTGTTTTCTTCCTTCTTAATATTTTGATCCTAAAACACAAAAAAAACACAAAACACGCATAATTCCGACATTTACGACATATTTTAATTGTTTTAAGTGGTAAAAGGATGGGTGTTTTCACACCTATCAGCAGTCGCAAATTTGATGTAGTGAAACTTGAAAAATTGGTTATCTTCCACTAAAAAACAACATAATCACTTTCTACTGTCTTTAAAAGCTGTAGTGAAACTTAATATCTTGTTTGAACTTTATCATCTGATCATAAAGGGACAATGTCTGAGCTTATCATATGACTGTTTGGATGAGTTTGTAACAGTCATCTGCGCTGTTAAAGTAATCACTTTCTATTGTATGTATTGTTTGTATCTAACCAATCTTTCTTTACCCCGATGTTAAAGTAATCCATATGAGACACTGCTTTATCATGGTTCACACTACTTTCCCTTTCAGCTACTGGACCATCTGAAAGAGTTCGACTTCATCATTCAACTTAGCACATTTTGATTTCTTTTTTCCTTCCGATCCGCTTGAACTTTCTTTATTGTCTTTTGTTGGGTTTGCTATCATTTGAAAGCCACCAACTCCATCGAGCTTATTGTCACTTTCTAACATTTTCTTGTTTGTACTGTAACAGTCATCTGACGCTATATATCCAAAACAAACATTGTTAAAGTAATGTCCCTTTAACATTTTCTTGTTTGTACTGTAACAGACCCTTTATGATCAGATGATAAAGATCAATTTTGTTGCAACTAATCCAAAACAAAACCAATTATTTATGCTATATAATTAACCAAATATATTGATTACCAAGAACTTTCAAACACAATAAGGGGTGTTTGGAAATGTTTATTAGAATTTCCTATGGTGTAGCTATTGAAGATTTTGTAGCTTTTAATGTTGTTCTTGAGCCCATAGAAGCGCCTCTGAACGGAAGAAGAAAATGTTACATGAATAAGAACCTGTTTGATCTTCCTGTTTGATTTTGTTTGTTGTAGGCGCACCATAAACAAATGGCATATTATCGGTGTGACCCAAGAAAGATTTATGAAAATATAAACTCTTTTATACAACGCGGGGCAACCCAGAAACATCGAATGTGTAAAACGTATGAAGATTACCTGGACCACCACCAAGTTCTAATGCACAATCTCATCAAACTCAGTGGAAGTGAACATCTTACGAATCACAAAATCAGATAGTACCACTTATGTAATCCGCAATTTGATAAATGTAATTATATCAGTATATAATATATAAAGGGTCAACCATTATGTTTTTATACATCCTATCTGAACACGCCCACCGACATATTCGACATGCTGAGTGGAGGAGTCGAGTCAACAGCCACCGCATGACAACTAAAAACTGATAGTATGGGCAGCTATAAAAATGTCTCTGTAAAAATGAATTAACTCGATATCTGCATTATGAATGCAATGATGAATGCACGTATGTTGTTCTGTGTCGTAGCTAAGAGTCTGTTTGGATTAGTCTGCAACAGCCCATTCCCATATCTGCAAGAACAAAAAGAATTTAGACGTAACATGAATATTTGTATCAGTAAGTATCAGAATTAATAACTTATAGTAAAATGTAATTCAATATAAACAAAATACATAAACTTTCATATTACAATAATAACTCAAGACTAATATTTTCAAACTTGTGCATTACCCGACATCGCCAGCATAGTCTGAACTTATAGAAAATGTAGGAGGCTGGAATGAGCATTAGCAAGTGCATGCTATTAGTAAGCTTTCTCACCTTTCTAACGATGCTATCGAGAGTATGCTTATTCCCGACATTCCTTGCACAGATCTAACGAATGACCAAAACGATAACTTATTTGTCAAATTATACAATAAAACCGATATTACTGATAACCTCTAACTAATATTTAATATCTTGTAGGTGTCATAATCAAACATCTCGATGGCGCCAAAACATATGAAAGTATCAAGCACAGTAATCACATTCTCCATCCAAATAAACTACCTAGAAATACAAGAAACGATCAGTAAGGTTTTGTCAAAAGAAAAAACGTTTGAGTAAAAGATGAGTCGTGTTCTGCTCCTATATCGACTATAGCTATGCCTTCTTCTGTACCGACCAAATCCAACTTCTTTATTATCTGTCACTATTCACTAACCACCAAGTCTAACTTCTTTATGATCAGACTTGGAAGCTCGATGTATAGGTAGAGTAAAAAATGCATAAAAAAACTAAAAGTTATAATAGTTCAGCGTTAAGGTTTAGAAAATTAAACATACATTTTTTTGTGATCAATGGAGATGGGAACCTGCTAGAATATAGACACAAAAATAATAATCATAATCCACAATATATAAATAAAAAACAAATTAAACAATAATCATAATTAAGAACAAAGAAAAAAATAACACAATTAGGGTAAAAAATACATACAAAATCTAAAAGTTATAATAGTTCATCGTTAGGGTTTAGAAAAAATTTAACATACATGTTTTGTGTGTGATTAATGGACATTACAACCTGTTAGAATACACAAACAAAAATAATAATCATAATCCACAATATCTTAATAAAAAAACGAATTAGGGTTTTGATGAACAGACTTTTTATAGTGAATTTGTGTTATGTTACGTATATTAGGATTATATTAGTTATTTGTCAAAAAGATACACATAATCTTTTTTTAATTTAAACCCATGGATAAATTTTAGAGAATAACAATCTTCTTAAACATTATATATTTGGTTTTAACTTACAAATCACAACTTCTAGCTTGGTCCAGTGGTTGTGTCTCTTGTCTTTTGATTTCCCCACCCAAGTTCGGATCCAGCTCTAGATAACTTTTTAAAACAATATTCGGATTTTAAAAAATTTCAATAATACAAATAAATCCGGAAACTACAAAAATATTAAAAAAATAGAAAAATAGGACCGGTCCAGATTCGAACCGGACCCAGTTCAATTATCAAAACGCAATTTTCAAAAATGCGTTTCCAAAACGTTGTTTTCAAAAATCTGCGATTTTTCAAATCACCATAAAGGTGAAAAATGGAGAGATTTTAGGAAGTTCTAAAATACTATTGGCTAATTCGATCCATGTCACATATGACTGGGATTAGAGGTGTGGTATTGAATCATAGTTATACCTATATATAATATATATATATATATATAGGGATGGGTTCTAGAGAAAACCTTATATCCGTAGAAAACCAAGAAAACAAAATACAGGGTAAGTTTTGTAAACCTCTTAAACTTCAGGATAAAAAATGAAAATATAATATAAGAAAGGACGGACCGTCAATTTTACTCGCAAGAAAAAACAAACATTGCTTTTTCCCACACACCAATCATTTGCTCCACCCACACACCTTCATTTTAATATTCAAAGTCAGTAATTGGAATGAAATATTCATATTCACAATGATCTTTCTCAATCAGATTCAAATATTCATATAAAATCGGATCAAACTGATCTAAATCAGATCCAAATCTGTGTGACACTAATTTTGCATTTTGATCATCGCGACAACAACGAAATTAAACTCATGAATTGTAAGTGACCTAATTTTGTGCATCAATAAATTGTTTGCTGATTTAAAGATCTTTATTCGGTATAATTTTCGATTTCAGACAACAAATAAAGGAGAACAGTGAAATCACACGCGTCGAAGAAGAGTAAGTATTCGACAATAGATCTTTAATTTTTTATGTTCTTTTATAGCATTATTGTGTAAATTATAAATTTATATTTGTAGCTGTTGTTAAATGACGTATTTTGGTATGTGTTTGTATAAAATAATATTTCTAATTATGGAATTAAGTGACTAGTGTAGTGATTGGATAATAAGGAATTTATTTTACAACATTTTTTTGTTATATCATAGCATCATGAGATACATTAAGGCATTTGGTTTATTATAATTAACAAATTAGCAATTAATGTTAATGTTGTGGTATCTATCAAAATGATTGCATCATGAGACATATTAAGGCGTGTATATTTTGTGTATCCATTTGTATGTTAGTGTATCGTTGATGAAAGTAAGTAGATGTGGTAAATCTTGTCCATTTTAAAAAATATGGGTATTTTTGACACTTTTCAAAAAAGGATGGGCCATTTTTCCCATTCATTTTTATTGATGGGCTAAACGGGCGCATCTGTAAGAAATAAATGGGCTTAATGGGCGCACATGTAAAATACTAATTAGGCTACTCAGCGGATCTTTTATATTTAATTTCGTATCCTCGGCTTTCAAACAAGTATTATTATTTATTATTTCTACGTTTTTATATGTTTTTTCCCGTTTGCCCCTACCCGTTTAGTCCGCACTCGTCTATCCCACCGCCCGTGTCCGCCCGCCAGTTTTGCCACCTCTAAGGGGCATAGTGTCACATATGAAAGTTGTGATATTTTACTTTGAACCTTTAAAGAAATGTGTTGGATCTACACGTTTTGCTATTTTTAGAACTTCTGCAACTGTGATGGGTGTCTTAGTCTAGGTTCAAGAAGTTCTATATCTTAAAGTAGCTTTATATTTAGAGGATTATTGTTAAGATAACCCTTGCACAACATTTTTTAAATTATAGGTAGAACGTTATTTATTTTATGTGTGTTATTACTTTAGTGCATCGGTTTGACGTATTTTGGTGCATCGGTGTGGGGTACTTTGGTGCATCAGTTTGAGGTACTTCGGTGCATCGGTTTGGATCATAGTGCGACATCCAAATAGTATGGGTCCATATCACTGTTACATCGATGATAAAGGTCATAGCATCTGTCAAACTGGATAACATTTGTACTTGTATGTCAACGAATATGGTGAACTTGGAATGTGTCATAAGTTGGACAGGTTGGTGTAAAAATTATAGGGGTCGAGGGCTTTATCCCCTTTATTGCCTTAGTCCTTATACATGGCAGATCACCAAAAGTAAGTTAATGCTTTTACTCTGTTGATAGCAAACTGCTTAATTGCTTATGGTAGTAGTACATTACTTGATGTATATGTTACTTGCTCAACTTCTACCACACACATATTACTAGGTTTATAAACACAAAATCCTGGTCTTAAAGAATTTTTCAAGTAGGTTGTCGATTTTAGCACATATAGACGGTAGTCTATATAACTGGTGTTTTTAACCAAAACCGCATATATTCATATTCTTCCTATAGGAAGGTGTTAAGGGAAAACTTTAGAGCCTTCGTGATGCATACCAGTTCCTATTTAAAATTAAAGTGTATAAAATTATTCTTAATATTCTTCATCATAGTTGTGTATTCTTTAAATATAGGTGATGCAAGTTTGCGTATTACACCTTTTTCTATTCAATATACATAACCTTGTCATCTCATTACATATAGTGGCTAATAAAGTATCTATGATGATTGAGCAGTGGTCTAAGAAGAGGGAAGAGGCTGTTCGAGCTTGGCGGATTGATGACATCGAAATCTGTATTGAGAATCCACTTACATGAAAAGTAGTTGTGTGTGGAGCATGATCTCCCTTTCACACCACAATAGGTTTTGTTTGAAACTCCTCCATGTGACGAGGTACTTTTTATGTTCCAGATTGTTTAGATTCCAACAGAATTACAAACATGTCAGGTTAAATCATAAACCTTGCGTATATATCATTTTGTGTTCGACACATGAAGCTCATAGTTGAAATTTATTGGTCTTTTAGCTTCAACTTTGTAAATGAGGAAAAAAGATATAGTAAAGCTTGGAAAACGGAGTTAGTAATATTTATGTATTAATTAGCTAGAATCAATAATTTTGAATCATCACGACCACCCTAGCCAAGCATCTTGTGTTCAAGGTTCTCAATCTTTTTTTCTCCTGTCAAGCAACGTGTGTTCAATGTTATGTCAGAAGTTATACACGATTTTATTTTCTTTTGGTGGTCGTTAGAGCAAGTATAATGAGAAACATGCATATGAATTGAGGAAATGGTTTGATAAATATAGGGTATCTGTTTATTAAAATTAAGGCATTTGTTTGTTGATTTAAGGCACATGTTTGTTATTTTTAAGGCATATGTTGTTTTTTTAAGACATATGTTGGCACTAGATATTGGAAGAATCTACAAGGTATGAGATGTGAGTAGTATGAGATGTGCGTGTTTTCATATGTCGTCCCAGTGTTCACAGTAGAAGTTGAAACGAGGCTCCTTAACAGCTGCAAATAAGGTTGCAACCATGTTTCATGTGTAAAAGAAGAAATGCCATCTAAGACCACAAGTGGTGGATCTTCCTCATCCTAATCAGGTATACATTTTAACTTTTACCTTTTTACATATGTAATTTATTTGTCACCTGCTTTCACTTTTCCTTGTTCCCCGAGATTTCATTTTCATCAAAAATTCGATTATCTGGTCAAAACGGGTCAATTTGGGTACGAATGGTAAAATGATTGACATGTATATCATTTTTTATCATCTACCAATAATGCGAATATAATACTGTTTTCCTATGCTTTATTGTTGCAACAGGTAGCTGAAGTTCATGTGGTGGATGACGGCGTCCTCGAACTTATTTTCTTGATGATATGCCAGAGATCGATAATTGCTTTGCATTTTTTAAGGTTTATGGTTAAATTTGGCACCTTCTTAAGGATGACCTATCCGTACATCCAATATGGCGAGTTTGATAATGCTGCAAGTACTGTCACGAACCATTCTCCAGAAGCTTGGGATCATATGCAGTTCAAGGATATTGTAGTTAAAGTGGCGAATGTTGAGCTTTATTACAAGGATGTTCTTAGTGTCCTTGCACTATGCGTCGAACATACGTACGTTGTTAACACCATATGCAAGGTCCGTGCTATACTAACATTTGTTTTGTTTATTTTTTGGCTTCTGGCTACATGTTTTTGATTTTTTGTTTATAGGCTGGACACCTTCATCCTGTTAAACCATACATGGTTGCCCTTCAAAGCAATAATGTATCTGCTCTAAATGAAGTATTGAATGAAATATAAGAGGAGGAAGACTATAATAGATTTCGTGAATCAATTGATTATCATGATAACTTTGACCATATTGGCCTTGCAAATAAGGTTGGTTTAGCTGCTTGTATTAAACCTTTCTATGTTTTAGTTTGATTTTTATTTGATCTAGCCTTTTCTGGCAGATTGAGAAACACGTGCTTCTTGAGATGGGACGTACTACAATTTCTATCTACAAGAAGGCAAGCAGATGGAAGCAATCCATTGCACTGTCCAAGAAAGACGAGGTGTATAAAGATGCCATGGAGACTGTACAACTACTTACATGGCTTGTGAACGTGGATGGTATTTAGGTCACAAAGATCTAACAATCAAGCACAAATAGGTCAAGTAGGTTCATCATCAAATCACATACATGGAGACATCTATTACCTTTCACTATCAGATTCGTCAAATGCTAGAAGTGGCTTTGTTCCACCAAACATGGGTAAATGGACACACAACTAATATCTGGGTAGGGTTTTTGTCAAGCGGGTAGTGGTGGTGGCGGGTCTTGTGCCATATTTCGGGAATGGCATGGTTCATAGAAGGCTCCTTTTCATGGTCATTAGTAAGATATTTAATGGTTGTTTGTTCGGATACTTTTCATGAATAAATTATGTTGAGAAACATATTTTGGTGTATCTTAAAGAAAAAAACGATAAATGTTAGTGTAAACAGCTGGTATTGTTAATGGCATTAGGACGAGTCTATTTGCTACGTTGTTTATTGTCTTGTGTGATAGACTTTGTCTCAATGTTTTAAAAACCGGGTTGATCCGGTCGGTTGAACCGTGAACCAGCTCGGAGACTGGGCCGGATGTGACCGGGTTTTTGCTTGTTTGGGAACCGGAGGATTGAACCGCCGGTTTTTCTTTGACCCGGTTTGATTAACCCGTCAGGGTCACGATTTTTTATAATAAAAATATTGCAAAAACTTTTTTCGATAAATATTTTTAAGTTTTAAAGATATATATTGAAGTAATGATTATCAGTGTTAGTTAAAATAAAATTAAACTAACTTAAAACGTACTCTAATATTGTTTTATTAGAATCTTTTACAAATTGTAAATATAAATTAATTATTTTTGCATATTTTTACAATAATGTTATAAATATTAAACTAAAAATAAGGCTAGTGAGTAAAAAATAAGTAATACACATTAAATATATAAAAAACTATACATATATAAAGAACGGGGTTGAGCTAACGGTTCAACCGGTTGAACCGTGAACCGGTTACTAGCCCGGGTCAACTAAAAAACCGGGTTTTAAAACATTGCTTTGTCTTCTTTGCCCTCGAGATATAAAAAACATTATTTTGGAACATTTAAATTGTGTTAATGATCTGTTTCCATTCAACAAAATGCTCTGCTATGCTATAAAATAGCTATTCTAATAAGAACGAATGACGCACGTAACAGCTTTCAAAAACAAAGAATATAAGAATGAATAAAAACCACATGCTTTTAAAAATAAAGAAATGACGGAAGAAAGAAGATGTTGAAATTGTTACAAAACAACCCTTAAAAAATGAAAAAGTAACAAAGAGGCCCCTGCACTTAGAAGGAAAAAAAAGGAAGGGAAAGAGCCATGATCCAACTGTTAGGGAGAGGTTTTCTAGGTTTTCTATTGAGATGAAGTTTTCTCTTGATCTCATCCCTATATATATATGTATATATATATATATATATATATATATATATATATATATATATATATATATATAAATATATATATATATATATATATATATATATATATATATATATATATATATATATATATATATATAGGGTAGGGTTATTTTCAGAACCAAAAAAATGTATAGAACTGCGAGAACCAGTATCAGCCAATCAAATATTTTCTAGTATTTATTTTTATTATTTAATTCATAAGGGCATAATAGTAAATTACAATTTTTATTTATATTTAAATTTTTTAATAAAAAAAGTTTTTTAGTACCTAAATTTTACGAATTTAATTTATTTTTATTCCCAGCGTATTTCAAATGTAAAGTGCATATCTGTTGTTTATTTCATTTGCGTATGTTTTTGGTATTCATTTACTTCAAGCTTTTTAATATGTTTTTGTCACAAATATTAATATAGGTGCAAGGAATTTGGGAAAGCAATTTTTACATATACTATATACAATTAAATGAAATTATACACAAAATCTAGAATCAAATAATATATAATTCAAATACAAATTTTTGAATGTTTCGTTGATGTATATATGTATTTACTAATCTTTAACGCAACTAAATATTGTTTTGTGGTATCTGCACATGTATTTCGTCCATTAGACACTCTCGATTCATTTTATATATGTACTCAAGTTGGTTCATGCGCAGTTGTATGTAGATGCACTTGTGTCTTTTCTCTTCACATTTTTATCATAGCTATCTTCCCGCTAGATAGAATTTTCAAAACACTTGTGCACTCTTCAAATTTCTCATAATACCTGTAACAAGAAAGAATTTATAAACAAAGTATTTAATCATAAAAGCTACACATATGCACGATCATTTCCTATATCAAATATACTATGACCCACTTTTGATTCTTTGAAATATGGAGAAATGCAATATACCTTTTGACCATCATAAAGCATTAATCAATAGAGGTGAATAAAAATATCCATCAAGTCAAATCATACCGATACATTACTTATCTTAAATTGTAAAGTCCAACTGATAAGGCATTAATCTTTACGGCTATACGTTCAAGAAAAGTTCAAGTATATCGACACTCATATATATATATATATAAAGCTTTTTAGCGTATTTTATATTAAACTTAGCCCATCATGATCACAAATTATCATATATATATATAAAGCTTTTAAGCGTATTTTATATTAAACTTAGCCCATCATGATCACAAATTAAGCCAATACATGTGCATCACATCTTTATAAGCTATAAAGAGAATGATGGTGTAGTTATAACAAGTACTTCCATATACCAAACAAAAAACGAAATAACATGCTCTATAATCACATGTATATTATTAATTACGGAGTAACTTTAACCCATCAATTTATATGAAGTAGAGAGTTAAAAGAAATCCACATAATTTAATCAAACGACATAATTACATTTAGAAACACATTAAAAATTTAATCAAACGACATAATTAGGTTGATTTTTTATTTTTTTCTAAAAAGTTAGCAAGGATGTACGAATAGTTCATGGCCATCTAAAATTGTTTAAAATATTATTTGTGCATACCTATAACTTAAATTAAGAATATGGCAGATTTATTTTTATTTACAACAAATAAATATACAAAGAATTTAAACAAGTATCTGAAATTCTAAACCATTCGTTACCACATCAACAAAAAACATGGCATATTTGTTCTAGTTTTTTTTATGTGTTCAACTGAAACTTTACAAACAAACCTTAGTTAACCATTCGCTAATAACCACATTAACAAACATGTTAGCCATTGTAAAATAGTAGCTAGTCGAATAAAAAGCAACAAATACATGTGCACTTCTCGTTTTGAGGAGACCTGTATACTCGAAGAAACGATACGAAAAATTCATTTACCGGTACAATAAGTAGTTCGCTTTCGAAATGAGAATATCATATTCGTCTCGGTGTTAACACCTAAACATGTGAGCAGATCTGTAATCGATTTTTCTTCTGAAAATATATGTTTTTTTTTGCAGCGGTTGATGAATCGTGATGTCAAGGATTCAAATGGTGGCGTTTGTAAGAAAATTTTTGAAAATATATTGTTTGGTATGGTTGCTATGGTGGCGTCTGGAGATATAGATCTCTTTTTTTTAAGAGAAAGGTGTAGATCTAGGTTTCTCGTTTCTTATGATTTGACCTTAAGTTGTGGGTAAGTTGTGGAGGACAGTTATCAAAAAGTTGAATGCAAAATTCCATTAGTACCCGTCTGTCATTAATGAAAAGTTACATGATATTTTATTTAATTACAGTTCTGCCACCAAAATTTATAACCATTGATTAGAAAATGAATGGTTTAGATTAGTTCTCGCAGTTCTCGACATTTTTTTGGTTCTTAAAATAACCTCACACTATATATATATCTATATATATATATATATATATATATATATATATATATATATATATATATATATATATATATATATATATATATATATATATATATATATATATATATATATATATATATATATATATATATATATATATATATATATATATATATATATATATATATATATATATATATATATATATATATATATATATATATATATAGGAGTGAGATCAAATAAAAGACTTTTTTGATGAGAAGGATAAGAAGGATTTTTAGCCATTGATTTAAAATCAATGGATGAGATTAAACCATAATCCTAACTAACTAACTAACTAACCATCTAAACATGATTTATAAAAAGTTTTTCAAAAATTCTGAAAAAATTCCAGTAGATCGGGTATGTTAGTGCAAAAAAACTTTTGTAAAAAATGTTTTTTAATTTGAAGTTTTTACGTTTTTTTAATGCACAAAAACAAAATTTTGATGCACAAAAACGTTGTTTTTTACGTTTCTTACGTTTTTTGTGCATCAAGAACTCATTTTTATGCCTAACTTCTTTTGACTTTTTGCTTTAAAATTCGATCCCACATCAAACTATAACAAATTAAAAAATTTTGCATGAAAAAAAATTTGTACACCAAATTTTACCTTTTTTTGCATCGAATTTCATTTTTTGTGCATTAAAAAAACGTAAAAAACTCAAAATTAAAAAAACTTTCTTCACAATTTTTTTATGCACCAGCATATCCGACATTGTGGAATTTTTTTATAATTGTTTGAAAACTTTTTTAAAATCGTGTTTAGATAGTTAGTTAGTTAGTTAGAAGTATGGATTGATCTTATCCATTAATTTTAAATTAGTGGCTGAAAATCCTTCTAATCCTTCTCACCATAAAAAGTCTTTTTATTTTAACTCTCCCCTATATATATATATATATATATATATATATATATATATATATATATATATATATATATATATATATATATATATATATATATATATATATATATATATATATATATATATATATATATATATATATATATATATATATATATATATATATATATATATATATATATATATATATATATATATATATATATATATATATATATATATAGGGGTGCTCTATTTACAGAACCTGTTTTTAGGTACAGAACCTACAGAACCCTTGATTGTACTTAGAATAATGCATCATGTACCACAAATTTATGCAAGATGACATTTTAGTAATTAAAAAAAGTAAAAAGTAATCTTGAAAATGGTACACAAGGGTAATAATGGAAATTTCCATATACAACATGCGGTAGGATATAATCAATCAAGCTATTTTGATGGGACGGTTTTTAATTTAGTCATCCATGTCTCCAATAATCTCTCATTATTTATTTAAACTAACAATAATTCCGGTAAACATTCCCCCAACTCAATCAATCGTGGTTGTTTAATCCTTCTTATTCTATAAAACCCAAAAAAACGCAGATGATAACAAAACTGGGATTCAGCTACTAACAACTTACCAGAAATCAAATGTCAGGTATTTATTTTTTAAAATCATAAAAAGATAAACATGCATGTGTGTGCGATGCATCTTAAAGATGAAGATAAGATTGTTATAACTTGTTAATTAACTAATTGATATAAAATTTGATGAATATGAGATTTGATCAAGTGTTAATAATATTTCTAAATATGAACTAATTTGTTTAAATTGGAAACTGATTATGAGCAATTGTTAGTAATTGTCTAATTTTGATTTTGATTTTTTAATTGGATATATATTTTGATCAATTGTTACTATTTTTGAAATGTTTATAAGAAACCCCTAACATTTATGTTACAGATGTAGACTGTAATCTAAATCGAACTGGGTTTTAATGTTTATGTAGTTAGCTTTGTTGTAGATATTGAAATACTTGAAAATATATGTTTTATTAGAGTAGTTTTTATAGAATAAATTAGTTATAAATAATAACTTTTTATCAGTTTAAGAAACCCGAAATGTATGTCTTATGATAAGACTTTGTCGATAAACATGTTGAGCTTATGGGTTGTTGTGTAGAACATGTATGTTTAGTCTGAGAAAGTCAGTATTTTTTTTAGTACATGTATGTTTTTTCCATAAGAATCTGCCAAAATGATGTTTATTAAAAACTAAAAAGTTTTTATCAGTTTAGGATGTAGTAGGACTGGTTATTGGTAATTTGGACAAGTATGTTTGGACATGTATGTTTGATCCATGTTAACTATTCGGCTATTAGGTTACTTGGTTCAATGGGAGATTTGTTTTCGGTATGTTTAGTTGTTAAACAGGCTATCTGGTTTAGACTTATCCAATGTAAACTTTCGTGAGTGTTATATGTCTGGTAGTATGAAGTTGATACTGATTTGGTTCTAGGGGGCGTGTGATTTAGATTATGATTTATTTTATTAGGATATGGTTAGTTTACATGAGTTATCTGGTGTTGGGACTTTATTTGCTAAGGCCAAAATTTGAGAACCGTGTCATTGTCGACCCCTTTGACCAATTCTACAATCAAGTTCATGAACTTGTGCCTCTATCATTATGGTCTCAATATTAACTTTATTAGGTTTCCGAGTCTACACTATATAGGGGTGTGCTGTTAACTTGAATATGTTCCTAAGTATACACTATATGCATACAATAGTCTATGTAAGAATATTATATACAAAACTTGAATATTGTGCAGAACATGCATGTTTATTATGAGAACGTGTATGTTTTTTCTTAGAACATGCATGTTTATTATGAAAACGTGTATGTTTTTCTGAGAACATGCATGTTTATTATGAGAACGTGTATGTTTTTTTTGAGAACATGCATGTTTTTGAAAAAGAATATGCCAAGAAGATGTATGTTTTTATCAGTTTAGGATGTAGTACATGGGAGTTTTTTCAATTCAGGACATACATGTTATTAAAAAAACACCATTTAGTAAAATTTAAAATGTCTACATTTGGAAAAAAGTATGAGTTTTTAAACTTTTAGGCTGTAGAAGGGATTTTTTTATTGTAAGAATTAGGAACTTATGATGAGCATACGATTGTTATAAAATGCTTATTTTAATGTCCAAAAAGTAATCTGCTTCCCAATACAAGGTACAACAATGATTATTTTTATGACCAACGAGTAATGTGATTGTTTGTTTATATATTTATGAATGAAGTACTCGATAAATAGGTATAAAATAATCAATTGTGTACCATCATAAGTTTGTTAATAAGCTGGTGCATATTGTTTGTAGGATTGCGAAGAAGTCCAAGATATAGGAGCAAATTCCCGGTAATAGAAGAGAATACCATAGATGAAGCTATTGATGTCGAAGACTATTTGAGTGAATCTGATTATGATGAGATCATGGGATATAAAGATGAAAACAATGATACTGATTCACTAATATCAGGTACAACAAAATTGATACATGTATATTTTTATTCATTACAGTTAGTACATACATGTTTCCAATAATTAAAAATACGGTACATTAGTGTTTTATTGATTAATATGATGATAAATCTAGTGCTATAATGTATTAGTCATTAATCATTAAATTCAATTCAATAAATCTGGTGCTATTATGTATTAGTCATTAATTCAATTATATCGAAATTCAATATAATTCGATGATATTGAGATTCAATATAATATAACAAGTATGTTTTTGAAAAATCATTACAGGTCTACGTAGGAGTCAAAGGTCTAAGGGTATAAAACCAATGCATGAGTTGGATGATCAGACAGACAGTGAAGAAGACTTCTCATCGGAAGATAATGGCAACGAATATGTGTATGAAATGAAATTCAGCAAAACTGATGTTGTTTCATCAAGTTCTGTAATAAAAGGTAAGAGATAGCGTTAAAAATTTATGAAATTAGTGATTTATATTTTCTGGTTGTAATGAAACGTACAATAGTTTAATTTTTTTATGCTTAACAGGTTTGAAAAAAGAAACAAACTTTGAAGACGAGACCCATTTAACAAAAAAAAGAAAGATACAAAACAATAAAGGTGAAAAATTTAATATTTTAATATAATGTATGTGAAAAAATATAATTTGTCAAATTGATCTATAATTGTGATTTTCAGGTACTCAAGTAGAAAAATCTATCAAAGAACGAGAAAAAAACAAAATCCCAAAATCAAAAGGAATGGATCACAGTCTTGTTAAACGAAAGAAAAAGAATGGGAATATGTTCAACACCAGGACAAGCCCTTCTGCGTTGTTCAATGCTCTGAAAAACCTGCCGCCAATACAACAAGCATGTCTCGAACAACTAGGATTTGGGAAGTTATTAAAGTTTAGCTTAGATGGTGTCCCCTCAAGGTTAGCGTTTTATGTCGTAGACAAGTTTGATGCTGATAAGATGGAAATCAAACTTGTGAATGGTAGTTTGGAAATAACTAAGGACATAATTTCTGAGATGATCGGAGTCGCAAACAGAGGTGTTGATATACTAGAAGAATCAGCTGTTAGGGACGAGTCCATGATAAGAAATTAGAAAGCTCAGTATGTAGTTGGTGAGGACATTACACCAGTAATCACTCCAACTAAGATTAAGAAAAAGATTAGACAATCAGAAGATGTGGATATGAACTTCAAACTAAATTTTGTAGTTCTATTCACTTCAATTATGGGGGGTGTTAAACAAAAAGCCGTATGTGATCTTACTATACTTGATCATATATCCATGACTACGGATTTTGCAAGCATAAATTGGTGCAATTGTATTTGGAGATGGTTGAAAACATGTAAGAAAGGTTGGAATCCTAAACTGGCTAACAGTCATTTTCTAGGTCCAACAACGTTTCTACTGGTAAGTATGCTATCATATGTTTTTTTAACATACATTTTTAAGTAGTGATACAGACTCATACGTTTATATTTTAATTTATTTTTACTTTATAAACAGATGCGGTATGTTGATGGGATAGCGTGTCCAAGTTTTAGAGTTCCGAGGAAACGCCCACCGACCAAAGTGTGGAGGGGGAACGTGAGGAAGCAGAACTTAGAACCGGTGGATTTGGAAAGGGGGAAGTTGAAGGACCTTACGTAGCTGAGCAGGAAGAACCAACTTCTAACACTTTGGAGGCAAGTGAATTAAAACATAAGTGTTAGTTTAGTTTAATTAAATAATTTTGCATACAGAAATATAAAATTTTACGTATTTCATATGTAGGTCTTTGTTTGGAAAATGAATAAAAATCTGGAAGTAATAAATAAAGAACGATATGTTTTTGAGAAAACATTAGATTCTGGTAGGGTGTTCTATCCAAACAACAGGGTGTTAGATGAGTTGAGTGACCGGTATATTGAATCATTGAAATATCAAAAGGGAAATAGCGAGGGGACAAATGGTACACCTATGCACCATGTTGAGAAAACAGGTTTCTATGGAACACCGGTGGGAAAAAAGGACAGGGTTGTAACTTACTTGAGTGACGATTATATTTTTAGCCACTAAAGTATAATCAAAGGAATGGCGCAGGGACAAGTAGTTCAAATAAGCATCATATGGTTGGAACAATGAATGGGAAAATACACTTGGTTCAAAAGGAGGGTGTCGAAAAAATAGGGAAGAACATACGGGAAGTTCGAGTAAACGAAAGAAAATAGATGCGTGTGCGGACGATGAAACAGACCCGTTCAACTGGGGTGAACAGACCCAACGAGAAACTATTGAAAGTGCAGAAAAAGAAGAAGCAGAAAGACCGGGATATGCAGACGATAAAACAAACCCATACAACTTAGGTGAACAGTTACGTCTTCAATAATTAATAGATATTCCCATACCTAGTTTTGATCTTGGTATCAATACACTATTCGATTTCCTTGAAAATTATATGGGCCCGGAAACACAACAAGAAGCTGCATTAATGACTGAAGACCTCGAGGCCTCTTTATCTAATAGACAAAATACGGGACAGTAGGGGGTTAGTACACTCAGATCGGGTACGTTCGAAGATATTCTGTTCAATCAAATGTTGGTGGTGTGGTTAATCGATAAAAGAGGGCTCATGCGTTGACTAGTATGATGAAGTCGCCTTATTTAGACAGAATTGTTAAACTAGACAAACCTGAGACAATTGAAGAGAAACGGATGGCAGATTTCTTATTCAAATATCAGGCTGGCGAAAAGAAAGTAACTTGAAATTTATGTTTACGTCTTTTAGTTAGTATAAGTGTTATACAGTTCGATGAAAATGCAGAACATACCTGTTTTGTTAGAAGAATTATTACTTAACATACATCTTTTGTTAAAATAATGAGGATTTTAACACAAGGTGAAAACATATATGTTTCGATCATTTGGAGTGCTATCTAACTAGAACAATTATTGAAGAGCATACGCTTCATTGGTACATTGATTTTTTCTTCAAAATTAATAATTGATGCATAACATACATGTTTCGTTAAAATAATGATGCGTTTGACACATGATGAAAACATACTTGTTTTGATCTTTAGGAGTGCTAGTTTCATATATACTTGAACATTTAAGATCAAATTTAATCACCGATCTTAGTAGGTAAAAAAATAGTTTGATATGTAATAAAATAAATTTGACGAAGTTGCGAGTTTGTAAAATGATATTTTGGTTGTAATAGTTACAAGTTGTTAATACAGTATTTGTTAAATTTATGTGACATTTGTGCTTACAGTACTAGTTACAGTTATGTTATCTTCGAGACCGAATATGGGCATAAAACATCAAGGTTAGAAATAGAGTCGTTGGGTCCACAAGAACAGGTGGTTGCCAACGTGATAAACGCGTTTTTTGCGTATCTGAATTTCATTGAGTCTAAAAGAGCCGAAAACTCATTGGCCAGGGTGTTTTTACCCATATTTGAAGTGGTATGTAAATTGGTTTACTTAGATGTTGCGTTATTTTTGTAAAAATAAAAACTTAATGTGAACAATGCACTTCACAAAGGATAAGAAAGAATTCATGGAAGATTACGATGTTCGTGATAGAATTAATAAATTCATGTTATATGTTAATGAAGCGAACTCAAAATACGGGGTACATATGATGCTTGCAGATGCCGACCTTGTAAGTTTATTATAATTAAAAGTATATGCATTTCTACATATATCCATTATGTGGCGTGTGCTTTTAATGGTTTGTACAATTTGAAGGTTTTTGTACCAGTAAGAAATGAAGACCATAAGTTTCTTGTGTGTTTTAACATGAAGAATCCAGAAGTGTGCTTGATTGACATAAAGAAGAATGCAGATACGTAGAAAAATTTGAAAAGGAAGAAAGGTACAAACATCGATGCATTAAAAATTACAGCAATTCTGGTACGCGAAAAGTATTATATTAATTTGATGTTATTAATACGTATACTAATGTGGAATGCACATCTAAATACAGCAACATGATTTTAGGCAATACCTAATTACAATCAATCATAGTAAAGATTCGTCATTTATCGACGCGCAACTTGTACGTGGTCGATTTTGTTGGGAAACTGATAAGAGGCTATTGGATTGTGGCATATTTTAATGCGCAACATGGAAACATACAAGGGGGAAGATCTTGGTAAATGGCAGTGTGGTCTAGCAATAGAAGGCAATAAACAAAACTCATAGCTGGGACGCTTAAGGAACAAGTATACAGTTAATATACTGCTAGCAGACTACAACATTCATCGAGACATGATACGTGAAGAATTGAAGCGTATGAAGACAACAAAAGCACAAAAATGATGATTTTAATGCATTTTTTTTGGTTCGACTGTTTGTAACTTATGTGTTTTTTAGTATTTGGATTTAGAAAGATGTCCTTGTTTTTGGGTTGCTTTGGATATGTTGGAAAGACTTCTTTGATTTTCGGTCGTTTTGGATATTGAACATCTTTTAATGGAAAAAGGGCTTTTTGTTTTCATCTTTATCTTCAACTGGTTCGTATATGGTTTTGGTATGTTTATATATTTTGTGAATGCTTATGCTTACAGTTTGTAGTTACCGTGTGACTAACGTGTATATGGTTCTGGTATGTTTATCTTTTTGGAATGATTATGCTTACACGTGCAAGTACGTTTATGTTTTGTGATTTATTATGCTTACTATCAAAATTAGAGTTACAATTATGTTATGTTGGATACATAATATCGGCATAGAACAAACAAGTTTCCATATGAAGTCACAAGGTCCACGGATACTAGTAAATGACAAACGTTATAATAGGCTTGGTCTTCGAGACCGAATATGGACATAGAACAACAAGGTTGCAGATATTAGTTATGTTTACAAGTACAATAATGTTTATGTTTCTGGATTTATTATGCTTACAAACACAAGTGGTGTTATGTTTATGCTTCTGTTTATGTTTATGTAAGTGTTTTGGTACAGGTAACATACCTATATAACAGAGAATCATAAAACTACATAAGACTAAATTAGTAAATACAGATTCTATAAATAACACCTTCACTGTATGATTACGTCTATGTTAAAAACAAATTATCAACCAATAAAAGTAAGCATAAAAATAATATGTATTAAGTAAAAATGTTGTCAAACTAATAAAACATGATAATGTGCAAACTAATAACAATGAAATTAAAAAGTCTAAATTCTGAGAAGATATAAAATTAATAGTCTGCATCATTTTCATCATCCGGCTCGAATGATGATTCTGTGCAATGTTCATCGTCCGGATCAGCGCCTTCAGTTTCTTCAGATACCACGACATCATCATCAACTTGATCTACATTAGCTTCAGGTACTTCTTCAGCAACCTGGGCTCCATTTTCTTCATTTACTCTTCTTCTTTTTGACCCAATTTCGGATGACTCTGGTTTAAATCTATCCGGACAAGTAGTTCTATAATGATCGGGGTCACCACGTATGTTGCATTCACATTTTTAAAAGGTCGTTTTCGGGTTGTTCTCATAGTCTTTGCTTTTGCTTTGGCTTTTGCTTTGGCTTTTTCTTTGCCTTTCTCAGCTGCCCTTTAATTCTACGCGTACCTTTACTTACAAATACCGACTTAGGGATCAATATATCAAGTTGATCAGGATCAGTAGCATCCAACAATTCCGCAATTAAAGCTTCCTTATATGTTTCAACATTAGGTTGTGGTGTCTCTGCATCTAATTTTTTCTTAAAGTCTTTGACCGTTCAGAGAAATTCGGACAACTTGTCACTGTCGTTCCTAATAAGACTAATACAGTCTTCAATTGTTGAATGAATTTGAGATGCTAACCAATCCGTCTCTTCAATGCAAGGACCATACCTATGCCTCTTGTCAAGCAAATGAGAAGGAAGAACATGCCTAGTCCAACGAAGGTTGAGGTACATATCTGGTATTTTGTCTACACCATGTATTTGGAATACACTGAAGACGTGACGACACAAGTACCCATGTCGATTATAATGGCCACAAGAACAGCTGGCACTACCATCAACTTAATCCAAAACCACCTAGTAAACAATAAAAATGTGGTAAACATTTTGGCAAACAATCGTAACTATTAACTAATTTAATATAAATTATGTTGAAAATAAATAATTATGAAAAAAGAAAGTATTTCATATGGAATTGTAAAAAAAATACCGTGGCAAAAATAACCGTATTCTGTCTCTTGTCCCTATGGCGTATGATGCAGGTCTCAGCGCTACCTTCAATATTAGAACGAGTTTGCGAACATGATGTAAACCCTTTGTATATCTCATGTTGAACTTCTCTGAATATGGAAGGTGTATACAACTCACAAGCATGTTTTTCAATTGGTAACTCAGTAAACATGGACGGAGTGGTACCATCGGAATCATTATCTATAACACGATGGCTGTATCTTTGTTTCTCCATAGTAAACTCGAAGCACAACATAAATTGAACAAGTTTGTTACTTGGATGGGAATAAATCTGGAAGAAAGAATTGCTACTCTCTGATCTAGACGTGGTTTTCATCAAACCACACATAGGCACGTCACTAAAATAACCTGGTATCCACCTATCTCTAATCTGGTACATGTCAGAAAGCCATTTTTTGTTGTGCAAGTCGTAGCGAGTTATCAAATCATCCCACCGTTGCTCGAACATATCACGAGGAATGTAAACATTCCATACCAATTTATTGAAATCTTTTATAAAATTGGAATTAGCATCAAGATCTCCTAAAACCTATAATAATATGAAAGTCTTAAAATTTGTACATGAATATGAAAAATACTGGAATTCAAAACATATTTAACATGTATACCTTAACCGGTAGTTTCTGTGTAATGTGCCACATGCACAAGCGATGATGGGAATCTGGAAACATTTTAAGAACTGCATTCCTTAATGCACCGTCTTGATCTGTTACAGCAAAAGGTGGTTGTTTCTTATGCCTTTTCAAGAATGCCTCTAGCATCCAAGAGAACGAGAATTCAGTTTCATTTGATAGTAACGCGGCACCAAAAGTAACACTCCTTTGGTTGTGATCAATACCGGTAAATGGTACAAATTTGTAACCATACCTGCGGAATTAAACAATAAGTATATTTACATATAACAATACTAATTAACTTAAATATAAGGACAAACATGTTAACTTACTTATTTGTGTTAAATGTAGCGTCAAATGCAACAACATCACCAAATGCAACATAGTTGCACTTCATGGTTTCTACAGGCCAGAATAATCTAACCAACTCTTTCGAAGGAAGGGTGTGACATTCAAACGAAAATTGAGGGACATGTTTTTTCCTCTTCAACATTTTATCAACTAACATTTGTGCCTCCCTATCTCCGATAAATAAGTTCACATTAGTCCTAAAATTACGATACTGTGTGGTTGTTCCACGCATATTATCGTATCCACCCAAAAGAGCAACCTTTAATCTATAAGCTACTGTAGGACCTATACTAGATATTGACGCACGATGTATAAAAACATAATTGCCAAATTCCAATTGTCGCCTAGATTTTGAAAGGTCCATATTATTAATGTTTATAAGTTTATGGTTGTGGTATTCCACAAACTCATAAACCTTATACGTCTTTGTCCCTGTAATTCGTTTTAAACCAAACCTTGCAGGACATTTACACGCCTACGAGGTTGACCAACGTTTTTCTCTTTTATCATCAACATTATCATCATCTTTTTCAACCGATTCAGTAAGAGTATTAATCTCTTTTGTCTTTCTTGGCTTGCCAGCTCTATTGCATGCAATATTCATGTAAGTAATCTCACCCTTCTTATATGTAATACCTGACTTTCTTATGCTGAACCTGGCCTTTTCAGCATAGACCTTGTACCTATTATAAGCCTCTTCAAACGTGTCAAAGAAATCATTTTTTTAGGTTTTTCGTTTACATGGACATCTGGTATCCAATAAGGTGTCCCTTTTGGTCTTGGCTGAAACTCAGGATCAAGTTCATAGACTTCCACATCAGAATCATCTATCAAAAAATACAATAACCAAAATTAATATCTTGTAAAACAATAAACCTGTGAAGATTAACATCAGTATACGTAAAAAAAACAAATGACCACTTTAAAAAAACACATGAAGATCACCATTTTTATACATAATCATAACATTTACAAAACAAAAAACATGTGTATAGGCACGTCACTAAAAGGTTCTGTGATTGGTAATTTGTATATGTATGTTATTAATAACCCTGATAACAAAAAATATAACCATTCTAAACATGCATGTTATACATACGAAACTTCATTCAAAGGATAAACCCAAAACGTAAAAAAAACACAAATGTATTACATGATTAATCAAATTGTAACCGATTCGTATAAGAATAAAAAATTATAATCGATATAAAAAGTATCATAATTTTGATTAAGTTTAGGTAATATCAGCATCGTATTCTCGTTATGATCATCCATTGCAAATGAACATTGACCATGTTCATTTTGTGAATCCATATAAAATAAAATTATACGGCTATAGATATATGGTTAGGGTTTTTTTGTTTATGGTTCTGAAAAATACGGTTAGGGTTTTTCTAGTTTATTGTTCTGAAATTTAGGATGAAAAATTTAAATTATAATCGTGTATAATAAGAAACTAAAATGTAGGATCTTTTCTAAAGCATGCAATTGTAAAATTCCATAAATAGCATTTAAATTAAAATATTAATTAAAAAAATAAAAACATACTTGTTAAATTCTGATTGGTCCAGAAAGGTTTTGTAAGTTCTGTACCTAAAATCAGGTTTTGCAAATAGCACTCCACTATATATATATATATATATATATATATATATATATATATATATATATATATATATATATATATATATATATATATATATATATATATATATATATATATATATATATATATATATATATATATATATATATATATATATATATATATATATATATATATATATATATATATATATATATATATATATATATATATATATATATATATATATATATATATATATATATATATATATATATATATATATATATATTTATATTTATATATATATATATATATATATATATATATATATATATATATATATATATATATATATATATATATATATATATATATATATATATATATATATATATATATATATATATATATACTAGCCTTGAAACCCGTCCGATGGACGGGCTAGCTTTAAGTATATATTTTTTAATGAAAATTGAATTTATGTGTGTTTGTGTTAGAAGTCTAGTATATGTAGTGCTAGTTATGGCATTAATATTTTAATAACGTAGCATAGAATAGACAAAAATAACGTAGTTTAAGATATTTTATTTATTTAAGAATATTTTGAGTTAATTAAATTTGCATACGTTAACATTATGAATAAGTTTGTTACATTAATTTTTATAATTTTAATAATATTGTATAAATAGTTTCTTTATTTTTTAATTTTATGAGGTAATAAATTTTGTATATGTTAATGTTATGAATAACGTTTTTACATTAATTTTTTTTTGAAATTAATATTATTGTTGTGCATTTTTATAGAATTTTACATTTAAGGCATTGTTTCACCGTCCGTCCTTATATATTTTTATAGAATTTTGTATTTAAGGCATCATTTATAACTAAAATATGAATTTTTATAGAATTTTGTATTTAAGGCATCATTTGTAATTCTTATTTTATTTTTGAAGCATTTTATGGAATCATTTTTATAGAATTTTGTATTTAAGGGATTGTTTCATCATCCTTCCTTATATATTTTTATATAATCTTGTATTTAAAGCATCATTTGTAATTCATGTATATATTTGTATAAAATTTTGTATTTAAGGCATCATTTGTAATTCCTATTTTATTTTTGAAGCATTTTATGAAATCATTTTTATAGAATTTTGTATTTAAGGTATTGTTTCACCATCCTTCCTTATTTTTATAGAATTTTGTATTTAAGGCATCATTTGTAATTCCTATATATATTTTTATAGAATTTTGTATTTAAGGCATCATTTGTAATTCCTATTTTATTTTTTAACCATTTTATGGAAACACTTTAATGAATTACATGTGT